>MU403094.1:0-600000 GCA_022695765.1 Annulohypoxylon moriforme | reverse complement strand
TTGGGGTGCGAAACAGGTAAGCCAGAGTAGCCATTTTGTGATACATTGATCCTCTGATACTCAAGCTTCTGCATGGTGGTAAGATTGCTCTGAGCAATATAAAAATTCGTTGGGGCAGGCATATCATGAACTACGGAGTCATGAAGTGAGGCTTTTCCCCGTTTCGCCGCCGACTGTGGCGATGGTGCATCTCCATTATCCGTGAGGTGTGTTTCATACGTGGTATCATTTCCAAGAAACATTTCGGCCGCAGCAGAACTTCCAATTATCTTCGATGGAGTCTTTTTTTGCTTGCCGTACGACTTATCCTTCTTCCCCTTGGAGCTTTTACCAACTCTTGAAGCGTTTGCACTCTCGGCGCTACTAGGCACATCCCACTCTCCGGGAACACTTTTTCGCGGTGTAACCATGTTGAGCCCACCATCACTGAAAAGTGGCGGTTGGTTGCCTAGATTGTCCAAGACTACAGGTGTCGTGACATCAGTGGCGGAGGAGGCATCGGGCTTTTCGGCCTTGTCTTTGGCCCGACGTGAGATTTCACCGCCGCTGCTGCTTGCCTTTTGACTCTGGCGGACTATCTGCTCGATAAGTTGAGATTGTTCAAATGCCCTGCTCTGCTGTTCATCATAGACACTAGCGAAGAATGACTGATCAGTAGTACTAGATATCGGCTTTTGAGTATCTGGTAACTGAGGGCTTAATGGCTCTATCTCTGGTGGGACCCCCGCATCTTCCCTGATAGGTGTCAATGGACGGTCGTCGCCATCTTCGTCGTCGGAGTCTGCAATTACCCGACGAGGCGCCATCATTCAGCCACTTGACGCGTTCCGACGCGACTTGTATGGGTAAGTGGTAATCAAGCACCGTGGAACGTTATGGTACTAAGAAAACAACAAAATCATGGGCAATGCTGATATCCTAAGATAGTGATATATGGGACCATCAGCCATGAAGTTAAGATTGAGGCTCATTCATCGCGAATCTAAAGATCCGTAGTTAAGAACGATTCACAAGTTCCGAGATTGTCTTGTAGTCTTGTACCTGCTAAAGAGCACGCATATGTGGGGCAACGTAAATATATGGCCCGTGCACTTCCTAGAATGGTGGCACTTGACAGTTTTACACGGTACAAAAATACTAGGTACAACTATGTAAATAACGGAGTGATATATCACGTCGCATACTCTTCAGGGAGAATCATTAACAACTTGTTCATACTTGAGGTCACAACATGACCTTGGTTTAACATTTATTCTTATACTTCATAGTGAACAGTACGCAATCCAACAGAGTGGGTATCAGCATGGACAACCCTATTAGCTAAATAGCTAAGCCTTTCTTCGATGGCGGCTAGCCTCTTATCCTTCGCCTTTTGTTGGCGTCTCCTACTTGCTCATCTGCATCATCCTCGGCTGTATTCGTCTCACCACCAGCTACACTCAAACTACGACTTGCTGAAGGTGGCACACCTGTGGGTGGAGGAGCATTGCGCTCTACCTCATTACGGAGGTCGCTTAAAAGCTTCTCAACCTCCCCAAACATGCTACGGGTATCTTTGACGACACCGTTCTCGTCCACTTCGTAACCCCGATAATCCTCGCCGTCATCTTCTTGATTGGCACGTCGGTTTGACCTTAGGAACGAAGGCCCGAAACCGCGATAAGGATCCGGGTTGTACATAATTGCATTAGCAAACATATGAACCAACTCTCTCTCCAGCTGTGCGATGTTGATTATGCCTCGCGGGGGGACTAGATCCACCGACATTGGAAGCCAGACATTTGTGGCGCTCGCCTCGACATCAGACATTGTCGCTACAGCCGCCGCTGCCGCTTTGGAACCAGCAGTGATGGCCTTCTGAATACCCTTGAGATCTTGTGGTCGAAGAACAATTTCGAAGTAGCCCGGGGCAGTCCTCGGTTTCACAGGATGTGCAAACATATTAGCGTGACGGTGGCTGATAATTTGATCCAGTGCAGACTGGCTAATTTTGTTGAACGAGCGTGTCCATAAGACGTGGGTAGCCGGTGTTGGTGGCGCTCGATTCGGGGGGCTATCCTGGCGCTTCCGTTTATTAGAATGTTGGCTAGGTTCTGACTGAACTTGGCTTTGCACATTCTCATCCACTGCAACCGCATCGCCAATATCTTCAAGAGCCTGAGGAGTTGCCTCTTCATTCTTAATGTTGCCCCCTGGAAGATCTGGTTCCGCTGGGGCCTCCTCCGACTGCGCTAGAGGTGTTGGCTTCTGTGAGATACGGGGTCGGCCTCTGGGCCTATTAGTTGACCCGTCGAGCTTTTGTGTAACCTTTCGCGTATCCTTCTTCCCTGTTTGTTCGGGGGAAGTCTTTGGAAGCTGGGCTGGTTGAGGAGGTGGACTGATTGGTTCAAACATTGGACTATCTAAATTGAAATAGCTAGTCCCATCCTCCATCCGAGGTGTCGCAGGGGTCGGTGTCGAAGTCCACTTAGTACCATGTCCCCTTACGACATGAGGCGAAAGAGCTACTGGTGTTTGTAATTGCGTTATCGACGACGGACGAATCGACTGAGAGGTAGCTGCTGGAGTTTGTAGAGGAGGCACCTGAGGGCGCTGTGGCGGTTCATTGGCGCCAGCTGGTTGAGCTTGCTGGTTATATGGCGAACTATATGATCTTGATGTCGACTGTGGTTGATCTTGTTGAGGTGCTGGTGTAATTGGCGCAGGGGTTTGAGGAGGGTAGTTAGACTGAGCCGGGCCTGGGGATTGCGCCCATTGAGCTGGCGGCACAGGCGGCTTTGCAGAACTTACGGCCGGATGCGTGGCCGACAATGCGACAGGCGGCCGAACGGGTGTTTGAGTTGGCATATTCTGACCCCGATGCTGGGGGTAAGGGCTGGACGGCATAGTAGGACTAGGGGAGGTTGCTGCAGGAACGGATGGTGGACGTCGCTGTGGTATTTGCTGCCCCGTACCATCGGGAGCCGCGTTTAAGGGCAAAGATTGGAGAGATGGTGGTATTTGACCCGCATTCTGTGGTGGTAGTAGAACGGAAGGGGATGCTGGCGTGGTGCCCTGCATTGGGGGTCGAGATTGCTGGCCATACTGTCCAGGAGTCTGCCTGCCGCTCGGATAATTCTGAGGAAACTGAGGGAGAGCAGTCGGGGCTTGAGAGGGGTATGTTGGAGGTCTCGTGACTCCTGTGCTGTAAGGAGGGCGAGGAGACGGAACGGGCGTTTGGTGAGGTAGCTGATGTTGTGATGATGGCGTTGCTGGTGGTAGCGGAGGTTGATGAGATATTTGATGAGAAGGTGGAGGAGGCTGATGTGGGGGTTGGTACAGAGGCTCCCATTTCAAAGAAGGAGCGGTTGTAGAAGTTGGAGCAGAAACGGGAGGGGGGGTGGGAGCAGAAGTCGGAGTCGGAGTCGGGGCGGAAGTATGAGGTTGGCTCGTCGGTATCGGGGCAGGACTTCTTCCTTTAGGTATACCCTCGGGTCGTTGTAGACCATCCGTGACAGGAGGTTGTGGCGTGGCAGAACCTGGACGTGCGATGTATTCTTGAACAGCCTGCGGGTGTTGTAGAACAGGAGCCGGACCTCCTATCGGTCGGCCCAGCTCCTGTGGCCTATTATCGGGTGTAACATGTCGTACTTCGTTCGAGGGTCGAGCAGTCGACGGGAGTGAGGATGGAATTGGATGCACAGGCTTCCTCTCTGAGGGCGGCTGAGGAGTTTGAGGTGGCTCGGATTTCCTCACGGAATCGGGAACCTTAGGCAGAGTCGGAGCTGGCGTTGGCGTTGGTGTGTGTATTGATGCCGGTGCTGGCATTGGGGTAGACGTCGTTGCCGAGGCTGGCGTCGAAGGGGGCATTACTGGTGGTGCAACAGCTAGCTGGCCTTCTGACCTTGCGGACGCTAAGTCGTTGGTACTAGAAACACCATTCTTACTCGAATCCACACGTTGCTCTTGGCCAAGTCTACTATCCCATTCGCCTCGTTCGATCTCGGCAAGCTCGCGTTGAAGTTCTTCGAATCGTCTTTCATCTTCCCTAATCTCTCTAACGAGGCTATCACGAAATCGTACGTAAAGTTTCTCTACTAAGATCGGAAGTTTTTCGGTGTGATCCAAGGACTCCTGGAAGGTAGATAGAGGGGGGCTCTGAAGCTTCCTCTTCTTAGAATTTGGGGAAAGCGCGGCATTACTCTTTTCCGTCGTAGCTTCAGCCTCCCGTCTCTTCTCGTCTCGCAGTAATTGCAGGGCAATGCCCTGGAGGGCGTCGGGGTTCAGTCTATTGGCATCGTACCCGTCTTGTTCGTATATGACCGGTGTTTTCTTGAGGGTGTCGGAGATGTGACTGAAGGTGCCTATGACTAGACCGTTCTTGAAGTTCCTACTGAGCTCTTGGAATAAAGCAAAAGTTTCGAGAGGTGTGCAAGAGGTGGTAATATGATTCATGCCCCAGAATCCACCTCGGCCGTGGTCGAGGGGACCGTCGCGTCGGTGTAGAAGATGAATCGGCGCCACGATCTAATATCACGGTCAGCAAGGGTTTAGGCGGGTTTCCTAGGCCATTCCGACCGGGAAAACACGATGTTGACGCGTACTAAATGGTTCAGAAACGGTCGCGGAAGTCGGTTTAGATGACTCCGACCACTTTGATGACGGAATGGCGACGATTTAGACGTATTTTTGATGAAGCTATTCGCGATGAATATTTTTCACGGTTCCTTGTCGTTGGCGGTGAATCACGTGATTAGTAATGAGTATTCGGTAATCCGCAGGTAGCAAGTTCTACGGTGTCAATACGGTGGTGTATGATTTGTGTGTGATGGATCGGCGAACGTTGCCAGATTGATGGCTGGAGCGCGGTGTTTGGGAATGTGGGATCTGGCAGTCTGGGGACTTCCTTCGGTTGATAGGTCAGATAGGTCAAACAATTCTGCTAGCGCGTGTGGCCCGTGCATCTTATCAAGAGTTACCGGGTCATTCCAGGTTCTTTCCAATTCTTCAAAGTTAAATTCAGACTCAAGTACCTAGGTATTTATTTCTATCTCAACCACCTCGATATAATATTTCTCCATCAAACAGTATACTTATATACTAGGTAGATTACCTACCTACTCACCTGCCTTGTTATCTAAAGAATATTTTCCTGTATGGGTTACCAGAGATATATGATGAGTATTGTGAAGTTGTAATAACAAGCCAACAAAACTTAAGCTATCTAATAGTGTCGACACTAGCTGCCACTATATAATTCCCTTCATTTGCCCTATAATTAAGTCATCAACTTCATAGAATGTTGGAAGAAGGTTTAAAAAGAGATCTAGAGTTGATCTAACCCTTCAATTGCAGGTCGATTATCTTAGATCTTTGAAATTTCACATGTGAAAGCAACACGCGACCAAGAATAATGCACGTGCATAGTTCACAGCATACAATTATGAAAATAGTGCCAGCCTAATTTATGTCATAGGATAAAATCATCGAAATGGCGTTTATGAAGTCGGAATGATGCAGAACATGGTTGCGCAGGTGATTATTCTTCCTAAAGATAAGTTGAGTACATACGTATGATCTACTCCCAGTCTCCCATGAGACACATTTGACGAATCTAGATAGCAGATGCTTGTTCTTTATAAAAGCTAAATGAAGCTTGAAAGTTGCCTAACTAATTAGAGCAGACAGAAATGAAGAGTTAGCTTTATTGAGAGAACAAAAGGGGACGCTAGCAAAGCCGATTTCATACATGGAGTCTATCCAAGCAGATAGTTCAACTTCCCGCCGTTTACCTACATTAGAATCCATCGCTGCAAGTTCGACGGAGTCTCCTAATGGGTGATGTCTCGAGAGTAGAGAGGGTCGAATATGGATGCTACCTTAAATGATTATTGAAGGTCCTGCGAGAATAAGGGGCTTCTTTTCAGCCCTGAAGGTCGTGCTCAATACGGACCATCGGTCGCGAAACGCATAAAAGCAAAGGAGATTAGGTACAACCTGCATCGGTACCATAGTATATCTGGTAGGCGAACTACCTAACTGTGCACTAAATAAATAAAATCAGGAACGTTGCGGGAAAATGAAAGTCAAAGCACAGTCGTATTGATTAATGAGAACTGATTCATGCAAAATGCAATAGGCATATACTCTTATGCTGTCCGTTCATCGCAGCTTCACATCAATTATACTTACTAGGTATACTTAGGTAATAGACATGTACCTACCTAGCACCTCCCTAGTATGCAAATTATATCACTTCATCGTCAATCTAGAAGTCAACCTTGGAAGTTAGGTAACACAACACGAGCAGCATGAGGTAGGTGCCAGGTGCATAATGGAGCATCCAAACAGGGATTAGAATAATAAGATTTCGCCAACAATGGCACAACAATGGGTTTGAATAGCACCTGGCTAATTGATTTGGATCATCGCTGTAGAATTAGAATTCGAGCGTATGTCACGCTTTCGTCTAGTGATGAGATCGTCTTTAGATCATCCTCGAAAGCAGTTAGCAGGTTAAGATGCCAAGAGGGCAGTTATTACCCAACTGCGGGTGATACAAATTCCACACCTTTCCTTTATTGAATCGACTATTACTATTCACTCAGGTATTCTTTATCGACTCTTCGTCAAGTCTTTGGTGAAGTCAAAAGCAAACTATCATCAACTTATTTTCAGTTGCCAACGAGTAGTCGTCAGTAACTCCATCTTCTTCAATCTATTAGTCAGAGCAGAAACAGCGTGTCCCTTTTTTTTCTGTTTCTTCAATGCGAAGTGTTTCAGTAATCTTTTCCTTGAATGCCTAAGACGACTAGGTAGTTTAGGTACTTACATTTTAATCAGGTACGGGCAAGGCCTTGAGTTCCACTGGTTCGCCTGACCCCCCTTTTTTAATATTCGGTCCCTTTAATCCATTAAAGGTCATCAGTTCACGTCCCGACCTTCCTCAAGACCCGCCTTTCATTCCCTCCCCCACCGCCAACTCCAGTACTTTTAGCAATAATAATAACACAAGCTCTAGCACCCTCCCAGCTTTCTCTGGTCTCTGAACTAAACCACTTCCACACTACGACTTCTACTATCCAACTTTTTTTTCCCCTTCTTCCTTTTTGACACAACGAAACAACGCCCATGTATCAAGACACAACCGACTTCTTGCCCAAGATGAACCCTACCGACGAAGAGCTCGACCGCGACTGGAAGCCCAATGGCCGCCGACCGCAATCGTGAGTACCGCCAACACTTATACAGAGTAGAACGCCTTCCTCTCTTCGAACCGGTCGTCGCCGGTACAGGATCAGGATGCGCCAAAAAGCGAATTAAGGTATTTGACGAGACAGAAACTGATATTCTCTTTTATAGTACAATTGCTCGTTCTTTCAGCCAGGAGTTGATGGACATCTTTCGCATTGAGAACAGCATTGCCGACCTAGACGAGCAAGTTGACAAGCGGTACGACCCACATCTATACCCAATACCCCTATTAGCTTAGCGCCCACCTCTCTCGATATGCGACCTTAGCCAAGGAGCACCAATACTAATATCTTCCCGCCGTACAGAAAGCAGCAGGTGACAAGTGGACAAACCGAGCTAGAGGCCCTAGAGGCTAGAATTAAAGAGATGGAAGAGAGATTGAAGAAGCAGCATCCCGGAGCAGCAAACGGTTTGAGTGCACGAACTCAACGGCAAGCCCTCGACAAAGCGCAGGCCGAGAAAGAACAGCTCGTACAGCAGCAGCAGAGATCCCGACCAGGAACTGCGAAACAGGTTCAGCAAGCACCTGCACATGGAGGAGCTATGCCTCCGACCCCCACAGCCAGCGAAGGTGAATACGTACTTGTCAATCATAGCTCCTCTGGTGACCGTGGCGCCGATTCCCGAAATTTTACTGACTATGTCTTGATTCCTAAAGATGGTGGCGATCGCGAACACTAAATCGTTATTTGCTTTTTAACAACTCTTCCCCGCCTGCGCCCCCCTTAGCCCCGTACGACTGGTTCTTCGCCTTGGCTTTTTGTTCCCACCCTGCCCCTCTCATCCCGACAACAGATCGAAAGAGAGGATGCGTAATCGACGACAACCACTGACCCTGAAAGCCGAATTTGGACAACGCTCGAAATTGACTCCATCGGCTTGCTTGGATACGCACATTGGTAGGATCGCCCTTGGTCCTAAATCTGGGATTCAATCGCAATTGCGAGCCTCGGGCCATTCGATGTCTTACAGAAAAAGGGAGGGCGCCCGATCGCATTTTTCCGATTTTCACGACCCAATTTTACAGCCTTAAGATATCCCCTCGTTTGGAAGAAAAAAAAGACGACACTACTTTCTTGTCCGTCTGGCGTTGAAGGCGTCCATCTTCTTGTTTCTCAGCCCATCTTTTATCTTAGGACCATTTAGTAGTATCATGAAACGGGGAGGCGGCTTGTAGGGAAGCCTGGAGTCCTGATAGTAGTGGACGGAGTGTGAGGAACGCTCATCATCGCATCTTGGCATGGCATAGGGTCTTCTTGTGTTTCTTGAGGTCGTCGGCGGAGTGGACGGCGTGAAAAGAGAAGCCTTCCTGGACTGGATGCATACGTATCCCATCGGCTTACTTAGCCGATGGGTCTATTATTGTACATAACCTGCCTCTTATCATTTTGGGGAGCACCGTTAATGAAATCTGGATAAACAAATATTTTCTCCCTGCCCGCCTATTCTGAGTGAGTGCAATATTCCATATTCCAAATCAAGATTCTATTAAAGAGAAGACCAAGCTAGTAAAGCTACCCAAAGAGCTCATGAAACTGTACTACATAAGGGAATGCCACATCGAACTTCTACGCCGGTGCCGTGATACCTGACTCGCCAAGCTACGGGCCGTCATCAACATGTCAGATCCCGTATTCCCGCACCACCGCTAGCCATCACGCGGTTACATACTAAAACAATTACAATTAATTGATAGGCGAAATTCCAAGTCCCAGAATCAATGTAAGTTGCCGATATAAAATATGGCATTTTAACTAACATGATTTCTTCAGGGTTGGAATAGGTCAGAAAGGAGGATACTAAGTATGTAATAATTTCTGACTCGTCTCATATTTAAAAATTTAATGAAGGTTAAACAGCATACTCTTACTCAAAGTTTACCGAGGAATACGATATGCATGAGCCAAGTAAAAAGCGACGGGAAAAAACTTACAGGAGACCTCTTCGTATACGTGAATATATATAGGCCACCACTACACGCTATCACATCCACGAAGACTAAAGGGTAGACGGGGCGATGAACACCAACCTACAAGCCTATATGTTGATTCGCCAATTCAACTCCCTCAGAAAAATGATTAAAATAGGTATGTCAAATTAACTCCATGATAATTGCCAATTTATCTTATTCATCTATGTTGACAGAGAATCATAAGCGCGTACATATGTGCGCAAATAGACATCAGCGAAGACAGTATCTTGTTGGCAAACCCCTCCAATCAAGACAGCAAATATATTGAGAGCAAAAGTCATCTCAGTTCACACTCAACTTTCAGGATAGCAAGCTAGGTAGTCCCTGAATCTCCTTCACTTCAGCTACCTCCACGGCCGTTGACAACCTTGCGACGAGTCTTAACTTGCCGTTTTTCATTGCTCAAGTTCAGGGGTTTGGGAGCCATGCCAAATCGTTTGTTTGCGATGTCAAAGACAGCGAATCCGCTCTTGAGGAACACATCGCCGAAAATAGCCGGCATCTCAGTGAACGAACCGAGAGATTGAAGGCCGGCATAGCACTGGCCACCAGAAGCCTTAGCATATATGAAATATGCTCCCGGGACTGTACCTGTGATATTGTTCCCTTGAGAATCGCTAAGCTCGAAAGTGAAGTCGGGTGGGGTTGAGTTGCATGGTATCAACCACCCATACTCCCTATACGAATAATTGGCGCCGGGGACGCTGTTGAAGTACATATGGACTGCTTCATTGGGCGCAAAAAACAACGTGGAACCGGTGTCGATAATCACATCTTCCGGCTCGTTGAACTCGTACTTGATATCCGATCCTCCGATGCCGAACCCCGATTGTTGAACGGTCCAGTATCCTTCCGAGGTATTTACACCCACGTAGCTAATTTCAGCGTCATGTAGGCTATTGTTGATGAATCCAAAGTTGAAAGATCCCTCGCTGCTGTTGTGGCGTAGATCGACCGTAAATAGTGGTTCAGATAATACCTGGGGCAAGTAGTCAAGAAGAGTCTTCTGCTTAGGGATTGTCTGCACAATGGACGGCCAGGCCAATCCCACAAGACCAGACATGTATGCAGAGTCTGTAAACATAGTTGAGACTGATGTTGCAGACTCAATTGTCATGTCAGGTATTGAAAGATTGCCAAATGTGACTGTATCCTTGTAACAGATACCACTAGAGGTAGAAAAGTCGCCATAGATGATAGACCATGAACAGTTCTTGATCAGATGGGATGTGGTTGACTTTTTGGGATCCCAGAGGGTCTGTCCGGCTACCTCTTCTTTATCCGTATCTGTGGAAAAGATCCATCTGTAGCACCTATCAGTTTACTAATCAACATAGAATATGTTAATGGACTTATCATACGTATCAGATGAACCGGTATCCAGGTCTAGATATAGCTGCTGAGGTGGCGAACCAATCCCGACAGGAGTAAGCCAGAGAAGATCACCAGCGTGTGAAGCTGCCGGGGTGGAGTCTCCTAATGCTACTGTTAGTTCTAGTCTTAGGAAAGATTAGAAGGAAGTATGTTTTTGACCTACCAATGTCACCAGTGACGAGCTTGTTAGATTGAGATTTGGCCTTGTGAGAGTCGACGGCATCTTGCAATCCCTCAGGGATATCAAGCTTATATTTCTTCAAGACCTTGAGGTATTCGGTAGGACCATGTCGAGGAACATCGGCATCGTGGGCCACAGGGAGGGAGATCGTCTTGCCAGCTTTCAAGCTGTAAGGTGGAGACGAGGTAACAACGGTGAAAAGTGAGAGGTAGAAAGCTACTGCCACGAGGGTACCGGTAAAGTACGCCATGTTGATAGATCTCTCTGTGGTCCAACGGCAAAACCTGTGTGGCTTTGGGAGTCGTGAGGAATAGATAGAAAGACAGAAGGAGAAATCGTTTTAGAGAAGACAGAAGAAGAGGGTTTATATTAAAATTGGCAACAAGTAACCGAATTGTGTTTGTGCAGGAACATGTCGTGATGGTGTAATTTCCACACTCGAGATTAAGTACGTATGTACCTGCTTCGTGTAAGTCAAAGGTGACCTCTCCGTCACGTACCGTGACTAACTTACACGGCCCAATGTATACTTGGGTTACATGTACTCTCTAAAGTGTGTTACCTGAAGTGTTCTTTCTAAAAACTTTTGAACTAAACATCGAAAGTTCCAATGGTGCCAAGGGGATACATCCTTGTGTCAGGGACAATCTTGGGCGACTGCTTCTATCTCTCCTTAACTTTAAACTTCAAACGAAGGATATAGGTCGGATTTGTCGATGATCTTGCCAAGACGGATATCTGCAGCTTCCTCTAGGAATAGAGGATCCGCTTAGCCCGTGTGATCTTGCGTAACTGCATATACAACAATGAAGAATTACATCTGATAATATGCCTAATACTCACTGGTAGTAGATGTGTAAGGAAGCAGCTCAATTGCCGATGTGGACAAACATACAAACATTAGGTACCGAGTGCCTATTGATCACGACGGATCTATGAATGATGAAAATATGTCGTCCGACCTCCTAACAAGTTTTCAGGTGTCGTTCTGTTCCAAATAGTATATTAAACCTATATATATTGACTTGTTAGGATCGATTCGGTTCAACAATCTCGTGTTTGAAATAGGGGTATGGCTCAGGAGTAGAATCAAATCAAACTAACCCCCTATTCTTCTTGATTCCTCCCTTGGAAATCTCGTGTATTCGCGGGAGGAAGAATGTACGACGTAGGACAACGACAAACGGCCGGCTACATAGTCTGGCGTTGCAGAGAACAAACTCGGGTGGAGCTTTGTGCGAGCCTTAGCACTCTATTCGACCAACTATAGATCGCGGGAAAAGACAAGCATACGTAGTCGGCCTACTTAAGCTAGATCAGCACATGCATGTTGGAATATCTGGTACCTACCTGAGTATGAAGATATCCGAATCTGGATTTAGTACCACTAAAAATTAATGAAATCCTCCCCGCCGGTTCCTAGAAGACATTAAATCAGTCCAATTCAAAGTCACGTTCATGGATAATACCTGTTATTTTCAATATTCTCCTGAGTCTTTCGAAGTAGGTAGTTGGTTGGAATTGTAGCCCTCACTAGGCAAGTCATATCATTCGTCAATGTCTATCTACGGCTCATATTACAGCTCGTCGTGCTTTGTCCTGGCCTCATCTTTATTTTGTTGCTCCTTGGACATGCGCTTAATCATCTCTTCAATCTCCTCCATCGACGGGCCCTTGCCGTCTTCCCCGAACTTAATGTAGTTCTCCCCGTCTTTAGTTTCTATCGTCGGCTCTGCGCCGTCGCTACCCGTCTTGGTGCCGCTCTTCTTGGCTTTCGTCTTGCTAGATTTCTTCGAGCTACTGCTCTTCTTCTTAGTCTTGTCGAAGGCCTTGACACTCTTCATGGCTAGGTCCATGCCGGCCTTCTCCAGCTTCTTCGTTTTCTCAACTAGATCCTTTGCCAGTAGCACGGGATCAGCAGTCTCAGGTAGCTTTTCTTGCTCAGCGAGCTTCTCTTCTAACCAATCAATGACAGACTTTGAAAGATCCGTAATTTCCTTCAGGTCATCAATAGTGTATACGGGAGGTAGTGGGCTACGATCTTCGGCAGCGGTTGTTGTCGTTGATGTTGTTGTTTCTTCATCTTCAAGACCGTCGAAATCGCCAGCGTCCTGTGAAGGGGCAGAGGTAACAGAGCTTGTTTCGCTAGTCGAAGTGGAGCTGGCACTAAGGGAAGACATGTATGCGTCCGCCTCAGCAATCTTCTGCTTGATAGTATCAATAAATGTGGTCGTTTGGCCTAGAGAACTCCTTAGGTTCTTGATTAATTCTGGTCTCTTCTGCGCTTCCTCTATTCTCTTCTCAACGGGAGAGACAAGATCCTTGAGACCCTTGAGTTTAGACTTGAGTGCTTCACGAGACGCATCAGCTCCGTCATCATAGAGCCATTCGCTAGCATCACTAGCCTTCTTCTCAAGCTTGGCTCGCTCCTCAGGAGTAGAAGCAGCCACAAATGAATCCGTCTCTAAAAGATCTCTAACCTTGTAGGTGAAACCTTCGAGCTGGTTTAAGGCCTCTTCTCTCAACCTTCGGGACTTATCAGACGCCTCAAAAGCCTTGATGCGTTCCTTTGATTTTGTGAGATCTGCTTTAGGTAGTGATAGAATTCCTGCCTTCTCTAAGGTATAGTCAACTGTGATCACGACAAGTTGCTTCTTCTTTGGGACAGGACTAGCCTCCGCAGATTCAGTAGAAGTAGAGGACGAAGTTGTCGTCGTCGAAGTAGTGCTAGAGTCAAAAGAGGTCGCAGCAGTTTCAGTAGATTCAGTGGTTGAAGCATCCTCGGTACTCTCCTCGCCATCCTTCAAGGGTTGTTGGTCCTTGTTCTTGCCGAAGCCGAAGAGATTCTTGACACCATCCATAACAGAGCCCTCCTTCTCCTGGACCTCAGCTTCGCACTCAACAGATGCCTTGTCAACCACCACCTCACCATCTTCAGGACTAAGGCGTAGCTTGACCTTGAAATGGATATCAGGGTGAGTACATCCCTTTTCGACTAGGGACGCAACAGATGCCGTCAGGTTCTTCGTTGCCAAAGCCTTTGTTTCCTTGTTTACGATAGTTCCATCAGCTGAGGGGACCTGTTGATAGAAACGGACCGAGAAGTCTTCATGGTTCGTGAAAGTAACTTCCTTCGGGGCGGCACCGAGCAGAGATCGCTCGGTCCAGAGTCGTTGCTGCTGGGGTTTATCCTGGGGGTTTTTCCACTCCATTCCTGCTGGGTAGAAAGCGCCGTCAGAAACTCTAATCTCCTTCACTCGGAAGCTGGGGCTAAGTTCTGCGGCTCGGAAAGCAGCACCGAACACTGCTGCTTCATCTGAGTTGACATTGCTTCGAAGCTTGTCAGCACCCGCAACCTTCTCAAGCTGCTTCTGGACAAAAGGTGTGCGAGAGGAGCCACCGTGAAGGATTATCGAGTCGAGTTGCTTGATATCAAGTTCGGCTACATCTAGAGCCTTCTGAACGGCAGCGCTGACCCTTTCAGCATGTGCCTCTGCTAATTTTTCGAAATCTGCTCGGGTGATCTTGTATCTGAAGTCAATGTCATCGTAAAGACCTTCGAAACTGGAGCCAGTGTCGACATTAGCACTAAGAATATGTCGTAGCCTTTCGGCATCCTTCAATAGCTTCGCCATGGCTCGGCCGTGTCCTCGAACGCTTTCCGCCGTCACAGAGGCCCTCTTCGCAGCGGGTGACTCAATAAATTTCGCGATCATATCGTCTACGATTAGGTAGTTAAGCGCATCGCCGCCTAGAGTTCTATCCCAACCGCTTCCTACGACTTGTACTTCCTGAACCGTCTTATTGAACTTGCCGATGTCCTTAACTGTTCGGCCCTGGAATTTCAAGACGGTTGCCTTGGAAGAACCAGCACCCATGTCGAATACCATGTGATATTCCGGCTTGCCTCCTTCATTTACGTTGGGGAATGTCCGGCTTGTGGCGTAATTTAATCCAACAGCAAGGCCATCACTAATAAGTGAGAGAACCTTTAGACCAACAAGCTCAGCAGCCAATTCCACAGCGCGCTTCTCCTCGACAGTGTAGAACGGAGGTACGGTAATAACCACAGATCTAACGGTGCTGTCAGAGCCAGCTAATGCTTCCGCGTTGCGCTGTATGCTCTGAAGCTCCATAGCTAGCAGCTCCTCTACTAACCAGGCTTCTTCTTTCGCGGTGGCCTTGCTCTTGAACGCAACAGTGCCACGAGTCTTGTGTGCCTCTAGCTGTAGATCTGGATGTCTCGCCGCATACTCTTTCACAATCGCATCGTCTGTAGAGAGACCGAGGAGGGTCTTGAGGTTGGGGTATACGTCTCCGGGGAATCGGGCGGCTAGTGCTATGGCATCGGAGCCATATGCCCTCTCGGGATACGAGCCGCTCTTCGGGGCATTTTGCGAGGGTTTGAATGCGACGGCGGAAGTTTCCTTTCTTCGCGAATCTTTGGTTAAGACGATCTCGAGGGGTATTCCGGGTTTAACGAGGGTAGCTTTGATATATTCGGTACCGAGATCTATACCGAGGACGGCGGATATGGCGAGGACATTTGTAGAAAATAGGAAGACTACACAAAGTAGTATCGATCGAGGGGAGAATGATTGCGCCATGTTGGGCAAGATTAGGAGGGGAGTGTTTGGCGAGATGCTCGCCGGGGAGAGATTGAGACCAGCTGCTTAAGATGGGATTTCTGGAAATCTAGAAATAAATCAAAACAATTACGGTCGTTTGAGAACCGAACACACTTCTATGCGTAAGGCTCCAGCTCAATGCCTTGTATATAAAAGAAAAAAAAGAATGTCTTAATTTACTAGAATCTGGCCTCAACTAAGATCATTTGCCAGCTTTTCCCTGCGCCATGTGAGCTTTCTGACCTCACCGCAGCTATCTTTGTGAAATGTACGTACTTCACGTATTATTTCATGCAAAGAGGACAACTTGTTGAATGTTATACCCCTGCATGTGGCTGATTTTTTGTGCAAAAGCCACTGATAATGATCTGATTGGCTCGATAACCAAATATGGACCCAAAATGCGACGAATGTGGAAATCCTTTAGGGTTTGCTCCACAAGTACCTAGTTCAGCTAGTCCTGTTAGCTGTGGCTGATCTACCTGTATCCCCGCCCCCGCTTGGAGTGTGGAGTACAAGTACCCCTCGGCCTCAAGGTTACCGAACATTCAGTACTTAAATTCACCTATGTAGGGGAGCAGGTGCTATGCAGGTCCTAGGACCTAGATATTGTTCAAATTATAATAATAGCACCTGAGTCCTCACCTAGTTGTTAGATTTTCGAAATGTCGAAAGTTGATAATGAGCTTCGTGGCCGCCTAGCCCTCATAACAGGAGCTTCTGGAGGGTACGTGTTGATATCATATCTGCAGCTCTAAATTATTCTATGCAGCCGGAGTTGACGCCTCACAGGATTGGCTCTGCATGTGCCCGAGATCTATGGGCAAACGGAGTTTCCCTTGCTCTGACTTATTATAACAACAGAAAACCTGTTGACGAATTGGCTCATGAGCTTCTCAAATCGCCCGGAAGCGAGGGCCTTAGAATCAGTTTCCATAAGGTTGACACCGGCTCAGCTAAAGATATCGAGCAGCTCTTTCTCGAGATTAAGAAACAACATGGTCAGGACGGACCAGATATCCTGATCTCAAATGCCGGATATGGCAAGAGACGTAACGGCATTTTAGATGTGAGCTTGGAAGAGTTTGATTACATGATCAACGTAAACCTAAGGGCTTCGTTCATCCTTGCTAAGTTGAGCATTCCTCACATGGAAGCTCAAGGATGGGGTCGAATTATTTTCGTCTCTTCGATAGCTGCACAGGGCGGGGGAATTAACGCTTGCCACTACGCCGCCTCAAAGGCTGGCCTAACCGGTCTCATGAAGAACCTGGCAATGAAGCACGCCAAACAAGGCATCACTGTCAACGACATAGCTCCGGCTATGATAGGAGAAACTGGTATGATACCAGATGCAGCATTTGTTGAGGGTACGGCAGGTGATGTGAAGAATATACCGGTTGGGCGGCTAGGGACTCCGCAGGAATGTGCAAATGCCGTCACCATGTTATGTAGGACAGGCTACATAACCGGTCAAAGTATTCTGCTGAGTGGCGGTCTTAAGTAAACTGTTTTCGGACATAGTCCATAGATGCATTCTATCGACTTTTGTAACCTCCTTAAGCGAATCAATATTTATTTGATGTGGCCAATCAAATCACATACTTACGAGTGATCAATTAAATCTTAATTTCTTGAGTGCTACTCTTGCATGAATTCTAACAGCTTCGTGCTTGATAGCTCTAATTGGTTGCCGTCGCCTTCCATCGGCCAGCTTCGGTGAAGGTCCCACCGTATTTCTCCGACCGCCGACACACGGGGGTAGCGAATTCCGACGCCGGATGGAACCAATCGGCTCCGTGCGACTGGATCCTTGGATTTCGTCAGCCGTGATCCGTGTAACTTAAACCCTACAGCCTACCTAATACATAATACATGAGTCGATGAGTCACGCTGAATGTCGATGAGCCTTGGCGAAGATCCCTCGTTTCATTTTTATTCCAACATTTGAACATGCATGGATCGCATTATTCCGTACCGCCATCTGTCATTTACGCGAGCCCTCATTAGTCAAGGAATTACTCTTACCCCTTGCTCCTGACGTATCCATCTATTCCTGGGAGTAGAACAGCAGATCGAATACCTGATAATTGACGTATACATTTTACTTATTCCAGGCAGCAAGTTCTCGAGCAAATTTCTAAAGCAGATAGCTAAGAGATATTTGTTTGCTGATTGCGTTTGGCATCTACACCCCAAAAGGAGCTAAAACAAAGGAACCGGCTTACACCCAACCCGTAAATCCCGTCCAGCTCCGGAGCCCTACTTGTCTCACCGCTCAACGCCATCCCGAAATCCCGGAATCAAAATGGGCACCCCCTTCATCTCCCTCCTGGAGCCAACCCGGCTCGACGGTTACGACAACACCAAACCCCACACCTCGCAACCTCCCCACATCCCCAAAGTCTTCCTCGACGCAATGGAAGTACGCGAAGCCGTCTTCGTAGGCGAGCAAAACGTTCCCCTTCCCTTCGAATACGACGCGGACGACGCGCGCTCGTGCCACTGGGTCGTCTACGCGAGCGTGAACCGGACGACCGAGCCGGAGGAGCGGGACTCGCGCACCGGCGAGGTCACCAAGCCGCGGAAGTCCGAGACCCGGAGCACGCCCATCGGAACCCTGCGCGTGGTGCCTTTTCCGCATCCACCGCACCCGCCGGATGGGGCGCGGTATGTGGGGAATGTGTTGCAGGAGGATGACGGGAAGGATGACGGCAATGCGCTTTTGGGCAAGGACGACAGTTCCTCCCCTAGTGCAGCCACCGCCAGGCCCCGAGCCAGGACCCTAACTTCCGTAGACACGGAACGGCAAGCCTCCGCTCTACCCTTCGGCGCGGACCCGCCAACCACATACCACGACGGAAAGGAGCCGTACGTCAAACTAGGTCGCCTAGCCGTGATCCCCATGTTCCGAGGCCACCACATCGCAGGTCAACTCTGGCGCGCAGCAAAAGCATGGCTAGAGGAACACCCTACCTTCTTCGACCCCAGCGTCACGGAGTTGGGTATGGATCAGTTAAAGGCGGGTGGAGCCGGTGACATACCCAAGTGGAACGGGTTGATATGTTGCCATTCCCAGGAAAGCGTTGTCAAGATCTACGAGAAGTGGGGGTTTAAGGTTGATGAGGGTATGGGGAAGTGGTACGAGGAAGGGATTCCACATGTAGGCATGTTTCAGCGGTTAAACATCAAGCAGGTGAATCCAAAGGTATGATTTACGAGGTGGGTGGGCAAGAGGAAGAACTCAGTTGTCAGGTGTTGAAACCTGTGATATGAGGATCTCGGCGTAACTGTTGCTATACACGATGCTGTTGCAATTCTTACTATGATACCAGGTCATCAAGTATGGCCATGTTCGTCACCAGCTACTGCATTTACGACTGTAAAATCAATAGAATCCTATTAACACCAGAATCCTTTTTTGGCGTGACTTATTCAGTTCATCATTTGCCCGCCCACGGGCAGAGCCTTTATTTTTGCAGCCCTATGTGACTATGATGCCATAGAACCACTTCCCGCCTGAGCCAGAAACGCACAAATGCAGAGAGTAAAATGCCCAGATGGTCCACGCCGAAGAAAACCCAGAAACAACACCCCATTTATCGGTTGCTCTTGGCGACACGCTCCAACTCGTCCTTCTTCTTGATGGCGTACGAGTTGCTGCTTCCCTTGGCAGCGTTGATCAGTTCTTCGGCTAAGCATTCGGCAATAGACTTGACGTTGCGGAAAGAAGCCTCTCGGGCACCGGTGGTAAGAAGGGCGATAGCCTGGTTGACTCGTCGGAGAGGAGAGACATCGACAGCTTGTCTTCGGACGGTACCAGCGGAACCGATACGGGTGCTGTCTTCTCGGGGGCCGCAGTTGACAATAGCATCGACGGCGATCTGGATGGGGTTCTGGTCGGTCATAAGGTGGATCTAGATATAATGTTAGAGATAATCGCAATATGAATTTTTCGATGGCGTTTCTTACAATCTCGAAGGAGTGGGCAACGATTCGGACAGCCATAAGCTTCTTGCCGTTGTTGCGGCCGTGCATCATGAGAGAGTTGGTTAGTCGCTCAATGATAGGGCAGTTGGCCTTGCGGAATCGCTTCGCGGCATATCGACCAGCGGAGTGAGGGATGTAGACGGGGGATCGAATCTGGATATAATCGCTGTAAAAGTTTCCACCGTTAGCCTACTACCCAATCCATCAAAATCATCTACCCGCGATCGAATACATGAAGACTGCTGTCGCATCGTCCAAGTCGAATTTTTCGAATCGGTATGTGGTATAGTTAAATAATCGACTTACGTCAAAGAGATGTCGCGAATCTCAACATCCTCGTAGCTCCCTGTAGTAATTATTAGTCGTGATGCCCGAGAGAAGCCAAGTTAGAGGAGGTCGTAGAATAAAACGTACATCGGTTGAACAGCTTGATGCTGCCAATCTCGGAGGTGACGTCCTTGGGAAGGACCTGGTAAGTGGTGGATTCAACCTCGACCTCGCCGGTTTCAGACATCTTGAAGTTGTTTGGGCGTTCGGACTGGAAGATTGAGGTGTTGTTGAAAGTCGAACTGAAGTCGAGGGTAGATGGTGGGGAGGATCGCGAAATTCCACTGATTGAATGTAAATTCAAGATTGAGAAATTTTGGCCGGGTACATCCGATTCAAAATTCGTGGGTAGAATTGGTGCGCTAGGGCTCAAGGTTAGTTCAAGAATAGTGCGAGAACCAATTAAATTCTCTGTTCAATCTGGTTTAACGTAGGTGGTAGGAGCTGGCAGCCGACAATTTTTAGTGTCTTTAGATGTGGGGTACTCACGTGATACTCACATAGTGCAAACCTTCACAGTATACATAGATACGTACCCCCCTTAATGAAGGCGTTCAATAGTGCGCCAAAAACTCAGCCAGTGGCTTTTTCCCCTCTATGCCCGCCCTCTTCTAATGATTCTCACGGCATCTTCTCGAAAGAAAATGTTTTTATATTGAAATACCTAAGCTCAAATAATGATATTTGTCCGCATTCTTGTAACCATAAAGTCTACACGTTGAGGGATACCACAAGAACTAATCCGACTCCAAGTCCTTCACCCATCAACAAAATGGCTCTCCCTCACCCGGTACATCAACTCCCAAAGCCATCTTCCCAATCGCCTTCCCCTCTTCAACCCGTCTATGCACTTCCCTAATTCCCTCAGCCGTAAGCCTGAACCGCTTCATTAGATGACACTTGATAGTCCCATCCTCAAGATACTGACCCAGCTTCTCATACCACTCATGATGCTTCTCTTCCTTATCATTGAAATAGTAGTGGTACGCGCCCGAGGCCAACCAGCACCAAGAGAAGGTCAATGACTTGCTCATCATCTGCGAGCCGTACATATCGAATCGGGCTTGCACGATGCTGCAGATCTTGCCAAACGGCGCCAGCACCTCCGCAAGAGGAAATAGGTACTGCTCTGTTCGCGACGTGATGTATGCGTACTTCAGGGGTATGTCGGCAGGGAGGTTGAGGTCCTTGATCTGCTTGACGATATCCTGGCGATGATTGACGACGTGAGTCGCGCCCATCTTCTTTGAGAACTCAGCGGTTTCTGGTCTTGAGGCTGTGGTGATAACGATAGGCAATTTCAAGACATTCCTAGCGATCTGCGAAGCGATGGATCCCATGCCACCACCACCATTGATAATCAGGATCGCAGCTTTCTCGTTCTCTTTGATTTCTAGTCTATCGGCGAGAGATTCATACGCGGTAGCATAAGTCAATGGCATTGCCGCTGCTTGGATGAACTCGACGGACTTCGGCTTGTGGCCGGCATGGCGCTCATCTACAAGGACCTGCTCGGCGTATGTGCCTTGGAAGACGGGGTTTGCAAGGTAGAAAATTTCGTCGCCGGGCTTGAAATATTTTACATCTGGCCCCGTCTCAAGTACGATGCCAGCGCCGTCGTAGCCGATGATATGGAAGTTTGGTGGTTCCTGGGTGAGTGATTTAACTCGATCGTAGTAGTCAGGAGGATCGTCATATGTGCCATTGCGGACTTTCATGTCGATGGGGTTAACGGAGATGGCCTTGACCTGGACGAGCATTTGGCGCCCGGTTGGCTTTGATGGCTTTGGAACTTCCTTCGTGTGCAAGTTCTCAACAGCGCCGTATTCTGTTACGCCCACCGCGTGCATGGTAGAGGAAGCCATCTTGTCTGAAGGTAAGATATAATATGAGGTTACTTAGGTAGTATATGCTTTAGTTTACTACTGTGTATATGAACTGCGTGGTTTACGCTTCATTCCTGAGGCCACGTCGCTCATATATATAGACAATCATCACCACTCCTGAGAATTCCTATATTGACGTGCTGATTAAGTCACTATGAGGGGTATTCCAATCATTCCTCGTTTCTTTCCGAAGGGCGAATGAAAACCGGCATGCATCTGCGGTGATGAGTGAGGGACATGATAGCCGTGAAGAAGTTCTCCCGCAACTTCATATCTATACCGGCCGCTTCTTACAAATGCATCTCAGGAGAACGACGAATCAGAGGTCAGCCGATATAAGTCGGCTCCGGACAGGATACGGTCTATAATAGTATTTCAATGAATTATGGCCCGTGCAGATCCCGAATTCCCATCTTCTCAACCGGTCGCCCGTAAGAACGAAACACGGCCGAGGTTGTGATTGTTGTGATATCATGCAGCGGTTGATATTTTACCCCTATTTCTAAGCCACACTGTGGCTGGTTACATTACGTAGCTCACCTCACAGCCCACTAACTGGAATGGTGCCAGAATCTTGGATCCTTGGCAAGCTTCCGAGCATCCGCTAAATTCCCCCACGGCCAACCACAGGCCTCTAATTCCCAATTCGCGGAAGCTGGAACCTCCGTCACAGCTATACGAAATTATACGAGCTCTTCACGCGAGAAGCACGAGGCCACCTTGCTTTATATCTCCCGATCTCTATTTTCTATATTTCGACTTCTCATGTAATTTATACGTTTATAATACTACCTTTAATCAAATTCCGTCTCATCTAGAAACCTACCGATATAGAAACGTTGAACGAAACCCTCCAACTAACCGTACCCTACCAATCCTCCGCCATGGCCGAAATACGTCAGCGGAAGGGCAAAGGCCCCGCGAAGGACGAGAATTACAGGACCGCCGTCGTCGAAGAACTAGACACATCCGAGTCAGACACACCGGCACCACCCAAGCCCAAGCCGAGCCCAAAGGAGCTCGTCGGTGACGAGGAGGAGTATAGTCCGTGGGTGGACATCCTGCGGGTGATCTCCTTCCTGATCGTCGCCTCCTGCGGGCTTAGCTACCTGATCTCGGGCGGCGAGTCCTTCACCTGGAACATGCGCGCGCCGCCCAAGTACATGCAGCTAGATTGGTGGAAGGCCCAATGGGTACATCCTCCCCATCCTCCTCAAACCCGTCCCAATTCTCCCTCCGGTCTTCTACCTTAGCCATTCACTAACACATAATACCTCTCCAGCGCGGACCAATCTACCTAACCCCCGCCGAACTAGCAACCTACGACGGCACCGACGAAACCAAGCCCATCTACCTCGCCATCAACGGCTCCATCTTCGACGTAACTAGCAACCGGCGCACCTACGGCCCCGGGGGCTCCTACCGTTTCTTCGCCGGCGCCGACGCCGCGCGCTCCTACATAACGGGCTGTTTCGCCGAAGACCGAACTCCCGACCTGCGAGGGGTCGAGGACATGTTCCTGCCCCTCGACGACCCAGCCGTGGACTCGCACTTCAGCGCTTCTGAGCTAGCCTTGCTCAAAGAACAAGAATTGGCCGAAGCGCAAGAGAAGGCGCACGAGGCCCTTGCGCACTGGGTTCGCTTTTTCGAGAACAGTCCTAAGTACGCGAAGGTGGGGTACGTCAAGAAGGACAAGAATTGGTTGGAGAAGGAGCCGAGGAAGAAGTTGTGTGAGAGCGCGGCGAAGGGGAGGAAGCCGAGGAAGATTCCTGGGGCGGAGGAATAAGTTGGGGATGTTGTTTATATGCGATTTAGCGAAGAAAAACTTGTACAGCGTATATAGTATATAGCGAGAGAATGGGATTGGGTTTGGTTTACTTTGGTATCTAATATGGGTAATGGAAAAGGGAAGGGTATAAGGTATTTGGTTGTAATTAATAGACTTCTTATACCTAAGCATGAAATTTATTCTCGCTTGTATGGCAAAAGCAAGACTACTAGCCTGTGATACTTCGCATTCGTCGTATTTAATCAGTCGAATGAAATTGATTGATCACTAGGCCAGAAACCGTATAACACAAGTTCAACATTTCACAAGCGAGGTCATCAAGTCGTTGTGTTCTCAATGGGATCAACAGGTATTATTATTCAAAAGCCAGGGCATTTCATCTAACTGCACAATAATGCAAAACCAAGCCGCTGCCAGCCCCCTGGGGCGAAGAATCCAATGTACATATGATGTGTATATACGTCATGTTTTTTTCTAGATCCGCGGCGGCGTGCCCACCCATCCAATGGGTTAAGTCCCCGTTCATCTCTCCCAGGTCATATTATCATAAGCCTGAACCCGAACGATGCCGCGCGCGACCTGCTTCTTTCCGTCATTAAGTCCTAATATCCGAAGACTGTAAACGAGTCTTCAATTATTTAATTCCCAATACGGTCCGATCATAGCATGAGCATGGCAGCAACCACACCAAGGAGACCCATAGAGCTGGAGACACCGACCATGGTGGCGGCGCCTGTGGTGACGGCAGAGCTGGCAGCGCTGGCAGATCCGCTTGTAGTAGAGCCGGATCCACTGCTAGTACCAGAGCCAGAGGAGGAGTCAGAGCCGCTAGTGCTACCGGTAGAACCGCTGGTGCTGTTGCTGCCGGTGGTGCCACCGCTGGCACGCGAGGGGGCGACGTTGGCGGTCTGAGCCTTAGCAAGGGTCTTGAAGGCAGTCAAGCTTCGCGAAGAGTTGGCAGCAGTGCTATCGAAATTAGTCATGAATCCATAATTACTGTTGTAGAGCTGATACTCACTTCTCGTTAACGACCATAACCATACCAGCCTGGCAGTGCTTGGCCTGAGAGCAGTAAAACCATAGAGGGGTCTTCGCGGAAACCATGACGGTGTAGGTAGGAATCATGCCCATAGCCTGACTAGCGGCTACAGGTTGGTAACCAGAGAAGATACCGGTCATGTTGGTGTGGTCGGAGATGGGAGAGCACGGGTTATCGAAGTTGGACTGAGCGACACTGTGGTTGCCACCTCGGAACTGGAACTGAAGCATATCACCCACATCCGCCTTAACATTGTCCGGGCTGAAAGCGAGAGTACCGTTCGTCGAACCGACCGAAATAACCCAAACTTTCTGAGCGGAGGCGGCACCCAAGAGGGAGAGGAGAGCAGCAGTAGAGAATTGCATTTTGGTGTTTTAAATGATTGTTTCCTGACTTTTGAAGAAGAAAATGTCTTTCAAGTGAATGATCGTAATAAGCGACTTGCGCTGGTAGGACTAGCCTGACGAAGATTATGTTTACGAAAGTGAAGAGAAGAAAAAACGAGGAAATGAAGATCCCAAAGAGAAACGTATAGCACAGAAATGGATTGGGAGAGAAAAGACAAAACTTGGCACCGATGGGAGCAGCATGATACTTAAAGACCATAAAGGATATGGCGGCAAGCCGATGAATGATCGCCATGCTAGGGGATTACTCCATGACCCATGTCCCGACATCTAGAGTCAAGGGTGAGGCTGGAGGTGAAGAAATCTATGAAACACGTTTTGACCTTGGACTAGATATCTGGATTAGGGGATGCTACCACATAGACTGGGGTATCCATAAGACGGGCTTTAGACAGCCGAGATATCTCATCTCGGCCATGCTAGACAACTGGTACTGGCTAATACTACTCACATCGGAATGTACTTGGCAGTAGCAAAGCCACACGGATAGTCGTGATTCCCGTAGATATTCATTTGTAATCATGGGGACGAAATGAGGCTCATTGGCGATGCGCGTCATCTCATTGATACAAATGAATTGACTTCCGAGCCGAGCCCGTTCAGCCCGTCTCACTCAGGAATTGTATCGTCCATATCTAGTGATGATGATAAGTATCGTCTGTTGACGGCGGCAAAGCGTCGCGGTCGAGGCCTATTCAGCCCATCCTAGCGGCGAGTCAAAGGTTGCCTCCAAGATG
The DNA here is from genome assembly GCA_022695765.1 of Annulohypoxylon moriforme. Taxonomy (NCBI): domain Eukaryota; kingdom Fungi; phylum Ascomycota; class Sordariomycetes; order Xylariales; family Hypoxylaceae; genus Annulohypoxylon; species Annulohypoxylon moriforme. Next base: position 574,437 of record MU403094.1, on the reverse strand, counting down.
GAGAGTCCCAAAATGTTTCGAATCCGGGGGAAGTTGAAGTTGGAAAGTTGACTGGGGACTGGTTAAGGTGGTAAAGGTACTCCACAAAATAATGCGACGGGACTGAATAGAATTAAGGTTGGCTGGCTAAGCGACTAAAGCTAATCGGGACCCGGTCCAGGGGCTCTTCGGAGCACGGATCTTGCTTCAGCAGGGTCTTGTGTGACGCCCGCCAAACTCGACTGGTTTCATCCCAGCATTTTTCGTTAATACGCTAAAGAATTAGAAAGAGGGATAGTGTGCTTGCCGCTTTTCCTTGAATGTGGCGCAACCCGTGCAGCGGCCCGTGTTAGCCACATTAATGTCAACTCCACAACGTATGGAATATGATGCCAGATTCCGTTAAGTGGCTTAAGTATGGTGCAGGTTTAAAGCGGCATGTCCCAAGTTTCAATTACCTTAGCACTGAATCCTCATTGATCGGGTCAAGTAAGCGAGATCAAGTACGAAAGGAGCCTCAACCAAACCAGATTTGCTAGATCTGTGAGTAAGCAGGTAAGCAATTACAACATAACCTCGCCCGTTAACAGGGATATTTCTTAGCCTGAAATCGTTGCACGTCTGAGAGCTGAGAAACCCAAAACTCTTTCTAGAAACGAGAACCGCCAACGACGAGCCAATGATATCGAGCCCGTATTAGCAGAAGTTCAGACGAAGAACCATTGTCGGTATCAATCAAGTATCAACCAGTATCAAATCCATAGTCCAGTGACGTGTCTGGCTCTTGGTTTACTATGATCTACAGAGGTGGAACTTGTTGCAATTGAAATGTTTCTTCACTACACGTACGATACTTGAAACTAGTTGAGGTCATCGTCTCGAGTTGCAAAACTTCATAAGCATGGTCGCGCTTTGAGAATACCATCATTTTGGAACTATCATGAGGCTTTCTTGATACCAAGTTGAGAGGTAAGGACCCATTATCGAGCCATCGCAGAGCCTAAAATGCATTTACTCCATGCAGAAGGGCATGGGAATCTTAGAATAGATAGATACTAAAACATTCCCGTCAAAATATGACGATGTCAACGCCTAGACTGTGGCAGTTGTTGCCGCGTATTCAAACGAGGCTTTGATAGCCTTGCTGCAAAGTTGAGGATTTAGTCTCTACATAGAAGTAGATCTTTCAAAAAGCTCCGGAAATTCGCCTTAGTGGCAGGACGAAACGAGTAGGCATTGAAAGGTGCCACGGTCTTGCTGGAAACGGTATCGTAGATCGACCCCATGGATCGCTTATATAACCAGAAGTGCCGGTTGACACTGTTTTGTCACGGTCGATCATGATGTTCATGATGCTCATGCCAAGTCAGACTAGGGCATGTCCTCGCGTGCAATAGCTACCAATTGTTAGAACAGAATCCACGATACAGAAATGTTTCTAGACTTACCCAAATGCAAATTCTTCACACGCCAATTCTTGCCTTTAGGAAGAAACGTCTCTTTCCTAGTCTCGTATCTTTATAGGTCAAGCAATAATTGTGGTGCAACCTTCTCCAAGTCCTCAACCTATTCTTCAGTTAGCACCCCCTCCAACACAGCTCAGTAAACCAAATAGCTCACCTCAAGAAAACCCTTCTCCTTCTCTACAACCGTCCGCGCGATCGCCTCCCGCACAAAGATATCCATATACTTCGCAATCGCAGCATTAGCATCTTTCGACACCCTCGTGCCATCCTTCTCGAAGAACTGGTGCAGCACATGCGTCAGCAGTTCCGGCGGTATAGTCTTCCTCTCCTCTTCTTCGCTCTCTTCCCCTTCCCCCTGATCTATCTCCATTGTATCATTGTCTCTTCCTTTTCCTTTCCGCTGCTGCGATCTCTCGTCCTCCGCGAACGGGTCCTCGTCCGAGCCGATCACTTGCGGTGATTGTAAACTCTGGCCGCGCGCTCGAGAGGGTCCCGCAGCCGTAGAAGCCTGGGCTTTGGATGCTTTCGTAGATCGGGAGGTAGCCGAAGACGCGCCTCGGCCACGAGCGCTTGTTGATGATTGCTTTACTGGCATCTTTGAATTCGGCTCTTTCGATCTTCGAGTAGGCTAGGAATTGCGGTGGGTATATTTGCAAATTTCGTCACTTCGACATGTAATTGGAATTATAAAAAGAATTGGGTTGTAAATTTGGAGGAACACGATGCACACGCAGAGCCAAATGCAAGCGCGATCTATGGCGCAGCTGCTTGCCACCTGGCTTACATTCTCCAATCAAAACGCCAGGCGCAACAACTCTACGTAATTTGAAGATTTCTTCGCCAATTACTCGTATAATTTTTGGTGTTCTATCCTGTCAAATTTACGGACATGCACGCAGATAGACATATCGTTCACATAATACATGAGGTCATGATTGATCAAGAAATCACTTCATTCAGTGTCTATCAGTCGTATGCAACCATGGGAATCAGGCCGAGTCGAATGCCGAAACAAGCGGAGATGTAGGACGCAGAGCAGAAAGAATACAGTCAAAGGGAATTGCCTAGGATCTAAATTACAGCGGGTAACTAGCTGACCACACATGAATGTCATCAAGTGCCATGCCTCGCCAGTCCGTCCGCAAAATCAAGTTGTTCCAGAACGCCACGGCAATGAGTGATGCCCTGTAACAACTTTCCGCCGGAACATCCGTCATGCCCCTTTTATCAACGGCCCTGTCGCCTATCCACTGTATTACACCACCACGCCTCCCAGTTCTATTGGGGTATGAGGAGGGTATTTAACCGGAACCGCCCTTGAAGGCCTTGCCGAACAGGAGAACCTGGAGCTGATCGTAGATCGACAGCACACCAGCACCGGCGACACCACGGAGAATGTTGGCACCGGCACCCTTGAACAGGGAGCGGACACCCTCCTTGGCAACGATCTGGCGGGCAGCATCCAAGGTACCGTTGTACTTGACGGCCTCACCGGAGGTCATCATCATACGACGTCGGATAGTGTCAAGAGGGTAAGAGGCGATACCGGCACCGGTGGTAACACACCAACCGAGAAGGAAGGAGGCCAAGAAGTTGTTCGAGAGAGAACCGACCAGGACGACGGGCTTGATGGAGTCGTACATACCGAAGTACAGACCACGGTAGACAACGATACCAGCAACGGAAGGCATGAAACCACGGTAGAGACCGGCAACACCGTCACTGGCGAGGGTCTTCTTGTAAACGTCGATGAGACCGTTGAACTGACGCTCACCGCCCTTCTTGGCGTTCTTCGCATCGTTGGCGAGACGAGTACGCGCGTAGTCGAGGGAGTAGACGAAAAGAAGAGAAGTGGCACCAGCAGCCTGTATTAAGCACATTAGTACCAAGACTTAAATATATATATATATATGTATAGAGCGGAGTTGGGATGAAACTTACACCACCGGAGGCCAAGTTACCAGCCATCCACCAGGCGTATCCATCACGCTCCTTCTTAAAACCGAACATCTTCTTGAACTTGTCACGGAAAGCGAAGTTCAAGGCCTGGGTAGGGAAGTATCGGATGACGTTGGCAGTGTTGCCACGCCACAGAGACATAACACCCTCATCGGCAGTGGTTCGCTTGAAGCAGTCGGCGATACCGTCGTACTTGCGGTCGAGACGACCGGCTTTTAACATCTCATCCTATTCAAATTATTAGCGTTGTTGATTTCGACATAAATTATTTACAAATATATGGCAGCTTTTAATTGCTCAATGAGCATGTGAAGCTGTCCGCAGATAATGTGGGGCCCGGGTTCGGTAACCCCAACTGCGAAATTCTTGCAGGTAGGAAATCAGGGAAGTAGGATCTGCATATTCACGTACCTGGTTCTGGATAAGAAGCTTGACACGCTCAATGGGAGCGGCGGCGGTCTTCGAGACGGCAGCGGAGACACCACCCACTGGAATATTGGTTAGCAAAAATTATCGCGCGTCGTCAAAAAGCATTATGCCGAGGTGGGAACCGAAATATTGGCAGTGATGCCAACAATTGGATTCAATTGTGAAGGTAGCAAGACATACTCAAGAAGTCGGCCAAGAAGGGCTGTAACAAACATCGTTAGCAAAGCTCTGGTATAATAAACATATTTGTGTGATAAATCACGGTGAGGTAGGTAGGGAAGTGCCGTGAGAAATTTTCCACTGCCATCCACGCCAATGATATTCCTGAGAAACGCAATAAATCATTTTGAAATCACTCAAGCACCCGTCTCAATCACATCGTAGAAGCCAATTGAGGCAATCGATTACATGCGCTGGGAATCTCGATGGGTATATAATGGCGGATAGTGGGCGACGCTCGCGCGAGGGATTTGAGGGTTACGAGGACGAGGGCGTGGGATAGTGGGAGGAGCTGCGAACTTACCGGCATGCCCAAGACCTTGGGTTTTTCTTCAGACGACATCTTGTCGGCTATTCAAAGATTGCTTGATCTTTGAAAGGTAGAAGGAGTGAGTGGAGATAAGAAGTGAACGAGGAGAATAGATGGAGAGGAGAGTTGAGAAAAGACGGACAGACGCCGAGCGAAATATTTCTACCTGCGACTGGGTCGTGCAGAAAATAATAAGTTTTGGGGGAGGGAAAAAAAAATTGCTGCGGGTAACTGCCAAAGAGAACAGCTTTTTCTAGCGACTCTTCCCGGACCCGCCGCTAAGACTGCACGGAGACCCTTTCCTTCGCTTTCTAAACCTGCGGTTGCCCCGAAACCAATCAATGTCACGTGTAATAGTGGATTCACCACCTCTTTCCCTCCCTCTTTTTCTGAAAAAAATCCTCTAAATTCACTAAAATAACTGAAGCGATCACTAAAGTCCACTGGAAGTGCTGGAAGTAACGTCGATTTTGGGCGGCAACTTGGGCGGCTGTTGGCTGCCACGAGACCGCTAAAACGGTTCACCTGGCAGGCTGGCAAAAGCTGGTGGTCAGCTGCTACAAGGTACCTGGCTTCTGCCGGACAATCTCGGGATGACCTATCCAAGCTAAGATATACCCCTAGCAATCTCACTTCACATCAGAGATCAGATGCGAGCTATTTTTTACGCTATTTTCCACACTTGCAACCCGTGCGTACGAATTACTTATTGACGTATCTAGACGATTCCTGCTTACTCTGCATCCTCCCATCCTATCAATTTCTTTGTTCTGTTCCGCCATTATATTGTTCAGATTTTCGAAGAAAGGAGATCTAGATTATGACAAACTTTCCGTTTAGTGTGCAGATCTCGTCCAGACTTCCAGACCCTTTACCTGACCGATTTCGCGTGTCGGTAAAAAAGAGAGTCAGGATGTTCACCCACATGCGTCTAGCTCTCAGGGGTCTATAGGTCTCTCATCCCGTTCCCCGAGTCAAGTTTTCGGCTCAAGCGGCGGATCCAGCCTTGGCTAGTCGGCTGTAACTTTGTACAGACAACGGCAACCCACGCCGCGCTAATAGTTATAGAAATTCATCAAGCTGATTTTTCATTGGATGACGATCGGGAATTTATCTACGTGCTACGGTTACAAGAACCGGGTTACGTACAGGATAAAAATTAGAAGTGATATGTTGTGGGCTTAATTATCAACAGTGATATCAATATTTGCGTTTGTAACAACGCCAAAACTCGGTACAAGTTATGTTACAATTACTACATACATATGTAAGTACCTGTTACGGGCCTTCGTATGTGATCTTTATACCAATGAGTGGCAGCCATGACAGCTGTGAGCCTCCATATCATGTCGGGTATAGCTAACCGGTGTGATGCAATCAATGCCCATAGATAGGTGTCTATAGTCTCGGATATACCCTAATGGCTCACCGCCAACCGTACTAGATCGATAAGGGATATACTAGGTGCTAGCTAATTGATACGTGGAACCCGAGATCGTGGTTTGGATGAGAATCGATCTTTTTTATAGATATTTATAAGGGGTAAAGTTACATACTATGTAGTTAAAGGTCACTTATTAATCCTTTAATAACCTATATATCTCGGAAAGGCTCGATATTTGGTTGGAAACAATTAAGCATGGTATGAGCAATACGAAATGCACGGCAAGCAATTATATGAGTATGTGCACGCAGAGTCATCAGGGATTTTTTTTTCATTTGGTCCCTATCTGAATGCAATTGCAAGCGAAATACTGAACCATAACCGTCCCAATGCTACGCCGAGGACCAAATGCCTGAATCCATCAAATCCCTATCCGCGATCCATCTGGTCCGTCAACCTCTGTTGTCGACCAACCGAATATCTTTTTTCATCATGGTATCGTGAGATTGATGGTTTAGTCGGAGGCACCGACAGCTCGGGCTATATCAAAGGTTAGCATCCGCCTTACATAGCCTGTGGAGAGATCATCAAGACGTACTGTAGATCTTCATCTTGCTGTGCGTAACGACGGGCTTAATTTGTCCCTTCTCCTCAAGATCCTTTAGGCATGTTCGTGCCAGCGAGCCGTTGATCTTTAGCCTGTCGACGAGAGTGGCAACTGTGACGAGACGGTATGATTGAACATCCTTGTAGAGCTTCTCGGAGGTGGTCTTGTCGAGGAGGACGGCGTGCTGTGCCTTGTCCTTGACTGTATTGCGGTGAGGTTAGTTAAAATGTTCATAGAATCGTTGCGCAAGAGTTCTCGTCGTGTCCTCTCAAAATGCGCTCGTCGCCAATCGCGAAATTTCGTGGTACTTGCCTTTGCCCCTGTAATGTGAAAGTTAGCCATAATTGTATTTGAAATCGATTGAACAAATGATTTACTTACTTCGACCACTTCTTCTTCTGCTTCTTCGCGCCAGTTGCTGCGGGTGCCATGTTGTCTGATTTCTGATGTAGGCGTTGCAGTTGTAGATGAAAGTTGAAGGTGGAGAGGCCGAATAATGAATTTTGTAAAAGTTCGCTTCAGCGTTGTGTGGGCAGCCTTGATTAGATCACACGTGATTTGAATTTTGGTTTTACAGACATATCCAAAATATGCATTTAAGAAGACTAGTGCGAAATTAGAATTTCCAGCCTCTTTTAAGGCCCCACCAAGTTGGTTCTTATCATCAGCCACAAGTGTCAGCTACACAGCCACCCAGTTCCATGTGATCCTTGGCTGCCTTGACTTTCTCGCCAACATCCCCCCACCAATGTGGAAACTATCTGCATCCCTATTTGTCCCTATTATTTGATCAACCGTTTAAACTTTTTAACTGTCCCTTTCAGAGCATCCCGCCGTCTGTCTTTTAGGGGATGTCCGGATTGAATGACTAGGTTCCAAGATTGCGAGACAAGTTCGCAAATCTATGGAAAAGGCTTCTTTTAAAGCCATGATATAACCCTAGTCTAATACTTTACGCGTGAACATTTCCAATTTTTGTCACTCCTTCATTCGACGTACGTATTACGAAATCTATGTTAGCACGCGTGGCCCTCCCCATACTGTACCTCGTTACTACCAGGTAGTCAACGCGCAATTCTTTAGCGCTTCGACGATCTTTTGATTTTTTAACCTTCAAGTTCTTAATTGTACATATACTTGTAAACTTCCGTATCCCGTCTTCGATCCCAAGTTCCCAAAATGCCAAAGCACGGCGCGACGCTTGGGTTGCGACTAGCCCCACGACGAGTCACTTTGCTCCTCGTCCTTGTCGGCATATTCGCATTGTTCACTCTCCTTTTCACACTTCCCAATGCTATACCGACGGGACCAAGCCTATCAAAGTCGATTGCCGACCATAAGTTCTCTATACCGAAGTACAAGGACAAGTTCTCATCGAGCATATTAAACCCCTTTCGTCCTGCATCGCATAAACCACCAGAGCAGAAAAACTCGACATATGGAGGAAGTTCATGGTATTCGAATTGGAATTGGAGAAGTCCATTCTCTTCGTCTATCACGCTCGATGAGAATCGCGCTCTTCTCCCGCCTCTAAAAGATAGGGCCCCGATCTACTGTTATTATGACACCACCCTCCAGCGAGACGAGGCCACGAAGGAGGCTGAGAGCGCACTACTGCTTACATGGAGGCGTGCTTGGTGGGCTCAGGGGTTTAAACCTGTCATTCTTAGTGCGGCTGAAGCTATGAACAATCCTCTCTATGACGAACTGCAGAGATTAGATATAGAGCCAGGTTTCAAGAAAGATATGATGCGCTGGCTAGCATGGGAAAACATGGGCGGTGGACTTTTAGCACATCATCTGCTATTCCCAATGGCTTCTCACGAAGTCCCTTTGCTCTCTTTCTTGCGGAGAGGAGAGTATCCCGGCTTGACGAGGTGGGAGGGTTTTGATAATGCTCTTTTTGCTGGCCCCAAGGTCCAGATTGCGGATGCTATCATTCAAGCTCTCCGAAATCCCAAGAACAAGTCTGTCAAAGACTTCATCTCTGCTGTTACTAGTGATACATTTCTCGTTGATCCGTCACACGATTCCCTCGCATTTTACGACGCGAAAACTGTTGAGAAGAATTACCAAAAGGTCGCCGAAGAAACAGCGGCGAACCGCGAGAAGGGCATCAAAAGTCTAAACCTTCTAATTAATTCACACCTACACAATACGTGGCAGGACATATTCTCCAACGGAATTGCCGTCCTCAAGCCCATGCCGGCACATACAACGCATATGGTGGAACCAGCTTTGGAATTGGCGACACTGCTTGCGACCTGTAGTGAAAGCCCGGTGCCGTCGTCGTGCCCGCCGAACATCCCGAAGTGCTCGCCGTGTGTTGCGTCACACCCAATGAAAATCACGACACCATCGCGCTACCGAAATACTACCGGCCTCTACACTATCGGAACTGTGCCCCATCCGTATACTCTGCGTACGCTAGACTCCTCCAAGGACACTCTAGACATCGCCTACATCAGACGGGAGATCAAGAAGCGCGACGAGTGGCTGTATCTCATCTTCCAGGAGCTCCTCGGCACGGGGATATCCGGCTCGGTGCGCGTGGTTAAGTTCAAGGATGCCGTGGCTGGAGAATACGCAACCTCCCATTCGTTGTGGTTAACCGCGGAGAAGGAGTCTGTGCCTCACGACCTAGACTGGTGGTTCGGCTTCGATATCCCGACCAACCAGACCGATGACGGCAAGTCCAAGACTCCCGTCCCCGGACCCGAGCGCAGACCCAAGCCTACGCACGACCCCGCAGACGGACCGGTCCCGACTCTCGATGATCTAGCGCATGAGCCGCATCTCCTGCAACGTGCTAGGGAGGTCGCTAAGAGCAAGCTTGAGCCGGACGTGCGCATTCGAAGTGCGATAGAAGCCTGGAATCTGGCTGATACGGAGGCGTGGCGATTTGCTAGGGCGTTCCTGGCCCGCGCAAGGGTCGAGAGGTTAAAGTGGGAAGAGGAAGAGAGCAGATATGCTGGGGGCGTGGGTAGTGATGCCGATAGTAAATCCGGGAGCAGCTGGCTACGGTGGGGAGACGATAAAGAGACTCAGAGTTGAGATTGAGAAGCAAAGTTTCAAGAGCAAATAGGAAGTCAATGACATGTACGGACGACAATGGACGTTTATCCAAGCTTTAAGCTCATCATTTTGCAGTTCGGATGCTCATGGCAGCACGGCGTTTGCGCGTTATGGATTTTTGTTAGACTAGGTAGAGTTTGGTAGATTCTGTATTCAGGTCCTGCTGCTTGACGCAGATGTATCATAAATACCTAAATCGATTATCTAAAATGAATGTTGCGCCCTAATTGTGAAATATATCTGGACTTTATATGTGTTATTTTCTATATCTTGTCTTTGAAACGAAGAAGGCCAGGGCTGTTGAAAGCCGATTCGATACGCGAATGTTGAATTCGAGGAGGAAAAAATCCTAAATAACCAAAAGTAGTAACCAAAGAAATTCCCCGTCCCCTTTCAGGATCCGGTGGCTACGATCGTATCGCCGCCCATCTCGCCGCTCAGCTCCCGTGACGTCACGCCGCGTCTCGTAAGTCCGGTGGCTAAGGTGGCGTTGGAAACTCCGAAGCCATTGGCGTTCCCCTCGCCAATCTTGCCCCTAAGCGTCGCGGACTCGAGGTAGGACGTCAGAGCGATCCGCGCGGCCTCGACTACTTTCTCGGCGTGCTTCAAGGCGTCCCTTAGCGCCTGGGCGGTGGCATCCTCTTCGGATACTGTCGAGGGAGCGGGAGCGGAGGAGATCTTGGTGGTGGTGGTAGTAGTACTTCTGCCATTTTCAGGTTCAGGTTCCTTGCCGCCGAGCTCTTGCTCCTTGAGCAGCTCGTGGATGTGTCCGTTGAGCCACACGCCTTCCAGCTGGGCTCGGGTCATGTCCTTGGCGCCGCTGATGCGGCCTCGACAGGTGGGTTTGCCGCAGAGGCAGTCGAAGGGCTGGGCCATGTACCATTCTGTGGATGGGTAGAAGAACTATGGCGGAGGTAAGCTTGGGCGGGATGGAAAGGACGGGCTCACCTAAATGTAGGTATGTAGGTAGGTGGGTGGGTGAGTAAAGGTAAGGTAGGGTAGGTTTAACGGACGGTCAGCTCTTCGCCGACGCGCAGGCCATTGGGCCCCGCGACGATGTTCTGGGTGGCGGTGTCGAAGATGAGGGAGGGCTCGCACGAGTGGTTGATGTACAGCAAGTCGCTGTTTAGGTTCAGGTGCTTGTCTCGGCCGCATTGAACCGTGGCGTATGTCGGCTCCGGGGCGTGGGTGCATGGTGGGAAGTCCATCCTCGCAAATAGCCCAAAGGGTGGTAGCGAGATTTTGGACAGGCTCTTGGATGTGAATTCATGCGTGTTGATGATCACGTCCTGGATGTCGGGATGCGAGGGCTGGGCCCAGTGTGGAGTCAGAGGTGCCATATCGCGATTCTTATTCCTCTCGGATAACGGATTCCCCTTTTCGGTTTTTGAGGTTGGTTCGTCGGACCGTATTCGAGTCTCTTCGTGAATTCGTAAATATCTGAAGTTTGGTTCTTTGGGTTCTGACGTCTCAGGTCAATTTCTTGGTTTTGGTATAATTCTCAATCGCCGGTTTCGGTTTTCGAATGTAGTTTGAGATAGGATGGATTATAGATGGATTCCGGGGTGACGGAGACAATGGAGACGATTGAGACGAAAGAAACGAGATGAGGAGTGAATCGTCTCCATGTCCCCATTTTCCCCTCGGTAATGGCGCACATTACGTTTTGCGCTAACGATCTGACTACCTAGGCTGTTAAGCTGCTAGGTTAGTGACTAGGAGCTGCTAGGAGTCAATTATAAGCGCAGATACCGAGGCACACAAGCGAGAGTATGCGAGTGTCGAAGTTGAGTGTTTTGTTCTAACTGTGTCTAACTGTGCTAACTGTGTGTCTTCCAAGTGCTCGGATTCTCGAACGCAGCCCTACGCTTTCGGTTATGTACATGGAACCTAGCGAGCTTTAGTGGGGAACTTAGAGGATAAGAAATCGAGGGGTCGCGGGGATTGGCCGGCTGAGGGGGTAGGGGATAACGAGTCAAGACCTATCACAAGCCTATCAAAAGCCATGCATTGCCCAATCGGGGGAACAACTCCTGCAAGACACTGCAAGAAACTGCAAGAAACTGCAAGCAACAAGCCTGCTAGCTTGATCTGGTTTAATATGACCCGCGAGTCTACAGGGATAAAGTTAAACTCTCAGCATCAAAGACTGCAGCAGGTACACCTACCGAACATATCCAACGACCGGTACTTACAATTTTCTCCTATTCGCACGTCGTTTTCTCTGTACCCCGCTCAGGTGATCCGAAAACCTTATCCAGGCGTTGCTGCTTGGTTTTGCTGGGTTCTGCTGGGTTGGGATGGGTTAGGTTGGTAAAGTTAGCGACGGTACCTGCCCTACCCGCCATCCGCATTGATACCATACATCAATACAATACATCATATAGTAAGTAGTACCTAGAAAAAGCAAAAGGCAAGAGCGAAGCAGCAAAAAAGGGTTAACCGAAATGCCACCCCCATCTATCCCATGTACGGATCCGTAATTGTGTACCCGTAATCCAATATGGATCCACTCCAGGTACTGGATGCACGTAAAATGCGCGCGAACATTACTCGCGTTTGATGCGTCTGATCGGATCTCCTATACCTGATACCTAATCCATCTAATACAACTATACCCACCAACCGTATACCGACATAACGTACATCCATATTCGTTCACCTTTTTACCTTTTAGGATATATCGTACATGACATATGTAAGATATAGTTATTATTGACGATATCAGTTGACCTAGGCATTTTATGCGACACGCTATCTTCCGGATCACTGTCCATATCAAGACAAGCATAACGTTTTGCGAGTTCGAGCCCTCAGACCGTCTCTGTCGGGTCTAATGTTCCATGTCCGGGCTCTAAAAAGGCTCCAAGTTGCCCAGCCAGGTTGTTGGTCACCCTAACTGGGATAAGGGGTATTAGGGATGAATTCTTCCTTTCGAAACGGTTACGCTACCTACGTATGCTGTGTTACCGCCACCTACCTACCGTAGCAGGTGGTTACCTCGCTACCTCGCTATCTTCCGGATGAATTCAATATGGAGAGGCTACGCTGGGAGGCTTAGTCCGGCTCACCTAGAGAGAGAGATAAAAAAAGAAGAGTTCCAGAAAACCGGCAACGGTGTCCAAAGTTCTGACAGCCAGCCATTCCCGGCATGCGGCTGACTCTCGATATTAGGCTACCCGCCCTGGCGCGCAGAGCCTAGCGACACCTCCCGCGATGCGGTGCTGGGATTGTCCTCTACCATGCAGTATAGCCTACAGGACCACGCGCATTGGTCCTGGCGATCGTGGTAAAAGGTCCCACCGACTGATTACTCTGAAACATACGTACACGACTTGGCACGGCACAGGCCAGAATGCGAACCCAGGCGAGCTACGCCGGGTAGGCTGGCCTAAACCGTTACCCGTTAAAACACGCCCTGTCAATGAGATCGCCGTGGTAGCGCGTGGCCGATGTACAGCGTACTACTACCTACCTAAGGTATGGAGTCTATGGTAGTAGACCTCGATATTGCCCGTCCATCCAGGTTGTCCTTAGGCCAGACCCATTGACGCTCCTTCGCTCAACTGATCTGGGGCACGGCTTCGCTTCTCCGAAACTTACCAGATGGGCACTTCCGACCAATCCAAACTGAATTCTTGGCTGGATGGCTCAGGCTTGTCACCAAAAATACACCAAATATACCGAATATACCAGAATATACCAAATATGCCATATATACCATCTATACCATATATACACCATGGACCGCATTCGAGTCAGGTGGAAGTCGGGTCCTTGATTCGATGATATCAGCCTTTTGTTATACATATATCGTAACCCTCCGAACGTCACCGGACCTCCCTTTGGGATGGTTGCAGCGAGGTCGGCGGCGTGGGAGGTAGCCCGTGTGCCTACGTGATTTTCATAATAACCTGTGATCAGATTGACCTTGATTTAGAAGCTACAAGGTTGCACCAGTCGCTTGGTATCCCTGCCCGCTAGCTTTTGTCAGGGAGAGCAAAGCACGCACGCAAGGAGGGCCGCTTGGGCGGTTACGTTCGGGAGCCTGTGCGCTGAGGCGTCATCTGCCCAGTACCTAGGTTGGTAATCTTCGAAGCTGTCTCGAGATGAAGACACCATCACTTAACCGAGAATCAAACTCTGAGAAGGTTTCAATGCCGATCTATCACCACGTGTGTGGGTCGGTAAACATTCTCATAGGCATAGGTCGACCATACGCCAGAAAGGAAGGCGTGACTCCTCGACATTCCACGACCGTGCCCAATAGTTATCAAGGACCTAGAACGGTGTCGGCCCGGAGGTTGGGGGTGGGGGTTTATTCTGAAGAGGATGGGTTCTAAAAGATCTGGTGGTTACAAACTTCTTTAAAGACTTGATTCCCATGCCTTTCTTCCGACGATCCTTTTACGAGAAGAATTGCCACCGAATATCCCGTTGAACGACCATACTCTTCGTTACACATCGCTATCATTGACACTCGAGATAGTGGATATATCTACACACTTTAAGTTCACATATTATATATTAAGAAACACGATGGCTTTCCACTTGAGCTGTGGGCAGTCTGAGCCCAATCAGAATTTCCAGTCAGTGGACAACGCTAAGGAGGTAGTCGGTTATCTTGAGCACAAGCCCCAACCGCCACCTCAACCAGAACCGCCGACTCCAAACCCGCCCAATCCTGATAACCGACAAGTTTTAGATACGTGATGCGTATCTCAACATCTACCTTCAAGGGTCTGTTTATCATAACCTCCCTTGAAGCCCGCCAGTCTCGAGAACGGCATAGGTAAGCCGTTTAAAACTTCCTAGCATTCTAGGCCATATCGTACGCACATGTCGCCTAATGATCGCTAGTTGATTCTTATGGAATCTGGTATATACATGGCACAAGCGCAAATCTGGAGCAACCCGCACCGGATCCAGATCTTGCCGCTTTTACCGTCAATTTTCTCCGGGGTTCTCGGCACCATTGCTCTCAATACACGACATTTCTTATTGAATGTTCGATTATCGATCATCTTCTGGGCTGATTGTCTGGAATACTGGTGTTACGAGCAGCATCTTTCCTATCTGTCAATTTGGCGTTTATACGTTGTTACTCGCAAGGGGGTATTGTTGCATCTTTTCTCGCGCTTCTTAACTTATTTTTATTAGTACTGAGCACACGTCGGTACAAAAATCCATAAGGTTGTCATAGTAAGGTGTTTTTTATTCATATATGTATATCTATCTATCTCACGATATTATAAAATCTCTCCTCTTTCCCGAAAATCTTTCGTGATTATTACGCGTACGTAACGTACTTGGTTTATAACCTGTTTACTGCATAAGGGGCCTGGTCATCATCTTGGCGCTAGGAATTATATGATAAACCCTATTCTAATATGTTATTTGAAGCTGAAAATTGGTGTAGGGCGAAGCCATTTCATTCCCATGGAAGAAATAAGCGCTACCATACATTTTTATGTTGCGGGCAGGAACCATCCAAATCAGGTTTCTTCCCGTCACGGTATGGCCTCGTTTTATACTACCTATCCGATTTTAAAAATAGATGAAAGCCCTAAGTAGATGGAAGATTGTATAGTGTCTGTGCTGGCCAATGCTCAGCGCTTGTACTGGACAACCAGTGTCTGTCTGTATGAGGGTACTTTCCCAAGCAACCAAATTTCACACAGTTGTAGTAGGGCTATTATATTGTAACTACCTAATTGTGCAATATTGAAGATCTTCTAGAGATGCCCCCATAATCAATCATAACATACTAAACCTATAAGTTTATAAATACAGTATGTGCGCCTCCTATCCACATTTAGTGTCTACCTGCATAAACACGATATAGTTTATGTTCTTCAGTCTTAAAGAACCATCAAATTTAAATTTTCATGGACGTTTATGTCATGGCTCTGTAGGGTATTATGTAGGTACATGAATGTAAAGATTTGACGGTGTTTACTAAGTGCTTCTATGTACTTATATAAATAAGTAAAATGTAAGGTACCTTGAAAGCACAGGGAACTATCGATTGCTATTGTCATTTAATTGGAATACGCACAGTAGGAGCTACATGTGTGAAAAGTTGTTATCGGGGTAGCCATGATGTAGGTGTTGATGATGATATCGTAGTGGATGTTTTATTCCCTGGGCAGGTGCGTCTTCCGGTGCTTGCCCTCAGATGCTACTTTTCTACATAATACTACTCGCACAAGGAAGTGACGACGTTTTTTATCTTTTTCTTCCTTTCCAACCAAACCTTCTTCTTACTTTCGTTCTTCGATAATTTTTAATTCATTCTTTACTTGAACTTCTAATTCGACATCGCTCAGCTCACGTTAACGCTTCAGAATAGCCTTCACAGATCTGCCTCGAAAGATCTTGCATGCCTACTACTTGCTTGATTGCTCGCGTCTCTCACTCGTTTGGCAATTTTGGTGTGAGTACTATCTCCCATCCTCGCTTGCATCTTATGCCGCCTCGTCTTGCCCTCCTTCGACAACTCGCCCATCTCGACCATCACCGACCTCACGATCGAATATAGAACAATCAATACAAAGAACAACTTAAAATCAAATATAATAGCTCGAGTTTTCCCAGGCTACTGAGATTCCCTACTACCCCACGTGTATTTCCCTTCAATCAACCCACCTTCAGATCCCCAGGAATCCTTCTTCTCTCACACCCGCCATCCAACTTCCAACCTCACGCCTTCGCCTTCATAATTTCTTATTCCCCTATTATGATAATTAACCAATATTAATTATTTAACATAGGCTATCTGACATTGAAGGTCTCCCCACGTCAAGACAGGTGTGTTCTATCCTGCCATCCCCTTCCGCTGCCCCGGTCTCTTCTCTATCTCCTCCAAATAGACTCTGACGCGACGTCTGCTCTATATTGAAGAACAACACCTTACATCACGTAAAAATAATAGATTTACCAAGTACCATTTAACTCATGAAGTGTACCTCGCGAAATGACGCGCAAAGATAACTAACATCGCTTGTGGGCAGATTACGCTTCTACCTCTTGTCTAGGGGTTCGCCTCTTTCGCTGGAGGCTCAATTTTGAACACCCCCCCACAGTACTGTCCTTATCACAGCTACATTTACTTCGTCTACGCTCGTTTCGATTACTTGATGGATCCTCGTGTTTACAGTAGAGAGGAGCTACTCAAGCTCAGAGAAGAGCTCCCCCACAAGATTCTGAACAAACTCCAGTCGAGCAACGCTGCTGGTAAGTATAATGATTTCTTTCTTTTCCTTTCCATTCCATTTCACTCCTGTTCTAGTTGCTCTTCTACCATTATCTCCGGCTGTGTTGACTGCCTTCCTATTACTAAAACTTTCTAATCCAATTCAACCGCGTCCATTATCCCCTTCCCTCGGATAGCATCTATCTGCGTGCCTAAATTATCCTATACGGATTTTACATTTAACTAGTATATGAAATTCTAATTCTAACGAATGTAGTAGATCTAGCCAAAAATCCAACTAGTAGCAACATGTCATCTGCCAAGGATCGACGCCTCAAGAAGGCCAACGAAGATGTCTCTTCGTCAGCGGAGAGTGACGAGATCATATTCCAAGGAAAGAAATCGCGTCAACCCAACCAGTGGCAGTACCGAGGCCGCACTGGCTCTGAGGTTACTTCCAGCGAACCTGTATCGGCCCCTGTAGGCCTTGGCGCGCAACAGAGTGAGGGATTCCAACGCTTTTTCAAGGCGGTTGTATCACCTACACATGTCCGAGTCACTGCTGGTGGCAGAATTGTTCCCAACACCCGTGGCTCCGTATCTCCTACAGCCAAATGGGACAAGGAACGTTCAGCAGTTGCTGGACAAGACTCCGTGGAGACGTCTAAGGATGAGAAGCATGCTTCTGGCAACGGGATTGGTACTAACTTCCCTCATCCTTTGATTTCGCCACCTCTTACTGGCCATCAACCTTTCTTCCCTCATATGGGTATGCCCATGCCAATGTATCCCTTTGCTCACGGATTTCCGATGGCTTACGGTATCCCCCCTCATGGTGCAGCTTGGGCAGGTAGGCAGCCTATGCCTCCCCAGAGCCAACGAGATGTTGAGGACACAGAGAAGACTCTGAAGAGCCAAGACGGCGCCGGCGATAAGAAGCCGAGGCCGGCACCGATCAAGATTGCACCTCGAAGCGAGACAGAAGTCAACAGACCATTCTATCACAACGGTAATGTGATATACCCACCGGCTTATGGACCAGGCCAAGGCCCTATACCCATGATGCTCACGAGCAGCCCTTACTTCACGCCGGGCATGGGAGGACATCCAGCTTTTGCTAGTGCCCATGCAGCTTCTATGGGCCATCCATCCCCTGCGACGCCCATGTTCAGTCCTGTCAACTCGCCATCAGTGGGTGGTGTCTTTGGTAACGGCAGTGCTTATTTACAGCCGTCTCCTGCGCTTGTTCATGGATTCACTCCTCACATTACGTCAATTCGACCGAGTGAGATTACTAGGCGTCAGCTTGAATCATTGCGAAATTCTCTTAAGTACTACAAGGATCAGCAACAATTCAACAAGCACCAGATTGATGAGAAGTGGGTCGCACAAGAAGTGCAAAGGATCGAGAAGAGTGTGAAAGAGTTCGAGTACAACTATGACATGCAGTCTAGGTACGAGGCGATGCACTACCCCCAGCCTCCACCGCGCTCGGGACGCTCAAGTGCTAGAAGCCGCAGAGGACGTGACACGTCCCGAAACAGCTCGGCTAGTACCTATGACCGTGGCCGTGGATTGGTACATTTGCCTTATGAGCGAGGCGGTTCGACGTCGGGTAAGAAAAGAAGGAACCGACTAGCTATTGGCATCAACTCTAACATAGGGATGACGTCCCCGTTGGATAAGGATGAATATTTGGAGGCACTCATCAAGGAGAAGTCTGCGGCTATTAACAAGGCCAAAGCTATGGAAAATGACGAGCAGGAGAAGGGCACGTCCCAGTCCGAAGGTCCTGAACCACAGGCTGGACTTCCGACCGATGGAGTCTCGTCCTTTGATCAGCGAGGTGGTTGGAACGGCACACACACTCCTGGAATATCTTCCAACAATGGCATACCGTCAGAAAATGCCCAGCTGTCACCTATGAGCCTTATCCCGGGCAGCTACTCTCAGCCATACCTCGTTGGAGTACCGCCACCTGGAGCGAACCCGCACGCTCCACTCCTTCGTGAGTACGTCTATTCACGAGAATTGACCGAAGGAGAAAAGAAAGCACGAAGTTGCTACTGGGGTCAGTTCCAAAGTGCTGGACCCGGCCTGCCTAAGTTCGATGGAAAGGACTTTTATCCGCCATCTCCGGTGAAAGCCAATGGAACATCATCTCAATCTGCTTCTCGACAGCCATTGGCAACGGGTAATACATTCTCAGAGACCGATCCGTTCCACCCTAGTCGTGACTTCCAAGGTCCACGTGTGAAAGAGACGGGTCCTAGAGTGAGCAAGGCTATTCCTATTGTAGCCCCAAAGGACGCCCCTCGAGGTGAAACTAAAGCAGCGAGGCCTTCCTCGTCAGTGCGCCAGGGAGAGGAAAGTGCCGATGATATTCGAGATCTTTCCAAATGGATGAGAGGCGTGGAAGTGTCATCATCGGCTAAGTCACCCGAGGATTCTACCCCTGAGACGAAGCAGGGAAAGCTTAGTCGCCAAGCTATCGAGAGATCTAGGTATGTACTTAAGCGGATATAACTGAACGTGTATGTAGAGGCTAACAATCGGTAGTAGTAGATCTGGCAACGAACTCTGGCACACTATGCTGAAAAGGGGTTCGGCCAGCGGGACTGCACTCCCTAGTGCAGTATCCTCGACGACGGCTACTGGGTATTTGCCCCAGTATCATGGACATGCTGCTGCATCTCTAGGCCCGACAATCTCCAATGCGAACGGGTCTACAACCCAGACCTCACCCGAGGGAAGCAAGACGGCGGATCGCGCCAGCTCCCATCTATCGGCGGAGAAAGTGGGTGAGAACCGTCGCCCGAGCGAAACACGCTCGGAGGAGTATGATCCGTTGAAGGATATCCAGGAGCGCATGCTCCGTGATGCTGAGCGACGTGGAGTTATTGGCTCAGACTGGTGATAACTCAATCGTCATACTTGTCTCTGCCTACTTCATAACGACAGATGAAGAGCAGCTCTATGAGTAACAATCTTATTAGAGTCATGACAGTATGGTTAGGTTTATTTCTTTCAGAAATCGGCTGATTGTATGGATAAGGATGCAAGTTAGCCGAGTAGTGTTTATTTCTCTTCTTGTCTCTACAGGAGACCCTTTTCTTTTATGCTGGTCCAAGCCGGTTACTTTTTTCCTTGTTACTATCCGACGTCAATGATGGGCTGCAATGACGTTGACTGGTGGCGGAGGCGAATGTGTTGGGCTGTTATCGTTTAGGACCACGTTTATTGTACAATATTATGAATTCTGAGACCGATCGGGGAAAAAAGTCTGTTACTCTGAATTCCCGATTTGTTTTCCTACCTTTCTATTCTCTGCCCATATCATAGTATGGTGTCGACCTTAATATACCTATGATTTGGGCTAATGACAACCGTTGTCCTGTGACTTGAGTAATTACTAACTGCTATAGAGTAGAGCGACGGGGACAAGCAAGTAAGCAAATTAGGGAGAAGTAAATCCTGTCTCTTGAAGCTTCCCTTTGTATTTTTTATTTTTCAAATATCTATTTCTAGTACGGGAAGGTGTACCTCACCATCAAACCCTCAACCTCATCGATGGACATCTACTGGTTGACAGTCTGCAGGCGAGGGGGCGAAGAATGGGGTGATTCATATATATCCCCTACGCTTGCTTTTCTCTTCGCCAGTCGTATACCTCGAAAACCAATGATGTTGAAGTTGACGCGGAGATATCCTGGCGGATTACGTACATACACTTGTCTTTTCCTTACAAAGCCTTGTATATATAAATAGGGGATGATGTGGGTTGCTTGAGCACGCAGAGTCACTTACATACCTTGGTAATTTGGCAAAAGTGTTTGCCTGAGTATAATGTCTCATATAGGTAGGGAAGTCTTGTCCATCTTCCTTCGTACCCGGGGAGGGTACGTACGAGTAGATAGGGGTTTCCTAGATCTAGATGTGAGTTTGTTCGACTGTTGCAATACAACAACACAACATAACACCACACACGCAGAGCTACGATAAGGAGCAAGACTTCGGGAAGAACCTCCCATGGAACATTTCACAGAGTGAAACGGCCATTGTGTGCATGCAATTGTTCTTTTTTCATTCGGTGTGTCGCCGCATCTATATGCTGATTCGTCGAGTCATCATGCAAGCAAATACCGATCCGTCATATCCCTCGAATGATGATGCCGGGGAAACTTTTTAACCCTCCCCCGTCAAGACGCCAATATTCCGTAATTCCCGTTCATCGAATTTACCAACGGGTATCGTTTCCCCCCCTTCCCCAGACTGAAGAAAAGGCGGGAGATGGGGCCTCAGGTGCGGTGTTTGTTGTCGTGCTTGGGTCCGAAAGCTTATTTGGCGGCAGCCTTGCCCTTGGTTCGGAGCTCGCGGCCGACCTTGATGCGCTCTAGGATGCTCTCGCGGTCCTTGTCGAGCTTCAACTTGGTGATGACGACCTTGCTGGGGTGGATGCCGAGGGGGACGGACTGGCCGGAGGCCTTCTCGCGGGTGACGCGCTCGACGTGGATCACGTACTTGAGACGGTACACCGAGGTGACCTTGCCCTCACGGCCCTTGTTGGTGCCACGGACGATGGTGACTTCGTCGTCCTTTCGGATGGGGAT
The DNA here is from genome assembly GCA_022695765.1 of Annulohypoxylon moriforme. Lineage (NCBI taxonomy): Eukaryota > Fungi > Ascomycota > Sordariomycetes > Xylariales > Hypoxylaceae > Annulohypoxylon > Annulohypoxylon moriforme. Next base: position 553,204 of record MU403094.1, on the reverse strand, counting down.
GCTGCGGACCTGTTGGGTGGAATTTTTATTAGAGACGTTTTCGTGGAGGAGCGATTGTGTGAAATGGTAGAGCTTACGTTGTACTTCTCGCGCAGCTCCTTGCTAAGGGGCGCGCTCATGATGACACGGCGCTCGCCGGAGCCGGCGCTGAAGTGCGCCTTTCTCGACTTTCGTCGCGAGCTGGCGATGCCTGTTGAGACGAAATCCGTTAGCATCGTGTGGGTTAATTGAAGTTGAATGACACCTTAATATTCAATTGAGGTGTAATTCGTCGCAATGTATAAACTTACCTGAGTTAACCTTCGTCATCTTGTCGGTGGGCGTTGGGTGTTGTCGGATAAAAATTGAAGACGAGGAGTTGTTGGAAATTTGGCGGTTCACGGTTCTAGGAAGGTTAGAAAATCGAGCGAAAAGAAATTGGTGGGTAGGAAATTTTGATGTTGCCCTAATTGACAGGGGGTTGCACAAGCCTCGCCTAATTGAATTTCGATTAGATAAGAAAAGTGGCTTGTGTCTTCCGTGTGGCTCAATTAACCCCACTTCAAACCTTGCACCTCCGTCCGGGATTAAGGTACGTACCGGCATGGTATGATTTCCGATTCTTAGGTGGGATGTGAAGCTCTTCGGAAATATTTCCAGGCCAAGAGCGGATGATCTTGGAAAACTCCAAGGCCGATTGACATCGAGATGTGGTCTAGATTAGTACGCCGGAGGGCGCTCTCCTCATTAAAAAACCAATCTACCTCTACTGCTAGGAATCAAATCCAAAGACGAACGTTAGTCTCAGCGCCTAAACCCGGCGATGGACCTCTGATGGAGAGACGTCCGGACCGAGAACTCCCAAGTTCGTCCCTCCAACGCCTGCGACTTCTACACCTAGGTTACAAGCCACTAACAACAAGCCACTATAGACATCCAAAACTTCAAATGGGGGCGTACCTTCCCCATCTTCGTCGCCATCATAGCCGCCTCCAGCGTCGCCATCTTCAACTACCAAAAGCTCTCCAGCCCCGTCGTAGCCTCGACGCTGTACGCTCTACGAACGAACCAGAAGGCGCGCGACTACCTCGGCGACGAGATCTACTTCAAGCACCAGATCCCGTGGATATCGGGACAGATGAACCAGCTGCGCGGCCGCATCGACATCACCTTCCCCGTTAAGGGTACCCGCGCCACCGCCGTCATGCGCTTCACCAGTGCCCGACCTAGCGCCCGCGGTGTCTTCGAGACGACGGAATGGAGCCTTGAAACACCTGATGGCAAGAAGATCGATTTGTTGGATGGGGATGATCCGTTTAGGGCTATGGCGGCGTTCCCGATGGACGAGGATGAGCGCGAGGAGGCGACGAGGGGGTTTAGACAGCAGCTTAAGTGAGTGGGATGGATTGCGCGGTTATGACGGTCTACTATCTGAATTTATAACCTCCTTGTGCGGATTCCCTGGAGGCAGGGGAATATGCTGCACAGAAGTTAAAAGCATGGGTATAAGTCCTACTAGGACGATGAGCTGGATATGGGCGGATTGCTGGGAACTCGACTCAGTTCTGATATATGTGGCTTTGATATTATGACATAGCACATACTGACTTCAGTATCCGGATCTGAAGTGAAAAGGAGAGATGGAAGACGTGATGCGGAGCAGATGATCCGCCACGAATTTTAGTATTCGTCGAGAGGATACTTCATGTGTACAACATTGCATATAGTACAAGATGTATATACTATTTCTACAGCTACAGCTACAGCGCATGCGCCAAAGCCTTCGCATCTCCCATCCTACCCTCCTTCCTCATCACCTTGAGCTCTAGATGCGCCTCCCGCGCAGCCTGCAGCCTAGCCTCGTGATCCGGGTTCCGCTCCAACAGAATCCTCCGCGCCTTCGCGATGAACGTCGGCGGCGGCGGCGACTTCTTGATAGCGTCCGCAATCCTCACGATGCAGCCCATGGGTCCCGCAACATGTCCGTTGATAACCACAATCCCCATCTCGTTATCCACCTTCAGCACCTCCAAGTTCTGGAGCGTCACCCTCTGATTGCCCATACGCCCCGGCATCTTCTTGCCGGGGTGAACTCGCGAACCGCCGCCCTGACTGGGTCCCGACGTACCGATCGTCCTGTGATTCTTCGAGTTACCGTGACTCGCCTCCTGGCCCGCGAACCCGTGCCTCTTCATACCACCCGCGAACCCGAAACCCCGGCTGTTACTCCGCGCGTCCACGTACTGTCCCACCTGAAACCAATCCGGCTGCAACTGCACACCCACGGGGAGTAAACCCTCCTCGCTACGCACCTTAAACTCCGCAACGTGCCGCTTGGGCGCTACCCCCTTCGCCTCGAAGTACCCGAGCAAGGGAGCTGTGACGTTGCCGGGTTCCTTCTGCCCGCAACCGAGCTGCACGGCCCAGTACCCGTTCTTCTCCCGCGTCTTTGCTGCTACCACCTGCACCTGGTCCATCTGCAAAATCGTGCACGGCATTCGCCTGCCCTTGGCACTATACATAGCCGAAACACCCTTCTTAACAGCCAACACCCCCGTCCGTAGCGGCGTCGACTGCGCCTTGCGCGCCAGGGCCGCTGCCGGACCGGTCGTAGGTGCAGGTAGGCCCGCGGACTGTTGGTTGAATCGGTTGGGCTTCGTTCGCTTGTTCAGTGTCGACCATCCGTACTTAACTCCGCGGCGGGCGGTGCGTGGAAGCAGGGTGTGTTGTTCGGTGACGAGGACTCGCGGGTTGCTGAGATGGTGGAGGAGAGAGGGGGAGCTTTTGCTCAGGGCGGCGGCTGCCCAGCGGGCTGGCTGGCGGGATGCCATTATCGCTGGGGGGCGGGTTCCGAAGACCCAATTCGTTCGGGAGGCTTAGGAACGACTTTTATTTTGTACTGTACGTATATGGAATCGGCCTGGACAGGCCGACCGCTGTGTTTGAGTGAGGCCTGAGAATATAGTGAATAATTGAGAGCTTCAATTCTGATGTTGAAAAATTCGGGTGGGTCCTCTGATGGGTGCACTTTTCGGGAAATTCACGGCGGAAAAGGTACGTACCGTCGGTAGATCTGGGCTAAAGCTCCGACATGGACTTGAGATTTTCCCCTGTGCTGTACCGCAATGCACGGGCCACGTCCATCCCGCTGACGAACGCACCGACTACTGCGTGGGGTTAAGGAAAGAACTTCGTGACTACCAAAAGCCTTTCATATTTCTCCCATTTATAAACCCTTTTTAATCAATTTATTTATTTCTTTTTAATAACTTATAAACCATCATCGAGATGGTTTATTACTTCAAATCGTCGGTTGTAGACCCGCCGGCGTTCGTCTACGTCGGCAAGGACAAATTCGAGAGTGGGTGATCTCTCAATTCCTGGTATAAGTTAGCCCATGTCTAACAATTTCGTGAAGATGAGGAATTGATTAAGTATGGCTGGGAGGAAGACGTTTGGTAAGCATTATCTCATATAAACTTCATTTAAGTAGATAAATACTCATATTCTCTCATTAGGGTATGAAAACTCCTCGATTTGTTATGCTACATCTTTAGAAAAGTTCTTTAGTCTCATGCGACCGGAGTCACCATGAACAGTTTCACGTAGACAAGCTCTCGAGTGCACATATCTACCTTAGACTCAACGAGGGCGACACATGGGACAACATACCACAGGACCTTTTGACGGACCTCGCTCAGCTTACTAAGGCCAACTCCATCGAGGGCAATAAGAAGGATAACATCACCATCATTTATACGCCCTGGTCTAACCTTAAGAAGGATGGAAGCATGGCCGTCGGACAAGTGAGCTTCAAGGATCAGCGCAAGGTTAAGAAGATCCTGGTAGCCGCGCGAGAGAACGTCATCATCAACCGCCTTAATAAAACTAAGGTCGAACAGCACCCCGATCTTCAACAAGAGAGGGAAGATCACCGCAGAGAGTTAAGGAAGAGAGATCAAGCTGCGCAGTTACAACGGGTAAGATCCAACTCTTTAATCATTGTCTTTGTTAGATTAACAACGATAATTTTAGCGGAAGGAAGAGGCAAAAGTAATGAAGGAGAGGCAAGAGAAGAAGTGGCAGAAGGATCACGCCTATGATGATCTCTTCACAGAGGAAAACATGGAGGCGTCGAGTAACCAGAACCGGTCTGCGGACTGGGAGGAAGACTTCATGTGACAATATGAACTGCCGTATAATAAAACAGGAATACATGATCTCGCGATGACATGTTGATGTCAAGTCATTTTGGCCGAAACAAAATGTCTACTAGATAACCCCATTTTCACCATTAGCTTCAACCTCAACATTGCCTTTTCCAGCCTCTAAGGCCCACGCTTCATTATATCGCCCATGCGGTGTACGTCTGTCCCCTTCACTGCGTGGTCATTCGGGTTCGGCGCCGCCTCGTATAAGATCTGCGCCGGTGCTCGCCCAAGCTGCATCCACTCGCCTTTGAACCCGATGTAACTAATTCTGGTAACATCCTCATCGCCATCCCCAAAGTTGTCCTCGAAGAACAGCGACAGATGCCGGACCTTACTAAAAAGCGCGCGCTTCACGGGTAGCTCTTGTACATCGGAGGTTTGGGACAGTTCTAGGATTTGGGTTGGTGGGAGCTCTTCCGCGGTACCGAAGTCCATGTCGTCGCGGTTGATGAAGAGCTTGAGATTGCGCGGGGCGCTGAGCGAGGGAGATGTGCGCAGGAGGATGGAGTGTAGTTTGACTTGTCCTGTGAACCTATACGGGGTAGGCGTGGTGAGTTGAGTGATACATCATATCCGAGTACTTATACAACATGAATGTATATGTAGATACAGATGTTGACATATATCCAAATAAAACCTGAGATGTCAAGGTTGATATGAAATGAGAGAAAGCGCCTACGGGACTGTCATAAGGATCTGCTCATCCGCATCGCTCCCGAGCTCTGGCTCCGGCTCTAATCGTTCGGCCCATGTTTTCTTTACCACGGCCTTTCCGGAGCCTTGTTCCGCCTCATTCATGGTGACTATTGCGTCGAAATTAATGTACTGGTATAAGCTGTGTTGTAGCGCCGGTGTGAGGTCGTCCGTATGATCATGTTCGTGATCGTGATGGTGGCCATGATCATGGCCGTCGTGGTCATCATGCTCATCACGGCAAGACATTTTAGAAACTAACGAAAAACAGTCAGATGGAAAATGATATGGAAATGGAATTTCTATTTGCAGAGATGTCGACTTGAAATAAAGATCTCGGAACTTGTCGAGATGAAGAGAAGTTGGTTCATCGGGTAATTGCATATGTTGGTGAAATGAATGCGGGCAGCTGCGATGAAATCATCCACAAAATAAATTCGGTTTAATTAAAGCTTCAAACACCATTCCGGGAAGCAGCAAACACGACTTAGGGTGAATTCTATGACAAATTCAAACGCGGTTCCCTAACTGTCAGCTACTACCTACCTAGTACCTACCTAGTCTTTGCCAGAATTCCGTAACGGCAATTCAAAGTTAAAAAACCTGTTAATTGCGATTATGGCTAGGATAGAATACATCATTGCTCCCACATGAAACTCTTCTTAGAACATCTTAGGTCTTTTTGATAATCAACATATGACTTCACACGTCAGCTCAGGAGAAATTCAAATATAAGCCTAAGAGTTCAGAAGCATATTGCTGAAGAGTCTTCAAGAGTCTTGGTGAAAAGCCAACCTCCTGTATTTGCCACAATCAAAACCCGCCCGTCCGCTTTTTCACTTTCTTTTTCGGCCTCTCCTCTCTCCGGCCAAATATACCAGCCATCGGCTGAGACATCGTGTGTAACGGATCTGACCTGATAGGCTGGCTCGAAAAGCCACCCATAGGCTGACTGAGCTGGCTAGAGAAGTGGGTATTTGGCGCTGGCTGAGTAGCGGAAAGACCTGGCTCTTGATCTTTATGTATCTGGAGAAGCGTTTCGGCTCTTCGTCGTTTCCGATTTTCGCGGGCTAGTTTCTTCGCCCGTCTCTGCATGCCGGGAGTCACCTCCTTGTCGAAATCGAGATCGAACACATAATTATCTAGATCAGCACCGACTTCCCATTTATCTAGAAGTGCGATGTTTTTTGTCGGTATGAATTTACCGGTTCCCGTGTACGTCCTTAAAAGTGCCATGGCCGGGTCTTCTTCCGAGGAGTTTTCCGTTTTCAGCTCCCTCGAACTTGTAGTAGATACCTCAGATTGAGATCTGGCTACACTTCCGGCCCGGCTTCCTTGCTGACTATCAATAACCATGTTATCTAGATCATGTGCAAGGGCCCGCCGAGGTTCGTTCAAATCTGCTTGATGATCTACTTGGCGATGCACCAGCCCAAAGAGAGACAAATAAACATCGCAGGCTATTTGTCGAAATACCGTTGATCGCGCCTCTTGGGTCCAGCCTTGTGTTTCGTCATCGGAATCCGCACCCGCCATTACGACGACGAGCGCAGAAAATAAATCATCTAGTGAATTTGATGTTTTGAAAATCTGAATGTGTGGCCGATCAAGTGCCAAGAGCGCCACATTTGAGCCAATGCGCCCAAGACGTTCTATTTCAAGTCTCCAGTCAGAAGCTGCAAGACTCATATCGTTAGGTAATTTCAAGTTCTCAATCATCTGGAAGCTATAAACACGGTTAGTTCTGAAGGGATTGAAAGGCATGAGCGGTTTAGCTTACATAGTAGTAGCTGGCATATCTCCATCCTCGATGAGTCGCTCAATGGCAATATGAACATCGTCGAATGGGTTATAACCAAATCCCTCATCGCTGACAGTTGATTCTTGGTATTCCTTGGCCTCATCGAAGAATGTACAGAGAAACTCGTAGAACACTCCAACGGGTCTTCGTGTTACTGTCCATCGAGAGACGTATGAAGTAATGGCAGGATGATATTGACTTTCATCATCTATCGCGACGTCGTCCGGAACCACGAAACGCGCAGACATTTTCTTTAAGGCTCTTTTTCTTTCCTTAGCGAAGTCTCTCGTTCGTGTCACCTTGTAGTCCGGACAATTTATCTGATCAATAGACAACGACAAGGTAGACGCGCAGAGTGAAGACATGAGGCACATGTCTTTTGTCAAGACAGCAAGCTGGTAAAATTGAACCTGCTGCGCGGCAAAACTACGTGCAAACTGCGTTGGTATTTTTGAAGGCTTCAGGGCAACCGGTATGGGATGGACACATATATCCAACGGCACCATTTCTGGGGACGCACGCTGGAAGCCATCTAATACGATGGTTTCGCTATGGTAGGCAACCCTCGAGGGATCACTTCTCATCATAAGAACACAGAAAAGATCGATTCGAGCATTTCTGCCCGAGGAGATGTAGATTAGAGAGCTGGTTCGCTCAGACAATGCAGCTCCTGGAGCGACGGCGAGCCTCAAGCTTCTGTCAAAGCTATCTCTCAAGTGAGATATAGCTAGTACGATACTCCACTGTTTCTGGATTTTCCTCCAACCCTGCCCCGGAGTCGAATAGGATCTAACGACAAATAATTTTGACGTGGTCAGGACGAAGAAATATTGGGTATCTCGTGGGTTTTGATGGACATCCAAAATACAATCTCGACCCCTTTCCGCGATAAATTGCAGATCCGGTAAAGCTGAATTATTTGCAAGGTCAAACAATTTAACAAGCTTTGCGTTACACAAAAGCAAAGTTGATGATCGAACAAGCTGGGGAAATGAGCTTTGCGTTTCGGGGTTATCCGCATCCCCCTCCAAGCCTAATTCTTGGGAATCTTCTGATGGGCAGTCGACCCAGAGTATTTTGTGCCACTGAGGGTCTCCGGTGCCTTTTGAAGGGGGGCATCCCAAAATACCCTGCTCAATATGCCCACACTTGCTAAAGCGGACTTTTGGTTTTCTAGACGACTTGATTTTAGTATGAGAAATGTCCCAAATGCTCCAAAATCCACATTCATCAATAATCCCAAGTTGGGGTGGTTTCGATCTTACGCCGGGGTTGAACGAAGCGTCCAAATGTACGTTTCCTCCAGTTTGGTCCTTTGAAAGAAATAATAGCGGATTCGCAGCAATATGGGTGGTTTTCCCTCCACGGTCATACGCAGAAATTGTCGGAGCCAATCGATACTCAGGCTGGAATACTTGCGTGCCGGTGTCTCTTTGGACAATTATCCAGCGCGTCGGATCGTATCTCTTCGAGTCGACCACACTTTTCAAACGGCGGATAGATCCCGCAAGCCCCTCTTTGAGGAGAATCGATTCATCCTGCTCTGCTAGGTCTCCAAATCCTAAAGACATACTATCTTCGCCGTGCCACTGCCATTCCTCTACGCCTGGCTTCACTAGACGGATGACGTCGTTTGCTTCGCCTGTAACAATTGCAACCAGCGGAGCACCGGAGACTGACTGCGGGTCACTCATATCGGTTAACTCGCCGATTGCAAAGAGGGAGGAACTCCATGGTTCACTCTCGTGAGTTTCCGATAATGAATTTGAAGATACCAATTCGTCGTGAATACATTCGTTACCTAAGCGGGCCTCAGGATTGAATTTCAAAAGCCATTTCTGCTGTTTTTTGCTTGTGTGCCAGCTACTAGCCGATGAATCTGGAGATTGTACACCAGTAGAGCCAGTAGTTGGTCGCCATGTTTTATGAAGGCCAAGCTCTTTGAACACGGGTGCTGCATCAAGTGTTAGCGGATTTAGAAAAACTTGAGATGATAGCTACATACTTCTTTGGGCGAAGTTCCTCGTGGATTTCCATCCGCGATCCTCCGCCTTAGTTAACCCATAAGGTAAATGTGAAAGGCGTCCTGCGAGTCCGATAGTCGATTCGGTGACTTGACGGTCAGTCATTCGGAGAGCCGGGCTCGATAAATATTGTCTCGAATGCTAACCGTCTTTGACCGTACATAGCGATGGCTTAAAGAGCCAAACTATGCGACCCGGACCAAGTATCGAACTATGCGACTAATGTCTGTTGAATAAGTAATTCAAGATGGTTGTTGGGTCAAGAATACATCGGGAAGAGTAAAAATAAGAAAAATCGCAAGAGCTCAGTTGCTAACTTGCTTGAATGGGAAATAACTGGGCCTTTAAAGTTGGTCCTGTACCTTATCTTATCGCAGAAAACGCCATGTGACTTCCAACTCTATCAACTTTGTGCTAAACTTAGCACACAAATACAATAGTGGAGGAAGTAGCTATAGTGGGTCTTCTATAAGGATAATGGCGCTCGGCAACCAAAATAAACATTTACACGAACTGGGTTTGGGACTTGTACTCTCCACTAATCATCCTAATCATTAACAAGCCTAAAGTTGTCGCAACACGATAGACTCGATTGACCATCACCTACCGAAAGAAACAACACGCACGTATTATCGAGTTCAAAAGCGAACCGATTCAATATGGCGTCCGCATTTGAATCCTCCTTGTCGTCGAGCCTTAGCGGCCGACAAACGATGTCGGCGGCGGCTCCATCCATGGCAGATTCGCTACCCAGCATCAACTTCGGTTTCGACGAGCTGCGCGATCGCATGGCCAAGTTCAGCGCAAAATTCGACCTCTTCATCGAGCAAGGGCGCAAGCGTGTTCTAGAAGAGCGCAATCAGTTCAGGATGAACATTGCTGAGCTGCAAGGTACGCCCTACCTATACCTCTGGCTCTGCCCCAATCTGTACCTCCACTACTACGAGAACACGGAGCAAAACTAACAATGCACCCGCGAAATAGAGGACCAACGCATGAAGAAAAAGGACATGGAGATCCTCCAACACAAAACAAACACGCACCAGCAAATGATCTCGAAAGAAGCCGCCGAGACGCAAGAAATGCAAGCGGCAATCGCCTCCCTCAGCGCCCAGCGCGACAAGAACAAAGCCAGCCGCGACGCCCTAAAACAGCAAATCGCCGAGACGCAGAAAGAGATCGACGCACGCCTCGAGGCGCAGCGCAAGCACGCGCAGTACGTCGAGTCGCAGAGCCGGTTCAACGTGCCCGAGCTGGACTTCTGGATGCAGAATCTGTGCTTGAAGATCGAGGGCGCGGGACAGACGGATCGCCTGAAGTTCGTGTACACGCATATCGATGAGAAGAATTGGGAACGCGAGGCTTGGTTTGAGTTGAGTACGAGTTCGAGGGATTATGATGTTAGGCATTGTAGGCCGAAGATCGAGAAGGAGAAGATTGAACGGGTGCTGGAGAGGACGAATGAGACGAGGGATTTGGCGGTGCTGTTGAAGGGGATGAGGGAGTTGTTTGTTGAGGCTATGAAGGGGTGAGGGATGAGGACTGAGATATTAACTATGAGAAACGCTGTGATGTGATACGATGTGGTAGGATAGGGGGAAAGGGGTGTTTGGCATAGGCGTTCGTAGGTTTGGTCTGGCGGTTGCTTGATGGGCTGTGGCTACCTATTCAATTAGAATATGCCTGAAGCAGCGCAGTGGGCTTTCGTCGTTTTCTACGAAGCAACATTTATCTGATAAACATTTTACATTTTACTATAATAATCGTATGCTGTTCAAAGTATCTGGATGTTTGTAAAAGCCATACATTTATTCGTCTTGAGACAATTGCGACCGTTAGTAATAAGTCACCGCTAATTTTCAACCCCGCGACCCCACGCGTCTCCCTTCACTTACAACTTCCATCCCCCGTGTAAATTGTCAGCATAATTTCTATACCTGAATTGCTTGCTATACATTTACTTGACCTTGGTCTGATAAGGAATATTAGCTTGTCATCATGCCGCCCGCCGCTGCCGTTAGAGACGACAACGAAAAGCAGCAGGCTGCTCAACAAGCTGTTGACATCCTACACGAAATATCTACCATCCTCGTATGTCTTCGGGTCTCTCACCACCCAACCCTAATTCCAATCCCAATCCATACTTCGAATAATTTTTAATATTTGGAATTCCTATTAATGAATGATAGAATTGCCATCTTGACCGTCGCACGCTGTCAATCTGCATCTCCATGATTGAAAATGGCGTAAATCCAGAGGCACTCGCGGTATGTCCGAGTCTCACAAGAGCCACAAGAGCTGAAAGCTAATTTCTGCACAGAACGTCGTCCAATTTCTGCGTAAGGAAGCACAAAAGGCCGAGTTCGCCCAAGAGACCGGTCGATGAATCATGTTCTATTCTATAGAAGCACAATACTTCCCTTGGGGCATTCTGCATATGTGGCTTATTGAGGCACGGAGTCTGGAGTTTTAATTCGGCTCGTCAAGTAGCAGCTCAGTCAAATTGCTGCGAAAATTCAGAGTTGCTATAAGCCATAAGGGTATTTCATATAATACGGAATAATGCCATGCTTTTAGTTGTCTGTATGCAAAAGTATACAAATTCATCAACATTCTCCCAGAGTTCGTTGGCGCCGGGGCGTGTTGTGACAGAATGCCCCTCTATAACCAATATGCCAATTTCATGTCAGCCGCTCTGTACTGTGTTGCCAACCAATTGCCTGAATCCCACTGGTATTTCCTTTGCTATGCACTCAATGCTGAACCCGAACGCCATCCCTATATCGATCCTAAGCCAGCCCAACCCTGTTCTATTTCGTCCAATGCGCTTAGCGATGGCCAAGCAGCTCGAAGTCGTCTACGTCGTCATCATCTCCTTCCTCTTCGTCTTCCTCTTCCGACGATGATAAGGATTCATCGTCCGATGCCTCCCCGTCGTCATCTTCGTTGGACGCAATGCTACGAGGGACCCGACTCCAAAACCCTAACAAATCTTCCCTGTCTTCGTCTTCGGTCTCCATGATAGAGTAGCCCGCTGGCGGGTTCCAGGCGAGTAAGTGGGCAGGTGGTGAGACCGAACGTGCGAGTCTATCCGAGAAATCCGGCTGCATAAAAGGTTGATTGATGGTTGACCGTGCAACGTTGGATGAGTGGCGCCTTCTAACATCACGAGCGCGGGTCCCATCGGCTGTCTCAGTTGCACCCGGACCTCGTGTAGCCGATAGCTCAGCAACCTGAACCTCTCGTCCTAGTAGGTCGGTTTCGATGGCATCGTCCGCCATGCCTAGGATCTGAAGCTGTGCAGTATTATATGACGAGCACACGCCACATTTTAAACCTAGCCAATGATATTCAACGGAGCTTTTGGCTGAACAATCGTTACATAGAACCAATGCTCGCGTATCTTGGAACTCGGGTGGCATTGGTTGCGTCTGGATGGCCATATCAAGATTTCGAAACTGCAGTTCCATGTTTGCCAGACTCTTATTGCAAATTGGACATTTATAAGCAACCTTCATATGTTGGTCGAGACACTGACGATGGATGCTGTGCCCACACTTCATAAAACACACAGCTTTCGGTGACGTGAACATATAATCGCCGCATATGGGACAATCGCAGTCAGTGGACCTTTCAATGCACTTGTGGTCCTTCTCCTGGCCGATAGCGATACATGCGCAACATGTCTGTTATAATTAGCCAATGAATATATAAGAACTAGGAGTGATAATCTCACCTTGCAATGGAAGAAATCTTTGCCAATGCCTCTCCCAATTCTGCAAATGCCACAATCGTTACAATGGTAAACCGGTTTGTCAGGGTCGTCATTCCATAACTTGCATATACTACAATAATACCGTGCCGCCGACGCACCACAGGATACGCATGCATCACTGGCTCTCTGGGCGGTCCCGCAAAACATGCACAACATATTCTTGGTATCTTTTCTAATCAAGTCGTGATCTTCTACCTTATCGTGGCAGAACCGACATGTGTACCAGCGATTGCACGTGGAGCATTGTAACTTGACGTTTCGTCGATAATGTTCGCAGCCGAAGGGATGATAATCCAAGTCTTCAAGGTCTTCCGTATCCTCAACATCCTCGGACAGGTCCTTTGGCGGCGCAAAAGTAGGCTGTAGATCTTGAGGGGTTAGGTCGAATTCCTCGTGGGGCTCGGTCTCGTCCAAAATATTTTGCCAGAACTTGAAGGATTCCAATGGACCTGTAGAGCGTCGTTGTTCTGAAGATGTAGGGCTTGAAGGTGTAAGAGGTCGGTCTATCGGGGCCAGCCTCCTTGACTTAGTATAGTCTTCAGATAATAACTGGTGCATCTGATGGGCTTTGTCCGCTGCTTTGATGTCTTGTGCTTGGATGGCGAATATACGCCTCCGCAATACACCCATTCCATCATCCTCAGGCAATGACTTCCTCCGTATAATTCCCGATGGGGAAATATCGACCGGAGATAACAAGCCATTTACCGCCATACTCGAGCCGTTTGTAGGCATTGGTATCGATTCATCTTGGTTGACGAGGTTTCGAGTCTCGGTTCGAGTATCGTTGGTGCGGAGGTGTATATCGGAGTTATTCGAGGCAACTCGACGTATTACATTGGATTGGTCGGCTATGTCGCCGTGTGGGATTGGATGAACGGAACTCCGTGAGGAAGGAGATGATGGTACGCTCCCGTCTACCTCGTCACCTAGATAGGAATCCTCCTCGGTTTCTGAAATAGCATCGTCTTGACTTTCTTTCGAGTCCCTAATCTTCTCAGGGGCCGAAACGGATTCGGAAGTGGATAAGTTGCCTGATGATCGTGAGAAGCGTCGTGCTTGTCGTATGACCGGGTTGACAAGGAAGTCGGTGACCAGGGACGCCATGGGGAAAAGGAGAGGAGAGACTACGATCCGATACTAAGTATGAAGTCTACTCATTGTTAATCTCGACTTAAGATGGGATTCGTCTTAACACGAATAAGTCAAAAAACCATATTCAGAACAAACAAAAATATGATTCGGGTTGAAAAAAAGATGTTACAAGAGGAATTGACGAATTCATTTCATTAGTCATAAGATGTCCGGTTTCTGCGGTCCACGGTCTACGGTCTGATTTGTATGGATTGTATGGATTATATGGGATGGGTTGTATGGGTTTGTAGTACTTCGCGTCTGACAGTCCAGTCTAACGATCAATTGGATGGATTGGATCAAAAAGAAGTGACATCAAGTGGGGCAAGATCAAGATCGAATAATGTTCCTAGTACAGTCATATCCGTACCCCGCCTAACACTGCTCTAATGCAACTTAATTATTTATTGAATTGGTATATCCTCGTAGCCGATAGCGAAAACCACGCCTGTCGAGTACATGATAGTTACAAGGCGAAGCACTAAAGCTGCGTTAGTGTGGATAGGCTAGCCTCGGAAGCAAAGCGGCTGATAGGACGAGTCCAATATCATGCACCCTCCTCTTTTAAACTTTTAATTTTTTATAACCACTATGAGATGATAATAGGAGTAACTATCCAAGCCACCCGGATATTTGACCAATAGAGCCACGAGAACCTCTATTATATGCATTGAGTGGCTTTCGCCTTTCTGGCGAGTCTATTCGAGTCAGAAGAGCTAGCGGACATTATTGACCACGCCACCATCTCGAGACTCGAAACTTGAAATCCGCGCACATATCGAACATCGGTCAGGGATTGTAATAATGACCGACATCGAAGTCATTCATGCTTACCGGCACCTATGGCGTGGGCTTCTCCACGCTGTTCAGTTCTCATCACCTGCTCGATATGTAGCCCGAGACCGGTTGAGAAAAGCGTTCCGTGAGGAAACCAAGATCGAAATGCGAACCGTAAATAGGACAGTGCGCTTCCTAGAAGCTGCTGCTAGGATGCGTGGGTTGGAGCACAGCATCCTCAAAAACCTCTTGTTAACGAGTTATTATCGATATTATGATTCTCGGTTGGTTTGGAAAGTACATGAACAGTCGCTTAATCGCCCGAAGTAAGTCTTGCTACCAAAACCCAAGATTTACCACATCAAAAACTAACAAATACTCAGGAAAGACAAGGGTCTGGAGGGACACATTCAAGATACTGCGTTCAAACACTACGACATGACTATTGCGATGCTTAACAAATCTATGGGTTTATGCTTGCGATAAAGCAGCCGAATACTAGAAAGCCACCTATATGCCGACTTCATTACGTGGTCCTTCAAATATTGATGTCCCACGTAAATCCAGTTCTATCATATATCTCCAACCTTCCCCGCGAATGACGCCGTTCCAGGGATTTACTCGATTGGCTCTTCACTGAGAGTTTGGCTGACGTCGACCTGTCACTTACGCACCTATCTCTATATGGATGCAAGGTCTCCGCGCCAATCCATTGCCATGGATGTGTCGCATTGGATAGACACCCCTCACGGTGAACCCCCAGACTCTGCTAAAAACGTGGACTTCAATCAATTCAATACCAAGGGTCAATGGGTTACATGCAGAAGCTTAAGTGCTCCGAATTGAAGTAGGGCATGAGTAAGGCCATCATCAAAGGACGTGATAAAGAAACAAACAGACAAAGACTCCAGCTCCAAGACAATAGCTTTCTAGGTTTGATGTAATTGACCTGGGTCGACGGAAGGATTAGGGTTGTTAAATCCATCATCCTTGAGGAGGGCATGGAGCTGAATCTTTTGCGGGAGGTTTTGCAGGTTCATCACGTTCATCAAGGGATGATCGACTCTCCAACTTTCCCGATACGTCAACCAACCATCTGCCAGAGACTTGAACCTGCAGATGGCACTCTACCTGGATGCCTGGCAAAGAAGGCCAGCTTATCAGGGTAAAGGAACAATTTGGGTGGTACCGGCCGATCTGCTACATACATGCTCAGGACATGACGGATAGGACAAAGAAAAACACCGATGATGCATAAGACGTCAAAGGGACGGATACGCCCGCCTTATTTGGATATTTGGATATTCAGTCTTTGACGAAACGGAGTGCTTGGTTGCTCGCCTTTCACTGCCTGTTGAATTGTCTGGTATATTTGGATATTTGGGGCAGTCCGTCCGTATATGCGAATGTCGAAGTTTTCAAATATGTATGTGTCTAGTAGTCAATATCTTAGACATTTCAGCTAGATAGGCTAGTGTAGCGATGACGCCACGAAATGGAATGAAAAGCATCTTTTTGATATGACCATTTGATATATTTGCCCCTCCCCAAGTACCTTGAGGTTGGACAGGTCTAGACTGTGTGGCAAGTTGCAACAGACCTCTTGTCTCCGAAGATATGGGATGTAGTGTATACATTTATACATTCCAGTGTTCCCATAGAAGGTGTTCGCGATGTTCATTGGCAAGGACTGGCAAGACTGGCAATGCTTAACCTGCCGAGACTGTACACGTACATATATATTATATATGTACTTACATACCTACTTACATACATGAAGGTAGCACATGATTTTTGGAGCACTTTGGAGCAGTTTAGAGTAAGTTAGGTGATCTGGGTGATTCAACAATGCAATGATCAGTAAGTGATGATCGAATGAATTGTGGAGTTTACATAGACATGTACATCCATAAATACTTCGATACGTCGATAGGTACTTTCATCAATAAGGTACTTACATCAATAATAATGGTAGCACCAGGCATGTATGTACATCCCCAGCTGTGCAACCTCCCTAATCAAGGGCCTGTTACGGGCTGCTTTGACCACCTAGGACCACTATTACTAGCCGGTGACTTCAACAACGGTCCATTCTCAGTCCATTTATCTTTGGATCTACTCCATCGACTCCATTTCCCCTCCTCTAGCCGTCTTTTACCTGGAAGTACCCGGGGTACGTATCCAGATTGTACCCATATAATGCCCATGATACCCATATTTCCTTGTATTTTATGTACATATAGCAGTGTATTTCTTCCGTAGCGTCTCCCACCTCTCCCCATTACGGGCTCATCAATGGTCCAACCGTTCGAGGTCGTTGTTTCTTCTTGCTGGTTTCTTGTACCACCAATTGCACCAGTTGCACCAGTCTGACCAGTTAACCTTTCCCTGAACTCTGCTGTGCTCCCCTACTTGTCCCCTACTAGCATTGAAATAACCCCTGCCGCCCGAACAACCCTGCAACCTTGCAAGCCTTTAAGCACTTTAGCAAGCCTTTAGAGTTCCTTTTCTACTGAAAGTCGCCCAGCTTCGATCCCATCCACCATCCGCCATCCACCTACACCCAGTCCAGTACACCAACAATCCCAAATCCACAGCCCACCACACAAACTTCCCAACTACGTAACTCCCCAGGGTCCAATGTCATTCTTTGTATGGGAGAACAAACCCCGCAGAAGGCAGAACTTGGAACGAATCTAAGCATCCTGGAGGTCAATTGGTCCTGTTTGCTGTAGGCAAGAACTGTTTCAACAATTCACAATTCAGCAACCATTTGCCATTCTCCATTCGCCATTTGCTATCTATCATTTACCGTACCGTATAAGCAATATATTGCTGTGCGCGGATGAAATACTTCAGTACTCGTCACTCGTCTCTCAACTAAAAAGCTACCACCACCTCTACCACCATCTACGACCAAAAAGTCCCATCATATCCTTCGAACCCCGCATCGTGTCTCCCTCTTCCCGACAACCCCATCGAGTCCTCCTAGTTGCGGGATCTTGATGGCATATCTCTTGCTAGCAGGAGACGCTATTGTATCGCGACCACGCCGATGACTCTGGTCCTCATTACGAGGCCATTGTCTGAAGCTTCCCCCGCAATACAGCTTCTGCTGCTAAACAAGTGAGCCATGCCAGCTGAGTCCAATTTCCAAGATGTCACCAGCTCCACGATCCGGACTCGGACCATGCCTCAGCTCAGCGGCGGAAGTGAGAAGCCACGGAGGTGGATAAAGCGTTATCGAACTGAGACGGCCGCTAGTACCGCCAGTGTTATGTCGACTGTCACTGCTTTCCCTCTCGATAGTGTCAAGACTCGTATGCAAACATATCCTTATGCGGGTGCCTTGGATTGCGTCAGAGTCACATATAATTCGGAGGGCATTCGAGGCTTCTTTCGAGGTACGTGACTTTTAATCAATCTCGGGCGCACAAGCGAACCGTTCCAAAGCTCTTTAGAGACAACACAAGATAGCTAACGCCACCGTGCTGCTTATGTAGGTGTAACTGCTCCCCTAGCTAGTGTCACACTTGTACGAACTATTTCTTTCTCGATCTACCAACGCTCTAAATACATTTATTCCGACTGGATGAAACAACATCTCGGCTTCTGCCCACTTGAACATGTTAATAAGAACGGCGCATACCCGAATCTAGGCACCATTGCCTGCTTCGGGGTTGCTGGAGCCACCGCCGGCTCCGGCATTACTTTTATTGCTTGTAAGGACCCAAATAACGTCATATTTAGCGAGAACCGAATTTGAGTTAATGAATATGAATACAGGTCCTTTTGAGTTGACAAAACTAAGCGCACAAGTGTCTGTCCTCATGGCAAACCAAAAGAATGCGGATCCCCAGAGGCAAGCTATTGCTCTCAGCTACCACAATAAAGGAACTTTCAAAACTCTTGCGAACATAGTCAAGCATAGAGGTTTCTCCGGGATGTACACCGGATTAAATCTGCACTTGCGTAAGATGGCATCTCATGCTACTGTCACACACACTTGGCTAATGTAAATGTAGTGAGAGATACCCTCGGGACGGGTATCTACTTTGCAACGTACGAGAGCAGTAAGCAGCTGTTGACGACATTTAGTGGGAAGGATGCTCACAAGAATCCCATCGCCGTACTTGCTGCCGGGGCTCTCTGCGGCATAGTATCATGGGCTTTGATATGTTGGTACCCTTCGCACTGATTGTAATAGTTGCAAACTGACTCGCTGCTTAGATCCCATTGATTCTGTTAAAAGTATCTACCAACGAAATGCGTTAATGTATTCTAAAGGCCAGAAGGTCCCAGTTCCTAAAATCCAATTCTTCAGGCGAGACATGTATCGCGGGCTTGGTGTGTCTATGGGACGCTCCGCAGCCGTCAACGCGGTCTTCTTCTCGGCATTCGAGTTGATTAAGAAACGAATCAACGCCATGAAGGAGGAAGAAGATTAAGATCACATCCTACCCTGGGTACCTGTGGTAGCGAGTCGGATAACAATTGTACAATCTTTCGGTGCGATAGGAAGCATTCGATGAAGGCGTTTTGGTATGGGTTGTGGACAAAGCTGGATTGGTACGGCGACCTGAAAGGGGTAGTCCGGTAACATGTTTGGCAAGAACAAATCTCGTAACCCGTTTCAGGAACTATTACAGAAATAACATATGATGATATGGATCAGCAGGGGCGCACAAAATAGCTCTACTAGTTGTAGACCAATAAATGCATGTTATTCATGCCACAGCAGAAAACTATAATGATCCTCTGACCATATATTCCGCCCAGACGTGGATCCTACGAACGTCTTACAGCTTAGCTAATAGTATGAGGCGGCGTTATTAAGCCTTGCTTCATAAGTTCTCGTATTACCCTTAAGTCTTATCCCCTCGTTAAAACAGACGGATGTGTTATTTCTCTGGTGAACCTGCCTAAACGCCATTACCTCGAGACCCTTGAAGATGCAACATTCCCTATTCCCTACTGCGACCAGGCGTAGGTATTATTCGTCAACGCATGCTACCATCCTCAATCATCGTACAAGCCTAGTCCGAAATCGAAAAAGAAAGCCCTTTATTATAAGGAAAAAAGAAACGAGTCCACCTCTCAATGCCAATGCTAATCCCCCCTCAACTGCCGACGCCGAAACCTTGGGTTGGTAGGTAGGTAGGGAAGCTAGCTTAGTCGCTCCGTAGCATGCTCTCGACGAGGTCGCCTAGGGGACCCCAGAAGTCCTTGCCGGTGGCGAGGTTGTGCTCGTCGATGAAGAGGACGTACTGCTTGAAGGAGGTGTTGAGGTGGGGCTCGAGGCCGAGCTCGCGGATGACGGGGTAGTGGTGGCAGTAGATGTGGGCGTAGACGCGGTACATGCGCTTGAAGATCTGGCGGACGAGGGCGGGGAAGGATTTCGGGAAGGGGACGCCGATGCGCGAGGGCAGAACGGATTCGTTGTCGATGGAGGATTGCACCCACGACATCAGTTGCTCGATGTAGGCCGGCGCGGCCATTTTGGTGGGGCGCTTGTAGGCGTCCCCGTCTTGCCACAGGTACTCGAATTCGTCGGTCGCTTTCATCTCTGGGCAGGACTGTGGGGAGCAGAATTCGGTTATGGCGCCGTAGAGTAGGTTTATTTGGTTGTAGAAGTCCACCATGTTCACGGCTAGCCACTCGTTCTCGTCTTCGCCTTCGGGCAACTTCACTACTTTGCGGAGGGAGCCGCCGCCCAGCGTCGCTTCGGCGTATTGACGGAGCTGGTAGCTTGTGTTGCCGCCTTTGCCGGGGCGCGAGCGGAATTGGTTGCGTGCGCGCTGGTTACTATAGGGGGAAGGGGGAGACGTTAGCGGAGTGAAGCAGGAGAGGCAGGAGGGGGGCGGCACTGAGGTAGGTGGGCGGTTGGGAATGGGGATCGGGATGAGGAAGAGCAACTTACACGGTCGTTACGAATGAAGTCATCTTGTGTCCAAGTCGTCGCAAGGGGCTGAGGCCTTCCGCGCAGGGTGAGGTTGGCTGCGACATGATGTCTTGTTAGCGGGGCAGCTCTCGTTGCGAGAAGTCGAATTGGGTAAACATGAAATATGTTGAACATTTGAGGTTTCTCGCGGTTGATTTTTACTTACCTAAATAAAATATAGATAAAAGCTGAAGTAGCTATTCGAGCGACGTTGTACAATAAGCAAGACGGTGTGAAAAGGCAAGCAGTTGGGTTACCAAGGTAATTTATTGTTGCAAAAAAAAGCTATGACTATGACAATAGTGACGATGGTGGTTGATAAAGTTGAATTGGGATGTTTTCCTTGGTTGCTATGCTATGCACGGGCCAAGGCATGCCGGAGCGGATGCGGGTCCGCCTCCACACTGATCTGAAGCAGGGGGGACCCTGCTATCTTCGGACTGCTGTTGGGGGAGGCGCTCTCTACTGTGTTGAGTTGATTTTTTTTCTGACAATTTCAACTGAACTTTAGCTTTAACGAAAGTTCTTAACAAAATCAATTCTTTCTGTGAGAGATAGGATGTTATTGCAAGCCTACAAGTATGGATTTCGTCTTTCAAGGACTCTTCTATCACTTTCAGTGTGATGTCTCATCTAGAGGCCTCAAGATTCCTCCTAGTCTCATTAGCTGTGAGAATTATGGGTTTCACCATTTCAACTCGAACACTAAACCGAAGCTCTACCCTCCAATATCTCGAGATTCCAAAGAGCCTTGGATCAATTACTCTTCAAAATTATTCCATGCCTATACGTTGTCGTCGGGTTATCAACTCCCCGAATAACTACGAAGACCAGTTGTCCCCCGCAAATAATAGTCCCTAGCGCTTCTCCAGCTTTTGGGAACCCGGGTAATTGGAATCCCCACAGCAGGTTGCAGTACAGCCTCGATCAGGGTATAGTGCCATTTACTATAATTACCAAAGCTAATAGGATGGTGAGTAATCAGTAGGTATAGCTAGACATCTCTCTTCTAATTTATATAATCTCACGAGTATGTATCCCCCATGAATTATAGTGATGTTATTACGCTTCTTCACATTCCTACTAGTGGCCCTTCAGGGGTCTCTGGCTACCAGCAGAATCAATAGACGTCAAGTCGTCCGGTCGTTTAATCCTCATCGTAATGCTAGCTCACAGGCCACGCCATTGCAAGTTGGCAATGGTAACTTTGCATTTGGGGTGGATGTTACTGGTCTCCAGACTTTCAGCCCCTTTGCTACCATGTCAACTTGGGGTTGGCATAACTTCAGTCTCCCAACTACAGTTGGCCAGACATCAGTAGATGGTCGGTAAAAAATATAAAAAAACTCTATATCAGAACTGCCGCCTAACATGCCTTAGATTTCACTGGCTTGGACTGGTGGACACATGGTAGATTGGTTAACTACGATCAGCCTAACCCGGCCGAAAACGATATTTCCAACTGGTTGATCCAAAATCCCCAACGTGTGAACCTAGGAACTATTGGGTTATGGTTCAATGGTGATTACATAACCGAAAAAGAGTTGGATAATAAATCTCAGACACTTGACCTTTGGACTGGCAGAATCTCGTCATCTTTTACTTACAAAGGAGCTCCTGTAAAGGTTGAGACCTGGGCAGACTCAAATTCCGATACAATCGGCATTGCGATAGAGTCTGAACTTCTCTCAGGGGAGTCCCTTGGTATCTTCTTCGATTTTCCTTTCCCGACCGTTAACAAGTTCGAGGCTCCTTTTGTCGGTGTCTTCAATGCCACAGATAAGCATAACACGACCCTCCATCAAGGGAAAAATAGAGCAGATATTCGACATGACATAGATACTACTTCGTATTATACGTCGGTCACATGGAATAACAACGCCAGAATATCAGGACCATTTAACAACACCCATCGTTACGTAATACAGCCATCGAAAGGATCCAGGAGGATTGAATTATCTGTTGCTTTCTCTCCCGCTTCAGGCACGCATATAAAGTCTTTCGGTGATATTCAATCTTCGTCTCAAGCGTGGTGGGAATCTTTCTGGGAATCTGGAGCATTTATTGACTTATCAGGAGTCAAGTCGCCCAATGCTACAGAGCTTCAACGGAGAACGATCTTATCCCAATACCTAACAGCCGTCAACTCCGCTTCTTCATACCCGCCACAAGGTGAGATTCCCTATTATCCCGAGCTTCTATTGCCTTACTAACTTCGATATAGAATCTGGTAAGACTGCCTGTACACATAGTATTATCTTCTCGTGCTAATGACCCAAAGGATTGGTAAATAATGGTTGGTATGGAAAATTCCACGTAAGTCGAAGAACTCGGTTCTATCATATGTAGAGTAATTAGAATGTGTTATATACTAAGATTTATTCTTAGCTAGAGATGGTTTTATGGCATCTTCTTCACTTCGCCCGATGGAACCACTTTCCATTATTACGACGAAGTCTGCCGAACATGTATACCCAATACTTAGGATCTTCTATCGACCGAGCGAGGCTTCAAGGATACGAGGGCGCTCGCTGGGGAAAGATGACCGATCCAACCGGGAGATCGGCCCCTGGAGAAATAAACTCCTTGCTCATCTGGCAGCAGCCCCATCCGATGTACTTTGCGGAGCTTGAATACAGGTCTTTCCCCAATGACAATACTCTAGAATCGTGGGATGGTGTCCTCACGTCAACTGCTGACTTTATGGCCTCCTACGCTTTCTTCAACGAGTCAACTAAACGTTATGACTTAGGTCCGCCAATGTACCCAGCATCCGAGAACACCAACCCCAATGCTACCGTCAACCCAGCCTTCGAGCTAGCGTATTGGAGGTTCGGATTAGACATCGCTATCGAATGGAAGCAGAGACAGAATCTCGAGGTGCCTGATAAGTGGATGGAAGTACGCGATAATTTGGCCCCGTTACCAACCGCAGATGACGCGTTTGCGGTATACGAGGGTATCCCGAATATGTGGAAGAACACCACGGTTCAAGACCACCCGGCTATGTCCGCCATCTTCGGCCTCCTACCACCGCCAAGAAGTGGGTCGCCCCTAAATATGACGGTCGTCAGGAACACGGCAGATAAGATTCGGGGTCTGTGGGACTTGGAAGATTGCTGGGGTTGGGATTTCCCGATGCTGGCTAGTGAGTACCCCTGAATTAGAGCTGCGGCTTGTTGCGGAATCATGTGGAGATAATGTAATCTAACTGCCTATGACAGTGAATTCCTTGCGTCTTGGAGATGTCGACCAGGCACTAGCATACCTCTTGCACCCCCTATTTGAGTTCGATGACGCTGGATATCCCGTTGGCGGCTCGCGAGTACCGACACCTTATATGCCTGGATCAAGCGCGTTTTTATTGGCTATGGCGATGATGGCTGGAGGGTGGGATGGCGAGCCCGGGACGCGCTTCCCAGAAGGATGGGATGTTCAGGCTGAAGGGTTTGTGCCTGGTTTGTGATGACTCATGTAAGTTCATATTGTAGAAATCAATATAGAGAATTGGCATTCTATCCCCTACGCTTAAGAGACTTTTGCTAAAATCCATTATGATGATAATGACTACATAATCAGACACTCCAATCAGCTCTGTCGGGCACATTGATCATCTGTGGGATCGAGTTATGATGAATATTCAATCATGTATGATTCAGGTGCCAAATTGAGGCGTGGCTATAGAGAGTAGGCGCCTGATCACTTCATTACACAACAGAGAGGTGTCGAGGAATATCCCGACTCTTTATTGAGGGAGTGAAGAGGGTAAAGTGATTCTGGGACTTGCTTTAAATGATTCATTCGACTCTACCCCGAAACTTGGCGGTATTGATAACAGGTTGACGTTGATACACCGGTTGAAGGATGCTGTACGGTGCAACATAAATGAACAAGGAAACACATGGACGTCCCCGTGACGACGAAATTAGGCCAAGTATGATTCCTGGCCATCATGTACCATATGAGTCGGTTAAGCCTCCTGAAAACTACTTCAACCCGTTTCCGAACGCGGACAGATGGCTTCTTATAATTTTGACTCTTCACCCAAGCACTCACAAAATCTTTTACGATATACTAGTGACACTGAAACTATTTGTTAGATTTTATATTCGCACTCTTTGGCAGAGATAATATCTCTGAGACATGGCTGCAAGGCCAATTTACGCCGAAATAGGGCGTGATGTTAAGCCGTGGACGGTCTACCTCGCTATCAATCAACGCTACGACGCCATTCAGGGAGATTTCGTAAGTGACCACTCTAGTATTTTCATAAGTCTCGAGATGTATCGAGGAATACACTAAGCAGTGCAATAGCAATGGGCCATTGTCATGTCTATGGCTACCGGGTCTTCTTGCGTCGTTTTCCGAGCTTGCAACCAGCGTCTAGGGAACTTGGTCGAAGGGGTATGGCGAATCGAGGAGAGTCCCGCGGGTCAATGGCAAGCAGAGACGTCGGCGAGCCTCCTCTGCATGTTCGAGATCAAATCCTGTGAGAGATCTGATATCATGGATCACCAACGGGCTGTAATTTCCCAGGTGGGTCACATTATCATGCACAATAAGTCGGTGACGCCTATGAGGTTCGCGCAGCCGTTCAGCTGCAAGACGTTCGCCTTGGATGTCCTAGCACTCACTATTCAGAGAGTAAATGGTCAGCCGTGTGAGTAAATTTCCTGATTACCGCTAACCCCTGATGTTAGATACAGTGGACGCTAACTTGCGGTACTGGAATAGCTGTGTATCTTGAGAGTTGTGCCACTGCGGCAGCGCTTAGATGCCGTCAACAGGCTCTAGAAGAGAGCGCACTTTTCAGGGCTGGTTGGTACAAGATCTACAGGATGGAGATGGCACCACCGATGTAGTATCCCTTTTAGGGATATTTATTTGGCATTGGAAGTTTTTATATCTTATTGGAATGTAGCTGTAGATCAGAAACTATATGATTAAATGAAGTTATTGGAAGTCATCGTTCAAGCTCATACTGTTATTATGTAACAATGTCTCTATCCTTCGCCACTATTCAGCAACGCTGGCTATCTATAAAATTAGAATATGATTAGAGTATGAAAGTATGCGTGATTTAGGTATTGGGTTGATATATAGCTACAGAGGTGGCATGTCCGGTCACTTCATTACACAATGACACAGGGGCTTCGAAGATCAACTCACAGTTGAAGCAAAGCTAGGACCTATAGATGATTCAGCTCGGCGGCATTGATCATAAGCTGGTACAGATACACTGGCTGAAGGATGCTGTACGGCGCAACACAAGTGGACGAGGAAACACACAGAGATACGCGTGACGACGAAATATAGTCAGGTATGATTTTCTCACTACTACTTTCTTAATCAGTTGTCAAATTTTGAAAAATACTTAAAAAGTTGATTATGGATGTGATCAGGCGATTCCTTACACTTCTGGGCTCCTCGCCTTTCCGTTTACAAACAATATCTGGATTTTGGATCAATTTTCTTGGTTAAAATTCGAAAACATGGCGCCTAGAATGGTCTACATCGAACTAGAGCGTGAGGTCAAACCTTTCACTCTCTACCTTGCTCTTCATCAGCGCCAGCATCACCCTGGCGGATTTGTAAGTTATCACGCAGACATTCGCACCGTCGATACTTGACAATAGGTACTAAACAAGAAAATAGAACTGGGCGATTGTTGCAACTATGGCCAGCGGATCGGAATGTGTTGTCATCAAAGCTTACAACCCCCGCTCATCACACCCTGTTCCTCAAGAATGGATAGTTGAAGAAGATGACCCGTTCCAGTGGACCCCGTTTGCATCCAGGAGTCTCCTCTGTATGTTCGAGATCAGGGTCTGCATTAGACGCGATGTCATCGAGGAGGTACTAGCCAGGATTCGGTCAGTAGCAGAAGATATTATATTCGAAAGATCCGTCTCAGATTTAAGGTGGGGACAGCCGTTTACTAATAGGACATTTGCCTTGGACGTTTTGGCAGAGGTTGTTACGAGTGTGTCGGGTCGCAGATGTAAGCAACTCTATCATATTCGTTCAGGGACGCCTTTCCTCATATACTAATTGGTCATGTTTGAATAGCCTTGAGCCTTGAGCGTCTTGCCAACTCGGCGGCGCTATCGTGTCGTGAAAAAGCCAGAGTTGCGGGTGAGTTGATGACTCCCGGCTGGTTCAAGATCTTTAGGCTCGAAAGGGTTGTGCCGGTAATCTATCCTTAAAAAAGGGGGTTTGATCAAGATAGGCTACAAGACGAGTACGTCATCTAGCAGTCTACTGCTTGTTTCTTATTATGTATGATGAATATGTGAGATACGAGTATGCACTAGCGATCAAGGAGTTTGGTGTTAGGGACATTCACTTTACTGTTGGATAATTTGAAATTAGGAAAATGGCAGATTGATAATATACTGTTAGTACTTATTAATTCTTCTTCTTTTCGTTGTATTACATATGTAAACTTCTAAAAATGATACTGCTGATGCTTAAAAATTTTAGGGGTTATCATTACGAGACACTCCAGCGTCAGAAGCAACTATATATTAGAAACGAAGGCTGGCTGCCATAATAGCAAGCACTATACGTGATGTCTCAATTCCCATTCATTTGTTTTAAGTACTAGCTAAGACTGCGTAAGGGATAAAGATATCTCAAATATAATACCCCTAACTTACCCCTTTTTTAAAGTACCGATTAGTAATTAAATACTCTAAGTGATTATATTGCTTATAACGAACAGCTTTTCGGCGAAGATTGCGCAGAATTCTAGACTCACTTGTCCGATACAGATGGTTATTTGCATAAAATAAGTGGACTATGTAATCGCTGATGTATTATCAAGAAACAGGGGTCAACTTATTTCGAGCATCCTTAGCTCCCCTTGCTGACGCCATCGTCCGCTCTTAAAATATGAACTTCGGGATCAAGCACCGACTTTTTTCCTACCTTACAGTTGGTTATGTCAGTAATTTTTAGCCATTTTGTCGTACTAAAATCGGAAGTCCTCGAGAAATATACCAGTTAATCGACGTAAAAGCGATATATGCTATCATATAATGGAGATAGAATCCTAGTAAATCGTGAACATTGATGCTTAAAATAGCATTAGCTGAGGGTCCTTTTAAAATTGGTAGGGCTGGAGCCTCAACGCCCAAAGATCCCTCCGAGATGGGTTCAATCTTGCTGGCCCACCTAAATTGGTCATTTTAGTTTAAAAGTGCTGATGATCCCTTGGAGACTATTGCTCAGTCCTGCTCCACATGTGTTTGCTTCAAGAAGCAGTCATCGTCATCATGAACTCTGCTTCTCTCATTATCTAGTAGCTAGCTGAGAGCCGAATTTCCGAAAGCTCAAGCTTGAAAAGTCACTTTTCATTAGGGACGTCGAAGATGCTTCCGCGATGGCTTACAGCTAGCTTCGTGCTCTCGGTGGCTGCCTTGCCATCACCGACGGAAATTGTCCCTTCTAGCGTTGCTCTTCACGGGGTGGGCGCGGTGTTCAATGAGCTCAAATGCTCTCTGGTTCCGACAAACCCTTCAACTTATTGGTATGAATCCATTACACATAATGGTATATCGCCATCCATACCCAATGGAACAGACTGGCCGGTCTTTCGGAATGTAAAGACTATGTTCGGGGCTAAGGGCGACGGTGTTACCGATGACTCAGACGCACTTCAGAACGCAATAAACGCTGGCAATAGCTATGCGCAGAGGAACACGAATAGTCTTGGGACGACCGGTCAACCAGCTATAGTCTATCTTCCGAAAGGCGTATACGTGTTAGCTAAGCCGATACAGTTCTTCGTCGGTATGATATTGATGGGAGACCCCATAAACCCGCCGACAATCAAGGCAGCTGGCAACTTCAGCGGCGATTTCATGATCTACGCGAAAGATCCTTCTCAAGATTCGACTACCAACTTCTATGTCGGGATGAAGAACGTGATTCTCGATTCGACGGATTACGATAAGGACAAGAATCTCACTCTGGTGGATTGGAGTGTTAGTCAAGCATGCCAGCTCGCTAACATCCGATTCAGCATGCCCTACGAATCTACTGGCCATATAGGCATTGCAATGCCTGAGGGTGGTTCCGGGTTGATCCTCGAAGATTTATATTTCCATGGCGGTGTTGTTGGTATTTTGTTAAGTAACCAGCAATACCATCTCAAGAGTCTTACTTTCGATGGTTGCAGAACTGGTATTTCCGTCCAGCACTTATTCATGGGGCACTGTCAAGGGTGCAATTTCACACATTGCGGTGTTGGAGTTGATACCTCAGGACCCACGGATGGCGTCAAAAATCTCGGTACATTCATAATCACGGATTCGGCGGTGGACAATACTGAAGCCCTAGTCAATGCGCCGGCTACCAATGGAAGTTTCGCTTCGATCGTGCTCGAAAATGTGCAGGTTGATAAACAGTCGGTTTCGTCGACCGTCACGGTCGGTGGCAATGTGGTCCTGAAAGGAAGTGTTAAGCAGGGCGAGGCTTGGGTTCTGGGTGATGCGTATAGGTCGAATAAGTCAGCTACGGGATTATTTCAGAAAGGGACGAGATTCTCCACAACACGAGCTGCGTCTCTTGTCGATAGTTCCGGAAGTTTCTATCGCTTAGCCCCGCCGACATATGAGGAATTTGGAGTAGAGCAGATCGTCAACGTGAAGGAGGTGCCTTCGTACCCCGTAGCTGGAGATGGCAAGGCAGATGACACCGCGAGCTTGCAAGCCATTATCAACGAGTATGCGGGATGTAAGATACTGTTCTTTCCGTACGGTATCTATCTTGTGACAGATACGCTGGTCTTCCCTCCGGGAAGCCGAGTTTTCGGTGAGGCGTGGTCGACCATCTCAGCAACAGGCAGCAAATTCATTAACCCTGGCGCTCCTATACCGATGATTAAGGTTGGTGAATCTGGGGACGTCGGTGTGGCCCAGTTTAGCGATATACTCTTTACCGTCGAGGATGTTCTTCCAGGTTGCACACTATTGGAAGTGAACATGGCCGGCGAGAAACCTGGTGATGTTGGTTTTTGGAATACGCATTTCCGCGTAGGCGGTGCAGCCGACTCGCAGACCCAGAAGAAATGTGGCCCGGGCGTGACGACGGACCCGGCTCAGTGTAAGGCGGCCTTCATGTTGGCCCATTTCACCGCCAGCTCATCAGCTTATGTCGACAATATGTGGGGTGAGTATAGACTCGTAGAATCCTGCCGAACAACCTTAGCTAATAGATATATAGGTTGGACCGCCGATCATGATTTAGACGGCGTTGACAACCCTCTGACCAACCCGCAGTACATCTCCGTCGGTCGAGGCGTGTTAATCGAATCAACGAAGCCATCCTGGTTCATTGGTTTCTCCAGCGAGCATAATACCCTCTATGAAGTGAACATCAACGGAGCCGAGAATGTTTTCGTTGGTTTCCAACAGAGCGAAACGCCCTACTGTAAGGCTACCCAAGCTCTGCTCCCCCACATCCTAGTACCGCAACTAAAATGTCGAATAGGGCAAGGAGGTAACTCGTCGCTCCGTGCACCGGACCCTTGGACTCCCGTGGCATTGGAGAGTGATCCGGACTTCTCGTGGTGCGCCGCGGGCGATGCTCACTGCCGCATGTCGATCTACCAACGTATATCTGGCTCCAAAGACTTAAGCCTATACGCGGGCGGGTTTTGGACCTTCTTTAATGCTAACAAGGCGTGTAGCGCAGGTGTAAGTTGCCAGACGGATGCTGTCCGGATAGATAATAGCACAGACGTGTCCTACTTCGGCCTCGGCGTAAACCATGTCGGAAATCTCGTCGTCCAGGACAATAAGGCGGTTGTTACCAGCGCCAAGAATAAAGGAGGTTGGTTTGCTAATATAGCAGCGTATTTGGTCGGTTCTTAGACCGGTAGTTAGCCTTCATGACGACATGTTGCATTTTTGGAATAATACGTAGATGCTAAATATCCGTTAATAGACGTATCGCTTCCGTTTCTATATCCCTAACCTCTGATGATTAAAATTAGACGCTGGGGAACTTGTACCCCGTGAGCCGTAAATTCCTCGTAATCGTCGAGTATGATGTGTATTCTTATATCTGATCTGGATTTTAATATGCCGAATTTCAATCCCATAAAGGTATTTTGGTATTGGGAGTTTATTCGTGCTTGTCTGGCCACTAATGTTAACATTTCGGCACGCAGCTTTGATTGCTTCTACATGCTAAGGGGGCCTTCCTATATGTCAATCCTCGTCCGTAAGACCATTGGTCTAGCGAAGGAATTGACGAAGAGACATTTCACAATATTCTGTCCCTCCTACAATCGTGAGTGTATCACTTTCTGTATGGCGTATTCTTCCTTTTCCTTTCGACGTGGCACGAATTGTTTGCTCCTAGTTAGCCTCTAGTTTTGTTTTTGTGTCCACCTAAAGCAAGATCTCGCCCATATTCTCCCCCTCGAATCCGAGTGTGGCGAGTTTCTTGAGCTTATTCTTTTCCTTGGCTCTCTCTACCGCTCGTCGTTCCTTCGCTAGCTTTTCTACTACGCTAAACTCGCCCTTCTCAAATCCTGGCGGCGGATCGTCGTCTTTGTCGAGGTCAATCTCTCCAAGTAGGAGCACGTTCTCGCCTCGGACTAAGAATATGCCGTGGGATTGGTCGGCATAGAGACCCTTAGGCTGGGTCTCTGCGGGGTCGGACGTCGTGGCATATACGCGCTCGATGGTAGACTGAAGTACTAGGTTTGCTATAGGAGACCCAAATGTTAGGGATAGTGATGAAAAGGAGCTTTTAAGGAAGCGTACCGAACTGGTCCCAACTTCGTAAGACTCCGGTTAACTTCCGGCCATCTCTGAGGCATACAAGAAGCTTCTCTATATTCGGCGGTCAATAAGGCAAGCTTCCCCAATTCATTGGTCAGGTTGCCTTACTATCTGTGAGGTCTAATAATTGCGCAGCGGTCGTAAACATCTGAGGAGGTAGCTGTTGGGGTTGCGGTGGTGCGCCTCGTCCTAATGCCTGGGGTATGGGACCGGCCAATTGGGAGGGGCCTGGCTGCGGCGGTTCGTGAATGTTCTCCATCATATGTTGGAGTTTTCGTTAATGATAATAGGTTCAGCGAATTGTCGATCCATAGAGAAATCGACGGTGTAGCAGTAAGTGTTTATCGTTTCATGCTAATATTTGCGATTTCCCTATGCCACTGTATACGTAGAGAAATATGTCGCAGTAGAGCTCGGTTGTCGTTGTCTTGTTTGCGCGTACGGTCTTTAATTCACAGCTTCTTGTCATTGACTTGCGTTGAATTGGACCCACTCGCCAAAAAGAGACTGAGAGCTTTTTAGTTGGAGAAACATTGATGCGCTAATATGCTTATGTAATAGTATAGGCCAATCACAACAGGATACCCTTTATAAGGCTATTCAGACTATGTTATCAGATTGTTATCAAACAAGAACAAAAAGAGGTTATGCGTTTATTTGGTCTGTTTATATAACTTAATAGTTGCTATTGGTTCACCATTGAAAAGACCTGTATGGAAACCAACTACTGCAGAGGGAATCGATTTTAGTTATATAGATGCACGTATCGCATATACATTTGAATACATATCGGTTGCCTCGGTATTCCAAAGTGTCCATATAGTCTTTTCAACGTTGAATGCCTTCGTTCTTATCATTTTCAATACATGCTAAGACTTCACTCAACTCAAGTCAATCAACCAGTCATATTCGAAGAATTTGTAATCCGAGAGCAGACTCCAAGATCTGATAAGGAAGTGGCTCGCATTCGCGATTCGCTTGGCCGCGCTTCCCGGATCGGGAAAGTTGGGCCTAGGCTGGACATGGACAGAAGATGGGAAGGCATGGGTCCCGCTTCACTTGTAGCCGAGAATCCTTGTTCACGCATGTGACGGTTTTCATGGTTTTTCTGGTTAGCCAAACACAGGCCTGAAAGCCTAGTGGCATCCCATACATTTCCATACACTCTCCATACTTTAGCGGGTCTTCGTTCTTTCGGTGCAGCTCTCGTGTTCCCAGATTCCCAGATCTGACGGAATCCCCATAAACCCATGAACACTTCCCTCGGCCTGTCTCGGATTGGATAAAAAGCAAAGAGGTGGCCTTGGAACCTTCTAACCTTCTAACAGTTCTTGTTCTTCTTTGATGTCTCTTTTGATGCCTTCTACTATCTAGCTTTGGAGGAATTGCACTGCAATTGAGGCATTGCAAACCAAGTTAGCATAAACAAACATGCCGGGCTCCTCTCGAATACCTGCTAGCCTACGCGAGAGCTTCAACAATGTGAAGAAGCGATCTCGGCCGATTGACCCTCAGCAGATCTTCAACTTGGACCTGTAAGTATCAGGCATTCATCGACTATGTGGCAATGTGTTATGAGACTACGAGACAATTCCTATGGCTGTGAAACTTTCACTACATTCCTACTGCTTCTATCTCCTCAAGCTTGAGGTGACACAACTTGGTGCTACCGTCAAATCTCTAGACAGTTTAGCTAATTGTTTGCTTCTCCATTTCTAGACTCCGAAATGTCGTCTTCTTCTTCTTTGTACTACGCATTGTCCGCCGGACGTTCTGGAAACTAAAAGGTCGTGGCATCATCGGCACCATTATAGAAATATATCGTGATACGCAACGTGTACTATATGGATACTTCCTACGGGCACCGGGTGTTCGGACCCAAGTGCGAAAGCAAGTCAATGACTCTCTATCAAAGGTGCAGGCTAAGATAATACCGGCCGACGGGACGAGATACTTGACCCTACCGAAAGAAGGATGGGCCGAAGACGCACTGAAAACCGAGCTCGAGTCGCTGGCGAACATGGACCATACCAGATGGGAGGACGGTTACGTATCTGGTGCTGTATACCACGGAGAGGAAGAATTGCTCAAGCTCCAGACTGAGGCATATGGCAAGTTTACTGTTGCAAACCCGATTCATCCGGACGTCTTCCCTGGCGTGCGAAAGATGGAAGCCGAGGTTGTCGCAATGGTTCTCTCCATGTTCCACGCCCCACCCAACGCCGCTGGAGTCTGCACCAGCGGTGGCACTGAGAGTATCCTGATGGCTTGCTACAGCGCAAGACAGAAGGCATACGCAGAGCGTGGTGTGACGGAACCCGAAATGTGAGCTATCCCCCCCATATGTAAACTATACTTACGAAATGTTAATTCGGTGATAATAGGATCCTCCCGGAGACTGCCCACACGGCTTTCCGTAAGGCTGGTGACTACTTCAAGATCAAGGTCCACCTTGTTCCTTGCCCCGCTCCCAATTACCAGGTCGATGTCCACCGAGTTTCCCGTCTTATCAACTCCAACACCGTCCTTCTCGTCGGCTCCGCTCCCAACTTTCCCCACGGTATCATCGACGATATCTCGGCCCTCTCGAAGCTGGCTCTTAAGCGCCGCCTGCCGTTGCATGTCGACTGCTGCCTAGGCTCTTTCCTAGTCCCCTTCCTCGAGAAAGCCGGTTTCGAGTCGGAGCTCTTCGACTTCCGCCTCAAGGGCGTCACCTCCATCTCATGTGACACGCACAAGTACGGATTTGCTCCTAAGGGCAACTCCACGGTCCTCTACCGCACGCAGGAACTGCGCACGTACCAGTACTTCGTCTCACCCGACTGGTCAGGCGGCGTCTACGCCTCCCCAGGCATCGCCGGATCCCGACCCGGTGCCCTGATCGCCGGCTGCTGGACGAGCATGATGCGCGTCGGCGAAGCCGGGTACATCGAGGCTTGCGGCACCATCGTCGGCTGCGCCAAGAAGATCGCCGAGCACGTCACCTCGCACCCAGGCCTCAGCGCTGAACTCGACATCATCGGCCGCCCCCTCGTCTCCGTCGTCGCCTTCACCGCCCGCAACCTCGATATTTACGATATCGCCGACGGCATGAACGCCAAGGGCTGGCATCTCAACGCCCTTCAGAACCCCCCTGCCATCCACATCGCCGTAACGTTGCCCATAACCAAGGTCTGGGAACGTCTCGTCGCGGATCTCGAGGCTGTTGTCGAGGCTGAGAGGGAGAAGGAACGTGTTCGTGCGGTGGAGGGTAAGGGCGTTAAGGGTAAGGCGTCGGGTGATACGGCCACGCTGTACGGTGTTGCTGGGAGCTTGCCGAATAAGGCCGTTGTCGTCGATTTGGCAAGGGGGTTCTTGGATTTGATGTATAAGGCGTAGACGAAAAACCAGACGCAAGTCTAGCCTAAGTGCGGTGGGTAAGGTAGGAAAGGTTAAAGGAGGTTGGAGGGGGTTGGGAATTGTGTTATGATAGGGCGGTACTGGGAGGCTTGCTCGCTGCCGTGGCTTCCCATCGTCGCCTGCTGCAAAACATCATAGTGTACGTTAAGAAAGGGTGGTTGAGAGCATGCCAGTCGTGGATTATGGTATTGGGCTTGTACATATATACATTGAAGAGGGCTGCCGAGGCTAGGCGAGACGAGGTAAGGGGGCACAAAACCTCGCAAGTATACAAGGCAAGCAAGTATCACAAGGTCCTCTAAAAATAAGGAGGGCCGCTTTCTCGTACGAAAGAGAAGACCAAAAAAATTCACTCAACGCAGACATAGCATTTAATAGCGTGTGGTAGTACAAAGTCTTCAATCAATCAATGGTCAATGCTATTGCATAGTTATATACATTCGGATAGAAATGATGTTACTCAATGCTTTTTATACACACCGTTTGGGGCCTTCGATGCTGTGAGGGCTTCAATTCGTTCCAGTTTCTTTCCCCTTTCCCTTGTTTGTTCCCGATCCTACGCCGTTTGAAAATGAGATGGTTTGGAACCCTGAGGGAGGAAAAATTAGACGGAAAGGAGAGGGATGACAAAAATGAGACCTCGGGGAAACCCCCCCGCCGCACGCCCTGGATCCCGTTTGTTGTTTTATTGTGGCTTTTTTTTTGACCGTTACACATGTGCTCCGATCTGGCGTGATGCCTTCCATCTCTTTGCTTTACTAACACGATAAGCCAGATGATTTAGCCCGGAGACCCTTGGATTTGAGACCGAAATGTTGAGCTGTATAGGAATATTTAAAGCTCGGTCCCTGCATCAGCGAAGCGGCCGCTCTCGCCCATCATGGACTCGGCGTCGCCGACCTGCTTACGCTCGGACACCTCGAAGTGCTTGAGCCGCTTCTGCATCATTCTTCTACTCGGAAACGTCAATCCTTGGGATGGTCCCCTCTCCCTCATGACTGCTGATTGCTATTGTAGGGGCTCCGAAGAGCTCGACAAGCGGTTTAGGTGTAGATATACGTCTGTTCCGTAACTAGTATATAGGTTAGTACCTGATAAATTTAGGGAGCTCAGAAGCGACCTACCCTTCCATGCTGATTAACTTCAAATCACCACCGAAGTATCGAGCATAAAGTCTAGAAATTGGTAAACCATAACCAAAGCCAGCCATCGGTGCCTTGAAATCGCTCTTATCGAAATCCGGGTCCAAATTTGGTGTTCGATCTACAGTCGTGTACATGTACGTCCACACTAGCGGAATGGCGCTTCGAGGGATTCCACCACCTTCGTCGGTAATCTTGATTGTGATATCTTCCCTTCCTTCGGCGACAATGACCTTTGTCACCGGGAATTCTTGCTTATCCTGCCCGTGAGTCTCGACAACAGCTCTCAACGAGTTCTTCAAGGTCTCGAAGAGCATGTGCGATAAGTGACCTGGCACATACATGAAGTTAAGGTCAGGGTTACACACGAGTTGGATTTTTGGCGCCTCGAAAAGTCCATAATGATCCTCACAAACAAATCGAGCATTTTCGATAGCCTCTTGCGCCAGATCTCGTACGTTCGTCCTTGTGCAGATTATACCGACATAAGTAGGATCTCGATGGTGACTTTGATCTGTCAGGGCGATGTGCTGTCCAATAAGCATACGAATACCTATTCGGGACATATAAAAACGGTCTAAGAAGGATTGGATATTATTGTCGATTTGCATCCGTTGCCGCTTTCTCTTATATTCTAATATGCCCTGAGCCATCGTTGTGACGACGCCATCGTGTCTCCTCTTGATCTTATGTAATGTTTGCGCGAATTTCGAGTTATATGCCTGTAGCTCTGGTGGCCAATCGCCGGTGTCATCCACCATTGCAAAATATCTTCTCGCAGCTTGGTACTTTTTGCCATTACCTAAGCCGATTTGTGTGGCTGGCGCTGAGGCATATTGACCTTCGCGGATACTCGGGTTGGGGGTAGTTTCGGAAAGTAGAGACGCTCTACCATTACTGAATTTGCCTGGGTTCAGGAGTCGGTCTTTGACATCTCTTGTCAGTTCAGGTCGTCCTAAGTTGATAATTTCCTATTTTCACATGTCAGATGACTCATACTATTAATATGGCGAAATGGATCAAAGAGCATACCTCAAACGACTGAGCGTACCAATCCTGAACTTTCCTTACCGACGGCATCTCACTAAGTCCATCCGGAAGGTGGGTGAGTTCCTGGACTCGATGCGCAAGTCGAATTGGAAGCTCTTCGGCGAGGAATTGGGAGGCGCGAAAGAGTGTTCCTGGACGACGAGGGTGAGTCGCTAATTATGGCTAGAATTCAAGGATAAAACCACAAAGGGCAACGAAATCAACATACCTATCGACGGCCGCTCACCAAATTGGACCATTTGCCTTAAACTCACTCCCGTTGCAGGAAAATTAGAGTAGTGACGGATGGTATCCATCAACCTCTCGGACGCCTTCCACGACATATTGGGTGGGTTAGTCTGACTCAAAGGAGCTAGACGGCGATTTCGATAGGCCTGAAGATGTTTGTGATCTCAGGTAAAAGAAAGGAATTCAGGCCATTAGACGCGAATTGGATTGTGCGAAAATATGGCGAAGTATGAACAATAGCAGCAGCAATAGCACAAGACTGCACGAGACCCAAGGTCGAAGGGGATCGCCCCGCGGGAATTAGGATGACGCTTGATAACAGGAACCTAACCGTAGCTAAAGTGCCGAGGCTCTAAAAGGACAAGTGCTAGAAATGTACTCGGGTACCCGTATTCAACGAAAAAAAGCACTAGAGAAGCCCTGAGAGACAAAGCAAGAGAAGAAAAGAGATTAAGGACGAGGAGAGCAACAGCAACAGCAGTAGCAACAACGATGACAACAGGAGGTCATTCTTAGGTTTATTAGTGGTCACCGAAAGATTGATATTGAAAAGTTGAAATCATAAGACAGTCTGCTTAAGGAATGGGGTGTTGAAGATTTGGAGAATAGACCCCGGTCACTAGCAGAGTTTCGAAAGCCGTCATTGGTTCCTGGTTTGTGGGGGCGCGGAGACATGGGAAAGTTGCACAGCTTCGCCAGCTGTTTCCCAGTAAAACTTTACCGAAACGATGCGAGTACAGCCGAGGAGTGCGATTATTCTCGATGGTTTGGACGGCTTAAGAGTCACCTTGACGGGACCTTGACGGGGCTGCCAGACTGAAGATATACTTAAAATCCCCCGTTCCCCCACATTCTTGTACCAGCTAACCCGCAACCCGGCATTTCTAGTGTTAGAAATGAAGAAAAGCCTCCCGTATGAGGATGCAGTCTTAGGCGCCTCCTTATGTATTATGCGCACCTACGGATAGGTACCTAGTCACCCAGCTGCCCAGTTACCTAGTAAAGCGGATACCCCGCGAATCTGGAATCTAGCCCTCTCCAAGATTCGATATTGGTTTCGAGCTATTTTCGATCGTTTCGAGATTCGAGTGCATCATAAGTTTATGGTATGTGGTATGTGGTAAGTGAAAGATAGGCTTCTTGGTTCTTGGCCTGATTAATGTCAGTATATCGCGCACATAGGGTAAACCTTATCTAAGTCTAAATATCTAGTCGAGTTGTACAACTAGCAGACCTCTGTGTTCTTGTGTAAATGGATGTGTAATTGATATGGATGGATACCTCATGATACCTTACACTTATCTTATACAGCAAGTACGCATACATAGCATACCTGGCTGCCTGCCTGGCTACCTGGCATGCATTGTTGTACAGAACTCTTGCCGTCCAAGACCCCACAACAAAGTTGGCAGGCTGGGCAAGTGCTGGTGCACGGATATAACCCGCACTCCAATAAAATCGCATACCAATTGGGCATCCCTTCCTTTCTCTCCAAACCATCCTCGTCGACACCATCCAGATTCGGTCAAAGGTCAACTCGGCCTTAAATTTCAGGTGGATATCGGTGCTATTATCACGTTGATTTTCAACACCTTATGACAAGCACGGATTCAGATTCGGATGCAGAGCCGGATAGCTCCCCGAACAGGCCGGCGCCGCAAACACCACCAGAGAGTGCCAAGGCGGAGTATAGCCCCCTGTCACCATTACACTATGCACCGACAACACCACCCCAATCATCACCACCAGCCTCACCATCTTTCAGTCTTCACTCCTTAGGCATGTCTCCGTTTTCTCCCATGCGTCGTCAATTTTCATCTCCACTCGCTAGATCATCATCTCCTCTACATTCATCACCAGAAGTCGAACATTCCGACGAAGAGGAACTCGTACAAGATAGCAAAGATGTTCTCGTTCAGCGACTAAATGATCTTGCTGCCCAACTAAGCCGGCAGGATCATGTTAAAGGAGACGACGTCTATGGTCTCCATGCCAAAGTAGATGAGATGGAAAAAGTCTTATCTACGAAAGATCATTCATCGGGATCGGGATGGACACCCCGGCGGACGCCACGGAGATCTAGACCCACTAGTTTGATACTTCAGAATAGCAGAAATGAACATGACCCCTTTTCGGGATTGCCAAAACTCGGCCGGATGATGCCTAATATTCCGAACATACCGCTGCCCATCCAGAAGTCTTCGTCAACCCAGACGACCGGGCGCCCGATGTCAGCGGCAGCATCGGATCGGATCGTCCGAGAAGCACAGAACTTGTGCAAAGAACTGGAAGATGTCATCTCGAATTTGCGAGCTCGACAAGAAGAGTCGGATGCAAGATCACTCCTAACCGCTTACACCAACGTACTCATGCTAACGCACGTGTAGCACATTCATGAGCTGCTCATCACCCGCGCAGAAAGAGCCGCGCAGAGGATCATCCAGCTTGAGAAGCGGATCAAGGAACTGTAAGTTGAGCCAAGGCACCCCATCGGAGTATAAGTCTGTGCTGACGGACCCGCGAAAGCGAAAGGGAGCGGAATGAAGGTGAGATGGAAATGCTCAACCTACAGATTCAGCTAAAGGCCATCGAGGTTCAATGTCTCAGTTACGTACCTGAAAACGCCGACCAAGAATTGCGAGAAAGCATTTCCGCGTGGAGGACGGAGTGGTCTGCCTTGAAGCGGAAACGGGCGAAGAGAAAAGCTGGCGCAGGCGAGGAAATTGGGATGCAAGGAACTCCGGTCAGACAGCCTAGAAGTTCATCTTCTATAGGCTGAACACTGTACCTGTACATCTATTGTCTATAGTAAGTATGTGGTGGCTTGTTCTACATGTATTACCTAGAGTGGGAAGTAATGGTGACGATCACGGCGGGTTTGCCTAACCGGCATGATTGAATGCCGTGGCTACACCGCATGAGAGCCTACTTAACAAGGCTCACCGACAAGTTTCAGATAGCATTATGAACCTATGGGTCTTGTTATACTCGGTTGCTGGTGCGCGGAAGTCGGCATGATCCATACAGATCATACAGATGAGCTTACAGCCACATAATACGTAAACAACCTCAACGAATTCTGTTGCTCGGTGTATTGGGTGTGATAATGCCTTGGCGCATCTTGGAAACCCTCATGATTTTATCTTGCGTCTAGCTAATCAGTTATCTTTTCTTAGGTCCGAATGCTACGTGTAACACATGATCAATCACATCTCCGACTTAATGGTTCAGCATGGACATACTGCGCCTAGAGTCGAACATGGAAACCACCGACAAGATCAGTTGCTGATACCCCCCTCTCTGTCCCCTCCTTACCTCCAACCGGGCTCTTGATTTTCTTTGATAGTAAAGTAACTTGGATGCTTACTATGTACATAGGGCTACATTATGGAGGAATAAGTAGCTGTACTCTTCGTTTAGCGAGGAGGGCAACAAATTAATGAATTTGTCAAAAAAGAATGGTTGGATTACGTCATAGGGCAACATCTAAAAGTCTTGGCCATTTATGCCCCAATTTTTAAACGACCTTTCCTTCCTATGGAACTTCGCTCCGTCTTTCCCTCACGTCGGGAAAAATTGAGTACATCAGTCAGATCAGTACGTACAGGTTACAATTACTCACATAAATTAGGGCGAAACCAAATCTCATAAAATGGAGAGCAGCTGCCAGCCGCAAGGCTCCGTGTAACATCTGTGGTAGCAGTTACTCTCGGCTGGTACTGAACAGCTAGCCCTATGCTTCCTTAGCTAATTCTAGACTTGATAATATCTACAAGTGTGTGCGAATCCATGAATTATACAAGTTCAGAAAATTTTGAATATGCACGAGACTTTATTCAGTATAGTCGCATCAGCTCGTATGTTTACGCCGTATTGAGAAGCTGTTGTATCTTAGATGGTAGCTCAATCTAGAATCCCTTGGCTCCCGTTGAGCTGCCGTCCCGTCCGGGGTAGCTTCGAAGGATTCGAATCCATCCCCGTTAATATGCCGTAGGTAATCAAGTTCCGGCGACAAGCTTTCAGCCCACGCTAACTATCAAATCAGTCATTAGTCGTCGCGGTTGTGTCGAATCACAACCCCGGACTACGTCACCCTATTCTCATCTTACCTTTGAGGGTTAGCTCGGTAAATTGATGAATTGTGACGGATGACAACCTGGGGTCGGCCTGGGGGCCCTTGACAAAAGGACATAGAGATGCCTTCGATTGGGTTCGAGTCAGGAATACTATACTCTAGCGAGCTGACAGTCCGAGCACCCCTTGTATATGTGAATAAGAATGCTTCGTAGGATGACGTCGTCACATCCCGTGAGGATCCTCCAACAGCTCTTCGACCAACGAGGCTCTGGATATAGCTCTTGTACTACATCAGAGCCTGTCAAGTCATGTACGCTTCACGCGATGATCGACGGGCATTTTTTAAGCACAGCCTGCCGAGCCTTGGAATATCTGGTTCCCGATAAGGGGGGTCATTTCGCGTGGCACTAAGGGCCTTGTCTGCCTTATCCAATCGACCGATATAATGGGCCTTCCCCCTATCGATGATCGGATTTTCGTGCATTTCTATTTCTCCGCTGTTTCTACTCTGGTTATCTTATCATTGTCCACTGAGTAAACTTATGTATGAACCTTAAGTAAACTGAGGATCAGAAGTACCGGTAGTAAAGCTTTGCGGCCTAGCGATACTCAACCATGGCTTCCAATTCAGGGGACCCGCCCAAGGACGGCGTCTTTGAGGAGAAAAAGGGGTCCGACAACTCTGATGTGTCCCGCGCCGAAGTCGAAAACCGATTCAGCAAAGACAATATTATAGATGAAGGAGAGAAACAACGTCTAGAGGCTTCGGCCAAGTTGGAGAACCCACTTGGCGGTCTCACTCCTGAACAGCTAGCTCAACGCGGCGCGGACTTTTGCGCGAAGCATGGCTTTACTGATGAAGAAGACATTCGAGCTTTCCGACTCGGTGCTATGATCGCAGGTAATCTGAATAAGTACGATACTGTTGACGGGCTCACGGATCGGGAGAGACAGGTGCTTGATAGAGAGCTCACGCACAAGTGGTCTAATCCTGGCATGCTCTACGCTGTCATCGTCATCTGCTCTCTCTGTGCCGCCGTTCAGGGTATGGACGAGACTGTCGTCAATGGCGCGCAAGGTTTTTATAAGAAACAGTTCGGTATCGACGATTCCAACTCCTCGAGAAGTAAGCAACCGATAACAACGTTACATATTAATTCCTTTACATCATGATACTAACTACAGCGCACTATAGATTCATGGCTCCTCGGTCTAGTAAATGGTAAATCTATGTTAATCACATATTACTAGAACAACAGCTAACAATTATTTAGCTGCGCCGTATATTTGTTGCGCTTTTGCCGGTTGTTGGCTTACCGAACCGATGAACAAAGCTTTTGGTCGCCGCGGCACTGTCTTCATCTCTTGTCTCGTGTCGACTTTGGCTTGCTTTTGGCAAGCTTTCACAAACACTTGGTGGCATATGTTCATTGCTCGTTTCGCCCTCGGCTTTGGTATTGGCCCGAAGTCTGCCACTACACGTAAGTCATCTCGCTTTAGATCATACCGAGTCTTGATGATACTAATCCTATATAGCTATCTTCGCTGCTGAATGTTCGCCGCCAAAACTCAGGGGAGCCTTGGTTATGCAGTGGCAGATGTGGACTGCTTTTGGCATTATGCTTGGATATGTAATGGACCTGGCTTTCTTCGCCGTTCCTGATCGTGGTATCATAGGTCTCAATTGGCGTTTGATGATGGGTTCTGCATTAATCCCCGCCGTCATCGTTTGTGCTCTAGTCTATTTTACCCCTGAGGTTGGTAATGCTCTATCTAGATTCCGCAGATTACTGACAAATTGTAGTCACCTCGATGGTATCTTACGAAGGACAGACATTTGGACGCCTTCAAATCCATCTGCAAGCTTCGTTATGAAAAAGTTCAAGCCGCGCGCGATCTCTTCTACATGGATACCCTCCTTCAGATCGAGAAGGAAACCATGCACATAGGTCAAAGCAAAATTAAGGAGTTTCTCACTATTCGCCGAAATCGCAATGCTATGCTAGCTTCCGAAGTAGTCATGTTCATGCAGCAATTTTGCGGCGTTAATGCTATTGCATACTACTCAACAGAAATTTTTATCCAGGGTGGATTCTCTACGCAATCAGCCCTTGCAGCATCGCTAGGTTTCGGTATCGTCAACTTCTTGTTCGCTATTCCAGCTTTCTATACCATCGATACCTTCGGCCGGCGTAATTTACTCCTTACGACTTTCCCTGTAAGCCTTTACCTTACTTTTGAATTGTATGAGATATAGCTAACACATTAGCATAGTTGATGGCAGTTTTCTTATTTTTCACTGGTTTCAGCTTCTGGATTCCAGAGGGTACTACTGCACATGTTGCATGTATTGCACTAGGTATATACTTGTATGGCGTGGTATATTCTCCTGGTGAAGGGGTAAGATTTCCGTCAATATTTAGAAGATATTTCAAGCGTTAACCATTTCCCTTAGCCCGTTCCCTTCACGTATAGTGCGGAAGCATATCCATTGTACATCCGTCCAATCGGTATGTCGCTAGCAACGGCGACAACATGGCTCTTCAATTCGGTCATTTCCCTTACCTGGCCTGCCTTAACTTTAGCCTGGACCCCTCAAGGTGCGTTTTCTTGGTACGCGGCGTGGAACATAGCTGGATTCTTCCTCGTCCTTTTCTTCG
Source organism: Annulohypoxylon moriforme (assembly GCA_022695765.1). Lineage (NCBI taxonomy): Eukaryota > Fungi > Ascomycota > Sordariomycetes > Xylariales > Hypoxylaceae > Annulohypoxylon > Annulohypoxylon moriforme. The sequence goes on along the minus strand of MU403094.1, from coordinate 509,517 downwards.
TTCCCGAGACCAAGGAGAAGACGCTAGAAGAACTCGACGCTGTTTTCAACGTCCCGCTTCGCCGCTTCATGCGATATGGTCTGGCCCAATTCGTCTACTTCTGGAACCGCTATATCTTCTTCCGGCATGTCCAGGCGCCCAAGGTTCCGACTATGACCGACGAGGTCGAATATACTGAGCACCAGTTCTCTAAGGAGAAAACCCACGACGCAACAGCCCGCGTTTAGACATCACATGCTAACATATAAAATATAAATTTTTCGTTTTAATAATTTTCATTTATTGACCTATTTTTCACAATGGTATTGCGCCAGTATATTCATCTCAGATGATATTCAGATATCTAAACAGATTATCTAGCGCTAGGCAGGATTCAGGGAGATTGTATGAATGGTAAAAATGTACAATTGCTACAGTAACGTCTCTCATTTATATATTTACCGATACCCCTTTACCCCTTAGAAATTTTATAGCAAAGGAAATAGTAATGTGCGAGCGGTAAAGAACTGCTTTGGATACGAATTGATTATATTCGCAATGGCGACAAGACTTCGAAAGGATAATGCGAATTAACTTGTGAAATGCACTCTGAGAGAGACTTTTGTAAGTGCCAATATCCTTTTAAATCTATATGCCATCCGACTTTATCTTACGAGATGTTCAATTAGGCAGACCAACGAGTGTAGAAGTGTAAGTCAAAAGGGAACAAAAAACATGAGCTAAAGTATTCAATCTCCCTTTTCCCTTACAAATATTAAATAGGCACTAAGTAAGTAGGTAAGTCGTACTAATACATTCAATGAACGACTTTTAAACTCCAGATTCTATCCTCGTGTTCCCCTTTTCCACTTTACCCCTTTTCTCTTTATTTTTACTCTACCATTTTCCCCAGCTCCATTTTTTATCGTCAAGCCTCCCAACACAAACTAGACTGGAGTGAAATTCAGTAGATAGGTTAAGAGTTTTGGATTAATACCCCGAATGGTGACGATGGTGATGTCCGCCACCCCCCTTACTACTACTTCCCGACCTATGATGATGCGACACCAGCGGCTGTGCCTTCAAAACCTCCTCCCACGTCGGCCCCCTATCATCGTCGACCGTCACCACTGCACTCCGCCGGCGACGGTGACTATGATGTTTCTTCTCGCCCGAGCCCGGCGCCGGCGAAGGGGGCGCGGTAGCCGTTCGTCGATGTTGGTTTTCTGAGGACAGGGGTCCTAGTGCCGCGGTCGTTGAACCGGGGTTCGGCGCTTTACTCCCCGCAACAGAAGCACTAGAAGCATTAACTACACTACCCCGCCTCCGCTCCAGCTCCCACGACCCCTCGTTCCGCGGGCATGAATCGCCGGCGCTGATGAGGCTTGCGACGTACTCTCTGCGATCTGCTGTCGTCGATGTAGACGCCCTTCTATCGGTGGATGGGGGTAGGTATCCCGCCGGCTTGAAATTGTTGCTGCTACTACTGCCGCTAATGCTTACGTCCGGCGCTGAAGCACGGTATGTACGAAGCGGTGGGCTTTGCGCGCGTCGGTACGTCGGCGTGTTATTTCCCGTGCTCGTGGGCGTGTATGCGGTGGTGCGGTACGTGCGAGTCGTCGTTGTCGGCGTGATCGTCAGGGTCCCCGCCTGCGAGTTCCGCGGGGAGGAAAAGCGGGTAGCTGGGCGGAGGTCTAGTGAGTTCTGTCGTTGGGGAGGTTGACGTGGAGCGTGCTCGTACCCGGAGACCTCAAGGTCTTCTGCGTACCGGCTTAGAGGCCGTTCGTGGTAGCTGTTTCGGCGGAAGTTCTCGCGGTATTTGTTCATGGAATCAAACGCTTCGGCCGCCGCTGTACGGTTAGGGGTGGGTGTAAGTGTGGGCGTGGGTGTAGCGGTCTCATCTCCGATCGTCTGCAGTGTGCCTGTGGGCATATATCGCGAGCGCACTTTATCGGATCCCGATAGCCGAGTGTACGCCTCTTTGCTGCTTAAGGGAAAATTTTCAGGGGGCGCGTAATGTCGGACCCCGACTCCCACCGTCGAGCTTGAACCCCTCCTTTCAGAGGGAACTGGTGGCGGTGGCGGTGGCGGCATTATTGCTAAGGGGGCTGGCGTCTTCGGATTATCGGGCCCGTGCAGTCTCAGGTCGTACATCAGGTCGTCCAATGCAGCCTCCAAGATCTTTCTCGATTTGGGATCGTGGCGGACGGGGAACTGGCTGCGGAGAAGCTGCCGAGGCAGCCTTTCGAGCTGGCCATCTGAATCAGTTACGAGCTGCACGTCTGCCACGATCTTGCCCAGGCGGCGGAACTCCTCATCCGGATATGCGAGGATGCAAGTCGTGAGGTATTGAGCGAAGCCGACGGGCGTCAAGGCGGGGACGCGCGGTCGTGAATACGAATCGAGCTGTACGAGATGATATTGGCAGTCGAGATCGGTGAAAAAGTCTGCAATACGTTCGTGTGCGTCTCGGGTTCTGGCGTTGAATATGTCTGTGATATACAGCAAAATTAGCGAGGCCTACAAGCCCACTCACGTATAATTCAAGAAGTCAGGAGGAATAAATTTACGATCCACCAGATCGATGCTTACCGACAAACAAGTATACCTCCTGATCAATCCGATATTTCGAATACAACGTACTCAGCTTCTCCGGCGTGATAACGAGACTACTGCTGCCAGGTGCTAGGTCGTCGATCTGCGATTATGTCGATTATTAACTTCGATCTCTTTACTACTATCCCTTTTCGAAGATTACATACCACGTGTTTAGCCAATGCTTTAAGAAACTGGCTGCATCGAAGCGTTGCGTAACCCCTCTCGTCGAATAGAACTCCCCATTCGGCCATCGGCATGGCGTTAGCACTCGACCGCCTAGATACGGGAGGACGTTTCGCGGAGGCACGAGGGGGCCCGCGATCGCTGAAACGCACTGTCGGCTTCGATACATCCGATGGGCTCGTTGGTGATGTAGGGGACGAGACCCTGGACGGGTCGTCGATCGAGGAAGAGGTAGCCGAGCCCGACGTGCTTGAGGATAGATTCCCCTGAGATTCGGTGGCTTGGGGTTTACCTGCTTCAATTGGTTTATGTTAACGCCTGCATTGAAGTGGTAATACATAGCCTTACATTCGTCCTCACCTCCATTCTGAGGCTCATTTCCGGCCCTCGAAGAAATATCATTCGTGCTGAGTCTTAGCTGAGAGACAGATCCGGGCGTCTTAGTACTTAAGTCCCGATACCCATCCGGCTTAGCCGAGCGCCCATTTGTTCTGATAGGGGGCCGACGATGATCATTTTCTTCCGAGTCAGACTGAGGCTTGCTGTCTTCGGAACGTTTAGGGTCCTCCCCACGAGCCTCCCAGTCGCCGAAACGGTCTTTTGGACGGTCAACTTTGTCATACGAGGAATGTCCCTCGGCCATCGTCAACTAGGAACTACCTACTCTACAGCTCAAAGTCTGAGCCCAAAAATCAATTGATTCGGAACCGACTATGCGAAATATAAGCCGAAAAGAGAGTGGAAGGCCAGAGACGCCCTACGCATCAGTTGGTCATCCACAACGTCTTCACCCCATACCTTATGTCCCCATAATACGGGTGCCCACAGAGAAGATTCTCGTCCTTGGCAGAAGCCGGGCGACAGAGTAACCTCTCGCATTGGGGTTCATCCCCGCCCTTTAGGTATCGAGATTCGGAACAAAGCTATACACAGCATTCGGTCGGTGTTACGCTATCGGAAAGAAAAACATCACGTCTCTCTGCTAAGGCCCTTCATTTATTAAAGTTCAGGGCTCGTCGAAAATATAAATCGGGGAATAAATTGGAAGACGTTGAAGGTCTCGGGAGGCTACGTATGTAGCTGATGGCAGTTAGGGAAAATCATTCACTATAATGCCGCCGCTAGACAAGCAAAATCATCACGGTGATGTATGTAGCGGGGAATTGGTCACACGAGATTATCACAAGTAGAGGGGAAAACATGAGCATTCTTCATCTACCTATTGTCTTACCTAGCTAGAGAACAGATACTATCGATTCGTTCTGTTATCGTAAGCGATAAACGAATCATAGACTGTAAGGCCGAAAGATAGCAAGATGATAGGAGAACTTTGTTCCATCAGGGCTGTGTGATGTGGTACCATGGTACCTCTTAGGACCATAGACGTCGCACATCAAAAGGAGATAGAAGCGAAACCTTTAGGTCGCAACATATGGGCCTCAAAATTCGACTTCATCGTCTGAATCCCAATCTGGATCATGGGTGTTTAACTCTTCCTGCGGAGCCTCCTCGTATACGGGAGCGGCATAAAACACCTTACGAGAATCCTACAGTACCAATTAGATCTTTCTCAAATGACTTAGGAAGGTTATCGTAGAATTCCTTACTGGCTTAGCCCACTTGCCCTTCGGTCCTTTATCTGGCCGGTCAAATACAGTCGAGGCCTTGAACGGCGCACGGGTAGTACCAGCTGTTGAGTTCTCAGCTGAAGGACCGCGGGGTTCGAAGGACTCTCGATTGTACAGATATGGTTTTCCCTCTTCGGCGGAAATAATGTTTCCTTGTAGGTTAGGTGGAGAAGAAGTAAGGCCGGGGGCCGGTCCGCGCATCATCACTAATTCACCCTTCAGGGAGGTGTGGCCATCGAAGTTCGTGATAGGAGTACCATCGGGAAGGACCTAAGGTTTCCAAGATTGTTAGAGGCTTTCCTATGGGGTACCAGGGGTGGTCATACTTTGTCTCCAAGCATAGTGCTGCGAAGCTTCGAGGTATGAACGTCTCGAACGATCGACATAGAGCTCTCATGATCAGCATCATTCTCTTGCTGTTGGTCTGAAGTGACTCTGCTTGACTGGTATGTAGTGGTATGAGCCACAATAGAGCGAACGGCAGTGGTACCGTTCACAGTGAAATTAGTCTCGGTGTGAGAGGCTCGGTCATCGATGACTCCGTCCTCAACTAGTCCGAGGCGATCATGAGTTGCTTGCTTATACGTCCCAGCCCTAGGAGGAGCACTAGGAGCCTCCTTAGCACCAACATTGATTGCCCAAAAGGTACAAGAGATGCAACGCTATAATAACTATTAGCAAAAGACTAAATGCTGACGCAATATGTCAGGATTAAAACTTACAGGGTTGGGGATGTTACGCTGGTTCTTACTGAACTGTTCTCGGGGCTTCCAGGCACCACAAGGACCATTGCAGTGGATTTCACGTTCCATATGATTCTGGTTTTGCTCAGTGTGTTCCTTACAGACCAGCCCGATAGTGTTAGGGGTGACGCCATCGTTAAGCTTATGCTTCTGTTGGTGCCATTTGGCGATCTGGTTCTTAGAGAAATGATCAGGCGTAAGCCACTTGCCATCGACGGCGCATTTGAACCTATTCAAGGTATTAGTGTGACATGATACAATGCAACTAATTGACTTGAAACTTACGCCGATGGATTTGCCGTCTTGTTAGCATATTTACGCATCTTGTCTGATGAAACCGCAAATGTGCTTCGGATTGGGATTGCTTTGTGAAGAAGTAAGATCTAATAACAGATCGAGGTTATCATCAATGAAAGGCGCCGAGGTGATACGAGGAACCTGATAAATCCATCCACGAACTTCGAATGATTCGAATGAAACGAACTGAAGTGTCCTATGTTGTGTTAGAAAGAAGGAAGATTTTGAAAGAAATTTTTGAAAGGCTGGGTAGCGGCAGATGTAGTAAAATATGAAAGTGAATCAAGTGCAAGAATCTTAGAAGCTTGAGAACTTTGATAGGTACCTGCCTTGTAAATAGGATGTTAATTGAGATGATAATGAGTGTTGAATGTGGCACCTTCCTGTCTTTCAAATGAGTATCTAGCCTTGAATATCACTTCTGATGGAAGGAACCAAGGAGGGAGGAGAAGGAAAGGAAATTAGATTGGGAATTACGTAAGTTTCCATTAACCTGTCTGCTGGTGCTGGGAAATTAACAATGAATCGTAGACTAAAATTGAAGATTTATATTGGGTTGATTGCTTGTTACGAAGGTGTTATGAAAATGCTTACCTTGGTTGACCTTGACACAGGTTTGATACATTCAGGCTTGATGGATTCAACTTCAATTATTCGATACGAAGTTCCTACCTAGTAACTTCCAAGTTATTGTAGGATCGATTCCATCCTTGAATGTACTTGTGGAAGGAGTTGATGAGTTTTACAATTGAATCTACATAAAGTCTAAAATGGTTCCGGGTTTGATAGGAGCACATGACCACCTGTGTATCTAAAATATTTAGTTGACTCAATGCTGAGCAAACATCTATTGATTGAATACTCCAAGGTTTGTTACCTGCTCGCACTTAGACTATCATGTTTGGATGATTTGGAAGGAACTCAACAGCCTATGAGATAATTGTCATCCTTTATAGTATGTGATATCAGATTCAATATTTGCCGTTTACCTATAGATTCCGAGCACATATATGTGCATACCTCCATTATCTATATCTATATGTCCCTGCTTCATATCAGTAAGTTTGGATATGAATTATACACTAAAAATGAATTGGATGCTATTCTTAGAAAGGGGTGACCCCTATCATTACATAATCGATGAGTTGCTTATGTAATGCAGTATTCAAGTTAAAATCTCCCCAGCCCACCCCCAAAAATAATCTCATTTCATTTCCACTTCATCAAATATTTTCACATTCAGTTACCAGTTTCAACACAACCCTTTCACTAGGTATGTAATAGAAGAAATAAACTTAATATAAGCAGATGTATTATATGTCCTTTCTAATATCCAGGAATATCGGTTGTCCAGTTTTTAATAATATGGCTGCACTCCGTATGCTTAGCTGTGCTCGGTGGTCAGAACGATGCCTCCATACCGACCGGGGTTTTTATAGCAGCTAGTTGGAGTAAATTGACGAACGTAAACACGTATGAATTTACTCACGGGTTTTCTACCTTTTTCAGTCCCCGATACCGAGTTTGGAGAAGCCTACGTAGGCAATAGTACACTATCGAACTTGGATTCAATAATATCTGAGAGTCCCGGTGATCTGGGACTCGTTGGCCGTTGAACTAATTCTCCAGCGCCAAATCTGATTGATTGACAAGCGTTGAGGCTCGTCCCGTATGTCGCCACTACCATCGCTAGCATCGCACCTAGTCTTCAGCTGAGCGCAGCTTTCTCCAAGTAGATCTGGATCGTCCGATTAAAGAAACCTATGCGTGGTTTTGCTGGCGCTCCCCTGACTAGCTTTCTTAGTTCATGTTTACTTCTAGGCCTAGACCTGGCCAACGATGACCACAAACGGTTACAAGAGAGATGCACATCTCATATAAGAGATGGGGGTAAATTTGCGAACGTTTCCAATGATCTTGATCTCTAGTTGAGCCTTCATATCTGTTTTTTTGGTTGTTTTTCCCTCTGTCGTTTTCGTTTCCCAAAATGACGGACTCTCCGCTGAACAGCTATAACCCATCATGCGTTGTCAACCAGTGTTTGCAACAAGTTGTTGGTTCTATTGATGGAAACCCACTCGCTCAGTATTCGGCGTGTACATCTACATTTGGAGCCCCTGTCTTCTCAACTGTGTAGGTTTTCACTCTTCTGTTGCATGTAACGAAGTTGGGAGAAACTAGCATGCTAATAATTTTGAAGGACTCCATCTGTGGATGTTGTCTTCTCTACTCTTGTCGATACGGTTTCATACACAGATATCGTGGTCTCCGTGAGCACGACGTTCTCAATTTATGAAGCGATCATTACTTCATATACGGAAGTTCCTGATACGATAACGGAGACGACAAGCACAACAACTACTACCACCGATACTGTAACTGCTGCAACTGTCACTCCTGTAAAACACAAGAAGCGTGGCGGCTGCAAGCCTAGGACGACATTGTCATCTTCGCTCTACTACCCATCCTCATCCACCTACTCCTTTGCTCCGGAGAGTTCATCTTCAGTCCCCAATAACTTTTCGGCAAGTTATTCGATATATCCATCTATATCTACTAGCTTGTCTTCGAGCAGCTATTCCTTTGAACCAAGTAGCTTCTCCACGGCTACTTATTCTTCAACTTCGGAAAGCTCATCTACAGTACCAATAACTTCATCGTCATCCGTTCCGGTCATACCTATTGCATCCTACTGCTCTGATTTGGCAGAATACTCATCCGCCTGCGCTTGCATCGACGCTGTTAGCACAACTTCAATCATAACTGCCCCAACGCCAACGTCCACTTCTACGATCCTCAGCACTGTGAGCGTTAATGTCCCGTCAGTATCTGTATCAGTCGTCACTATTACGGTGACTAGCGATACCACCACAGTCGAAACCTCGACCTTGACTGCTACCCAGACGACTACCGATGTGCTCACTGAAACCGTCACGTCAACCTACACGCCGACGCAGTCACCCTATATCAAGATCACCAGCAGCACCACGACTGCGAGAGTAGGGCGTTACATCACGCTGGGAACTTGCAGCAACGGCAATGCTTGCTTGCAGTACGACTATAACAACGCGGGCGTGTCCAGTGCTGGAAAATTTGCTGTCTCCGATGCTGGAGTATGGTCTCTGCGTGACCAGCCGTCATTGACAGCGTACGTCTACGCAAACACAGCAGGTGTCATCAGTACCGTGAATTTCGTATCATCTACGACCGCAGCTAGTCAAAGCGACTCGGCTCTTACCTGCTCCGTGGGTGATGCGGGTGCCTTTACTTGCCAGTCGTCGACCAGCTATGTCTACGATACCTTCGTATCATGTGGTGCTTGGGTTTACATGATTCCCGCTGCGAGGTATGCCACGTATGTCGGCTCCGGCTGCGTGAAAATCGGATTGTCGCTTTCCGCGTCATAAGTAATGGACTGCGCCACGGCTCGCGATTGGCGACTCTTCTATTCTGTAGTCCGACGAATTTTATGATACGGAAAAAGCGTGGCTTGAATTGAGGGAAAATACACAACTAATTACGTTGGATGTAATTATAATTTTAATTCACAATCTATCTAATGATATAGTAGCTCGGGGTGATCTTGAGTTTCAATGCATCAAGAGACCGATTTATTTTTCACAGAAGTTTCAATATTCATTACGACTTAATTTATCAAGAAACTAAATACTCGCTAATTATATTTGTAAATGCAACTACAGTCAATGCGAGTGGGTTAAACTACGACCAGTTTCTACTTTAGGTTCTACCGTAGGTAGATTCGAGCCACCCGAACCTCCCCTATACGATACACTGAACCGGTCCGCGGCCGCCGTTCTCTCATCCCACAGACGTGAGCTTCTTTCGGGTTTCTCTGAGGAGACCCTCGGCTCGACAGGCACATCGGTAGGCTGGTCCTGTTGCGGATTTACTGTTTCGTATTCGAGGGCCTTGATGAAGACGTAGAAACCGGATGCGACTAACGAGCCGAGGATGGGACCTACCCAGTAGATCCAGTGGTAGGTGTAGAATGTGCCCGTGACGACGCTGGGGCCGAAGGAACGCGCGGGGTTTACGCTTCCGCCTGTGTAGTAGACTCCCCTGAGTGAATATTAGCACTTTACTCAATTACCAAGTGAGGAGAAACAAGGAAGTAAAGGTTGTAATCAAAATAAAATATTGCCAGTAGGCAGAGACCAGGATGGAGCGTACATCAACTCCGCAATAAACAACGACAGCCCAATCCCGACCGGCGCGATAAACGTCCCGCGATGTTTCTCAGCCGCCAGCATGAAGATCGTAAATACCAGCTGGGCCGTAAGAAACATCTCGATAAACAGACCCTGTACGACGGTTGTCCCACCTCCTAACCCCGTACCAACGCTTAGTGGACCAGGAGTCAGACCTGCGACTACGGCGGCGGCAGCGATGCCACCTACGATCTGGCTGAACATGACAAGCGGCCCGCGCACGTAATCCAGCGCGCCAACGGCCATCATCCCCACCGTCACCGCGGGGTTGAACAAGCCACCGCTAATGCGGAAGAACACCCACGCATTAACAGCCAGGCTCATCCCGAAGCATAGCGATATATACAGCAATCTCGCGGGATCAGCCGCTGTTGACGAGGAGGGTTCTAAGTTCGTGTTAACGGCATTGGTGCCGCCGAAGGCGAAGAGTAGGAACATGAAGGTTCCCGCGAACTCGCTCATTGCGGCGATGGCGTGGTTTTTTACCTTGAGGGGTAGGATGTCGAGGAGTTTAAGGTCTTGCGATTTCAGCGAGTCGATGTCCCGGAATTTTTGCCAGGGGCGCCGGATGTGTGTTTTTATTTCGGATTGTTCCATTGTGGGAAGGGGGTTAGTTAATGTGAAGCAGAATTCTGATTGTCTGTTTGTTTGATGATCTCCTAGATGGCGAAGATGTAGAAATAGTGGAAATATCTTGGAGGTCACTGTTGGGGGTCTTACGGTATGGAATCATGACTATTTTACCTGTTGGCATCACTGAATCTACGTCAGCAGTGCGGCAATAATGACAGGAACTTGAGAATCTCTACTAGGGACCCGAGTCGTTGGTAGTTTAAGCTACTAGGTAGAGATCTTTCCCGTGGTGGCTCTTGAATCGGTAACCTTCCGGTCTAGAAGCAAAACCAAGAGACCGCCTCATCTCTCTATCACGAGATCTTAGCTGGTATGCTTGACTTGAGCATATTAAGTTTATCTGTATAAGTTCGATTCATTTTGCTGTGCTATCCCCCTACCTGTCTGCATACTGAGACATTTATTAACACCTAGGTAGTATTTAATTGATAGGATTGCTTCAGTGATTGGGGGGCCTAATGATTGTAACAATGATATTTGTGGTAGGAATTGAGCAATTTGAGATATCGTCAGCCATTGATTTAGCGCGAAGAGCGGTTCAAAAATAGCCATATCGTTAGGTTAGGCCATGAATCGGTTATTGTAGATTCATGACATCAATGCCGACGAAATTCCCAAAGCTTATCTACCACTATTCATGGCGATAGGATCGCTTCCCGAGCAATCGGAAAGCTACCTTTTGAACGGGTATATACTCGGATGGGTTTCGTCCGCCAGCGGAAGTCTCGCGAGATAGTCATTGCCAATACTCCTGCGTCATCGTATTGGAACCACTACCAACAAGCGAATAACGCTAATATGAATAGAAGCTCAACTCGTCTAAAGCCGAAGTCGGATAGAGCACCTAAATTGAATCATCTTACTGACGGGAGCGGGCCGTGGCTACAACCGACTTTAGGGCATTCGACTCAAGCCACAATCATATTTCCCCTCACCCTATGGATATACGGTGAGATTATCAGGTACTTGTGAACGAAGCCCAAAGGTTGCAAACCCTAATGGTCCGTAGGGTTAGGTAATAGGAGAAAAGAAAAGGGGAAGAAAAAAAAAGAATATTTTCATAAACCGGACCGTAGTCTCCTCAACCAGGAGGTTGACTGGCTGAATATTAGGAATATTAGTCACGCCAAAGAACCAAAAAAGCATAGTCTTACCGTGAGGATCACTATTGTAAGATAAGAGTACCCCACGAGGTAAAGGATCGACGTTCAAGGATGGTAAAACACTGGTTCCGTGATCCAACTCGAAGCCCCCTGGGTGTAATAATAGAATTAATAGACGCTTGCCTTCTAGAATACGTCGCCGAAGCCCGCCTATCTATAATCCCGTCGCTGGGATCCGGGGCCATCATGCACTCCAAGATTATGTTTCGAATTGACATCGAGAGACGCTCGGGATATTTCGCAGTCTAGCAGTCTAGTAATAAGCATAGATGATATTAAACATGCATTTGATATTGACATCCACAATCTTGCCAATGCACTCGGGTCGACGGCGAACTCGTGCGACAAAAGCTTAGGGATCTCCCCGCGAAGGCGTTTAGCCTAGCCTGAGTGTCTCGAATAGAGCTCGATTCTCGGTATATATGGTAGGGCTTAACGTGTATCCGCATCAGGCATTAGGCATCAGGATCGCTTTGTCGTTCGTCGACCTCGCCATCTCCGTACCTCGTTTGATGACATCCTACCTAGGCAACACGTGCAAGCGGTAGCATCTAGCGGATCCATTCTGCCATTGCTCAATGAGATCGAAGAGACATGTGCGCTTTGCATATCCCGCCTTTTATCGGAAGTATGATCTACTATGGTTAGGTTAGTGGTGAGTTTAGTCTGGCAATAATATGCTAAAAGGGTATCGGTAAACATAGTCGATGTACAGATCTGTACATAATATAGTTGCTAGTGTGGTAGTGTGGTTGCATGATTTTTGATCGTCGAAACTGCGTCTAACAGTCTCAACACGCGTGGGAAGACGAGAAGCAAGTCTACGCGTTCTTGACTCTGTAGGTACCTCATTAATGGCTAAAGCGGCAATTTTAGATAGGTATGGTGTACCTAGAGTACCCAAGTACACACATGCGCATATAATTATTTGCATAATAGATGGGGTCTTGGGGGTACCCAGTACCCTGATCTCCATGCACTTAACTCAGGGGCTCCTCCTAAAATGGCATAGCGTATTTCCACGCGGCAGCATCCATTTATGCAAGTTCAAGGTATTGTTCGATGTACCTCGAATTTGCTAAGGAGCACCTGCTATGCGCCGGTATCTTTCTGACTGTTGGGTTGATAGACGAAGGTTTAAATACTTCAAAGTCTGTGCGATTAAACATCTAGCCTCTGCTAGATATACGCAGAGTTAAAAGTCGTTTATCTGATTTCCTTTTGTAACTTTTCAAATAGACTCCACAATTTATATGGCGTTTTGGGCGTTTCCAACGAGCGGTGCCTGCCTCACCCGCGCCGCCCGCGGTCAGTCCCTTGCACCGGGCTTTCCCCGTAGCGGATTAGGTTGATTGGGCATTTTCGTCCAATGTGCGCCACGTCGCTTGGTGGCAGGAACGATTCCATTTGGCAGTTCTAAACGGGCAGTAGTCCCTGCGCATCATGCATCGCTCTTGACCATAATCGGGATTGAATCACACTCACGGCCTCCCTTTCTGGCCGCTCATACTACATAGTTTCTCGATAGGAGGTAGGCGCCCAGACGCCAGATGCACGCAGGCACGATAGGACCTGGAGATAGAGGTACATACATGTAACCTGGATCCATCATATCCAGCAGAGTCTGCCCAGTCTGGTTGACTGTTGATGTTTTGCTTTGCTTTCTTTCCACTCGGGCAGGCCATGAGGGTTCATCCTCGAAGGACGGTGTGACCAATTCATCCCCAAACCTCGACATGATCGAGAACGCTTAATCGGCCAACCTCTCTTTTTTTTTCTGAACCGTCTCCATAAGGTTAGTCATTTGGCCTTGACCGGCAGTGGACCCTTTTCTTTGGTCCGTGCCACGCAAGGTACGATCTTGATTATCTAAATGTCTTAAGCTTGAGAGCTCATCGACTCAAATCTGCTCGGATCAAGCGAAAGGAACGGCTGACCCCTCCGTCAGAAAGCGGGCAAGACATCTCACAACTTGTTTTTGAGGCGCAGAAAAGGAACATTTGTCTTGTTCTCAAAAAGCCACACTCCTTGGTATGGTTGGTATGTACCAATGTATACATGGCGCAGCGTATTCGAGCCGGAACCGTCCTATTACGTATCAAGTAGGAGAGGGAGAGGTATGACGAAACGGCCGTACGTATGTACGCTGTTCCATCACATACCTCATAAGAGAAGAGCCCGCCATCGATATTGGTGGGAGTCCGGAATTAAGTACGTATCGGTACTTATCGGTTTCACACCGTGCTTCATCTTCCTGGGAGTACCTTACTGATGAGGCCCCGTCGATCCGCTTGAGTATTATTCGTCAAATAGAGGCGTGTCATGGGTACGCGATAAACCCATGTTGTTTACTACTGGACGGTGCAAATGGCAAAACGGATGCTCTGTGCTGAGCTGGCATTGACTAAAAGCAGGGTGAGATCCCGACCCACGCGTCTCTATTTCCCAACTGGGTGGCCAGTCGCTATTTTTCATGTACTCAAGTACCTGCCATCTTGATAGGGTAGGTACCTACCTATGGTAGGCTTGGCTGATGATGGTTCTCATCTCAGCACTGTTGGATGCTTATTGCATCTTAGTCTTTTCATCCTACGTACGAAGATGACATGCGCGCACAATAGTAAAATTGTGAAATGCGAGGTTTGTTCAATGAATATTTTCTACAATGAGTATTGATATGCGATGCACAAAAGCAGACTGCCAGATTAATAAAAATCGTGATCAAAATAGGGTAAGGGTTGGGTGTCGATGCAGAATTCGTCTTATTGCACATTTTCGATAGCGTGGATACTGTGTGCTTTTATCCCATCCTGCCCATCCTAGCCTTTGCTTCTAACCATTAGAGTGTCTTTCGTCCGCAGTAGCGTGATATTCCAATTGTACAATAGGTCTCATCTTCACCGTGACTTCGTTTAGGGTCCTTTAGGGGCGGAATAGCTGCCGGACGTTTAGTTTTGGTGCTACCATTCTTAGAAATACAGTGAGAGCCATGCGTATATACACTATATACACATACGCTATATGTGACGGCCTGGACGGCGTATCCGGGTGGTGTTTCTATATTTTTATGCAATTGTCGACAATCGCTTCCAGAACATAACCCAGTTATATAACCTAGTACTTGAGGAATTCTTCTCAAACGCGTTGGTTTTACCACGAAAAGGAGGGTATATGAGAAGTACTGCTGATTTCATCATAAGACGGTAGAGTGTTGATTGTATCTAAAAGGGAAAATAAGATCATAGCTAATTAAACTAAAAAAAGGGGAATCCACTCGAGCTGTAACTCACCAAAATTTTTTTCTCTTCTTCTATTTTATACCCCTGGCCCTAAGCGTAAATTGCTAAGATTGGCTCTGATTGCCTGAACGACCCGACGTCTTTTCATGGATGACTAGCGAAATTGGCGTTCGTTATGCTCCCCGGGGAACTTTATTCATGCTAAGGTTGCTAAGGTTTTCTAAGGTTTCCCCTTCGTGCCCTTAGTACTCTTATAACATCTTTAGTGGTCTTCCCTAGTCCTCCCCCTCCCCTAAAAGTACCATTGTATCTTTTCCCTGCCCCTTCCTGTCCAGTACAAGCCTAGCGTGAGGGAAAGGACCTGTCAAACCACCTCTGAAATCACTTCAATCAGCCAATCTAGCAGTTCGTCCATTCATTCGAACTCCCAATCCCATCCCATCCCATCCGACCATTCAATTCAACCCTCGCCTTTTTCTCGTTTCCCTTTTTTCTCTCACTCTTTTTTTCGTCAATCAATAATTCAAACTTTCGTTTTCAAATTCACATACGGGAGGAATTCATATGCGCAACGATAGATTTGGACGAAGAATTGCTATCGGTTTTCCTAGCCCGAATTGTATCGTTGATTCCTCTCACATCTCACACCCACTACATAGATCTCACCTGTGTTTCGTTTATCTTGCGACGTCAATCCGGTTTACTAGAACAAGATACAACGGCATAGCAGCAACCAAGTGCAGTTAATCATCCAAGGAGACCAGTTTAAAAAAAGAAACGAAGAAGAAAAAAACGACAACAATAAAATCCAATCATCAAGAGCATCTGCCATTCCCTCATTTTTTGTCCAATTTCAAAACGAAAATCGTCAATCCGTCACTCCCTTGAATCCGACACAGCGACCACTAATACGCTAGCAAGGAGTGTGCAGTATTTCCAGAAGCTCTGTCCCCTACAACATCAGCTTGGACCAACGTCGACCCGCTCCC
This sequence comes from Annulohypoxylon moriforme, assembly GCA_022695765.1. Lineage (NCBI taxonomy): Eukaryota > Fungi > Ascomycota > Sordariomycetes > Xylariales > Hypoxylaceae > Annulohypoxylon > Annulohypoxylon moriforme. Next base: position 493,836 of record MU403094.1, on the reverse strand, counting down.
CGACATACTGGTTCCCATCACCCCTTGTCCCTTTTTAATTATTCAACCGACCTATTAATCCATTCTCTTCCTGCTCATTTCCTCTCTTATGTCCCATCTTCTGCATATCATCCCGTTATTCCTTTCCGTCTTAGCTTAGATCGTGGTGTGTTTCTTTCCATTTCACATTTGAGCTTCCCGTCCCCGGTGTCCGGAATCAAACAGTCCTATCGACTCGAACGACCTGCATTCTGTTTAGACGACCTCGACCAAACTGAATGCACCGATACACCAGTGTAGCTCTTAAATAGAGCTATCCAGAGGATAAAGAGACTGTACAAGGGAAGGTTGTCATACCTCTCTGTGTCAGTAGGATAGGGAATAGGACAATCAAGACTATTAATACCGAAGGGTCTATTTTACACAATGGTCGTCACACACGATTCCCATCGGGGGTCCTCGACATCCCAAGGAGCTGCCGGGTACGCTCTCGAGGATCGATTTGAAGTACTGAAGGAAATCGGAGATGGAAGTTTTGGTAGTGTAGCTCTAGCAAGAGTGAGGACTGCTGGTGCTGCCGTTGCTCGTCGTGGCACTGTGGTATGTTGCGGTGAATTATTAAGCGAGATACGAAGCTAACCGATTTTTTAGATTGCCATCAAGACGATGAAGAAGACGTTCGAGTCGTTCACACCATGCCTCGAGCTCCGAGAAGTCGTCTTCCTAAGGACATTACCGCCACACAGTCATCTAGTTCCCGCACTTGATATATTCCTTGACCCATTTACTAAAAAGCTTCATATATGTATGGAGTACATGGAAGGGAATTTATATCAACTGATGAAAGCCCGTGATCACAAATGCCTTGACAATGGAAGCGTCAAGAGTATCCTGTACCAGATCATGCAGGGTCTAGAGCACATCCACGCCCACCAATTTTTCCACCGCGACATTAAGCCCGAGAACATTCTAGTTACAACATCTGGTCATCAAGATTCCGTCAATTCATTTAGACGGTATTCGGCCTTAATGACGCCGCCCTCGACACCCCCGACCTACACCGTGAAAATTGCGGATTTTGGTCTAGCGCGAGAGACCCATTCTAAGCTACCGTACACCACATACGTATCAACTAGATGGTATCGAGCACCGGAAGTATTGCTACGAGCTGGCGAGTATTCTGCCCCGGTGGATATTTGGGCTGTCGGTGCTATGGCGGTAGAAATTGCTACTTTGAAACCTTTATTCCCAGGAGGCAACGAAGTAGACCAAGTTTGGAGAGTTTGCGAGATCATGGGTAGCCCTGGTAACTGGTACAACAAGGCGGGCGCTCGAGTTGGTGGAGGAGAGTGGAGAGAAGGAACAAGACTAGCTGGGAAGCTTGGTTTCTCTTTCCCCAAAATGGCGCCGCATTCGATGGACACGATACTCCAGACTCCCCAATGGCCTACATCTCTCAGCCAGTTTGTTACCTGGTGTTTGATGTGGGATCCTAAGAACCGCCCAACGTCGACTCAGGCATTGGCTCACGATTACTTCACCGACGCGGTTGATCCACTAAGGCCGAAGTCATCGGCATCTAGAATATTAGGTCGCAAACAGTCCGACATAGGACGTGGGAAAGACGGGAGTTCTGCGACACCGACTTCGTCAAAGCCTTCATGGTTCAGAAAATCATTAATCGGTCGCAATGACAGCACGGACAGTTCAGCTGCGCAGGTGAGCGTCAAGGATATAGTTGCAGCTCCGCGTCCATCACCCATCCAGTCGCCCGAAGCGAACGAAGTTCCAGCCCCTAAGCCTAGGCCGGCTGCTGGCAAGCGAACTACGTGGACTAATGGCCCATCGAACGTCGCACCTATGCCAATTTTACCTACGATACGGCCTATTTCGCCCTTGTCGGACGCCGTGACTGCTCAGGCATCAAATCGAACCCCTCGTTCAGACGAGAAAGGTTCCAAGAAGATTGGCCGACAGCTATCTGTAGCATCGAGCACAAGCCAATATGCTGAAATGCATCGACAACAGGCTGAGCGAGCTTTGAACGGTAACAGTGGACTAGCGTCTCCTCCGAGTGGTCATAAAGAGAGTTTCTTTTCCCATCTGCGTAAGCGAGCGAGGAGATTTTCCGGCAGGCATCAGACTCCTGTCTCACCTGCATACGAGGATATTGAAGCACAAGCTGGATGCGGCCCGTGGGCTAGCAACAGGTCTTCAATGGTTATTGACCAACACGGGTCGGCAACTAAAACCGATAACTACGAATCACTAGACCGCACTCTACGAGACCCTCACCACAATGCCGATTTAAATACTCCCGCCCCTCCTATCCATATAGCTGCATCGAGTGGTAATCTTAAGCGACACCACTCATTGCCTCATCAGCAGCCCAGGTCTGTCGACAATTTGATTGGAGCTGCTCGAACCCCTGGACCGATTTCTAGCCGAACACGAAGAGCTCAAGCAACCCATGGTGTCCAGAGCGATGCATTGGACGAAGAAGACGAGCTCCTTGATGAGGTGCTCAACTCTACCCATAGGGCGATGAAGCGACTTGAGAAGGATGGAAAATCCAATCTTCGGCAATCGGCCAGTAACCTTGGACTAACAAACCCTTATCCGACTCCATCGCCGTCGGCCAGTGGGAATGTTGTCCTATTCGGAGATGGACATGAGGCACTAACGCCGAAGCCATTAGACCTACACAAGAATTCGGGGAGAGATGGTCAGTACAAGTGGCCAACTCCCCCGTATGAAGAGAGTGAATGGGCTTCTTCGGCAGCTGCAAGCATTTGGGCGGCCGGTAATAGGTTTTAAAAATATTTAGGCGGCGGTGATTGTATCAATTCTTCATCATGGCATGGTGTTAGGGGTTGATTTTGTGGGTTTGAGGAGTCTAGGGCATTATATCAGCACTCTTTTCCAGCATACTTCTCTCAATCTTGGCTCGATTTCTGTTCATGGATCTAGGGCCCCCATTCGACATTTGATTCCTTCGATTCTGCGATGTCTCAATCTCAAATCCCAAATACCCCAAGTGCTGGTTTACGGCCCAGACCAGCTAATTTCGTGTTTTCGGCCGCCTTATCTTCGAGAATACCCAGTATAGATTTGAATTTTTTGCCAGGTTTCAAAAGGGCATGGTCCCAAATATGAGATGATTCCCTTTGTCAGATGTGGATGGCCCGAGGCACGCCTGTTGCGTCCGACGGCAGAAATATAATAAGGGATATATGTGGTCACCGAGAGGATTGAGTCACAGTTTGGACGGGTTTTGGGGGCAAGCACAGCTAACTGTACAAAGAAAAAAAAGATCTGCATATTTCTATTTGGTGTTTTTTTGGCGGAAACTCGACGCGGTAGCAGGATTTAAGTTTAGAAATTATCTGGAGGCTCGCCACCCCAAGTTACCTAGTAGTTTGTCATATACGGTGCAGCAACTGGAGGAAGGGTTTATATATATGCAGCACTATTTATACCACATGGGCAATGTCTTAGCCTATAATCAGCTCACATGACACAATTATCCAACCTCACAAAATCTTTTCGAATGCTTCAAATCAAGTGAAAACCGCGTTTACCTCAAGTACTACATTTGACTTCGTGGAGATGTAGTACCTAGTATCCATGATTGCACATATATCAGGTACAATGGGACAGAGTACAAGATGGGAAGTAAGCCGAATAGGTGGCGCCGGTATGGTGGGTGAGCGGGTCCACTAGTTGTAGGCTGGTAGAGTTTGAAAATCAGCCCTAAAGGAGTCGCTACGTCGGGGGGCTACTTAGCATGTATGTACCCTGAATCCTACCTAGGGTACATTCCGAAATATCAGAGACATGCATGGCTTCGGTTCAGGCAGCAGAATAAATCGGATCGGATCGACAAGAACTTCGTATCTGTTCTCTCGAAAAGCTGCTGCCTTCTGGGAATTAATGCAGCAGAATTATCTGGCAAGAATTATAAGAAAATCTGCAATTGTGTCCTTTCTTATTTGCTAGCTCAGTGATATTCAGATCTGACAGGTACCTAATACTTAGTGATTGTACAAGTATACCCTACCTGTATGAGCAGATTCATTCAGCCCCCCGCAAGTGCATATCGGGGATCGAAGCGGCTGTGCTGCAGCTGCGACTCCGCGCTTCAACTTTAACTTGTCTGCTTGGTACTCCTTTTATATTTTTTCTACGGCTCAACTTACTTCACGTCACCTTACTGACTTTCTTATGATGACCGTTTCTTTTCCTATATTCTGAATCTCCCACCCCGTCGCTCTCTTAAGCTATCTCCTCCGCATCGGCGCTTCATACATTTTCAATAACGCTCTTACCTTCGAGACGACGCTTATGTGAGGACAGCAATACGGTGAAGATTAAAGACGATCATTAGCTTATATAAGTATCTATACTGTATATATATGAGTGGGTATTGACGTTGGATAACTCCGAGAGTGGCGGCATCATGAACCTCAGTCTTCCAATCCGATCATCGACTAGTCTAAGGAATCAGGCTAGTAGGAATTACTTCACCCAACAAACACCACCATCATCAACAGAAGCCGTCAATGGCCCCGTACGTGAGCCCGCAAGGGAGCTCATGACCGTTAATGACCGCCTTATAGTCGGCGTCGATTTTGGTACTACATTCTCTGGGTGAGTCCGGCCTCTCGCCACCGTCTAGACTCGACACGGACGCGGGTGCACCTTGCAAGCAATTACGAGTTGGTATATTGCGGTTCTGCCTCCTTATGGTTACCATGAGATTCGTCTAATTCCTCCTTTTTCATACTGTGTATATGTGATAACATTTGTGGCTTGCATATTGTTGCATAATTGTGAGACACTGACCAGATGAATATAGAGTAGCGGCTGTATATACTTCGACACCAGATGACATCGAGATTATTAAGACGTGGCCGGGTGGGAATGGCATCACGTCTGATAAAGTTCCCAGCGAGATCTCTTACGATTTTCCGCCAGACTCGAGCCCGGGGGCCAAACCCAACGTCAAATGGGGTTTCCAATTCAGGCCCGAGGAGTCACGGTTACGGTGTATCAAGCTCTCCCTCGACCGGTCACAAAAGCTGCCATTCTACGTCAATCGACAAGAGACCGCTGCCCAGCTTAGCAAGTATAGGAAGACAGTCATAGATGCTGTCAGCGATTACCTTACCGAGATCTACAAGCACACAATGGACACACTCACCCGACGATATGGCGAATCGTTCATGGCGTCGACTAAAGTGGACTTTGTGCTCACGTGTCCGGCCGTATGGTCTGACGCTGCTAAAGTTTCAACACTACAGGCTGCTGAGAGGGCGGGAATGGGCGCCACAGCGGATATTCAGATAATTAGCGAACCCGAAGCCGCTGCGGTTTATACTCTCAAAGCCATTCAACCGAATCATCTCAGCGTAGGAGACAATTTTATTGTATGTGACGCGGGTGGCGGGACAGTAGAGTTAGTAATTTTCGTCGCCTGCTAGCACTTATGAAACCAATGACTGATCGAATCGTACAGCTTGATCGCATATAAAATAATGTCGTTGAAACCACTTAGAGTGGAGGAATCAGCTGTTGGGACGGGCGGCCTTTGCGGAAGTGCTTTCCTAAATTACAGATTCGAGGACCATGTTCGAAGTCGACTTGGTCAGAGCAGGTTCGAGGAGATGAAGACGAAAAAGGCTAAGACGTGGCAGATGGGTCTTCGATATTTCGAAGAATTCGTCAAGAGGAATTTTAACGAAGACGAGCACCAGGAGATCAATGTCCCGTAAGTTCTCTCAGCTCTACTTCCTCCTGGAAATCGTCCACTCACGGTCCATAGGTTCCCGGGACTTCCCGATGACGAAGAGGCGCGAATAGATACCGGATTCCTTGTCATGACCGCCGATGAGGTCAAGGAGATCTTTGAGCCCGTAGTTAAAGAAGTTTGCGACCTGGTCCAAGGTCAGGTAGACGTCCTCCGCAACAAGGGAGGTATTGTGTCAGGCATCATACTGGTCGGTGGTTTTGGCCAGAGCAACTATCTTTACCGACGATTGAAGGCGCATTTCACGAGCGCAGCTCCGCCCCCGTACACGGAGCGGCCGACCCACGCGGTCAGTGCCGCTGCTGCCCTTGATGGGAATGGTAATATCGAAGTTATGCAACCCGTATATGCCTGGACGGCCGTGGTTCGCGGCGCTGTACTACGCGGGCTCGAAGGCAACATGGTTATTAGCAGGAAGGCGCGCATGCATTACGGAACATCTTACGCGACCGTCTACGATGAGGAAAAACACACCGTAAGCGAACGGTACTGGAGCCCCCTATGGGAGCGATGGATGGTTAGCGACCGGATGCAGTGGCATATAGCTAAGGTAAGTCATCCCATATGTCACCGAAATCCCCGGAAATTTTCACCTATCCTGTCCTTTCCATGAGCCCTTGGTTTTATACGTAACATTGCACACCATCTTATCCTATCCTATCCTACTATCCTAGTTCTAATCTTAAATCAGGGCGAGGCCATATCCCCCTTGTCACCCATCGCCTTCCACTACACGCGCAACTTCCGACCGGGACAGTCGCTCGTAGTCACGGACGACCTGATCGCGTGCGAGGCGGACGTACCTCCTAACGCGTACTCGAGGGAGCTAGTGCACGTCTGCACACTCACCACAGACCTAAGCGCGGTCCCGAGAAGCCTGTTCACGAGACTGACGACGACGAAGGGCGTCGAATTCGATAACCTCGATTTCACCCTCGAGATGATCGTCGATAGCGCGGGCTTGAGCTTCGAGTTGAAGGTCGATGGGGTTAGGTATGGGAAGGTTGAGGCTGAGTTTCACTAGTTTTGGATGGTAGGGGATGAGAGATGGTGATGAAGATACGGCTTTGTGTAAGGATGTTAATAGGTGTCTAAGTATGTGATGTGAGGAGCAATGATGTAATTAGAGGGGTGGGGGAGTGGATTACGTATATCAACTGCGTGTAGGTGGTTGTTCAAGTTTCAATACCTACTTCCAACGTGAAGCGAAGGTCATAGTACTCTGCTGTGTTCAGTCTCTCCTGAGGGAGCAGTGTTTGGAAGTTTAGTTAAAACTGTCAAGTCTAAGGGAAGATCACCATAGGGGTTCTAATAAAGTATAAAGTCGATACAGAGGCCTCCGATACGGAGCCGAACCGGATCCGCGATTGCTTGTCCTGTCCATCTGGCTGTCGGTCCCTCCTTCCGATAGGGGGCATTAATCCGGGTATATCCTGATACGCGCGTAGTAGGGAGATACGGGAGTTAAGTTTGGAGATTTACCCAAGGGGAGGCCTCCGATTTGCCCTTTTCTCATCTCCGGACTTGTCAAGTCCGAAGAGGGGCGGAGTTTATGTTTGATTTTTCTCCAATCTTTCTTTTTATCTGTTTGGATCTGATGCTGGTTTTTCGGTAGGCATCCATCTAGATGGTGGGATGCCTTACCTATGAGATTGATTATACCGAAGAAAAAGAGAGGAGCGAAAACGGGTCGGCTAAGGTAAGTATGCTGGGGCGATGGAAGGGAAAGGGAGAGGAAGGGGAGAAAAAACCCCCCATGTCAGATTTCGGCGACCGCTGACTGGTTGGCGAAATAAGGCAACCGTCCGCCTGAAAATTGGTCTGACGCCCGGTCCAGCGCGGCCGGCGGCCCCACGGCTTACGCCCGTGCCATTGGAAATGGGGTCTTTTGTCTGCCTTGTCCTGTCCATCTTGCACCGAAATGGATTGGGGAGGTGAGATTTTTGTTTTCTTTCGCTTCCGGCTCGCATCCCGAAGGGCGTGGGAAGCGGGGGATGATCTTCTTTGATGTTTAGTTCATGTCGGTGCTTTCCTTCTCTCCACATTGGAGTGGGAGGAGGGGATATTGTGTATATAGAGTAAGGAGAATCCCGAGAGCCTTGCCTTCTCTTTTACTCGGTCGGCTAGATTATCTTTGGGGAAATGTGATTTCGAATTTCGATTTTTACGAAATTTATAACCGATTGGGTGAGAGTTCAGGTAGGTATAAGTTACCTAGTAGCTACCCAGCGCGATTAGAAAAGGGGGTTCTTAGGCAAAGAAGAAGCGGATATTATCTTCATATCTTTTTATATAAATCTACAAAACTTCACGATGTCGATATCTAAAGACGCACTTGGAAGGTTTTCTGTATCGTATCAATAAGGCCGGATGATGTTCCGCAGTACGACGTCGCCACCAAAGTATACTCATATCAGTAAACGTGACTAATCGTATTCAGATATAGTGATACAAAAAGAGGACCTATCATTTAGGCCACCAAAGCCTTCTTATCAAATGTCAATATTGAGTTTTCACAATCGTTGAAGTGGACAGGTGGTTGGCCAGGAAAATCCCACAAGCCAGTCACGTAGATTAAAATAATCGAGGCGAAGCAAGGCAGCTTCGCCACCACGGCACGACGTACGCATGTTCCGTCTCAGGGGCAAAGTTGCGGTGAGAGAAGAGAGAAATTTTATTATAATCATGGAAAATAACTAACACAGACGTGAAGTAGTATCATATTCTCCTTGCATTTGCGCCGCGCTGTGAACCCGTTTCAATGGCATTCTTCCGGATTGTCTGGTCATTTCATCATGTTCATCGTTCAGTTTTTCATTGATACAACCGACCCAAACGCCTCAAGACTGTCTGACAGCTCGTACAGTCAATGCTATAGGAAAGTCATAACGTCATTATATGAAAAGCAAAAAGCGCAGCCTTGTTTCAAAAAAAACCATGATGGGTGGCCCAGGCGATAGCCCTTCCGCTCTGCACCAGTCGAGCAGCATACACCTAGAAAACCCGGCCACAAATCTACATGTCCTAGACACCCTGGAAGGGCAAGCGAGATAACCGACAAGCCAATCGCCAGCGTCCTCACACTCACTTGCCCTTGCAGGGCTTATATCGCATTAGCGACGCAAGTGTGGGCAGGCTAGGCAACCTAGGGAGAGCTGTAAGGCTGATTGAGGTGCGATTCTGCCTTGCCGATCCCCCCATGCATGCTGCAGTGGAAGGGCACTTCCGACTTGCATTCGATGTTTCAAAGTATAGTATAATATGAAACAGGATCCCCTCTTCATCATAGAGAAGGCCTTATCCTTGGGGTATGTGAAGAGAAAAGAAAACATTATGACAAGAAACGATAATTAAACAGAAAACGGCGACAATATATCAGGCTCATTCAATACTGAGCCGGGGTCGGGACTGAGACCCGAAGGGGTTGACCGAACAAGTACATGCAAGACGCATATCGGTTGACTTGCCGAGCATCCATGGCAGAGTGCGGCTCTGCTTGGTTCGCGAACCACCCACCAGTGTTGATGTGGGTATTCTCGGCGCTTATAGCCTTACTCCTCCCCTCAATTCGCCGCTGCGAGCGGCGATTGATTTTGCCTTTAAGGAGTTCATCTCCTCTTTCTATCCTTCTTCCGTTGCCTTTCTTCTTTTGCATGGTCTATTTGAACCATATTTGACCGTTCCGCCTGCTTCTGCCTTTCTGGAGGCACGAAGTTGGGTCTGAAGATACCTCTCAAATGCTCGCGGGGAAATGGCAGTCCATGATATGCCTTTCTAACTTCGTTATACCGTATCTCTGAAATCAACCTATGCTTGAGCAAGTGGTCAAGCATGTGGAAGTCGGGAACCATGTCGAGGGCCGTCTTGCCATCTGCAATGTGGCCGCGAATATGCTCCATCCTGTTGTGGAAATTGAGGCGACGGTCACTGCGAGGCACCCGAGGATCTTTACAGTCAAAAGAATACTCGTTACAAAACCAACAGACCGCCTTTTGGGGAAGCTTGTCCTGAAGATGGCTGGTGATGATATGCTCAATCCATGTCTCGGTATCTTCAAACTGGAATTGAACATCACAGCTCCCCAGCCCAACAAATTCACATGGCAAAAGGTATGTTCCAGTTGGTGGAGGCTCATACATATTATAGTGGTTCTCTTGGTCTTGGGAGTAATGGGTATACTCAGTTGCTGTCGTTAAGTTACTACCAGTCGAAGCGGCATACGAAGTCGATGTGGGATATCCAGTCGGCGCAGTGTACATGGTGTACGATGTATAAGCAGTGTCGCCGGAGCTAGCGGACCCGGAACTGACTGACTGATCGGTCCAAGACATAATGGATAACAATGATGAAGACAGGTGGATGAGGGTTAGGAGTCGAAGTCGAGGTCGAAGCGGTATGGTACGAATAGTATAAACCAACTGTACGGATACGAGTCGATTAATAGGATCAGCGCAATCAACCAAGCCAGACAGATACGAAGTCAGCTCCAGATTGTTGCGACAGGGACAGGGGCCGTACGCCAACGATGATATTGTCAGCCTATCAGACGTCGCGGGGGGGACGAGATCCGATGGAGGTATATGGGCTTCGGACTAGTTACTTGCAAGTTGTAAGTAACAATATACGTCTCTAAAACCCTTCGGCCTCTGATCGGCAACGGTATTGCTAACAGACTAAAGACTAATGGGGGTCTTTTGGAGAACCCGGCGGTTAGTCGATGGGTTTTTGCTTTTTCGAAAGGTGTAACGATATGATCATCAGGGTGAATATGGATAGCTTAGAGCCAAGCTGACCCACTTTGCTGCAGAAACCGAAGCGCAACAGGTTGTGGTAGTTGACCCCAAGCCTAAGTGAGACGATTAAGTAAAGGGGGGGGAAGGATGAAAGTCGAAAGTCGAAGGATAGAATTTGAGTCAAGGTAAGCTTAGTCTTTTCCCAACTCTATAAATCCTGACAGGAGATTTATATTTATTAGAAGACGAATCGCAACAATTAGGTATTGATGAGGGGCTCGGTCTTCCGGGGTCGTCGGCCTTCAAATACCAAAATACCAACCCTTACCTGATGAGCCAGCAACATTTGATGTTTTTTTTCTGGCAGGGGTGGTATGTATGTACACATACTATACATACCACCTATTATGTCCACTTATTGATAAAATAATGGACTTGTTTTTTTAAGCACCCCGGGTGTTGGCAACACACCATTTTGCTTCTTGAGCGTGCATCCAACCCTCCAGATGCTCGCTGCTGCATGATTACCTCCATTATCCAACTCTGACCAGCAGAATGTCTAGCGGGAAGAGCTGCAGCTACGCTATCTAGGATGCACGTTTCGTTGCTCGGATAGCAGTGAAACCCGTACACTCAAAAACGCGACGTCTTGGGCCACAACTACCCGACAACGCGATCCGAAGATCGGCAGTCTCGCGGAAGCGGCGTGCAAAAAATAATTAACGGCAACTAATCTTGCCTTCCGGGGGGGTTGCTACAAATCCAGCCAACTCATCCATCCCATGCCGGGGAGTGGTGGGTAATCGAATCGATGCCTAGATTCTGGGGACCACCTTCAACTCCCGTACCAATCAACCTATTACAGAAGTGGGCTGTCGTGGGGGATACCTACTAGGTAGGTAGGAGTCATCTGAGTCGGAGCAGGTTGCTATACGCATGGAAAGACCGTGCAGAAGATTCGTCACGCTTTCGCTCTTTTACTTGCGGCTCTTTCTCCCCCGTATCGGCAGGCAACTAACGCGCTCTCTCACGCTTACTCCGATCTGGATGGAATACCTAGGTAAGTAGTCCCGGTTTGGTACACGACTCGTCCGCCGTAACCAAGACGTGCATCCATCAGATTCGAGATGTCGGTCGATCATTCGCAAACAAGTATTTCACCTTTTCCTGCTATACTACTTGACTTCTTCTTTTTTTTTTTTTTTTTTTAATACGGTACCCGCTAATCTTCCGGCTCGCCCGTCATGTCGAATTTTTGTTCCCGACCCTGAAAGTCGGTTGGCGTCGCGTTTACTGATATGTTGGGAGTTCCTTTGTCGTCATAGCAACCTCTTGTCTGCAAATCGCCGTTACGTCTGGATTATATTGGGCACGCATCTAGAATACTAGCGTGTGATTTGGGCAGTCCAGTTCCAAACCCCAGTTCACTAGCCAATGTCACATACTTGCCTTACGATTCGACCTGGCAGCTCTGAGAAGCTGTCCATAGTTTCCCTAGTCGATGTCTAATGATCCCATAGGCTAGGCAACCGGGTCACGGAACTTATATGCCAAGTATTTGACCATGAAGCTAATCAGCCTGGGAAGCGGCAAAGCGTTCCGTGTCATACAATGTCGATCTGGTGGTCAGACACAGACAGCACAGAAGGGTTGACTTGCATGGTAAGCGGCCATTGCTAAACCGGTGAAGATATATGTGTCCAGTCGTTGCGAGTGAGTGTTTGTTTCATATTTTTTTCTTTCCTTTTTTCCCCTAGGCGATTAGGTGAGAATATCCATGACGAACATCCTATAAGGAATTCATAGGGGTAGAATAGTTGGATAGAGCGTGATGGTAATGCAAGTGCTGCATGAGCCAATGAGTCAATCAGCTCACACGCAATACGACACACAGCTTCTCTAATAGGCTTAATCCATAGGGGGGATCACTGGATGGGTCAATTGAGGAAATGACCGGCATTCAATTTGGCCGCAGAGCCTCAAGTTTGGGGGGGTTCTCCACAGCCAGAGCACTCAACTCAGAGTTCCCCTCAGTCTCATTCGATTTTTGTCGCTGCTGGTTTGACTCGTTTACCCCCCAGTCCTCCCCCTCCGCACCTCCGCAGTTGGGCAGTTTTGGGACGTGTCGCTCAGATTTAGGTTGATTGCGCGAGCCCTTAAATTAGTCGAGGCTCTGTTGCAACCTATTGGATACTTGCTTTTACTTCCCATATGTGTGTGCCCGTGTGTGTGCAATACGCGTTTTAACTTCCGATATCAAGATGCGTCTTTTGTATGGTAAAACATGGGACGCCACATCCAGAGATGAGATCTTGCTCAGACCACTCGAGTTAATTCGAGCTATCTCGATCGAAATGTTAAAGTCACCGCCATTTTATCTCGTTTGTTTCCTAGTAAGGCAGTTCGTTTCATTCGGGTGTGCAAAGCACCCTAGCTTTTGCCACGACGTTCGTAAACTGCGGGTGGCTGCCGTTCTCGTCTCCCTTTTTGATGATGCCGGGAAAAGTTACACAACATATCTCGCGTCCTGACAGGCTCTCTTCGTCTTCAGCTCCAATATCCTCCATGGTAGATGCCTCGAATAAAGTCCTTTGATGAGGAAGAACCTCGGGCATGTAGACTTTGAATGTAGCTTTTTGAACTACCAAGAGGCGTGCTAGTTCGACGGCGCCGTGTACCAGAGTGCGAAGTGCATGGTCCCGGGCATCTGTTGCGTTGGCATCTGTAATAGCATCTAGAATATGATTGACCTTAGAGATTACGGATTCGATCGCTAGTGCAGTTTCTTCCTGCATCTTTCGAGTGGCCTCCTTTCGGAGCATGGTGAGTGTTGTTGCACGCCATTGGTTCACTGCTTCGACTGAGCCTACCAGAAGGGTCAGATATGTCCCTAATGCAAGCCTAAATTGTATTGTTACTCACTAAGTGACGCAAGATACTTCTCAACCTGAGCCAATTGGTCGGCTTGATCTTTGGGAACGCCAACGAAGTAGGTGTTGAAGATGCTCTCCACCAGAATGCTAGAAATCACATTCTGCAAGAGATGCACCTTTGCCGATGATGCAAGCTCCTCATACATGGGTACGAGTTCGCCAAGGTCGTTTATGATTGTCTCGTCAACGTGAGTGAAATCTACGTCATAGTTAGTTCGTGGCGTTCGAGGCGTACGCATAGGCGAACCGTCCTACCAAGCTTCGCTCGTCTGAAATGTACGATAACCCAATTCTGCAAGCCATTCCCCAACTTTGTCATGGAATCTCCGAACTCCTCATCGCTCGTTTGGTGACCCTTGGCGGTACTGGTACTGACCCACTGTTTGAGACCGGCGATATGGCCCTTTAAAGACCGTATTTCGTCGTCGCGTTCTTTTAGCTCCCTTCGCAGAATCTCCCATCCCTCACGCAACTCAGCTCGTTCGGCTTCTCTCACATCAACTTCAGTTCGCAGTAATTGAAGCTCGGTTTCAATTCGCGTGAATTGCTGGTTTAAGTTGGAATGCTTTGCCTGCCAGAAACTTGCCGTCTCGCCTTCCCTTTGGCAGAGCTTTTCCAACTCCCGGGTGAACTCTGCCTCCATGATAGTGAGTTCCCGTTTCAATTCCGCGATTTTATCATCTTTTTCTTTGAGAAGGATGCTCTCCTTCTCCTTGGCAGACAATGATGAGACATTGTCTTTGCTTCCCGACGTCGTGGCTTCGTGAGCGCTGTCGTTGTCCGGACCGTGTGAAGACGACGAAGTTGAAGCTGCACGAGTGAGCTGCGCACGGGGAGGAGGGGATATTATACTGTTTCGCGACGAGGCTGAAGAGCGTAAGGCGTGGGAATTTCCCCGCCGTTTTTCAGGTGGGCTCATTGCCGTTGTCGTGGTGAAAAGATCAGAGCTTGACACAAGATGTTGTTGGGAGAGAGTTTGAAATTGGAGGTCTCAAGTGGACGCAACGTCCAGTTGCCTAATTATTCTTACTTCTTACATGGAAGTCCACATCAGCATTCAATCAGCGATACGGAAGGAACAATTGACATAGGCATCTGTTTGAGGCTGGCGCAGCCCAGCCCAGTGTGGATTATTTTGGCGGCTTAAGTTCGGATCTATGTACTTGCATGTGTATAACCGTACAGGAAGTACATGTACATCCTCCCAGATTCTGAATCAGCCGGTCTTGAACTTTCTTCTAGGCTTCAAATACTAACTATCAAGCTCGGAATGATGAATTTAGGGACGGTTATCATTAACAGCTAATAGCTATTAATCTAGATCAATTTCTGCTTCGACTTCATACGCTTCATCGCCGTCTTCTTGCTTCTTTGCGCCCATCCTGCAAATCGCAATCTTCTCCACCGGTACATCTTCCATCCACACAAAGTCATCGTATCGATCTAGTATCCCGCTCGCGTCGATTAGCAGTTTCTCCTTACGCCCCTTTTTCCTTCCCTTGACATAAATCGTGTTGAGGATAGTAGCATGTAGCAGTAATGGGCGATTCTCCACGGCCATAAGCCCCGCCTCCTGAAAGGTCGACCGCAGTTTCTCACAAAATCGCTGCAGAGTCCCTTCAGCGTCACTTGGTGATGCATAGAGCACGGATGTTCTAGATGCCGACGGCTGCATCGAATGTAGACCTCTCAACGTTAAGGAAAGTAAAGGTGGCGGCGATCCACTCGGTTCCTTCGTTGTCCCGTCGGATCCTGGAACTGAATTTGCAGTGGCTGAGGTGGCCCCAGCTGCTTTGACGCTGGTCAATATGCTCCTGGGCATTAGTGTCTTCAGCAACGCCACAGCTTTTTCAAGTCCTTCGTCTTTTGGGAAGCTCATGACACCAATCGTCAAGTGAAGCGTACCGAGTGGTCGGACGGCTTGCTCGGGTATTGCAAAACTATCTGGGCTGGTCACATCTGCACTGAAAGTCGACAGACTTGCTGAAAGTTGGTGGCGGGACGCCCTGGTAACAAGTGGGAGGCATAAGAAATGTGTAGGTGACGGCAGTGGCGGCATATTGGATGTTCAGCCCGCTGTGATAACTCGGACTTCAGGACAAAAGCTGAGGGTACACCCGGGCTTCAAAACATATAGGTCAACTGACGATCATCAATAAGAATGAAAGCAATATTCAGTAAGTACCTAGGTAGGTCAATGTTGATATTTCATATACAAGAACAACGTAAGGACTTTGGGTAGCTAATTGAGAATAAGCTTTGGTTTTTTTAGAGTTTAT
Organism: Annulohypoxylon moriforme; assembly: GCA_022695765.1. Classification (NCBI taxonomy): domain Eukaryota; kingdom Fungi; phylum Ascomycota; class Sordariomycetes; order Xylariales; family Hypoxylaceae; genus Annulohypoxylon; species Annulohypoxylon moriforme. The sequence goes on along the minus strand of MU403094.1, from coordinate 478,103 downwards.
AGGTATGTTAATGTTATACTGGAGTAAGAAGTACCTGACTTAGATAGTACAGCTCTAAATTACCTGTTCACGTGCAAGCCACCAGTTAGAAACTCAGGATTTGATTGCAGTGGTCTCCATATTATCTGGTATCTGGATGTATCTGCGATTCAAGCACAGATTCGTGGGTAGATTCATAGCCTGATCATTCTATTGCCGATCCTCCAGAGCTTAGGTTCGAAGATTGCCTAACATTTCACCAGAAGACTAAGATCGTATTGCAATTGTAGGTCACTTCAGATCTGCAAACGGATAACCTGCATTAGCCGTATACGGAGAAACAAACACCGATGGTTTCTGCGTCACAAGGCGAGCACGAGCGGGATGACGTAGGAAAATACGTCAAGATGCGCCGCCATTAAACATTGGGAAATCCAAATCTGCATAGATTGCGATTTTGACACCCCTTTGTAATGTGTGGGCGGTAGCAACTCCCACGAGGCTCGAGAGTAGAGGATTATAGGTGAAAGTTTGCGGAGAAAACAGGTGTATTAGGGAGCGCAATATGTCTGTCCGATCGTGAGAAGCTTTTCGCTTCCTAAGCTAGCCCAGATGATCGTACTTTGTATCGTCGCTCCGGTTTGCGTGCATTTACCATTTGATCTGCCTGTAATAAAACCGTCCTAGAAAGTAAAGTGCCCTCTACCTGGCGATCGAGGTTTCGAAATACGAGAAGACAGGCGTGGGGGTATATTTTGAAGTCAACTGATAATAGGTAATTTGTCGGCTGCCTTCCCCTCCCTCCGAACACCTCGAGCAGCCGTCATTTCTCATGATGCTCGAAGCCCCTCGGCAATGGTCTCGCGCCTCGAGGAGGATTCATGCGATAATCATAATCGCGAAGGTGGGCCGCATAATACAACTCGAACACAAACTGTAAATATCGTCGCGCATCTGCTGACTAGGTGGATTTAAAAAAATTCTTAAGTGTTTGTTCCACATCGGCATATTCCGCCTTGACTGTCTTTAGCGTATCCGTAATTCGGGAGAGACAGAGCCTCTCATCCTTCTCTGGGGTACCATCGACATTTTCCTTCTTGCCGTATCGTTGAATCTTCTCGCAGCTGTCCTTAACCTTGGTCAATCCAAGAGTCGCGGAAGAACCCTTCAAGAAGTGGCCGAGTCGATATAGCTCATCAAGATTCTTTTCTTCCCTAAATGAGCATGATCGGATTAGTCCGATGAATTGTTGAAATTGGGTGAGAGCAGACTGGGACTAAAAAATGATGTAGCCGAGTTTGCGTCGACTCTGTGCGCACTTCAATACTTACAAGGCTGTGTCCATCTTCTCAAATGTCTCTTCGGCCTGTTCAAAGAAGCCGTATACAATGGATTTACTGAATTCACGGTCATCTTCGCTGTCGTCCATCTCTAGAATTTGACCAAAAGTCACGATATCGATCGCATCCCCCAGGTCGGGCATGTTAGAGTCATGACCATCATCGTTCTATACAGGTAACCCGTAGCCGTCAGTTATTTGCCTAAAATTGGAACTTTTTCCTTTCAAAACACTCAATTTTCATTCCATACCTGGTCGCTAGCAGCCATGATGCTAGGCTGCGTGATGTGAAGATTAGGCTTAAAAGATAGCGCTAGGTATAGACGGAGAAGTTGACGTTGGTCGTGGTAAAGAGGGACTCGGTAGACAAGTCGAAGTCACGAATCGCAAAAGATAGTAATAAATTGGGCAAATATGTCTTTGGAAGAAGGTCGTGTGGGTGGTTTGAAAAAAAACCGCGGCGACTTTAACCACTCTTAGTGTTGATCAAGAAATCTTTAAGGTGGGGTCTATCGGTAGGAAGTGAACAGTGAGGGTGATGGGTAATGGTAATGTGAATTAATGGTATATGTAACCACGCAGCCCACGACGGATGATGGGGCGGCAGGTCGCACAGTGTATTGATTTTACCAGGTTGGTTCGCTCGTCGGCATAGGTGCCGAATAATACTCTGGAATAAGACTGTGTACCGAGTTAAGTCTGGTGGTCTGGTGGTTTAAGCGGATGTTGGGAAGTAGTAGTAGGTATGTAGGTAGAGTAGGTAGTAGGCATGTAGGAAGCAGAAAGGTAAGGTAAGGAAAAGTCGCTGGTCAACTGCACATGTGGTAAGGAAATGGAAATAGTATTTGGCTGAAAGAGGTACTTCCTACCTGCACATGCAGAATTGAGTCCGATTGTTCTGGATGGTACATTGAAAATACGTGTATTGTGGAAGGTGTTAGGCCACTCAATTGCTGTGATAATTTGACTTTCGACGTACCTTAGCGGTTCCCCATGCCAGGGCTAGTCAAGGGTTCCGGCTTCAATCAGACAACGTCACCGATGCGGGACCGTGCAACTTGCGTACATGTAGCTTGTAATAGCTACCAACGCTAGCGCTAACTAGGTACATAAGGTACCTAGACAGCCTAGGGTACCTGCCTAACTCTAGTGACTACTAGTAGTGACCTACACTTAAATACCCAAATGGGAATTTAAAGTGACCCTACCTTGCCTCTCTTCCTATCATCTCTGTCAAATCAGATCAACACTTTACAACATTCGAAAACAAAAGAAAGAAGAGAAAGCAGATCACCAATAATTAGGTAACAAAGGATCTAGAAAGCGGCAACCTTGTATGATCATCGATATTTCAACAGACCTGAAGAAGAGGTCATAGACTCATAGATAATGGCAATACTTACTTCTACGGCGGGATGAGAGAGGTATGTATTAGCGGTATTAGCGGGGTACTAAACATTTTTACACATATTTCTCTACTAATGAATTCAGTCATTCGTTCTTTGACCAACTATCGTCAAGAGTCAAATCCAGTTTATCGAAAGCTACTACTATTACTAAAAAGACCCAGCGCCCTCATGAGAGGAATATTATGCTTTATGTATCCGCAATATCTTCTCCATTAGACTAACACGAGACTGCGTCTCCCTTATTATCAAAGGTTAAGGAACACAACATTGAAGATCTAATCAATTTTCAGGAAGAGGCGATAGATACATCTATTTGTTGAGCTTACTTATGGAGCATGCTTACCGGTCATATTAGCTCTCGATGATGGGATACACAAACTTACTAAACGATCTCATCGTCTTCTTTATAAATGGCGAATATAAGCAACCCCACATCGTACTAAACTAATTCAATCTCTATCATAAAGTCCGAGTTTTCGCCATCAACGCAACCTAGCCAGCCTAGCATTGTCAAAAAGGAAATCGGTAGGAATACGGAACACAGGAAGACAGAAAACCTCACCAGTATTCCCAACCATCATCCAGCATATTAATCGTAGCTGGAATCTTCTATGATCGACGTTGACGCATCATTTCTATAATATTGCATAGTCCCCCGGTCTCCTTTGCGTCCTTAGGACACATTTGGACCCTTGACTGCATAGCTACGTCCCGCCGCCAAGCTCATCCTACCAGCTTATGGTGCTACTATTCCGGTCCTGTGCCACTCGTCGAATACAAGGTATTGGCAATACTTATATATATGTCGGAGCCAGAGCTGTGCCATTCGAACGGTGACCCCGAGCACAACATTGCGCTACAGCAGACGGTTCTCTAACCACGGCGTGCTGCCTGCACAGGTCACAATATTTAATGTCACCATATATATCACGTTCAACCTTGGTCCCCGTGGCTACGGTACCTCTCCGGACTCTCTCACTGTACTTAGGCGACCTGAGGCAATAAAACCGGCGTCTCTCTTTTTCCTTCTTCGGACTAATGGAAAAGGCTGGACGAGAGTTGATGGCTGCGTGGTGCGTGGTACGTGGTTGCGCCCACTAAGAAATGTACAGAACCATCATCCCGTGGCTGAAGTGAGTTAGAGGGGGACCGCATGCCTGGACTGTCATTGCGGTAATGCAAGGTCTTTTAGATGGAAATATCGAACTAAAGTCTCGACGCGGGATGGTATACCCGTCTCATGATCGCGCCTAATCATGTTTGATCGACTGGCTATAGCGGAAATGGGTTTTAAGTATAACTACTTTGGTGCCTACCCCTTATCCCCTCTATCCCCTCACTCACTCTTCGTTGCTAGAGTGGCAGAGTGGCATCGCGAACCCCTCTATACCTATACCTAAAGGTGCCCGCATTTCGAGCCCCTGCACCGAGGGGTTGGTTGGTCACGTTGTTTAGTCTCGAAGCTTTTCCGGGTCTCCACACATGCATCTGATGTTCGAAGTGGGGGCCTCAGTCGGGAAAACGTCATAATCCAGACCCTAGACTGAGGTTCCGTGTGACGTGCCACAACACAGTGCCGCGCACACTCAGCACACTCATCGTAATTTTAACATTGAAGTACCAAACTCGGTAGGTATTCATGGATGTGTACCTACCTACCTATGTATGTTATTTATTTAATCGTCTGCCTTACTTCCGGCCTCTGTCAGTCAGCCCAGTCAATCTGCCTACCTAGGTACCTACCTATCTACATGCATAAACATACAATCCGTATGCGCGTGGATGTAGAAGTCTCGAAACCGGTCCAGCAATGAGATGGATCTCAACTCGGCTGAGTTCTAACTAAAGCACAGGGGCAGATCGAATCCACATGTTCTACAGACATACCTACATATACATATATGCGTAACGGCATGCTACGTTATATCTGTCACATTTTATCTGTGCATTGTAGCCTTGACGGGTAGGTGGTTATGGTTACAGCTTGGCCGAAATCCTTAAAAAGGCAAAGAGGAGATCGTCTTCGTTTGTTTCCGCATCTCTCGGCTACTGGCAACCCGAAGCCAATTTGAAAACATTTCCAAATAACCCCTCTGCCCCTCCACGCAGCGAACCAAACACCTATTGGTTATCGACACGATAACTTGGCGAGGCTTATTTCGAACCTCAGATTAAAAGAGAACGATTTTATCTCCGCGAACGACTCCGAGGTCAAGACTTCCTCATAAAAATACCTCGCTTATAATATCCCTTAGATATAGGGGTCAAGTACCCTAATATCGTGTCTACTAAAGTCCGTCCACCGCATTAGTTCTTATTATCTGAGACCACTGCGACTTTTCTCATACTATAGGACCCAGTTTCGTCTTCACGGAGACAAGGAATTAACCATCACGTCGCCAATATTACCTGATTTGAATTAGCTAACTAGGATACTGCACATAACAGATGTAGCGCGACTCGTACTATAGTGGCGAGTTGTCTGTCTTCGAATAACAAGAATTGTCGTACGTCGTACCCTTCTCACGTTATTAGTGACTTGTCTTATTTTCGAAAACCTAGTCTATGCCGGCTTCAAATATTGTGAGTTGAAAGAAAAATCCTGTTTTGGCTTTACCTTAACCTAACAGCTGAGCGAATCTCGCTGCGGGTTCAGTTGACATATCTATTTTCCCCGCACCTACACTACAATACGGTTTACCAGTGGACGAGATCAGCTCAGTATTCCAAACATGGCGCTTAGGTTCGCCAGCAGAGCGGCGTACGTGCATATTTCTCTTTATTATACCGCCCAACTAGATAGGCCCTATACGGTCTAGAACCTAGGACTACCGAGATCAGCGATATATCGTTGAATTTGGGCAGTTAATAAGTCAACGATAATATGCAGTCAAACAAATGAGGAAATCCGGTGCTTTATTATTGGTAGCAATAAAATATCGATGTCTTCTTCACAAGACTCGTGTACGCCTATTTTTTAATATCCGAAAAGGGGGGATGGATTCCTCGTCGTAGAGTAGAGCGACTTTTCAGCACGGCTGCAGTGTTACTCTCAAACGTGAGAATCGGCTGCCAATATCACATATCCTGCCCACTTCTAGACAATGACATGCAGCACAGATGCAATATCCATCCTCGCACCTCGCATTCCCCATGAAGCATCACATCGGACATTGTCTCAGATCCTACAATAACACTTTGGATGCCACACTCAGGAGCCACGCAGCATCTTGCCAACCGCCTTCGTCGGATTTCGGGGGCGGGATCCTCTCTTCCGGGATATTCAAGACGCGCTCAAAATCCGCTGTACTTGCACTACGTGGGATATGACTCCCTTCCGTCTCACCATCCGATTCGCCGTCGGCATTGTCTGATTCCTCGTCGTTTTCTTCGACGGAGAAAAGAGACCACATCCACGAGCTCATTCCTCCGTTCTTTCCGCTGACTAGTTTCCGCACGACTGCCTCATCCGATTTGCCTGTGTCTACTTCAAAGGCCTCCAACTTCTCATCTAGACTCACAAAGTCCGGACCTTGTATATATTCATCTGCCGCTGGCGCCTCTTGGCTGAAATAGCCGTCATGTGCGTGTCGTTCTACAGGCGTTCGTAGGTGGGATCTACTTCCAGCTCTACTCTGAGAGCGGCTGCCGTAGCGACTGTTTGGTGAATAGATATCATCGTCCGCGCTCGCTACGCTGCCACGACGGCTGCCCCGTCTGCTGGCAAGTTCCCTCTCCCTAACCACTTCTCGTTCGTATACCTCTTCATCGGCATCACGCATACCAGTCAAACTGGTCGAGCTTTGCCTAGAAACGAGCCAGGCTTGACCCTTAGACTCTCGCGTCTCAGAGCTAATCAAGGCCCCGGTACGCAACATCCAATCGCTGTCTCCTCGTCCTCTAGCCTCAGACGACCCATGATGATGTGAAAGAGGTGAAAACGATCCCAACCCAGCGCGTTTCGCATTCGATACAGCTAGGTGAGTTGTAGACTTGCTCTTTGGTAGTTTCGCGTCCGATATATCATGAGCGGAGGTGCGGCGTCGGCGAGTGGGCGAATTGCCTCGGGTATGGGATGGAGATTGGAGTAAACGTGGGGTCGTAGGGGCAGATTTGCCTTGGAGGTAGGAGACATTATGCTGATGTTGAAATGAAGCGGCGCCAAAATCGGGAAGCTCTTCGGGGTCGGTTAGAGGTAATCTAGATGTAAGGGGCGCGAGGGAGAGATGTTGGAGATTCGTAGTCGATCTATTTTTCCTACGTGCCTGGTTGGCATGCTGCTTATAGGCGACGTCCATTATTCGCAATTACGTAGTTATCCAAACACTATAATAAGCAACTCAGTAATGCAAGAGGTAAAAGACAAGACAGTGTTCATGTAACATCAAGACAGAAACGCTAGATAGTGCAATAGATCTAGGTGTCCTTCAATTGAGTTTTGTATGCGTACGTATGCTTGGGAAAGCAAGAAACGGTTGAATAGGGGAACCACTTACGAGTTTTGACACCCAAAAATCGAACAATGACTTGCAGATCTTCGAGCAAGGGGGTCGGCAAAGCTTGCTGGAGCTTTGGCCACTTACCATCGACTAGTCGACGTCTCCGGTTGGCGATGCCTTCCCGAGGTCCGCCGACCCACCACCGAGGTTTCCAAAATGGAAATCGGACGCACTGACCAAACTTTAAAAAATATTGATCGAGCCTGGACCTTCTGTGGGAATATACAGTGAAATAAACTACAAAAAAGTTTGTTCGCACGGTCTTATAGTCGTCATTACATCAAAACTTCTATATCCATGGATCGCATTTTCGCTGCAAGCCTACCCTGATATACATACCCAGGTCGTCTTACAGTTCATGGTCTCGCCATACCATACTTGGCATTTCCAAAATGCGCAACCTACGGAACATCCGATATAATGCGTGGAATTCGTCAACTGACTTAAATGGAGAGGCCATCACATCAACGTGCTGGGACCCTGCCAAAGATGAGGTTTTATGTACTTTCGGCCCGAGCGACCAAAATGGGCAAATACGTCTAGTGAGAATCTCGGAACACGTGAGGGCCTCTTCAATAGACATGTGAGTTTGAACCATTTTTTCGGGGGCACCCGACATTCAATTTTACTCACTCACTATTCATGTTTCTAGTGAATGTCAAGAGGTTGCATCATGGGACGCTCCAAGTCCAAATCCGGATTTGGCAGTTGATAGAGTCATAAGTTCGCATCATTTCAGCGATACTCTCACAACATGCCTAGTCCTAGAAGGCGGCGACATAGTTGTCGTCCAGGAGTCAGAAGGCTTAAACTCTCAGGATGGAGTTCATATCGAAATTATGGGCTCCATAGACGAGGGTATTACGGCCGCGAGCTGGTCCCCGGATGAAGAGCTGCTAGCTATAACCACCAAAGCGAACACAGCGGTTTTCATGAGTCGTGGTTTTGATGGTATAACTGACATGACATTGACTGCCGATGATCTCAAAGAATCGAAACACGTCTCTGTTGGCTGGGGTAAGAAGGAAACACAATTTCAAGGCAGGGGCGCCAAAGCTCTACGAGACCCTACGATACCAGAGAAAGTAGATCAAGGCGTACTGAGCGCCAATGATGATGGCAGTACCATCATTAGTTGGAGAGGTGATGGTGCATACGTTGCTATTAACTCTATCGAAACGGGCATCCGTCGAGTCATTCGAGTGTATTCTCGAGATGGTGTCCTTGACAGCGTAAGTGAACCCGTTGATGGTATGGAGGGTGCTTTGAGCTGGAGACCAGCTGGCAATCTTATGGCCGGCATTCAACGCCTCGAGGACCGTGTCGATGTCATTTTCTTCGAGAGAAATGGTTTAAGGCACGGCCAGTTCTCATTGAGAGCTCCTGAAAATAGATCTCTCGCAAAGGATCAAATACGGCTCGAGTGGAACTCGGACTCTACCGTCTTAGCCGTCGCCCTTGATGATCGAATACAACTGTGGACCATAGGCAATTATCACTGGTATCTGAAAGAAGAAATTCTTACACAGAAAAAACCACAGTGCCTTACCTGGCACCCCGAGAAACCATTGCGCTTCGCATCGGCAATCTCTGGTAAGCTATTACTCGCGGAGTATATCTTTGAGATAACCCACGGATCACTCACTCCGCCATACGACCATGGAGCTGTTGCCGTTGTTGATGGCAAGACACTCAAACTTACCCCTTTTCGAACTGCTAATGTCCCACCTCCAATGTCATTATTCGAACTCCAAACAGTATCACCAATAATCGACGTGGCATTCTCCCCTGCAAACACGTTTATGGCCGTGCTCCATCAGCTTGGTGTAAATGTTTACGAGTGGAAAGTCAAAGAACATCGTTCTGTACTTCCATCTCTGATCGGTAGTGTGACTTTTACCAGGGACAACACAGACGAGGATTATACACCGTTGCAAATTGCCGTTACTGAGAACAGTGTTGTTCATTGCCTAGGCTTTGATAAAGCGCCAGTAATCCAATCGCATCCTTTTGATCGAAACACTGGTGAATTCTCGTCTAACACGAGTATCTATGCTGGTTCGATGTTCGGTTTCGTACGTCTAACTCAGGCAGGCTCTACCGATGTTCTCGTCCAGGATTGTTTAGGTAGACTTCACGGCGTCGTCAATCAAGAGGATGAATTGTACTCAACCCGTCTTCCAGTTCAGCTTCCATGGAGCGAAGTCATCGATCTAGCCGGAAATGTTATTGCGATTGGATTATCCAGGAATGGCCACCTATATGCAAATTCCCGTCTCTTGCTCAAGAATTGTACATCCTTCTTGGTCACACCGGCTCATCTCATAATTACCACCACTAATCATCTAGTCAAATTCATCCATTTAGTGGATGTTGATAGTGAGTTTCCCAGGTCCTGTCTGTTTCTTTACAACTAAGTGTCATTGCAGATTTAGAGGTTCCGCCAGATGACCCTGAAAATGACGAGAGATGTCGGAATATCGAGAGAGGTGCACGACTTGTGACGGCAACACCCACAAACATGAGCCTTGTTCTACAGATGCCCCGTGGAAATTTAGAAACGATATACCCCCGAGCTATGGTAGTAGCTGGAATCAGGCAACTGATCGATGCCAAAGACTACGGGAAAGCATACTCGTATTGTCGGACGCAGCGTGTAGACATGAATATTCTCTACGATCATAGACCGCAACAGTTCTTAGGGAATGTCGGACTCTTTCTTGATCAGCTTAATGATGCCTCATATATCGATCTTTTCCTATCCTCTTTACGGTGAGTTTTCTTTCACGTAATTCGTCAACACATGCCTAACTTGATGCAGTGATGAGGACGTCACACAGACGATGTATAAAGATACGAGGGCTGTGAGGAACCAAGAAGCACCAGAAATCGCCTCTGGAGAGGCGGCCGCTAAAGTGCCTGAAACTTCTTCGAAAGTCAACACGATCTGTGATGCGGTGCTATCTCATCTCCAATCTCGAAAAAACAAGAACCATGATATCCTACAAAATATCATTACTGCTAATGTTTGCAAGGTCCCACCTGCGTACGAAGATGGTTTACTAGTTGTTGCCACCTTACTGCAGGGAGACGAACAGCTTGCTGAGAAAGCTGTTGAACATATCTGCTTTCTCGCGGATGTCAATACTTTGTATGATGAAGCCTTGGGTCTCTATCATTTGGACCTGGCACTATTGGTTGCGCAGCAATCACAGAGAGATCCTCGAGAATATCTTCCGTTCATCCAAAATCTACATCAACTACCCGAATTAAGGCGGAATTTTGCTATCGATGACCATCTTGGCCGGCACGAGAAAGCCTTGGCTCACCTTCAAACTCTTCAGGCGCATAAAGAAGCACAAGACTATACGGCTAGGCACGCACTCTACGCTACAGCTTTGAAGTTATATCGATATGACCAGCCCAACCTTACAATACTCACCGGCCTCTACGCAACATATCTCGAGTCTAAATCAAAATTCCGAGAGGCGGGCCTCACGCACGAATCCCTCCACGACTACACATCTGCAACTCGATGCTACCGCGCCGCCGGCGCCACCTGCTGGCGCGAGTGCCTCTTCACAGCACAACAACAATCCCCGGCGCTCGCACCAGACGCCCTCACCGACCTCGCCTCCGCCCTAGCTGAAGCGCTCTTCGAAGCTAAGGATTACGCCTCGGCCGCGACCATCCACCTCGACTACCTTGGCTCATTAGAATCCGCTATCTCCAACCTGTGCAAAGGATACCACTTCGCCGACGCCATGCGCCTAGCCGCTCTACGCGGACGTCCCGAATTTCTTGCTTCAGCAGTCGATCCAGGTCTCGCGGACGCGCTAGGCAGCACGACCGAGTTCTTCGCCGACTGCAAAGCCCAGCTGCGCGCCCAAGTCCCCCGGATCGCGGAGTTGCGACGCAAAGCCGCCGAAGACCCCCTCGGCTTCTACGAAGGCGAACGCGGGGGCGGTGTCGATCTTCCCGACGACGTATCGATCGCGGCTAGTTCGCGCGTCAGCACCAGCGCGAGCTTGTTCACGCGGTATACTGGTAAAGGAGGTAGCATCGGCACGGCGGGCACGGGCGTCAGTCGTGCGACGAGCAAGAACCGCAAGCGCGAGGAGAAGAAGAGGGCTAGAGGTCGCAAGGGGACGGTGTATGAAGAGGAGTACTTGGTGAACAGTGTGCGCCGGCTTGTCGAGCGCGTTGAGGGGACGAAGCCGGATGTGGAGAAGTTGGTTTTCGGACTGACGCGACGTGGTATGCATGAGCGTGCTCGAGCGCTGGAGAGTCTGGCTGCGGAGGTGGTGGAGGCGTGTAAGGTGGCTGTTAAGGAGGTCTTTGCGGGGGCTGGGGAGAAAGGTAAGGGAGGGGAGGAGGAGGGGAGAGGTGGTGCTGAGAATGGGGAGGGAGAGTGGCGGCCTATGGGCGCGGATGCGGTTTTACTCGAGAACCTTGAGGCTGCGTGGCGGAAGCAGGAACCGCCTAAGATTACGGGGATGGAGAGGCTGTCGCTGTTGGGCTCATGGTTAAGAATCGTACTTAAGCATGGGAAGGTATGAGGATAGGGGAAACAAGAGCAAGAATACGGTTAGATAAAATTAGGGGAATCGCATGCGAAATGTGTGGATGGTACGAATTTATGCCCGTTGATCGTAAAATGAAGTTCATGTTTAACGTATAGTAGTCGTGAATGCGTTATATACATTTATTTTACAGGTCTAAATCGTATTTTACTCGGGATCCCCTTTTCTTTTATTTCGCTTCTTCCTACGAAGTCGGCGGAGGTGGCGCCTCTTCGCTACTTGTCTCTAAAGGTGTAGGTGTTGATGCCGTTTCAGCCGTCTTTCCTTCAGCCGGATTACTACTACTACCGCTGGCTTCAGGTAAAGCTCCCCCATTCCGTTGCCTTTCCATATTCCTCGCCATAACCTCGCCGATCTTCTCGAGCATCTCGACAGTCAGGCGCGGCTTGCCCTTCTTCTTCTTCTTCTCGCGCTCGGCGCGGTGTAGTTCCTGCAGAGGCGTGCGCATGGTCTCAACGAGCTTCTTGCGGTCCTTCTCGGCCTGCTCCTCGGCCTCGAGACGCGCGATGTACTCGGGATCGTGGCGGGTACGGAAGCGCGAGTACTTGCCTCGTAGCTCGTCGATCAGCGATTCTGGCATCGGCGGGCGCAGAAGCGTGGGTACAAACGTCTTTTCTTCGACGTCGATGCGCAGGGTATCGGCTTTGTGGTCCTTAATCTCCTCGGGTTCTTTGGCCGGCCACGGGATCACGGCGTTTAGCCCAGGCACTACGCGCGTCCATTTCCGCTTGCCGGAGTAGCGGTCGTGGATTATGCTGCGCGGCTCGATGCGGTTGATTATCACGTCTCGCGTGACGCCCGTTTCGGGGTCTTTGAGCGGGTGCACTAGGCGGATGCGCGAGATGGGCATGGCGATCTCCATGTTCACGACGGTGTAGGTCTCGGCTGCGTAGAATTCGGGGCCGCTGGATAAGTTGCTCTAGGCGGTTCGATCTTGTTAGCTACTTTATTTAAAGCTTCCCTCCCTCGATATAGAAGGATTACGTATGCCATGGGTGGATGGGTGGCTATATTACCTTGTTCAACCCAGCAATAAACACCTCCGCCCTGTTAGGGTAGATTTCCTTGATCGATCCAATACGGCCCTTATCCGGCCCCTCCATCAGCACGACCCGATCGTTGACGGCTATGCAGAGGAACTTGGAGCCGCCGGCCCAGGCGCACCGGGCTTCGATCTGGGTCTCCGTCGGGTTCCCAAAGGGGCTGAACCGCATCTCGCTGATGGCGCCCCGCGTGCCGATTTTCTCGCCGACGTCGTGGCGCGGGGCCAGCGGACCCAGCTCCCACGCATCCTTGACGGCTTCCTTGGCTTCGGCGTAGTCGACCTTGACGAACTCCATCTGCTTCTCTCGCCGGATCCGCTCCCGCGTCCATTCCTTCTTGTCTCGGTTCATGATCTGCTTCTTGTGGCGCTTGGCGACCACCCGCTCGGCGGTCGCTACGCGGCGGAGGATCTTCTGCATTTTTCCCCCTTTTACTTCCTCCCTTTCCCCCTTCTGAAAATGACCTCTCTCTGTTTTATTTTATTTTTTTGGTCCTCCACCTCTAGACGCGAGGATCGGGAGTGGTCGTCGGTGGGAGGTTTTCGAAGGGTCCCTCGTCGGTCGTGTGTGCGTGGGAATTTGAAGCTGGCCAAATTTTCGGAAGCTTTCAATGGACCAATTGGCTAAGGCTAATCATTGGTGGCGGACGAGACATCTGATTGGTTGGAATTCAATTGGAGGTTTTCCGGGGACTAACGGCGGAAAATCCAGACTCCGATAGAACCCACACATTAAGTCGGTGTACATAGGTACTTCTCCAAATGCCAAGACAAGCATGCATTGAAGGTGATGACGGTTTATCGGTTTATCTTGTATCTTACAATGCAACCGTAGACTTTCATGCTTCGTGTAGCTCGAAGCTCCTTATTAAAGCCAGATATATTTCGTCATCTGAGCTTGCCCTGTTCAATTGATTCAGTGTGATGCCACCTTGGCCTGCTTGGCCAACGATCAACTTCTTTGACAAGTGATACATCATCCTCCGGGAATATAACCCGGTTTATCAATGGACTCTCTTTGCAGCCGGATTTCGTTGTGCCACGAAAGCTTATTACTCCGGACTTTGATATTCTGTTGAACCACCTGGTCATTTACCCAACATATCGGGTCCTGTGTTACTCATGTGAAGTAGACAGATTACCTAGAATCGTAACCCGTTCGCAGATACATTCACCCTTACCTTGCCTACTAGGTAGGGGAGTAGACAAATATAGTGCTCTCATGCACTCTCATATATTAACACTTATATGCGAGTCCTCTGTCATAGTTCTACGTCACCTATTGCTGCCTTTTCTCAGCTTTCTGGAAAACCTGATACTAAGTATTCTACGTCAAATCCGGCAAGGCACAGGTTACGGTATCACACATAGGGCTTAAGGATTTCGCTGAATCCCAGGGTTTCGGCCGGTTACCCGTTTAGCATTATACGGTAGAGGAAGCTAAAGGTTTAGTGAGAATAAGAGTTGGGTTTAAAATGATAATCGGCCATTCCTTATTTAACTAAAAGGCTATCAAGTTTTTGTTAGTTGCCAGCTCTTTGAAGGTTTCATCTACATGTGGTCATATGTTGATGCGTTGTAAAAAGTCATTGATATAAAACCGTTGTTCTTTTTGTTCGTACGGTGTCCAGGTACAATAGATTAAGATGATGTATCGAGTCAGTACATCGTCACAAGCGAGCCAAGCCACAGCGACTACTGAAGTCTTGGAGCTCGGTCTAACCCGTTCGGTAAGGAAAAGAACTGACAGCGCCGTAAAGATAATAAGCTAGGCGAGCCAAAGAAATATAAGGGGAAAAAATAAGTAAAGAGGGGGGGGGGGAAAGAAAAAGGCTAGATGGTACCAAGCCACGGGGGTTTGCTCGTATGAAACATAAGTCGCGGCGGCTCGTACGCGTATGCCGAACACCCCCACAACTCGTATCAACGGACTGGAAGACAAAGAAAAGCAGATTGCGATTGCGCGATAGGGGAGAAAGCGCGGGAATGAGCAAAGTGACCAGAATGACATGATAGTTACTGAGCCACACTTGCTCAGCTGAAGCCCGGATCAGATAATGGCTGCAGCGGCGTTCAGTCGGTGAGAGCTCTCGCAATAGCGAAGACGCAAGCTCCCTTGAAGATCTACCTAGCTCGGTACCTAGGCACAGCTAGGCAGTAGCTTGATTCTGTTTCTGTTTGGTGTCTTCGTTGTCTCTGCTGGAAGATGATCTTCCCGGCAAGACTTCCGTATCGTAACAGGAACGAAATATGCAGTGATGCTCAACGTGCAATTCAATATTGGGCTCTTCGGTGTTAAAACACCAACACCCCTTTCTCTGAGTCAGCATATGTCCAACTCATAAGCTCGGGTGATATGATTTTTGTAGGTTTATGAGATATGACCTTGGCCGTATTTCACAGTGTGATTGTGATAAATGTAGCTTTTGGTGTTTTGAATTGCCACGCTTCTTGTTTCTACATATCAACGTCAGTTTGTTATATTCCCAGTTTTTTGTCTTTATACTAGGTGCTATGTATAGAATCATAGATTTATATATTCCTAACATCAGATCGTATTAGTGAAATTATAATCCGCATAGAACACGTCTATACCATCATGGCATGAGATTCAAGAAAGGTTAAACAAGGCAGATGGGCTGCGCACAGACCCACGTTACGATAGTCGAGATGCATAATTCAATGTTCATAGGCAGGCAGTGAATGGTAAAAAAGGTGGTAGGGTACCTATCTTCAAATGTTGTGGGACGGGCTTCGCAGCCTTCGGTGGGTTGCCTCCTCGATTTCCGAACGCAAGGACCTAATCAAGGCCTGTGAATTGTGTGAAATGGCAGAATGGGAATGAGATGGTCCCAAAATGTACTTGTACTCCAAGGCAAAAGCCGAACCAGTGCGAAAGCAGTAAAGGCAGGACGTGCAGCGGGTCTCGTACGGCTCATCAATGACTGTGATAATGCAATTGAACATGTGGTAGGTACGTGTGTCCTTCTTAGGTGTACGGGTCGATGTATAGGTACATCTGCCGTATTGTGTAGATTTTCAAGGACTTTGGTTGTTTTTGGTTGTTTGGATGGTTTTAGCTGCTAGGACTATTCACCAAAAGTGCCTACAATTCCTTAACATGCCCCACTAAACCCTGCCTGCGTTAGACCGTTAGACGCTTGTGACTGCCCTGACTGTTCAGATAGCCCCAGGTGGTGGCCAGCGTCCCTTATTTGGCTTATTTGGGTGACCCGGGACCGCCGCTTCTTGTTGTTGTGTGGTGTACCTGGCTACCTAGAACCTTAGGATGTTTAGGTGCCAGGTGGAAAAAAAAAAGTGTTCAAAAGTGTGTTTATGTACATCCATTAGTGCATAGTGCCGTAGTGCCTGCCTTATCCAACATACCTAGTACCTACCTACATACGCTATCCAGGCCTATCCATTCTACCAGGACCTACCAAGGACCTACCAGGATACATACCTTGCTGGTGCTACCGCCTACCGCTGTCAATTGCAGCAACCTTCTAACCTTCTAACCTACTACCTTCCTAACCTCTTTCCTCCTTCTTACATTCTCCATCTCTAATCTCCCTCCATCTTCTTCCATCATCTAAACCTCCAAAGGGAGATACCTGACGAACGCTTGCGAGAATTCATTCATCAAGCCTTTTGAACTCGTTTCTTTTCTTGCATATTCTCTGAATACCCCGACCGAATCTCGCCTTTTTTTCTCTGCCCCTAATCTAACAATCCTTCCCCAACCATGGCTGAGATCCGCCGAAAGCTGGTCATCGTCGGTGACGGTGCCTGTGGTAAAACCTGCTTGTTGATGTACGTCGCCAACCTCCAAAAACACAATCCTCTTTTGCCGCAATGCTAATTCCAACAACAGCGTCTTCTCCAAGGGCACTTTCCCCGAGGTAAGAGAATGATGGGCTTCTGCATCATCGCCATTTTCCCGTTTCCTTTTCTCCAACATACGCCCGCGTCATCGAAACAAAGGAACATCGACATTGGTCCAAATCCATCTAAACATTCGAACTACTGCCTTGTCGCCCATTGATATCATCATAATCATCTATCGCGTCTCAACATACGAACACAAGTGCAAGGTGCATTATACTAACAAAATCTGCTTTTTTTATTAGGTCTACGTCCCCACCGTCTTTGAGAACTACGTCGCCGATGTCGAGGTTGATGGCAAGCACGTTGAATTAGCCTTATGGGATACGGCTGGTCAGGAAGATTACGATCGTCTCCGACCTCTATCCTACCCCGACTCCCACGTTATCCTAATCTGCTTCGCTGTCGACTCCCCCGATTCTTTGGACAACGTTCAGGAGAAGGTCAGCAAAACTCCATTCTCTATATAGCCTGCATCACGCTTCCCAGATAAGCAATTTGCTGACACGTGCTCTACTAATAGTGGATTTCCGAGGTTCTTCACTTCTGCCAAGGTCTACCTATCATCCTCGTCGGCTGCAAGAAGGATCTGCGCTACGACGCTAAGACGATCGAGGAGCTACGTAAGACCAGCCAGAAGCCCGTCTCTCCTGAAGAGGTAAGTTCTCATCTCAGCCTCGCCACATTTATGCGGCATTGCGATACACAAAGCAACTTGTCCTATCGCCGCGTGAATGCCCTTTTATACATATACGTGGTTCTAATATTTTCGTAGGGTGAGGATATCCGTAAGAAGATTGGCGCATACAAGTACCTCGAGTGTTCGGCCAAGACGAACGAGGGTGTCCGGGAGGTGTTCGAACATGCCACTCGCGCTGCCCTGCTGTCCCGTAAAGGACAGAAGAAGCACTCTAAGTGCTTAGTCCTTTAAACAATTTACACGGCTTTTATGATACCTTCGACATACCGTCGTAATCCATCGTCGTCCTTCTAGGTTCATTACACGGACGAGATAACGCAGATGACAAAGGGTTTTGGACGGACTGGAGGGGTTGGACCGCCTACGCGTCATAGTCTCGGCTGGAGTTTGATTCGTCTACTCGCGATTGCTACTTCGGCCGGCGTGCAACTCAGGACAGCTTTCACGTGGCTCCCGTATTTACAAGGGAGTATATTGGTGACGGGGGTAGCGGGTATCATTGTACTTGAATTCCCAGATGAACGCATTGAGAGGAGGAGGAGGGGATAGGCAAACTTTGCTGCCGTTAGAGAGTGTGGGATGTGGTGTGCGAGTGGTATGTGTGTCAAGATTGGCGAGACAACCCCAGAGAATACGGCTATATCATAAATCTTCTCCTTTTTACTGCTCTTGATAATTCCCGCGTCAGGCCAAACCAGGGAGTGGACATTTGTTGTGCAGGGGCTACTCTTTCTACCTGTCTTTTTTCCCAATCATACTCCTTACTAATATCCTGATGTCCTGCCGGTCTCTACCTTGTGTGTGTGTCCGATATGAGTTTTTTTTGCTGCTGCTGCGTGTGTTCGTATATCACCAGTGTTGTGAGAAGCTTCCATGTAGGTAACCTATAGCTATATGATGCTGATGCCGCCGACTATACGAAAGTTCCCTGAAGGGGTTCGCCGAAGTGACTCAGACGAAGCGAGGCTCCATCGTAGTCTGACGTTGGCTGTAGCCGCATTGGAGACGGTCATGTGAGTCCGGTCCGGGGTGGTATACTGGGGGCGTGTGCGGCGCCTAGACTGTTCATGATATGATTTGGATGATACCGTGCTGATTTGTTCTGTAGGCGTGTTCTAGAAACACGGGTAACGTTAGCCACCCCCAAGCTGCGTATTTTGTTGTTCATGCTGAGCTGGTACGAGACTGGACGCCATGCCGCAGGCTTGCTTATTACTGCTGTGAGGTACTAATGCTGCCGTGTGTGCGTCTTACGTATCTGCGAGTAGCTACGACCGAAGGGATTTCGTCTTGTTAAATATTAAAATTCCGTTACTCGTATGCCTGGCTCTGTACCTATGTAGTACGAAAATGAAGTATCGCTTTCACATCAACTGAGGTGGCTCGAGGGATAGGGGTTTAACTGGTTAGGATACCTAGTTTTATCTAGTTTGGTGCCGTAGGGGCAAGGCAAGGCAATTTATTGATTTCGCCCATGTGTGCTTCTCTCTTCTCTCCCACCTAATCTCTTTCTCTCCGTAGAAATATCGAACGTAGAAATTGAATGGTTAGTTTAAGAAAAACGTAGGTCAAACAACACACTCCTCATGAATAACCCCTTTACTCCCCTGCCGTCCTGTTGTCGTCGTCCATGTCGACCCCGGTTGAAATACGCCTTTGGGGAAAAAACGAATGGTCTAGTAGGTTGATGCTGGATAGGGTGGCGTGGTGCTGTGTACGGTTGTATTAAGTCCGACTCCCTGGTTTACGTTCATTTGGCCATGGTGAGAGATGGAGCTTAGACAGGGCAGGTCTGGCGTGGGTTAGTATGAGAGTTGAGAATCTGGCTTATGATATGGACCGGTGGTTTTGAGGGGGCGAAAAGGGCATGTCATTGTATCCATGGATATATGGGATATCTAGGGAGTATAGGGGGCGGTTGGGGTAATTGGGGAATAGTAGTATAGATAGATGATAGAGAATCAACATACAGCGCCGCAGGAGCCGCACTTCTTGGATTCACCCTCGAAGCTGGTTCCGCACTTGGGGCAAGCTGAGTTATGCATCTTGGATTATTTGGGGATTGGCGTAGCCTTGGTTATCCGTTTCTATCCGCCATGTTAAGTCAGTCAGCTGAGCTTCACAAGATAATAGTTCAAACTCATAAGCACTAGGTGAAACAAGTTGGCAGGATAGAACAAATGTTCATGTTGGCTAGTCTGCCCCTCTTTCTTGCTTTCCCCTCTTCTGGGAGAAGGTAGAAAGATATAGGGAGCTAGGTAGATATATATAGACCCAGAGATAGGCAGATAGGCGGACGGACAAATGAGAAGGGTCATATATGTAAGGCAGGTAAGTTCCACAAGTTGGAGTTCAAGTTGGGTATTAGAAGAGTGAAGGTTGTTCAATGACCCCGGGAAGGGACAAGAGGGAACGGGAGTTGTCACATAGCACGAAGGAATATATCACTTACAGACAATAGATCGTAATGAAAAAGTTGATCGATGAGTTGGATGTGTAGGGCAAGAAAGATCTTGTGTATGTTTTGTGGTATGATATTGATGATGGATGGGATGTGGGAATAGGCAAGGTATTTAAGCAACAAGCTGGGTCTCTCTCGTAATCGTCTATACGTCGTTCGACGCTTGATATAAATGTGGCAAGCGGGGTTCGGTGCGATCGGGGAGGATCAGAAAATCAAGCCTATGGGCTATAGTAGGTCACGATATGTCGATACTCTTCAACACTGGGTAATCCATGTATATGATGTTGTACCGTATCACTGTATCATACGTCTTGATATGTATCTATCGATGTGAAGCGATGTAAATCTTCTCGATCTTCAACATGATTCCTGTTTTATTAAAAACGGGCTCTCGGTTTCTATTTTCTGTACCATCCCGTCTTTTTTTGGCTTCACCCCCCTTATCCCTTACCTGCCTAGTGTTATGTAGCTAACTAAACACATGCACCCATTCCCATTACTTGTTATCGTCCGCCCTAACAGCTTACACACATATATAGTAATGGATAATACTTTAGCTTGGGAATGCCACCACCCTACGCCCTACGTTCATGCGTACAGCACTTACATATCTAGGCACCACACGCAACGCAACGCACGCGGGCGCGCACGCATCGTATAACCCCGTACACCATCACCAAACCTGTCTCAGACCAGCCCGCTAAGGCCAAGTCATAGGTGCCCCCCGTCGGGGCGTGGGAGCCTGCCTAATGGGGAGCGACATCGATGGGTCATCTGCGTTTCTCCAACGGGATGACGCCGGATTACTGAAGTTGGGGTAGCGTGCGAGAGTGCGCGTAAAGGAGACCGACATATGTGCAGGCAGATACAGAGACAGAGACAGCTCAATTGCGAGACGGAGAAAAGCTCGTAGATCGATCCTGCCCTAGAGTGGTCCCTCTCGGTCCCCTACGTGCATGATCGGTAAATAAAACGTACATATCGTGTTATGTATATAAAATACCTAAGACTTCAGTCGACGTGCCACGATGGAGGGGAATGGTGGGGATATGTATGTATGGATGTGAAGTAGGACTATGGCTTAATGGCTTAAGCCTACATAGGACTACGAGCTAATAGGACCCCTAGAAACAAGCCTTGGATGTGGAGAAAAGAGGTGGTGATGATGCTAGTTGGTGTGTGTACGATGGCGCTTGTGGCGTACAATCGTCATGCAATAGCTATACCGGTAACACGTCTGTCTACCTATACCTCTAACACCTAATACATAATACCTAATCTACATACCGGGCAAAAGGTGTTGGAAGAGAAAAAGAGCTGGCGTGGGTTGAATGGCTATACTAAAAGTGGTGCTTTGCATCGGCCCATCCAGACGCAGTCTCGCTATCTAATCAATCGTGCATGTGCGCGTCCCATCTATAAGCCCCTGGAGCCCTGGCAAAAAGCTGTAAGCGGCCTAGAAAGGTCAGGACTGCAAAGTGCCGTGAGGCCGAAGCCCCAAACAACATCATCCCGCGATAAGCGATACAACCTCAGCACACATATGACTACCCTTGCTTGCTGTTGCTGTCGTGCATGAGGTGGGAGACATGAGGGCGTGGATGGTGGATATAAGCTGCAGACAGGCGGATCCCGACTGTCTGGTCGCCTCCTCAAATCACAACGAGCGCAACGAACAGCTCTCAGGGACTTTGCCAACTCGGAAAAGCGTTGCCTGCAGCTGAGCCAAGCTGCCATCGACCGAAGGGTGGCGTCGCCCGATGAGAGCATGAGAGCTCTCAAACGTCTATACGCCTCAACGTGTTCACATTCAACGCCCCCGTCCTGTCCGTTTTCGATTATGGGGACATGAACAAACGCATCCGCGGACATGCAGTTTGCCTTCCCCCTTTGTATTCCCAGAAGCATCGCATCGCATCGCATCTCATTACATGATAAAAATGCGGAGTTAATATACAAATAACGCAACAACACGCCGCGGTAAAGTCTATAGGTCTATACACACTGGGATGGTTCGCCCCCGCCTATTTACGAAACAAATATAAGTCAGCGCAACAGTTCATCACCGGGGAGGGAGGGAAGGATGGGAGACAAGACGGGTAGCCACGTCGGACTCTGGGTTTCTTGGACGAACCTTTAATCACCTTGCCAATAGCCTGGAACATGCTGATAACCATGACGGCACACCCAAACGCCACAACACCCATCGCGACGTACGTCTTCCACGATCTCGAGCTCAGTTTGATATAGCACAGTGGCGGCAGTATGTAAGCAAGCGCGCAGGCGCTCGTCGCCCCCACGAGCTCGAACACGACGCCCAGGTCGCACGTTATCAGACTTAGCGTCATGGCCGAGACGACCAGCGCCGAGCTAAAGATGAGGTGGAGGTTCATGTTGAACGGCTCGTTCGGGAACCAATAGTTGAGCATGACTTCCCGGCACACGAACGCCTCCAGCGGCAAGGTTGTAAGCATATTTAGTCCGAAGCAGAGGCGCGCAAAGGTAACCATCGTGTTGTCAGCCGGGAAATTGTTCAGCACGTTCCCGAGCGTCTTATCGCCGAAGGTAAGGAATCCCGCGAGCGCCATGACCAAACATGCCACCATCGAGATCCCCGTAGAGTAGTGTGTTACTTTCGAAAAGCGGTCTATAGTAGGTGTCTTTAGGGAGCCGTAAATTAATAGGGAGTTGTGTTGGCAAACAAATGCTGGGCTTGCGTCAGTGGAGTTCCGTCCAAGATTGCCTGTCTAAATCATTGCCGGGGGAGGAGGAAGTATCGAGTATCGAGTAGACCTACCAAAAGAAATAACGCCGACAGCCTGAAATATCCCATCATTAATTGTAAGCAGCGGCGTCGAGAAAGAACCGCGTCGCTCGGCTGGTGTAAGAACGCTTTGAACGACGACTGTAATCAATATAATCATCATGCTGATCAAAGCAAGTGTGCTTGCTTTCGCAAGCTGTGAATCGTCACATTAGCCTATAGCCCCTATACCTGCCCTCCATCACTTTCAATAGATCCATAGTAGAGAAGAACTTACCTTCGCAATGTCCCTATACAACGCCAAAGGATAACTAATCCCCAAAATAAAAATCACAATAACAGCCCTTCGATCCGCCAAAATCCACAGCACACTCATATCACTCAAGCCCGGCCACACGGTCCTCAAGACCTGCGGTATAGAATCGCCCACGATAATCCCAAAAGCCACCATCCCCCCAAACGCAAAAGCCCACTGCGCAACACTAATCGCAACGAGTCCCGTCTTCCCAAAACAATGCTGCACCGTGCCCTGAAAACTGCTAGCCCCGCTGAGCTTGCTGTTTATGACGATCAGCCGGATGGTCCAGTCTACGACGACGGTAAGCGTGATGAGCAGGACGATGCCGGCGAGCAGGCCCGCGTCTTTGAAGGCGTAGGGTTGCCCGATTATGCCGGCGCCGATGATGCTGTTGGCCATGTTCATGAAGGCCGAGCGCATGCCGGATTTGGGACGGGTGCGCTCGCGCTCCGCCCATGAGGACACGTCGTCGTCTTCGAGGCTGTTGGCAAGGGCTACTGAGGGCGCTTCGATGTCGGTTAATAGGGGGTGGCGGGATGTAGAGTCGTGATGGTCATCATCGTCATTAGGGCTGTCGGGTTCGGTGAAGTCGAAGTAGTCGGAGGGTTCGGATGAGTGTTCGTGGTTGTGGCCGTTCGCGGGCGGTGGGATGTTGGTGGTACGTAGGTCGAAGCGGACTCGGATAGGGGTCCTGGGCTTTTGCGATGGGGGGACGTAGATGTTAGGATCACCGTCCACGGCATCGCCGGGGCGCACTATGACACCATCCTCATCGTCGTCCTCGCCCTCATCATCGTCATCAGACGCATTACCGGCGAGCAAGCCATGTTGCTCTTCGGCTGATGGAGTTGTAGTAGTAGTATCGTTCCGCGGTTGCTCTCTGCTAGAGGAGCTATAAGTCGTGGCCTTGGCCATTGTGATGATATGTTATTACGGAGGCATCCTTACAAGGGATGAATAAGTCAACTTCCGTCCTCGACAACGGCTCGTGGTGTTGGTAACGAATACAATGGGCTGTTTGGACGTACGTAAGTCAGCTCGCGCCTCGCCTCGAGATAGGTCGGTTTCTGATTCCGGGCAGTGTTCACTGTGTAGACCGTGTCAATTTGTTCGACGAAACAATTACGATAACGGTATGGAATACGATTATTTTTATTCTTATCAGCATGTGATTACATATATACGTAGATGCACGTACACTTTTTATGCAAGGATGTATAAATTGATGATAATTGGTTCATAATTAGCTCTAGTCCCCTATTTCTTAGCCTCAAGTCCTCTCAAGTTTTACCTTCCCGAAATTCTTTATATCTGGGGGTCGGTCCGATATTGATATAAGCTACCCGGAGTTTTTATACTAAGGAAAGCGCTAACGCTAGTTTTATTCTCCTTTAGCTTCTTTACCCTGAAAGAATAGGGGCTATCTGCAGATGCTTCATCACAACTCACAATACTGATTGGGTACCACTAGAACACGAACGGTACTAGATGGGGAATCGAGGACAACAACAATAATGATGGCAGCGATTAGAATAGAATTTTACATTGTTCATTACATTTCTACTACATACAATGCCTAACAGCGTATGCATATATGCTGATGCTAGGCTTCTGCTGCCCTATTGATTCCTCCGCGTGGGTATCATTCGTGTACATTTGTGCGCTATTACGAGTCTCTTTTCCTTCTCGTACAACCTCCACGCAAGTCTTCCGTGCTGTCTATTCCAAAAACCAGTGATGCTTCCCTATCTAAAAGAGAGGCCGCCCTGTGGGGCATGCACCGCACTAAGCCGTGCTGTCTGCTATGACGAAGCAGTCCGTAGCGTATGTATAATATATAAACTCGAGATTTGTCAAGATGAAAACCCTATGTCCAATCAAATCACCATCGCGATCATCGAGATGACGGAGAATAAGGCGTACGCGCCCACTCCATGTAATCTCTCGCCTGAAGACTCCGTACTAGGCGAGCTGCTCGCTGCTGTTGAGCTGTCTGTGCCTGTCGTCGTCTCGTGGGGAACAAGCCCGACTCCAGAATCGCCTGATGTAGCTGTCGGGGTAGTCGTGCTAACCGTTGTCGAACCATCTGAAGACACTATTGTCGTTACGGAGGGGCTAACGGTACTGCTGCTGCTGGAAACTGCTCTTGAGGCGAATCCTATATCCATGGTTAGCTCTGGTAGACGCTAGTATTTATATTCAATGTGCGACTCACCTATTCGTTTCTGGTCCACATCAAACACACTGTAGACATTTTTCAGAAACATATCTCCAAGCAGCCAAGCACCAGGCACAAACTCCATGCCATATACGTTGCCAGTACAGGTCCCGTCACTATTCGGAGCAGACGTAAAGTCTTTAGCCGAGGCCGTCCAAGTCTGTCCCGAAAAGCTGAAAGAGACGGAGGCATTACTGTTGCATGGAACGGTATATGTTGTGCCTTTATCGGTGGTCTTGGAGCCAGGTACCAAAGCATACAGCGCCTTGACGTCGTCAGGGGGTCCAAAAACGAAGGTTGTGCCGGTATCAATATACGCTTGTCGACCCTTCACACTAGCCGATTTGCCGTCGTATAGCACGTCGTCCATCGGAATAGCCCAACTGTTCCCGGATTGGATGGAGGTGTATGAGATATCGCCCTTGAACTTGGCCGTATTGGGGCCACCAAAAGCTATTTCTCCATCGTTGGCACCGTCACTGTTCCTGGCCAACGCAATCCCGAAGACATTGGACTGGATCAACTTAGCATCCCTAACGTAGGCAAGCCACGTGTTGGGAACCATAGATAACCCTAGAATGCCTTCAAAGGGGAATTGGGCAAATTGGTCCGAGGTGACATTGGCAACTCCAAACGGTATCGTCACCTTTAATCCAGCGATGGATATGGAGTCTGAAATGACATGCCCGCTTACTTCACCCGAGCCGTATTCGACAGAGTAGTTGCTTCCGGTATCGTTGTACGTCTTCGAATCGTTGGGACCGAAAGTGTTGTGCTTCGTGCAGGCACTAGATGTGCAACCCGAGCCCATGACCCAGGTAGTACTAGCCCCGGTATCCACAAGCATGTACATCGACTTTCCCTCAGAACCAAAGTTGGCTTCGATGAAGTACGAGTAGTCGGTTCCATCTTGGTCGATACCCACGGCATTGCTAGCTGTGGGCTTGACAGCACTGACTACGTTGTAGTCGTTGTCTCGGTTAAGAAGAGCTGCATCTTCGTTGGAGGTAGACCGCGTCGGCACCTTGGATCCGTATTTCGAGGCTAGACTGTGAATAACTCTTGAAATCTTGTCCGTGACAACCTCTCTAGCCTACGTGTGGGATTACGTGTTAGTGAAAGTCCAATTACGTGCTTCTAGAAGTTCGACATACGCTAGCTTGCTTTGGGACCAATTTGAACGTAACAAATCCAAACTGAGGGTTTGATTTGGTAAGTTTCGCTTCGTCTCCAAGGCCTCGGTTTTCTAAGCCGGCACTTCCGGTCGAGCGCTCATTTTTGGGAATCTGGAAAAAAGCGTGGATCCCGGTAACCCATAACAAGAGCTGGAACAATATTAAGGCTCGATGCATATTGAACAGTTCCGCGTCGTGACTCCAACACAACCTACTCCCCCAGTTGGAAATGCCTGACGTCTCGGGTTCCTCGCCAGGTTGGTCGCTATATAGTCAATTGATAGCAAACTAAGCCCGCACACACATCTGGATCCAGCGCCGTAAAGCCGGTTTGAACAAAGAAGCTTGTTAAAGAAGTAAGCAAGGCGTCACAGGTGACAATCGGGTGTGTCGAGGTAGTTTGCTCCTGGCTTATTCACAGGCCAAGAGTACCAGACTCTCTGGTTTAGATATTATAATATTAAAGATTAAGGAGCGTCATTGGAAGGCCGGATAGTTAAAAAAGGAGAGATGACGAATCGACCCAAGGCGAGAAGTCGAAAAAATAGGAGGTTGTCAGCGACGATCCGGAGTATAATGTATAATACAAGGAACGTAGGGTCTCGCGGAAGTGAGTATTCGATACGTCGATCTGGAATTCCAAGACAGGCGCCACCGAGAGAAACACGTTTTAGAAATAAGACAGACAGAAAATTCCAAACACAGGTCGCCGCCCCGTCTATTAATTAATGACAAGATAGCAAAAAAAGTAAAAAAGACGGAGTAATGTGGCTCTGGGGGGAGAAAGACGACAATATACACAGGGCCAACTATTAGGAAAAAAGGTATGAGATCGGAATAGGTTGGGATGGGATAGGATGGCTGTGGAGAAGTAAGGTTGGTGGTTAAAGATGCTTGGATTGTCCAGGTGCCAGGTCCAGGTCTTGTTAGGTGTGGAGGCCGGTAAAAAATGGAGGAGAAAGGGAAAGTAAAGTTGATCGTCTCCTCAGCCCCTGCCGGTAGCGAGGACCAGCATCATCGTGGACCTCCTATTGCTTGGCTTTTACCTCATGAGGATAGCGTTAACTGCGAGATGTAATGTAAGCCCGGTTAGTAGGGTACGTTACTTGCACGAGAGCAGTACGGAACAGTACAGGCTATCTGATCAATTTGGTTACCAGAGACGACCGAAAGCTGTTAACGTTCTATTTCTCTCCGTGTCTACCAGAAAAATGATCAATCGTATTATTTGCACTTTGCACTAAAAGGAAGAACTCTCAGGGACACCCCTGTTGGTCATGTAGGGGTAAGGAAAGATAGCGCCATTTGTGGATTCCCGGCTTTTAATCTACTTAGATGCGACTTTGGATTTTCATTTTTGGTAAGCCGTTCTAGCTTAGTTCTGGCCCATTATCAAAGTATCTGCAGAGTATCCTCTCATTATACCGATCAGCTCGGGAAATTGGGTCCTCGTCGTAATAGACAGGTGATTGGCTGGGTTGTGATGAATCCCCTGTGTTTGCGGCGGAATATGTTCAACGTGATTGTTTAATATGCCGTATGCGTACAGCTTGCAAAGCTCGTAAGCATACTGAAATATTTTAAATTCTCCCTTCACTCTGCCACTCCGAAGTTAGCAATATGTGTTGTTGTTAACATTGTTAGATGCTCGAGGTGTTGGAACTTCAATCGACGCCATTGAGCCCTTTACGGCCTAGAAAAAAGGTGACTGGTAACAGAGCCTACAGCTTCGGTGATATGTAGGGGATTCTCCATACAGTATCTGAATTGAATTAGATTGCTTGCAGGGACTAGGCTCAATGGCCAGGCAGTGGCCCCAGAAGAGGCCCTTGATCGGGAATGGATGAACAGCCAAGAACGCATTCTCTGGAGATCCTTGGCTCAAGGAATCATATCAGTGGATCACGTCCTTGCCAACCCGGTATGCACATCTCACATTGGCCAACAATTGCTATTTACAAGAGATAGTCCAGATACCTATTCGTGGTCCTCAGGCCAAGCTGCCGGGCTAGAGCACGAATTCTTCGATAAGGTAGGTAAGTCGATAGTGTAGTGCTTACGTCGAAATAGAAATTAGATCCGAGATGTTTAGCATCAAGATGAAACTAGTCTAGGTCGACACGAGGCAACCGAGTTCGCTCGTATCCAGCAACGTAAAAACAAAAAATAAATGAGGGTAAAGTCGACGAACGGAAAGCTTGGCACTACCAGCACCGTAGAACGTCATCCCGTCAGCCCGCCTTCTCCAGCCGCCTGCGAAATGTCCGTGGGCTTAAGTGGTTCTCTGCCACTCGTGGGATCTTCGTAAAGTCGGGAGAAGGATTTCGATAATCGCCAAGGTGTATCAGAATTCTGAAGTTGGCTGGATCGATACCCAAAATGTAAGGTAATTATTATGAATGTATGTGCAGCATGTAATGGGATAATAATAGAGGAACATATTGCACTGTTTACTGGACGGTAAAGCCGAACCCCTGCGTTAGCTTAACACGGCATTTAAGCCTGTCAGTGTCACTTGAGCGTCTATTGCCGAGCCATACAATGCCTTCCTCAGCCGGTACCCGGATAGTTACGTGCGACCGCCGAGCCTCAACTTGCACCGGACTGCCATCCAACATTTGTCTACGATGAGAAGGTGGCGCCAAAATAGGGGTGAACAGGAAGCAAAAGGGCATATGACGCGTGCGTATTCTGTTTCAGCCTCTTGATCATCTATTCTTAGGCTGTTGATCGCCTAATTGCGAGTGGCCAACGACGCCAACAATGCTAAGGAGGCGTTAATATTTGGCTGTTGGCAGCTCTAGCTGAGCTGACCGAACTAATTCCATCTCACCCCGCCACTTTAGAGACCGTAAGAAGACGACGATTTTCGCACCACCGTCGTGCGCTATCCAGAGTTCTCCACTGATCGCTATCTTTCGGCGTTTGAGAAACAAGTTTCTTGTTTACGGTCAAAAATGACGCAAATTGCTGATCATTAATAAGCTCTGATGCCGCTAAGCTGCGCAGAAATACCCAGACAGAAATGTTTGTCCAGCGTAATGAATCTGCGATATCAAGGACTTCTGTGAGAATTGACGAGCAGACGTCGCGACGGTTTTCACCATTTTCAAGTTTGCCTATGGCATGGATCAGGAAACTCCAGCCAGAAATATCGGTATGATTCTTTAAGCAGAATTCCTTAACGTCAACAACTATAGTATCAGCGAGTCCTGGACGACGGTCCAATAAGAACCGAGCATGGTTCCAGGCAGTATAGTTGCGAGGATGGCGAATTCCTGCTACTACGACAATATTCTTAACCTCGTGCTTTAAGTCTATGGTGACATCATAGGCCGTGAATAAGTGAAGTAGCCAGCGACGATGCGACCAGAGAGTGGGTGACTTGGTATGCCGGTGCAATCTTGACGTGACAAGGCTATCGATGAATTGATTCTCTCGCCTTAATAACATTTTGTCTGGCTCATTCGTTTCTAATGCTGATATGAGCAGTCTCTTCCTAGTATTCGCAGCTGTCAAGTGCTCGGGGTCCATGAGAAGCACCACAGCTGTCGCGGCAAGAACATCGCTGCTATCCATAGGGCTACCATCTCGATAGCTTTGAAGTCTTTGACGGGCAACGAAGAATGCCTGAGCTAATCTCAGCTTAGGAATTGCTACCGCTGCACCATCTCTCAAATAGTTGATCCCTGATTCTAGAGGATGACTTCTTCCAAGGAATTCGATCTCCAGTAGTTCATCGTCTGGCAGATCTGTGAGTATCGTCGAGATATCCTTGTATACTCTATTTGGATCGTCGGCCTTCAGGTGAGCTAGAAGATCTTGGTCTAGCGAGCGGGACATTGCACGTGTCGGTCATGGATTCGCTTTGATAAGACGGTATTAAGACAATGGCCATCTTATTCAATGCCTAATCACAGACAGCGGTCACAACCCTTGAGACTGACTCCCTGACGTTGTGGGAAAGAGGGTGGATAAGGAATAAAGGACAACTTTTGAACCTCGTTTTGCTAATAACTCATGTATGTGTATCGCTCATATGGTGGGGTTATATTGAGTAAATGAATCACTTTTGTAAATGCATATTATGCCTGACAACGCATAAGCCTAAGCCTCATCAGGGCATCAAGGCTCAATGGTGCATATCGGATAAGGCCACGATTTCAAGGTTTAGAGCTTCTTAGTTCTCGCCGCCAAACTTAACTGGCATCCTCTAAAGCTGTGACGTATCTTTCGCAACTTCAGTGAAGCGGTATTCGGGGACGAAGACGAAAATGTTGTCCATATCCCTCCTTCTCCTGGTCTTTCTCGTCGAGCTAGGTGCTCACCTGGTAAATACCGTGGGCGCCGCGACAATAAATAATCTAGTAAGATCTTTTCCGGAATGTAGCGCATTAACGTAACTAGTGTGAACTGACCACGGTGTAGCTATGGAATCTCTATCTTGCCCTCCCGACACAGGCTTCGACACGGGCCACGGAGCAGAAGAAGCTGCAGAAAGAATATCTCTCTATCCGCCGCGACCTGAATGCTACTAGCAGTCAGGATCAGTTTGCGAAATGGGCTAAGCTTCGACGACAGCATGACAAACTCCTCGAGCAGCTGGAGAAGATGAGTATGTTCTTCCCTAAACGCATAAAATTTCAAAAGTGGGGATATATGTTAACAGATATGCGCTACAAGAATCTTCTCACGAGGCCTCGAAGGCGACTTTCGACCGAACCGTCAATATTTTGCGTTGGTTGGCTACGACTGGCCTGAAGTTCGTCCTCCCTTTCTGGTATGCAAAGCAGCCAATGTTCTGGCTTCCGCAAGGCTGGTTCCCGTACTACGTCGAATGGATATTATCCTTCCCGCGAGCTCCGATCGGTAGCGTTAGCATTGCATCATGGCAGACGGCCTGCACTGGAGTAGTCTTGTTGTTCAGCGATACTATCGCTGCGATCCTAGGATTGCTGCTGGGCGCAAAGATGGCTCAGAAGCAACCAGTCGCAGCTGGTACGGAGAAAGGTTCGATACCCAAGTCACAGGAGGCGAAGAATAAGAAGGATTCATGAATACACGGGTTACATAGATACATGTGGACTACCGAGTTTACCTATCATAATAAGTAGATAGGAGGCATGTCTCTCATCTAATTTGACGCAGAGTTTTTCATCGCAGAAGCTAGGAACTCTGTAACACGATTGAGATGACTCTTGGCAGAGTACTTTGGCTCGCTCTAGGCATCATATTGACTCTAACGACCATTGAGAAAGGAGATCGCCAAAGCTTCGAAAGTGCCAGTATCATAAATATCGTAGCCTTACCTTGACCTTGATTCCTATCCCTCCCATTTCAACTCTAGGACAGCTTTTACCATAGTCCTAAGCCTATCTTAGGCGGAACCGGTAAACTTGACATGAAATCCATATTCCACTTGACTCGCCGCGTATTCAACTTTGCGACAGTGTGCACGTTCTCTAAATTGAAGAGATCCGAAAGTCAAGAACTTTGTGGGAAGTAGGAAAGCAAATCCTTAGTGTGAAGTTTTTAAAGAGAAAATAAATAGATACAAGTGGAGCATCAAGACACCCACCAATCACAGACTCTTGCTTTTATGCTCTTTATGAACAACTTGCGTCATGTGCATATGTATAGGTACTTACAGCAGTGACGATCGCAAATAAGACAAACTGACATACAAAGCTGACCTCGACTGGGACAGTGAATCTTGAACTGGCCAACTTGGCCTCCAACATACTAAACTACAAAAATCAACATATACAACAGCTAATTATATATGCTATACCAGTCGGCATGCTAAACATACAACCGCCAATATAACGACACAATGGCGATTCCTTGGGGGACGTGAGTATCCATCCCACTCTTCATCTCTGGCTTCAACTTCAGTTTTCGAACGTATAAGCTAATCCACCCCAGGATAAAGTCCCTCCTCATATTCTTCGGGCCCATGCTCCTGCCCAAAGCCATAAACTACTACCGTTCAGCTCGCGCTGCCCCCGCCGCCGCAGGTGTATCTATCCAGCCCATCCCACCAGCCGCCTTGCGCGCGCTCACCATCCTCGCTACCACGGCCCTCGTCCTCCTCATCCGCGCCCTCCCCCTCTTCGCACCCGAGAACGTGTTCCTGCGAACCCAATCCCGACTCCAAATCCCCACCGACGTACTCTTCAACCGCCTCGCTTCGCTCCGTCCAAACGGCATCCTCACACCCATCGACACCGCGCTCCGCGCCAAATTCGTGAACCTCGAATCACGCCTACTATACCTACAGCACGGCCCCGACGTCCTAGCCACCTGCCCCTTCTGCACCTCCGAGAACCCGCGCTCCTACTTCTACTACGCGCTCCCCGCCCTCCTAATCCCTCACTTAGCCAACCTCGTCATCGTCTCCATCGCAACCTCCGACCTAGTCAGCGGCTCCCACGGCCCCAAGTGGCGCACCACCGCCGCCATCGCAGCAGGCCTAGGCGCCGCGCTCGACGCCTACCTAGCCAGCTCGTACAATTACCAAGCGAACTCGCGCGCGACGCGGCTCGTCGAGCTGGAATTCTACTTCTGGAC
Organism: Annulohypoxylon moriforme; assembly: GCA_022695765.1. NCBI lineage: Eukaryota > Fungi > Ascomycota > Sordariomycetes > Xylariales > Hypoxylaceae > Annulohypoxylon > Annulohypoxylon moriforme. Next base: position 445,178 of record MU403094.1, on the reverse strand, counting down.
CGCGCGCTCCACGCGCCTTGTCCTGCTCTCCCTTTTCGACGGCCTTCTCGCCACCCTCCTCTATCTCTCCTCCACGAACCGCGCCTTCGCGGCCCCTCCCAGCGCCGCCGAGCGCGTGGAGGCCGTAACCCGGAGATTGATGACGACGAAGAGTCGATTGAATGCCGTGGGAATAGTGAAGAACACGGCGCTGCGGGACGAGGACATGAGGGCTAGGACGCAGGCGTACTGGCGCCATGAGGGCCGGCTCATGCGCGAGGTTATGGAGGAGCGGGAGGTGGTGGAGGGGGTGAACGATGCGTTGGAGAATCGGATTAATATCCAGGATATCACGAGGGATGCTGATGCGTATGCGTTGAATGTGCTGCCGCGGATGGAGGAGATTGTGCAGGAGAGTGTTGTGGGATGATGGGTGTGTATAGATAGATACCGTGCCTAAGTGTATAGGTAAAGGTTGATGGAATAGAATTTACTTTTGATTTCAGTTATAATGCTCTCTCTGTGTGCATTTTGAATCTGGAATATCGGCTCGAATCTAGGGCAAGATTGGTAGTCTCTTGATTTACGAGTGAACGGCGATTTTGAGACAGGCTGAATAAGGTACAACACACCAAATAAATGTCATGTCAACGAAGAATCGTTCTCTAATGATTTCCCCAGATGCAATCACATCCATAGCCTAAGTAGGTAATGATCCTATCAACTATCTTAACTCGTCCCCTCCCCGAATTCCACCGATATCCGACACCAACGCCGTGAGATGATTGTATGCCTTGCTTGTCTTTTATCACATATAGCTGTGCTCGAAAAACAACAACGGAACGAATGAAGCGCTTGTGTACACAGGTAGATTAGATCTACAGACTTGAGGTCTCTACTACCGATATTAATTACCACTCCTCGTGTCCGGCCTCGCTGTACCGGCCGTGCTCGACATGCTCCCTTTCCTCGACCCGCCTGCTTGGGAGGCCTCTTCTACGCTCCTCTCTAAAAACCCAGCCCATAAGTCCGCAAGAGACTCTTTAGTAGTGGAAGTTGGCGTCGGCTCTGAGAAGAAATCCGCGCTTAGGGACGGCGTGCTAGGCGTCCTGTGGAACGGGGAACTCGGCAGACGGAGACTGTTAGTGGATGTCCCTGGTCGGGCTAACCCAGCTTGTTCTCTCTGCTCGTCGGTCCAATTAAGAAGTCCGGCGATGATCTGGAGAATTTGGAATTTCTTGGGGTCAGAACGATCCAGGGCGAGGAATTGGAGGAAGTGGTTCGTAACAATTTGCCTTTGGCGGGTTAGTCTCTGTTTGCTATATACAATTTGGTGAATGGGGTGAACAAACCTATCGATGCTGTCCTCGGGTTTGGTTTTCTTTAGGTACCGAAGGGCTTTCGTTAAATGGTCATTGAGGACAATGGCTTCATGTCTTAACTTTCCGATAAGGAGATTCTTTTCCTTCACCTCCTTCTCGAAGGGCGCAGTTCGCTCTAGCTCCTTTTGTAGCGATTCCTTGACCTTTTCTGCTTCGGTAGCCCTTGTATCAGCCTCAAGAACTAACTTCTTAAGTGCTTGAAGCTGCTCCTCGGATGTCTCGACCATCTCTCGTAACTCCTTCTTACGAGCCTCCTGGATTTCTTGCAATGCTCTTTGAAGGCTGTCGACAGCTTGCGACTGGCTATCTCGTTCAGAAGCGGCTCGCTCGTAACTCTCTCTAAGGGTTGAGATCTGTTCCTCAAGCGCAGCTGCTTTCTCAGCTAAGCTCTCCCTAATCGATCGCTCCTCCATTGCTAAGACCTCCCAATCACCCATCGCATCTTTTGCCGCCTCTGCCTCTTCCCTTAAGTGCTGAATCTGTTTCGTCATATCTTCCTTCTCTTTTAACGAATTATGTTGTGAAAGATTATTTCGACTTCGCAGACTAGATAGTTCTCTCGTAGCATCTTGTAGCTCGGTCTTTAGCTTATCGATCTCGTCCTCTGAGCTTTGCGCACCCTTTTGAAGTTCTTCATTTTGGCTTTCCAGTTCTTCGATGCGTATGTTTGCTTCCTCTAATTCCTCCTTCCCTCTTGCTAATCGGTTACCAACGTTTTCTTTTATCTTCTCCACCCGTTCCACAAGCGATTGGTATTGCTCCTCGATCGACTCCTTTGCAGCCTCAGATTCTTCTAATTCTGACTTAAGCTGACTCGTTTCTTGCGTATGTGTTTCTTGTATACTCTCTAATTGCTTCCGTAGTTGTTCTACCTCTGCCCTCAAAGCCTCCCGCTCTTGTGTTATAGCGTCGAATCGGGCACTTGTATCTGTGGATTCGGTCGTTTCTGTCGTACTGGGTTCTTGGGCGGAGTGACCATTGGTAGTTGGTGATGTAGCATGGCCATTCGTAGGTTCCTTCACCGTATTCTTCCAATTTTATTAGTTCCATATTGGGGGGTCTGTATTTGATATTGGTCGGATTTACCTCTGGTACGGCCGCGTCTGGATCGTCGGACCCATTGCCGTCATCTTCGGGTTGTTCTCCATCTTGGTTTGCATCTGGGGGTTTGGCCCCGTCCTCGACCGGTTTCGATTTTGCGTGATTCTTCTTTTTCTTATTATTCTTTTTCTTAGTACCTAAATGATGCCTGTCAGTTATTACAATTAACCGGTGAGAAGATAGTAGAAAGTAGTTGGCAACTAACCAGTATTTAACTGCTGGGTCGGCTCTGTCGGAGCCATTGTGAAATCATTCGTGAGGCTTCGCGTTTTAGCCAAGTAGTATAAACCACATGTGGTCTTGAAAGATGTTAGAGAGACGTTGCGCCGTTCTACAAATCCGCAACCCACACGTAAGCCGTTGCGGTTTAATGAACATTTGAAGTTTGGTACCTGTACTTGCACAAGGTTCAAGGGTTATTTTAAGTAACCAAGTATTTAGGTACCTAGCGTAGCGAATCAGGTCGCTGTTGAATGATTGAATAGGGTACCTGAACCCCCCATATCATAGGGCAATCACAACTACCAGCTGAGCCTTCCGAATCGTTATAGTGAGTAAACAGACTTTACAACTAGTAACCTGGGGATACATAAACCAGACCAAAGTCACATTTTCTAATATTATATTGTAACAAAGTTTTGTTGTGAAGCCATCGCAGTTTTTATGAATCAAACATTATATTTCAGGATTTACTAGGTACATACCTAAGTATCTAGGTTAGATCCCGGGTACGGTCTGATCTCTATCCCGCCCTAGCAGCAACTATCTAAACTCACTTTCAGCAGAGTCTAGACCATCTGGATGGGACGGTAATTGAGCTAGACGAGCTCACGTTGCAGACAGAAACAGGCCTATCAACCCGCTAACCCTCGTAAACGCCGACCAATATTTAAAAAATACGAACGAGCAAGATTAGCAAGTTTATATTAGCGCACTAGGTATAATAATAAGGGAATTTGTATTGAATAGTAATGTCCACAGCATTCTGGAAAGTTGTTTCGATGGTAATTCTAGCGTACCTGCGTACATGGTAATGGTACCTAAAATCCAGCTCCCAATTCATCGGAGCTTCGTCCTAAGGTAACCCCGCCAGTGGCTGTTACTAAATGTGGCTTAAGAATGTCCGTGCAACGATATGTGATTGGTCAATCAGCCATTCGTTAAAACAAATCTGAAAATTTGAGATTCGCGACGATTCTTTCTTCTGCACATATTTTCTACCCTTCGCTGGCACTTTTTGAAATTGAAGCTGCCCTCACTCAGCTGTGAAACTCAGATGGCTAATTCATATGCCCGGTCGAAGTAGAGCGATATTGCCTTTTATAATCCTGCTGTCTGCCCGACTCTAAGTCAATGGGTACAATGGGTTCGCTATGTGCAGATATCATACCATACATACATCCACTAGTTTAGAAAGCAAATATAAAAGGGAAGACGGATTCGTAGATATCTCCACTGAATTGTTCAATTTCCGTGAAGTTTCCTAGCAGCAGTATATCATTAACTTATCATGGACCTATGGTGAACGCCTCAAACTCATGCAGCAGCCTTCTTCGTCTTTGACTTCTTCCCCTTTTTGCTCGACTTAGCAGCATCTCGTTTGCTTATCGTAGCAGGCTCCTTAACAGCTGGCGCATCATTACTGTCATCCTTCACTTCCTCCTCCATTGCGACATCCTTAGGAGCTGCCTCGATAGCTTTCGGTGCTTCATCCTCGGCAGCTTCAATAGCAGGAACGTCCCTCTCTACTTCGTCAACCGACTTGATCTTAGGTCCTTCGAAATCATAGCCCATGTCCTGTAATTTCTTTGCCCGTTCGGCACGCTTCTGCTCTTCCTTGGTGATCTTCTGGGTCCATGTCGACTCTGACAACGGCTTCTTCAGGTTATTGCCTGCCATCTTGTTCCAAGGTACCTTCTTGAAGCGTCTATTTGAGCCCTTCCAGAGATCCTCGTGAACCTGTGACTTGGGAACGACCTTAACTTTCAGTATTCGTCCGAATAGTAGGTAGTTGTCCATCGTCTTTGCGACAACCTCTGCGACTGGCGATTCGGTGAACTCGATGAAAGCGAAATGTTTACTGGCACCTGTCTTCTTGTTTCTGGACATTCTGATTCTCTCGATTGTACCGAATTGGGAAAAGTATGAGCGCATTTCGTGTTCGTAGAAACCGTCTATAACCTCCGAAGTTAGCATTTATCTCAGGGCGCAGATCGATGCACTTACGTGGTAGGCGGCCGACATATACAACGCCATGATCTCCATTAGATTTGGAAGACTTGAGTAATTCCTTGGATTCCTTCGGAATTTCGCCTACGTCTTGGCCTTCTTGAAATGTAGCATCGACATCGGCTATAGCATCTTCGTCGTCGCTGTCAACGATTTTCGCGAGAGCCTTGGCGTTGTCCTTCTCGTCATCCGAGGATTGCGCATTGTCGTCTTCACTATCAACATTTTCCTCAGCCTTCTTGCTCACTTTGGTAGATTTCGAGCTCTTAGAGGTCTTCGTCTCCGTTGATCGATTGGCTTTAACCTTCTTCGAATGGGAGTCATCTTTGGTGGGCTTGGATTTCTTTGCTGCAATTGGGCTGGCATCGTCGGCCGCTGTATATGCTTCGTTAGTTGGGAGATTCGAAGATGCGCTGCCAATTGCACTAACCTTTTCGTTTGGTAGCTGGAGCATCAGCTTTGCCTTTAGTTGCAGGCCTTGCAGCCGGTACGGCGACTTCTAAAATTATTGTCAGATATTAAAAAATTGAGAAATGATAGTATTTTCTACAGATACTCACCCTTTGCTTTCCTTTTCCTGAGTTCTGGTGCCATCGTGAAGATATTCTTACCGTACAATGGTTTGGTTGATGATCTTGTGCAAAGCTGCGAAACTTTTTTTTTTCTTTTGCGCCCAGGATTCTGCCACCTTAATGTTGGCGGTGAGAAGGTGAACCCCACTTATGCCACTTCTCTAAGCTCTAGCTTTCTCTTCCACTGTAAAGTGGGTACCTACGAAATAAAGTTACTGAGTACAGTGCTGTAGCACCGCTAATTGAAGTATTATTCAAGAAAACGATAACTGCAATATCACGGCGCATCCATTCATTCCTCAACTTGCACACTGAATCATTTCATTTAGAATATAACTTGGCTGATGAGGCTTTTCTAAAAGGTTACCAAAGTCGGTCATATTAAGCCAAATCCCGGGTTTTAGGAAGGAATTCAGCTTAAACCTCAATTCGCTGATATAGGAGTTAGCTGCAAGACTGTTGCCTATAAAACCAGCAGTCTACTAACAACATAATACGTCTGAGTTCGTTTCATACGTCTTTATAACGCCTCAATTTTCCCCCTACAAAGATCAAAGATCTAGGCCGGCACACCGATTCGGAGGTCCGTTGATCGCCAAGATGAATTCCTCAAAAGAAGGATTATCCCATAACGAGATCTGGGACGATTCAGCCCTAGTGAATTCGTGGAACGACGCTCTGGAAGAATACAAGGTACGGACTAATTGTCCACCAAAGCCATTCTGTTCTTGTCTAAACAATAATATCTAGAAGTATCACAGCATTCACAAAAATGGAGGCAATGTAGAAGATCTTTTAAAATCTAACCAGTGAGTTCTTCCATACCCCCCCTCACTATCCATCAGCCACCTATGTGGCTGCAGCTTCATGAGAGACATACTTATCCAAGATTCTTTAAGGACCTCGGATGCCAAGACCGAGACTGAGGATGTCCGCAAGCCATCAAGCCCACGTTCTCCCAAAACAGATTCCGAAATGAGAGGGGAAGCTTCCGTAAGTCATTGACCCGGCTCTGCCAAAGTCCACCCTTGAAGGGGATCCCGGACGATCAAGAAAGCTTGGCCTAGATCTCCCAAGATTCTAACGAAACGCAGAATGGGGGACAAGAGGACGGAACGTCTACCTTCCAGCATAGCCATCCGCATGGTGGAGCTCCCGGTCCTCAAGGGCTACTAGGTTCAGGTGAGCTTCAGATTAGCCCTATCCCGGCTGAGGGGCTAAAGAGGGAAAAATTCTCCTAGATGAGAACGAACTATAGGAACTTGGTTTGGCTAACAATTATATCGTAGTGCGTGATGAGGGGTTGAAAAGGTTGTTGATGTCCTGGTACTATGCAGGTTATTACACGGGACTCTATGAAGGCCAGCAAAATCAATCCCAACAACGAGAGTCGGAACAGAGTTGAATGGAAGATTTAGAGATTTGCCATCACCATCTCAAATCTACTCAGATTCGTTGTGGGATTCGTCATGGGATCTACCTGACAGGCAAGGATCTGTAACGCCTTGTGTTACAAAAAGTTGTGACGGTGATAACGTCATGCAGTCCAGATTCTGCCGGCATGCGACAAGACGTGCATCAGTTTCCAGCCATTAGGAAGACACCTGCAGAATACTTCAAACTGCAGAATGGTAATTGGAGGACCAAGTCGAGGAAACAAACCAAGACTACCATTATGTTCTTCGTGAAGATCATGAACTGATTCCCCCGCGTTTGGTTATGATTATCAGCTTGGCTCGTTTCTAGCTGGATATCAAGAAACAAAATTTATAATATTTTCAAGTCTTCGTAAGATGTTTCCAGTAATCATGCTAATACTCAAGTCTAGAGAGAATATTAGCCTCATCTCTATGATAGTCAATGTTGATACATGCAGTCTCTAAGTCAATAGGCACGCAGTCTTAATGTTCCACATTGACACCGGGCACATTGTTCGAACTCCGTGGTAAGATCTCAACTCTCGACGAAGCCGAAGGCCGAACTAGCTGCTATCGAGAGGCCGCCGACATTAGCTTGCGGAAATTCGTGAACCCTATAAAACTCATATAAGACCATTCTACGTAAACTGGAAGCTGTGAATGAATTTGGTGAAGGATGAGACTGTTGAAGAAACAACATTAGGCACATGGTGCGGGAGACTAAGGCAGGGATCCCCCTTCAACTAAGCACGCATAGTACGTTGTTCCATACACGCGCAAGTCTAACTCGAATTGGGTTATATTCAAAAGTTTCCCTTGCCGTAGAGGCTGTCAAGGCTGGGAAGGGGTTATTAGATAAGGTTTATCCCTAAGCAGGTACAGAATCTCAACCGCCCAGGGAGTTCAGATGGTAATTGCAGGGATCCTCCAACTCTAGTTCCCTCTACGGAAACATGCACGTTTCTTGCCAAGGATGATTTTCAGTTCCCAAGAGCATCCGGATGTCGTGTTTCTGCGTGGTAGTTATTAAAGGATAATAGAGACTTTGATTCCGACTCGGCATAGCGTCGATAAAACGTGGTTCCCACGAAAGTCGGGTATAGGTGCCGAGTATACATACAAGCCACAGCTCGCAATACGCGCCGTAAAGAGATTCGATGTTCCAAGCTTCCAAGGTTCTAGGTTCCGAAGGAGATATTAGGTACCTGGCCAAGTGCTGTAGCTTGGCTAGCTAAACTTTACTTAGCTTAAGCTTAGACTAATACTTGTCAAATTATAGGTGGTATCTGGGGCCAAAACTCAATTGAAAGCGACATTACACTAAAACTTTTTGAGATGAGACCGCTAGTCTAGATCCCCCTTAGGCCAATCTGGAAAGCATCTCCTATGACATCTCAACTTTGGAACTATCTTCACAACTTCGGATTGCGCATAGATTAAAACAGAAAGATTTACGTCGGTCTTTCAAACATTTTACTACGATAATGTTGAGAAGGAATATAAGCACACATACAATAATTCGGTGAATAGTGAGCTCCGGATCAGTTGCTCCCCTGCTTTTAGTATCTCTAGGGGTTTGAGCTATGACCGCAGACAAACCCCTGTTCTATAGCGGTTTAAGCGAAGGGTCAAAACACCATCCGAGACAACTCTGTCACATCGACCTCCTACTCCAAGCTCTCCCAAATCTTGGAGCCGCCTAACCCGTCTACCCATGGACCGCCCTATGCCATACTCGACGACGTATCCGTTGTAATGAACAATTAAGTGGCATACATCCGGTTACCGTCCGTATCCAGCCATAATGGACCACCTTCAACCCCGGTTGCCAACCCCAGCTGAGTCCTGCACGGAAGATTTTCCAATGCTGTTTCGAGAGCAACTCCTGGTCAAGGAGTAATATCTCAAGGGCCCGCCTCGGGCTTGACGGCAAACTAAGAAATAATCATGCTGGATTTAAGTGACGAGGTCGCCCTTCTGGGTCCAGACGTGGGTTGTTTCTTTTCACTCTCTTCTTCAGACGACTCGTCCTGTGTATACGCTCTTTTCCTTTCGCTCTCTCGAGTGTTTTGTGCTTTACGTCTTGTTCATTCTCTAATCACGAGCAGGCCCTCGCCTTTCAAGCTTCTTATTGCCAGGTCCGGTACTGTTATTCAGGTGGAATCATTTCATAACGACCCTTAAAGAGGAACATTTACGATTAATCTAAATCTTCTAAACCGCCATCATGAAGTACTCAGCAGCTATTTCGGTCGCTATTGCGCCGCTGGCCATCGCGAAAGCCGTTCACAACGTCTACCCTCAACATAAGAGATCCAGCCACAAGGCGGAACTAGGAGCTGTCGCCGGTTCCGCTGAGGCTATCAATGTTCTGGAGGGTGTTCAGCTCGGAAGCTCGACTCAAGTTATCGTCATCTGGGCTAACCCTGGAAACAACGCCGCCACGACAACTCTGCACGAACAGGTCACAGTAACTCAGACGGTCACTGCTGCCGCTGGAACTTCTGCGGCAGCTACTTCGGCTGCTGCGGGTGCCGCTGCGACCCACACAGTCACCGTTGGTGGTGCTGCTGGTCTAGTCTACACTCCCGATTCCATAACGGCCAACGTCGGTGACATGGTCATCTTCGAGTTCATGAGCGCCAACCACACTGCGACTCAATCTACATTCGCCACGCCCTGCAAGATCATGGAAGGTGGTATGGACTCGGGCTTCCAGCCCAACGCCAACAACACCGTCAACCCCCCTCCCAAGGTTGCCATGCAAGTCATGACCACCGACCCTCTATGGTTCTACTGCAGGCAGTCTGGTCACTGCGGTAAGGGTATGACCTTCTCCATCAACCCTTCCGCGGCCAAGACCCAAGCCATGTTCCAAGCGATGGCTATCCAGCAGAACGGTACTGGAGCTGGCAGTGCTATCACTGGTAACTCCACCGAATCTGCTTCATCTGCAGTTGCTGCTGCGCCAGCCGCTACTTCTGCCGCTGCCGCCGCCGGCTCCGGCAGTGTCAACCAAGGAAGCGGCACGATTGAGAACGGTGCTTGCGTCTGCGCTGTCACTTGCAGTTCTGGCAGCTTCCCCGCCGTGGCAGCCCAGGGTATTGGTGCTTTCGGTGGTATTGCAGGTTAGTAACGCGTCCTACAGAAACTTTTCAAAGCATATACTAATACCGAGATAGGAGCTCTACCTGCAAGCATGATGGAAACCGTCTAATTAATATCTGCGGCGTCCGGTTGAGGATCATGAGTGTGATACCACGGCAGCGGCGACTGCGATTCGAGATGTTCCGTTTTAGGGGGTTTGCCTGAATGACTAGACTTCTTTTTTTTATTACCTGGCATTAGGAGGTTTTTAAACATATGACTGGATCGTATATTATTATATATTATAGGTGCACTTAATAGGTCATCAATGAAGTAAAATACCATTTCCCCCGTTCAATGAAGTGTCGTGAAGTTTTGATATTGTGTGTTTGTAAATATGAGTATATTACGAGTCACTAAGTCCAGAATCGAATATACTTCAGATTGAAAATATTTATATTCGTTGAGGAACGAAATCGAGAAAGTCCAGACGCCGTTGCACGCCTAGAGCCCCATCCTATTGTAGAAAGATTCGTCCTACATCGTGATATCATGAAAATGGATTTCCGTCACCCTGTCTACGCCTATATGCCTACTACCACGCTCGCACCTTGACGACTACTTCGAGGCAGTAGCTTGCTTCTTCGCATCGGCTAAAAACACATAATCAATCAGTTATCAAACAGCCAGTAACATGTTCAATGCGAGATCATCCTTACCAGCAGCTTGCTTCTTGCGCATCATCTCGGCGACGGCCTCTTTGTCACGCTGCATTTCGGAACCGCTCTTGGCGTTCTTCGATTTCTACGTGAGGACAAATTAGTATACTATGACCATTTGACCGGAAGGCTCTCCACCGCCATTCGTATTACGCGTCACCTCTACGCATCGCATGTCGGTCAATTTCAACCGTATAACAAGTACGACTATTGTTCCTTTTTATATATCGCAATGTATTACGGCGGGTTTCCATCGACTGATCAATAGCGAGCGTTCGGTGTCGGAGGTGGGCGGACGGATGGTGGCAGAGGCAGACGTAAGCTGGCGAAAAGACTCACCTGAGAAGCCTGGGCCTTGAGGTTCTTCTCGCGCGCCTTTTCGCGCTGGTTGCCGCGGGCCATCTTGATCGAGGATGTGGGAAAGAGAGGTTAGACGAGGTAAGGGTAGCAGAAGCAGCGCTTAATAAAACGCGGGTCGGTTGTTTTGGTGTCTCGGTGTCTTGGCTGTTATAGAACAACTTTTTTTGAAGACGGAAGATCGAAGAGTAGAGTCTAAGGCTAAGAAGGTTCATGTATCTAACCGCCTGTTGCTTAAAATAAATAGTTGACCCAGGGCCTAAAGAAATAAGCCACAGTGTCGGGGTTTAGGCGGTGGGTTCCTGCTCAGAGCCGCTGTCTATTCTCACTGTTTCCAGCGGAACCTTCCCTAAAATGGCCTAAGATTGGCAGGGACGGGTCAGAATTAGGCCAGTCAGCCCAGTGTACATATAACCCTCAAGCATATGAAAGGTTAAAAAGGTATAAGCCCCACAAGTGGTAAAACCCCTTAAGGCTATGATTAATTAATTATAAATACTTTATAAATATATATTTTTTTATAATAAATATTAATAAATATATATAATTTAAAAATTTATTTTATTTTTATTAATTTTAATTACGAATTAAAATTATTATAATATATTAATAATTAAATTATATAAAAAATTTTTAAAAATAATTTTTTATATTTATTAAATAATTATATAAAGTTTTTTTAACGATAATATATTAAAATTATAATATAATTTTAATTATAATTTTATTTAATATTATACGTTTTTAATAAAATTTAAATTTAAATTATAAAATAATTATTTAAATATTATAATATTATATAATTTTAAAATATTACATGTAATATTAATTTTATAATTAAAAATATTATTATATATAAATAATAATTTAAAAAAATTTTATTATTATTATTTTTTATAAAATTATTTAATTAAAAATATAATATATATAATATAAATATTTATATTAATATTATTATATTTTTTTAATTATATAAAATTTAATTTTTTTTAAATATTATATATTAATTTTTAAAATATTTAAATAATATAATTATTTTATTATAATATTATAAAATTAATAAAATTTTTATTATTTTATATTATAAATTATTATTATTTATAAACGTTATAATTAATTTAAGTTTTATTAAAAAATATTACGTAATTATTTATTTATTATTTAAAATTAAAAAAATATATTAAAATTTTTTTAATTTATATTTTACGAATATATTTTATATATATTTTTAATTTTAAAATTTTTTTATAAAATTATTAATAATAATATAAAATTTTTATAATAATTTTTATAATTTATATATTAACGTTTTTAAAATTAAATAAATAAAATTAAATATTACGTTATAAAATTTTATAATAAAATAAATTATATTATAATTATTTATTAAATATTCGTAATTATTTTTTATTAAATTTTTTAAATAAATAATTTTTTTTTTCGATATAAAAAAACTTATAAATATTTTTTATATTTAATATAATATATAATTTATTTATTAAATTATTTATTTTAAAATTAAATATTAATAATTTTAAAATATTTATATTTTAAGTTTTTTATTATATATAAAATTATATTATTAATTTAAAACTTTTAAAATTAAAAAAAAATTAAAAAATATATTAATATTTTAAATAATTAAAATAAATTTAATTTTTATAAAAATAAATATTTATTTATATTAATTAATAATTTAAAAATTAATAAATATTTTAAATTTATTTATATTAATATATATTTAATATTTATATTATAAAATAATAAAAAAAATATACGTTATTATTATAAACTTTATTATTAATTTTATAAAATTCTCATTTATATAAAATAATATACCTTATAATAGAAGTTTATATAAGGAGGTACATTCTAAAATATTAACTAATAAGAGATTAAAGCTTTTTAGATATATGGGGCTTATACTTTTTTAACCTTTCATATGCTTAAGGGTTGTAGAAGGAAACCCCCATTTTAGGATCTTGTGACTCCTAGGCCAATCATATTCTTCTTTAGTCACTATTCTGGATCATTCTTCACTTGTTGAAGAATTAAACCTCAACTCATCGGATCCATTCACGATGCCAACGGCTTTTGCTTCAATGCATATCATAAATACAAATTCATCACAGTCGATCAGATATATCGATATATAAAAAATGATCTGAAATGATTTCTGAGTCATCAATTATTGCCAAAAAAACCAGTTGTGATGACAGCTGTACATGCTTCTACAAACGGACAGTTCTATGAAGCTACACAATGGATTTTGAAAGTTATACCAAACCCCATTCCACGATAACCTTAGTAACGGCCATAAATTTTTACGATTGTTAGAAATACCGAAAGCTCTTCGAATTTCAACAATACAATATGAATCAAATTGTCTTTGTATCGCTTAATAAAGCAGGTGTCTTTCTCTCAAGTATCTGGTCACTATTTAAAAGGAATTCTAGTGGAGTTCGGCCAATAAGCGCGAGGACGACCTGAAACGAATTTAGTTAATTGACATCCAATGGAACCTCCGTGGCAATCCAATTCTCGCGATACATTCGCCCAACGGTATACAGGCCATCTCTAAATCATTGGATGAGATGATGTGTCCCTGCAGTTCTATCTCATACTCCCTGACTGCGGGTTTCCTAGCATGATAGTACGTGGTCCGTTAAGAGTCGTGATTCGTGTTAGCTCTCCAAGAGTTGCAGACCTAAACGTTTAAAGGGTAGGGATTCACCACATGCATCATGAACATGCATCATGGAGGATGCAAAGAATAATCTCTAGATCGGTCCTTGTCCCTCTCCACCTGTAGATGAACCCCCGGAAATTCAGGGAAGATGTAAAAAGAATCTAACTTAGCCGGCTCGTACCTAGCTCACCCGCACGCGTTTACCAATAACCTCCATGTGTATGGTAGCAGGGTCCCTGACGAGGGGCAACTCAGGCTTCAATCGAGCGTGAGACGACCCGCGCCTAGGCAAAATCATTGGTCGGAAACATCTGCCCAATACGAAACGTTAAGAGCCGCCCATATTGACTGTTAGGACTGTTAGGTATCTCAAAATTTCCAATTATCCCTAAATCTATTGTCTCGTCTTCTTCACAATCCTTCTTTGAACAAGCTTCCTTTTTTCCAAACCCTATTAAAAGATCTTGAGCCGCCGGTCCGCCAACTTTATCATTGTTCATCGGTTTTGTACAACAAGGGAGCTATTGTCCTAGACGGACATACATAATAACAATACCTTCAACTTCATCCATTGTTTTATATTTTTATAAAACTTCACCCCACAAATCGTTACCTCACACTCCCTTCTATTTTTTCCTTTTCGTTCAATTTCCTTTCTCGACCACGCCATTTTCCCTTCACGTTCGTTCGATCGATCGATTTCCACAGATCTGCCAGTCAGGTCCACGTAACAAAGACAAGTAAATTAGATTCACGATAACTGCAGGCAGTTTCAACAGTTGGTCTCCCATTTTCTATAATTCCAGCAATGCTGCCGAAACTCCGGAACGCTAATGCTTACACTCCTAGAGACACGAATCTAGGTATCTCCAAGGCCTTCAAGATGTTTGGATCCAAGTCCGGTTTCCAAGGCTCCGCCTTCGTAATTCTTCAGGTCATCCGTGCCTGCAACCTCGCCGTTCTTCTGGCTGTCATCTTCGTCTCCGGAATCATGATGTATTTCGCCAAGATGCCCAACGGATTTCAGTTCTTCAACGACGTCTCCCTGGCCTTTGTCATCGGCGTCGCCGGTCTCCTTTTCTGGACGGAGCTTCCCATCAACTACGGCAAGGGAGTCATCGGACGTAACTGGCCGGTCCTCGGCGAAGACCGTGGATTCACTTGGCTTGGTATCGCCATGATCCTCATGGGCTCCCACCTTCTCGGCGCGCTCAGCAACAGTACTTACAACAACAAGGACGTCCCCTTCGCAGTCTGGCAAGCTATCATGGGAGCCGGCATCATCGCCATCGCATTCGGCGTTACTAACGTCATCGCGTCTCTCGTCTTCAGCAACAGAGCAAGCGGTGTCCGAGCCCGCGAAATCCGCAACAACGGCGCAACTACCCGAGACGTCAACTTTACCGAGGAGTACGACAGCTACCGAAGCAACTCGATCCGCAAGGAGAAGACCAAGAGCAGATGGTTCTTGGGAAAGGGTGAATCCAAGCCCAAGATCAGCCACCCGATCACCCATGACGTCGAATACGGACACAACAGCGACGAGCTGCCAATCGTCAACGACCGCAGCAGCCCCATTATTCCCGACGTCAAGCGCCCACCCACCGCGCTACACCCTGCCTTCAACGCCGGATCGCGATCGAGCCGATACAGCGAGGCCAGTCATCTTGACCGCTTCACCGACAATAGGATATAGGTCAACTAGCACAGGATGGTCTGTCCACGTATTATAAGCATTATGGCATGGTGTTAAAGGAGGAAAGGCGTTCAGGTTCGGTGACTTCGGATATACCCTGATTATGGTTCATGGGACAAAACTTCGGGGGTCTTACTACAGCGTTTTCCAGCGTTTTTTTAGTGTATATCATAATCAGGAAAGCGACATAATTATTAAACAAGTTCTTGCATTCGTCCCTCTAAGTGTGATGTGTAAGGTCTATGTATTATCTGCGTTTGTCCGAGCCACGAGCCACTGTCCACGCGGATGCTTCCTATCAAATTTGATACATTTCTCGGTGAGCTTAAATTAAAAATAGCTTTGCTCTTTACTAATTTAGTACTAGTCTCTAACGAGTAAAGTCAAAATCAAACAGTGTGATGAGCAGCGATCGATCTTCTGCTACTGAATAAGGTTAGCCATTGATAATAAAGTTGAAGGTTAGCTTGATTGTAGCACGTGACTCTATTAGCTCATTAGCCTCATTCGATGTTACTAGGCCTGCTGCTGTGTAACTTTTACCCATTATCCGATTTCTACATTCCATCAACAACCAAGCTTCAACCTTCCACCTTCCACGCAACCTTCCCTTCTTCCATCTTCTAAATTGTTACTTTAATCAACCACAAGGTCGTGACGAAGTTCAATTCCGTAATCTGAAGCAATTATTTCTAGATATTTGATCGACTCTCGGATAGTCATTCTTTGCGACAATTTTCTATCTTCGATAATCTCGACTTCTACCAACACCAACGGCCAACCTCGATTTGGAACCGGATGACCTTCCTTGGACACGACGATATTAATCACCTCACGACGCGCCCATCTACGATCGCACTCGAAAACGCCTCTTCGAAATTAATTCGCAAGGTTGAGTAGTGTTTGGCAGAAATAAGAGATAACACGCAGAGTAGGCCTCTGGCCATCCGCGTAGCAGGATCCTGGTGATGAGAACAATGCTTTGAACGGTCATCTAACTCTTCAGTCCTCTCTACCAGACAGTCAGTCATCTGGCTGATCTGGCAAAGTTGGTGGGGCTAGGCAAGAGTCATCAAATTTACAATTCTCGTGCCGTGCTTTTTCCTTGGTGAGAGACTATTGCATGAGGGGCATCTGCCCATCTGGCTTTGTGACATTCTACACTTCTATTTCAGAATTGGGCCATTGTTCTCTCTAGTACAAGCCACTAGAAAAAAATAGTGGCAACATCACCTTCTGATCACTCCTCCAAACATTGCGAGGTTCCCAATAGTTCTCCCTCTTCAACCCAATTGCATCGTGTTCAAATCTATTAAGCAATCATGTCCAACGAATCTGAGTCTGAGGCGGTAGCTCTCGCCTTCCGAGAAGCTGTCGAGGATCTTGGTTTCGCTAGAAATGAAATCAATACGTTGACAATGATTGCACGAGAGAATACGGAGCATGCACACGCTATTTCCGGTGCACTTCAGGAACACATCAAACGGGTAAGTCCAGTTTCCAATTAGCTACGTAATGATTCGATTTATTATTATTGTCATGTCACGCTATTACCAGTTGAAATAGTAAGCCTTGAAATACTATACTAACGCATTCTTCTAGGTTGTCCCCGCTAGCAAGCTACCAGCTTTATATCTCCTTGATTCTATCGTGAAGAATGTTGGCACGCCATACACGCTTTACTTCGGCAGGAAGCTCTATCAAACCTTTATGGACGCATATGCCTCGGTGGATATGCCTACTCGGCGGAAGATGGACGAGATGCTTCGAACTTGGAAGGAGCCTGTCCCAGGCTCTCTCGATACCAGACCCGTGTTTCCTCTTGATGTTACACGTCCCATTGAGAATGCTCTCATCAAGGCAAGAACAACAGCGCTGCAGACACAGCGAGAGTATGCGCGGGGTCAGCAACAGTTGTTTGGTCGCGGAAGGCCGATGAATCAAGGAATGCCATATCGCGACACCCCTACTCCGCCAGGTGTTCAGCTACCTCCTCAAGTCAACGGTTATCCAACTCATTCACCGGTTCCCACTACCAATGGTTCATCATATCCTCATCCAGCCCAGTCGTCGGCTGGCTATCCGTCACACCTAGTAAGTATCACACCGCACATATAATATAAGCGAATTTATACTGATGCGTCGTCTAGAGCCAGCCGCCCCCTTCAAGATCTACACCTCAACCCATGCCAGCAACATTGGCCTTTCAACCACCACAATTAGGAGGTTACGGTGTACCAAAGGCTGTAATCAGCATAGATGCTTTAAATGATGACGTCCAGAGACTGATCTTAGCCTCCAAGGCTCAGATCGCCCAAGCTCCGCATGATCCTAGTTTACAGAGAAGGCTGAAGGCATTGGTGGATTTGCAAACAGTACTTCAGACCCAGAACCTGCCAGAGGATCAGTTAGTGCTTGTTAAGAATCAAATTGCAGATCTTGCCGTGACTATAAGAGCACCCCCTGCCCAAACAACTACGCCTACCCCTGTACCACAACCTGTAGCAGTAGCCCCTCCGCCGGCAGCGGCGCCAAAGATTTCTATAGACTCTTTGTTTGGACCAGGTGCATTAGCTGCTCTAATGGCTCGAAAATCCACCACGCCACAAGCGTCTACACCTTACCCTCCTCCCCCGGCTGTACCTGTTCCAACACCACCTCCTCAACGGGTTGAGCCTCAGAAGCCAGTCGCTACACACCCGCCGCCTCCGCCAGTTCCCAATGATCCGATGGCACTCATGAACATGTTGAGACTAGCTGGCATGCTTCCAGGTGCACCGGCGGCCGGTAGTTCAGCCGCAGCGTCTCATCCTACGCCTCCGGTTCCCTTCCCCGCTCCGCTCAGCATCCCAAGAATGCCACCAGTCAATCAGCCGGTTGGACCCGTGACACTCGAGTCCCTTACGAGTGATATCGTCCTGAGACCCTCGTCTCTTAAGCAGTACGTTTCAACGTGAACTTATGATTGATTTAGACTAACAACATGTAGATTCCGCCCCCAATTACTACCATTCCTTTTTGGATCCCTGGGCCCTCAATGTACTCAGTGTGGACGACGATTCCCTAAAGATGAGGAGGGCAAAAAGAAGAAGACTGCCCATATGGACTGGCATTTCCGCGTGAATCAACGTATTGCAGAGGTCGAGAAGCGAGGACAGCACCGGAGTTGGCTAGTCGACGAGATGGTAAGTTTCTTCTTATGGATTTTATACCTAGAGTAGTTATGCTGATATGACTAGGACTGGATCAAAACTCGGGAGACCATCGACAAGGATCACGTGGCTCCACCCGCGGATTCTAATGCAGCAGCGGGCGGTTCTGCGCCCAAAGTCCCTAAACTACAGTATATACCGGTCCCCGATGACCCAAGTCTGGCCAACAGCGTTTGCAGCATCTGCCAGGAGAAGTTCGAGACGAGATGGTTAGATGATGCTCAGGAATTCGTGTGGCCTGATGCCATGAAGGTTGGCGAGAAGATCTATCACGCCAGTTGCTACCAGGAAGCATTCAAGGGTAGTGCAAACAACGGCGGAAACACGCCATCGTATGCTAGAGGCACTCCTGAGCCGGTAACAGGAAAGCGCAAAGCTGAGGTGAGTTTTTGCAAGCCTATGCCCTGAAACTTACGAAGAAGTCATTACTAATACGATATAAGCAGGATGAACTATCTTCGGCAACACGGAGCAAGGTCAAGGTGGAGGGTACTTAGAGTGCGCCCGTCACTTCAACCCTTCTCGGCAAGAAGTATATTCCTCCCGTGGGATGTCCAAGCGCCGAAAAGAAGCGCCACAGCCCGAACCGCTCGCGTGTCCACATTATGAAGAGGTCGGGCGAGAGTGGGTATAAGCCGATGATGTCGAGTCCCCTACAGAACTCTTTGTAGGCATAAAGGGAGGGGCTACGGGATCGTTAACGGCTTCTTACGCTTTGCGGTTCCGTCTGATCTGCGGCTCTAGATACCTATTGTGTCTGGAAGTTACCGAGCTGTGGATATCTGGATAAGGTCATACTTGCGCCTGGTGGTTTGGTGGTTTATGTGAGGAAGGAAAGGCGAATAAAAGGAAGCAGTGCTAGGTAGAACCACTTAATGCGAAGTATTGACCTTACATTGGTTTTTATGAGTTTTTACTGGTGATTCCATGGACATCGATCACTCTAGGTATGTCCAGGTATGTCTTGGTGACAGGATCATGTTGCAGGGTTGTTTAAGTCAAATCCCGAGACAGGCGTATCAGGGAAAGGAGACCAACTAAGGAGGCTATTAAGTTCTCGCCTACCTAGATATGAAAGAATTGACTTTATATTGAACATGATTGGAGTGCATTAACTATTACCCGCGAGCCAAACTGAAACTAATGGGTGGCTACAAGGGACATCGCTATATGTTTTCCTAAAGCGGCAAAGAAAGTGAGAAAATAGCTAGGTTCTTATAACCTCGATTTTGGGACCCGCCTGTAGGTATCGTGTCTGCGATGTGACCCTTTAACCTATTTTCAACCAACATCCTAACAATTCTACTCGAATAGGTAAATTACGTGAGAAATTGACGCGCTTCAGTATCAGATGAGGCAAATGCATGATAATTATTGGTTTGAGAAACTAACGGCGTAAAATTTGGTGCTTGTTATGGATCGGTGTTTGAGTTCTAGGTTTCTAGGTATATAAAGGAATAAGACCACAGAGGAAAAACTGGAATAGAATCTTTTAAAACTGATCTCAAGTTTTGATATGAAAAACCCGACCTTTCCTTCACCTCTTTGAAAGAGAAATCAACATATTAGCCACTGAATTCCATTCCGTTCCCCTTAACAAAATTTTAAAGGTCCACGAATGCCCCCTACGGCGCAGCAACCATAGGAAGTGGACAGATTAAGCTAAGCTAACAACCACTGGTGAAATCTTGCTACGGAGCTTACGCTACCGCTTTATATATTACAACGATTGATACGAATAGGAGATGAGATGATTTCTAAGTCATGAGAAGCCCAGGAACATCGTCCTCCAGTTTCTTTGCCGCACGATCAACATATCAGCGCAGAGTCCATGATGTGTTTTGGGGAAACTATCCTCCACGAACCGAATCCATCGCGCTGCTGGGACGTGTTATAATGGAAAAGTACCTGTTGGTGCGATGCTCATGAGTGGCGGAGTTGGGGTTTCTCAACAATGTCTGCCTGGGACTTAATCACGGACCATTCCGGGACTCCCTGGAGCCCTAACGAATTAATAATCCCTGGGATTTGTCATTGTGATGGCTGTGAGAAGAAATGGCCAAATTTCATATCCTTTCAGCTCACCATGGGATTCTTCTATGCTGATAAACTTCTTGGAGATTCCTGCTTCATAATGCAGCTGCTTGGCCCTGACGTATTTTTGGTGGAGGTCACATCACTGGCTCTGGTCAATCAAAGGAGTAAATATGACCCGTATTTCTATAACAGGCGGTCGTCCGAGCGGTCGAGACCCGGGTTATGGAACCTAAGCCCGCATACTCAAATTGTAGCATCTCGGGCTGCGAATTTAACTCGTTCTTTGACCGAGACACAGCAACGAAGTTAAGAGTCGCGCGATAGGAAACATGCCAGACCGGGATAGCAATACCAAAAAAGGTGAGAATTTACTGTTGTTTTTACCCCTGTCTCTCGATTCCGATGACCCTTGTTACTCTAACTTGAGTCCGAGGTAGCTTGCCACAACTGCATTAAGAGGCGTATCGTCTGTGACAAGACCGGAGATTCTTGCCGCAAATGTGCTAAGAAGAATTTGACATGTCCCGGTTACGGAATAAGATACCGGTTCGCTAAAGAGACGACTAGCTCGAACGTGTCGCCGCCGTCAACTTCGGAGGGAGAGCAGGTCGGGCTGAAACACCAGAAAAATATCCGTCAGTGGATCGAATATTCGGGGGAATCAGCGGCGACTGGATCTAGGACGCCAAAAACGTCACCGGCAACAGGTAGCTCGTTGTCTAAATACTCACAATACTCAGCGACAACAATACCCAGGGCGTTATCGGAGTTAGATCCGAGGACCCGTTTATATTTCCTGCACTGTAACTGCTCAGACCCCCCAAATTCTAATTCCTGTGACGAAATACTGATTATTGGTTTCAGTCGCGGTACATGTGTCCCACTTCATGGTAATCTTCGACGATGAGGCAAATGGATACAGACACCACGTATTGCCTTTGGCGCATAGTAATCCCATCGTCCAAAGAGCAGTATGTGTCGTATCCGCCTTCCACTTGTCAGCGAAACATCCGCGACTCCGTCCTCCTGCGGAAGTCGTGAGGGCCAATTTAATCCGAGGGCTCTCCCAAGCTGCGGCAGTGAAACCTGACCTCAGCGAAGCCGCATGGGCAACCCTCCTCCTACTCACTGTGGCCGACCTGATTACCGGCCACGAGGATGTGCCGGCGCTTATAGCGATTTTGAACACGTTCATAGACGCTCGCGGTCCTCCCAAGGAATCCTCGAGCCCGCTGGAGAAATTTTTGTATTTCCAGTCTTCCATGTTAGTTTGCCCAGCTCCCACCAAACCCCCTTAGTTCTCAACCCCTACCACCACGAACAATCCTAAAATGAAACCCACGCCCATTCAAGCAAATCCAGTAAGCTCACACATAACAAAAATAGTCTAGGCTTCTTCACCCGCCCCTTCTCCCCACCAGGCCAACGCCCGCTCCCACTGCGTCGGCTCCTCAGCTACCCAGTCGCCACCTTCGAGGCCTACACACAAGGCCTACACAACTGCCAAAAGCACGAATCGCCACCCCTACACAAGGGCGAAGCCTACGCGGAGCGCTTCCCGCTGTACGAAGAGGCCTTCCGGCTCGCCGGCGAGATCTACACCACGCGCATGGAGGGCACCGACATCCCCGTCGACCCCGAGCACTGTCTAAGCGGGCACGTTCAGCGCATCCGTGCTCTTTGCGAGCAGGTCGATCCGACGGCCCAGGGAACGCATGTTATTACGTGGCCGATTTTCGTGGCGGCGATGGAGAGTCGTAATGGTGGTGATAGGGAGTACTTTACCCAGGCGTTGAGGAGGATTTGGGAGAGGTGCGGGTATGCCAATATTTCGAGGGGGTTTGAGGTTTTGCCGGAGCTGTGGGTGAAAAGTCGGAATAGGAGCTGGAGTGAGGTTGTGGGGGAGTATAAGGGGCTTGTTGTTTGTTGAGGGTTTTTGGGTTTATAGTATTACTTACCCGACAAATGGGTATGGTCCTGGTATGACAGCGGCGTTGGTAAATTTGACATTTTGAAATTGATGAATTCTAAGTAACATCCCTCCTAGTACGTTAGGGCCATATACTTGCTAAGTGTTAATAATCCTTCCTTGATATTATTGACTGAAGTAAGGATGTAGTTTTCTGTAGGAGACGAATGATTAACGATTGTGGTTTTGTAGTTTGTGTAATTATCGAATGCCACTGAATTCCTTAACCCCTTGACTTGTCAACACAGATCCGAAAATAATATGGAGACACGGAGTTAAGGAGTTATCTTCGTAGAGTTCATAGTCTAGCTATGGTGTGTGTAACATGGTATGTGACCAATCAGGATTCAGATTCTCCTTGACTAGGAAGGTTATACAAGGTTACACAAGGGGTTACACAAGGTTATAGTCTTCGAATTTACTAACCCTAACCCTATAGTAAGTTCAAGCTACTTACATTCTGGACATAAAAATTCTGTCTAGTATGAACCGCAGTGAAAACTTAGTCGGCCATAGGACTAGGCACCTAGATTGCGACCCGGCTGTCGTAAATTCTTATTTCTGAACCTATTCGCATAGGTCCCCTAGGACCTTGGAGAGAGAAGCGCTGAGTTGCTCTTGAGGAAACGAAGATCTCCAAATCCAGGCGACACGAGCATCCGGTCGGATTAGAGCTGCGTCTACCCCGTCCCATTGAGGGCCGAAAGCGTTAATATTGTCATTTGAACCGAAGTAATTGATGTGTGCAGCCCAGGGACTGGAATTTTGGCGGAGAGCTACCTCAAGACCAGCGTTTCTGACAACTAGGAGAAACTTATCGACAGCCATGGCAGAATGAAGGGCTTCGAATCCGCCTCCAATTTCAAGATGAGTTACCCTGGCCCCAATCAGAGGATCCTGGCCTTCGTCTTTGACGGGGAATCGGTCACCAAATCCGGTGACACGTTTCACCCACATTTTATTCGAGTCGGGATTAGTGAGAAGTTCGAAAAAGACATCAGCTAGAGAGGCGTATGGCTGGGCGTTCGAGATAATCAGCGCGGTCTGTGCAAGCGTACTCTTGATGATGGCCTCAAGCGCGCACCGGCGTTCTTCGCTGTAGCTGTTCAAGAGGTCGTCTGCCTTCGCAACGGTAATTCTTCCTTTGGCAACTGCCGCTAGTTTCCACGCCAGGTTTGCGGCATCTTGCAACCCAGTCGTGATACCTTGACCACCCGCGGGGAAAAACTGATGGGCGGCGTCTCCAGCGACAAAAACACGACCGTTGCGAAAGTTTGTTGCCAGACGAGTGGTGTTCGAGAATCGAGAGCTCCAGAGTGGGGAATGCATCCCAAAATCTTTGCCTACCCCCTGAATTGCATATTTCTTGGCGTCTTCCAACGTTGGTGCTGTGCTGACCGGCAGACTCATAGTATCTGTGTGTACTCCAGTGACACGGTAATAGTCCTTATATCCAACAGGCTGTATCAATAATGCGCCAGATTCGTTGTGGACTGATATTGGGTGTGGAGGGGGATCCGTGACGAGGACATCTACCAGCCAACCTGTAATAAAGCCATCAGTGCCAGGGTACTCGAGATTTGCCAATTGTCGAACGACGCTCTTTGTGCCGTCGCAACCAACGAGCCAGGGGGCCGTAAGTTTAGATTTCTTCCCATCTTCGGCCTCGATCTCAAGCGTAACGTTGTCGGCATCTTGGACGAGGCCGATCGCACGATGACCAAATAAGAAGTTAACCCCTCTTTCTTTCGCGATTTCTACAAGCAGCTGTTCCGTCACAGCCTGCGGAATCATTAGCGAGTGGGGGTTCTTTACACCTAGAGTTTCTCGTGACATCTGTAGTCGGGTCGGAGAAGAGCCGAAATGGACCGAATGGATAGGTTTTCCGGCGTCGATGAATCTCTGCTCTATGCCACGAGTTGCGAAAGTCTCAAGACTTCCAGCAGCCATTGCACACGCTCGAGAACGGATGTCACGCGTGGCATTCTTTTCGACGACTGTGACGTCGAGTCCAGCAGAGCGAAGCTCCAGGGCGAGCCAGAGGCCCGTTGGGCCGGATCCAACAATTAGAATATCAGGCATCGTAGCAAACAAATAGCTAATGTCGCGAAGTAAGTCAAATTGAGGGTGTTGGAATATAACTTGGGATTCATACGGCAACCTAACTACATCTTGCTGCCCTCTTCAGCTTTATATTCCATTTACAAACACTAAAAGACATCGAGTATGATGTCTTTCACAACATTGGGCGCTCGTGAGAGCGCCGAGAAGCCCGCTGTCCTCCATGGTTTGGGCAGGTGAACCGTTGTTTAGTATCGTGCATTGACGTTCGCAATCGATATTTATTCAGGGCAAATCGATAATGTATAGGTAGATGCTGCTGGCCATTTAGATACGGCAATGGATGTACGCCGGTGGGGATGTCCGGTCCTCTCGGCTCTCTCGGACTCGAGCTCGGGGTTTTCGGCTTTTTCGAGACTCTCGGGCTTATCTTGAGCGCCACATGAGCGAAGACCTCTTAGATTTTTGGCCCAGCCATCCTTGTTTAGCTTCCGTTACCATTTATCGACAATTAGACGCCTAAGAGTATGAATAGCAAAAGCCCCCCTCATCCCGCATCATCAGGACGCAAGCCACCTTCACGATCTTGTATGGAAGTACGTCATATCTGAAACAGAGCGAGCCCCTATTTCTTGCGCAAAGCGACGTTAATACTAATTCTCGTCGAGAAAGTGTTATCGACGGAAGCTCAAGTGTGATAGAGCTCAAACGTGTTCAAACTGTCTTCGTGGACATATCGCTTGTATCTATACCAATGAGCCCATCCGCCGGGATCGAAAATCCAAGCGCCGTGCTCCAGGGCCTCTGGATAAAGCTGTTGAACCCAAACAACTGCAGCCACATCCGGGTCGCTTATTAGCGGGTAAACACGGGAAGAGTCGCTT
The DNA here is from genome assembly GCA_022695765.1 of Annulohypoxylon moriforme. Classification (NCBI taxonomy): domain Eukaryota; kingdom Fungi; phylum Ascomycota; class Sordariomycetes; order Xylariales; family Hypoxylaceae; genus Annulohypoxylon; species Annulohypoxylon moriforme. The sequence continues at coordinate 419,786 of MU403094.1, read as the reverse complement.
ATTAGGGGATACATGCTGGGTGAGACCATCCATAGAGGTATGTATTCTCCCAAACCCAAGATCACATTGCCAAGATATTAAATGCAATTTTTTGAGATAGCTTTTAGGTAGTCAGGGTGATCCTACATATCACCTCACTCCTTCTGCGACGGGATGCTTATCTTATGAAAGTCTCCTATTCCCAAGCACTCAATCCCAAGTACAGATAGAAATTGCAAACCCTTCCTTCGACCAGATACGTCGATTATGGAAGATCTACATTCACAATGTCGATCCCCTTATCAAGATACTTCACAAGCCCAGTATTGAGCGAGTCCTAAATGATTTATCATTGAGTGGGGATGGGCCCGATCCCGAAACTCGAGCACTTTTCCTCGCCATATGCTACAGTGCAGTATGTTCTCTTCCGACAACTCAAGTAAAGGCCGAGTTTGCCTTCGATGCCAATGGCTTTGTTGCCTCCTTTAGGACGGCCCTTGAGAAAGCCTTAGCAGACGCGCAGTTACCTCAAACAGACGACTTAAGAGTCCTTCAAGCTTTTATAATTTACCTAGTGAGTATCATATAGTCAATATGGCGCCTAGATGAACCTTTCAGCGCTTACAATATCCGTCTAGACATGTCTTCCTAGAAAGGAATCACGTAGCATAGCACTCTTGATTTCTCTAGCAGTTCGGATCTCAAGAGCAATGGGATTACACCGCGACGGAACCATCTTTGGACTATCGCCATTCGAGACCGAGATGCGACGTCGAATCTGGTGGTATCTATGCATATTAGATTGGCGAGTTGCAGAAGACGCAGGTTTAGAAATTACTATCATGCCTTCGACTTTCGACACGAAAATGCCGCTAAACATAGACGACGATGACATAGATATATCATCGGCTAGTATCCATGGTCGCCACGAATACACTGAAATAGTATTCTCTCTAATTAGATACGAAGCGTGGTCCCTTGTCGCTTCCTGGGGCAGTAGTATGAGTATGCCGTGTCCCCACCAAAAACCAACAGGAATCGAAGAGAAGAGAAGAGCAATAGGGAATCTATCAACACATCTGGGAAATGCATACTTGAACCTCTGTCATCAGGTTTCTACTCCCTTTACCAGGATTGTATTGATGGTGACACCACTACTCATTGCAAAAATTCGACTCGTCACCCTATATCCAACTTATTGCGACAGCACAGAGGGGAAGACATCACTAACACCCGAGGATAAAAACGAACTCTTCAGGTCCGCGATTGACCTCCTTGAGTTCGAACAGTCCCTAGGGGCTGACCACGAACTGAGGGGTTGGCGTTGGTTCTTCGCTAATGCCCATGTTCAGTGGCACGCGATGTCGTTCGCCCTCTCCGAACTATGTGTCCGTTTCGAGGGAGAAACCGAATATATGGCTTGGGATGTTATTGAACGGGTATTTCCATCTGCCATCCCAGACTCGGATAGGAGAGATGATAATGTCTGGGAGCCGTTACAGGGGTTAAAGCAGAAGGCATTGAATGCCCGATACTTTTCTGCATCGCAGTCTGCTACGATTTTCCCGTCCGATATTGATAACTTCGTATTTGATAGATTATCTTTAGACTGGAACCCATAAAACCTGGTAGTCTTTGATATTGTAGCGAACACTTGAAGGATGTTGTGGAGGCATAGGAGTAACCTCATTCTAAGGAGAATTGGGGGTCATTGGTTTCTTAAACGTTCCCGAAAATCGAAACGTTGACAATTGAATCTGATGTTTATTTGCAACGATCATATTAAATACCCGGACGCGGAGGCAATTCAACCCTACATAAAACAATAAAGAGAGGTAGTTTACATGTTCTCCCTCACTTAAGTTTCATTGCCCACATGGACTTGAATGTCAGTACGTACGTGGATATTACTTGGTGATGGAACACGTGGATCTATTGCTTGATTGACATGGCCTGTGTTGTATGGACGCGATAGATATGTGTGCTCAGGGTGACCTTTATCTTTTACATGACGCTGGGTGTGGTCGGAAGCGCCATCACGATCGCTGTTTCTCGAAGCTGAGTTCCCTATGATCTCAACGCTATTCAAGGGAATCCCGTCGTCATGCGTCGTACCCATCTTGGAGGCGTCCATAGTCGTCCATATATGGTTCAAGCTAACGACACGCTTAAAGCCCCGAGAGCTTTGTTGTCCGGAGGAGTCTTGACCCCTATTCCCATCGTAGATGTAGCTATTATTCCTTGCACGGCTCCGAAGCTTTCTGACTATTTGTGGGAATATCACTGGCAAGCATGCGCAGACCACTGCTGTTGTCTCTTCGGCGGCGGTGAGGATTAAGAATATGGTGACTCCATCTAACCATTCGTGTAAGTATATTCATTGCGAAGATAGTAACATAGTGCAACTTACAACTTGGATCGGTCTTGTCATCAGTATCAATGAGAAGCGCCAGGATTCGAGCTAGTTCAAGCAGGGCAGCAACTAAGCCAATGCCGAAGACGACCATCAGTCCACGCTTTTTTGTTTTGTCAAGCCTCAACTTAGAGATGGCCCAAATGGGCAGCGCCAACAAGCCGACATCCGATATGAGACTAAAGATAACCGGCAAGGAGACATGAAGAACGCTCGTCGCGTCGCACTGCCCTTGCTTGCCGCCAGGGACAGGCTTGTGGGATTTCTCATAGTACTGGAGGAAGTACCACTCCACGGGTTTACACTGAAATAGGTAGAAGGCGGTGCCGCCGAAGAACCAGAGGATGATGTAGACGAAGTTGACCCACCAGAAGATGCGTAGGCTCCGGTTAGATACTAGGAATAGTCGTCTGTAGAAGAAGAGTAATGTCATCTTGATACAGACGAAGAAGCTGCACATCAAGACCATGGTTATCCAGATATGCTTCCCTCATGCGATATAATCAGCTGACTGTACTCATAGTTCAGTAGCCCCTCCTGACGTACCCTGAATGTTTTGGACAGGTTCGATGGATAATCTGGATCTCGGACATTGATGGTATATGTGTGCAGACCAAGTCCGTAGTGTGTTGCTACCATCAAATTTGCTATGATAACGTTGACAAAGATCTGGGTTTGGTATTAGTTAGAGAGAGACGGGTAGTTGTCAAGAATATTAAGACTAACCCCACTTAGAATGATCGAGATATCTTCGGCCACGACCCGGGAACGGGTAGCTACAGATCTCCAAGTTCCCCATAGTCTGCCGGCAATAGCCACATCATTTATGACGAGAAAGGTGATCAAGCAGCCCCATAGAGCAGGTCTTCTGGTGTCATTGAGATGTATCTCTTCTTCTGGAGTGAGCGCTGGCTGAGGCATCATATGACGAGCAAGTCTTGGTTGTCTTTTAGTCTCTCATATCTCTATACCGTAGGTGAGCGATGAAGTCCTCGGGAAAGTAGGGACCCGGCATTACATTTGTAACCACGCTTTCTCCACGATATGAATACTTAGATAAGTAAGGCTCTCAATGCCCACAGCACCCCCAGAGACATAGACAGTATCTTAAACTGTGGGTTTTTGCACAGATCCATTATTCTAGCAGGTAGTAGCGCACATGGCTGGTTGAGATAGGTGTCACATCGGATCATTGATGAAGGATGGCGTAGAATTCTGGTGGTAGAGTCCTTTTAGCTCTGTTAAGCCCATACTTACCTATTTCTCTAGCTACATACCGCTCTAGGTACGCCACGGGGATTAAACATGTCGTACTTTTCGGTATCCGGCCTAGCATCCGGGTAAGCACGACCCTAAGATGTCAGGAGACCTCCCCGATGCAGAAATATTTACAGCGCAACACAAGACGCCACTGTTAGCCTAAGCTTCTCAGTAAGGGTGAACATATAGGACGCTACACAACAGAATGCCATAAACAAATAGGTGGGTAACATCTTACATTGATATCCATGTCTTTCCTTGACTAGAAATCAGCCACAGATAGATGTCCTTGATACTTACAATTTCATTTTATCCTTTATAAACATGCTATACTTGAAAATGTAAGCAGTCTTGATTAATATCATCGTCTCGTTGGCAATGGTGAGGGCGTCGATGACCCATCTATTAATAATTGTCCAACTGCACATGTGTCAGTACTGCTACGGCCGTTGATCGTCAGTAGTGGTTGCACAAGTTGATATGAGTTGAAGCTAGGGAGGTTTGTTTGAAAGGACGATTGGACCAACAGAACAAGAAATAGCGAGGATAGCCCATTTGGATTCGTCCTACCACAGCTACTGGACCGGCAAATGCCGCAAGGGACATCTAGCACAACCTTCGAGCCTTCATATTATGCTATTAATACAACACTGGAGAATGTATGTAGCAAAGCGAGACATGTGTTACGTCGGTGAGACCGTGAATTAATCTAAACATTCGGATATAATACAGCCGGAGAACTTGGAAGAAGAGGTTTTCCTATCGCATCGATCATATGAACAAAGAAGCCACACGCTGCTCGCTGCCGAGATGAAGGCAGCCTGCTTAAGCCACATTAATATTATAGATGTGTGAACGTATGAAGGCGTTTGATGGCTTGGGGGCGTCGGTTTCAACCAATCAGGAGAAGGCCGAGCTTACGGAGATGATCGGGGAAGGAGATATGATAATCGTGATTGGATCGGCTTTTGAGTCAAGGTAAGCGCAACCCGAGCTCCTATGTCCTTTCCTTTCCCACATAGGTCAACTGCATATGTGATTTTCCCGGGAAGTATACCGAAAATTAATTGGCTACCGATTACCAGGATGCGATCGTAGTCATCTAGAGTTTATAACCTTAGGAAAATGATCGGCGGATATTACGGGCGCGTTTGTGTGACCAACGTGAATAATTAATACAAAGAATTCAGTCCGCCAGTTTTTCTTTTTCTGCGACGTCGGCGAATACTCAACACTGGGGATTCGGTTCCCTTTCATTCCGTCTTTTCCATGTGGCCTTTTTAAGATTCCAGCCTGCCTCTCCGTATCCTCTCGCGCGTACTTCAATTCGTGGTACGGACTGTCTCAGACGGATGCATATTTGCACCGAGGTCTTTTTTTTCACACTGCACTTTATCCCATCTGAGGGGCCATGTCCAACGAGAAGATGACCTCCACCTTGGAGGCAGACGAGGCTGTTGTTCTGCGAAACGGGGGCTCCGAGTCTCAGGATGCTAGCTTTCACGAGAGTTACACTCACGAACAGGAGGCTCGAGTGGTCCGGAAGCTAGATTGGAATCTAATGACGCTCTTCTTCGTTTTATGTAAGTGATGCGGCTCCTATGTTCCTATTTAATCGTTTGAAATACTGGATCTGCCAAGCAACGTGCTGACGGGATCCTTGCGCCGCCAAGACATGCTGGCCTTCCTCGACCGAGGAAACATAGGAAACGCTAAGATTGCGGGCATGGCCAAGGACCTCAAGCTTGACGGCGATCGATACCAGTGGTTACTCAATATCTTCTACATCACCTACGTCCTTTTCGAATTCGGCGTGCTGCTATGGAAGATTTTCCCTCCTCATATCGTCGGCGCGTGTGTCGTGTTCTTATGGTGAGTTATAAAGGTCACCACCTTGACTTTCGGCATCTCGATTAGCGTCGACTGACTTCGTAAAGGGGCTTCATCGCTACGGTGCAATCTGGCGTCCACAGTTGGAACGGTGAGATGGCTTTGAGGTTCTTCCTTGGCGCATTCGAGGCTTGGTATGCGTAAGTTGCGAACCGTGCCGGCAAAATTGTAGACTTATGATGCTGACATGATACAGACCTGGTATTATCTACCTCTTATCGTTCTTCTACCTCCGACATGAAATTGGTTTCCGATGTGGTATCTTTGCTTCGGCAGCCCCGTTAGCTTCGACTTTTGCGGGCGCGCTGGCATATGGTATCACCAGTGGACATTCCCGCCTAGCCAACTGGCGCCTACTTTTCCTCGTAGAAGGAATACCAACCATGCTCATGGCCATCTTCGCCTTCTTCTTCATCCCTGATTCTCCTGAGAAGGCCAGGTTCCTCACTGCGGAGGACAAGGACATCGTTAGAGCCAGGGCCATGCGCCAGGTGGGCACCCACGCAAATGCCAGAATTGGAGGGTTCAAGCTCAAAGAACTCCTCCCTGTTTTTGTTGATGTAAAGGCATGGTTGTGTGGGTTGATGTATTTCTGTGGCAACGTGACCTACTCCAGCTTGCCTGTTTTCCTCCCGACCATTCTCGAGGACATGGGCTACACTGCCATTAATGCGCAAGGATTGTCTGCGCCTCCGTCTTTTGCGGCCTTTTTGTTCGCCTTAATCACAACTTGGATTGCAGACAAGACCCAACAGCGATGTCTTGTCCTTATCGTCACCTCAATTGTGGGCGGAGTTGGCTACATCGTCCTTGCCACGGTTAAGACAGTTGGTGTGCGCTACTTCGCCACCTTCTTGGCTTCAGCTGGTGTCTTTTCTACCATCCCTAACATTCTCGCGTTGACGCTAAGTACGTGTTCCTCACATCAGCCCCTATATCCGAAAAGTAGCACGCTTGGGTATTAACAATGCTTTCTAGACAATCAAGGCAGCGACACCCGACGAGGAGGTTCTATTGTTCTCATCAACCTAATCGGCCAGTGTGGTGCGTTTCTGGGAAACAATATTTTCCCTACGAGACAGGCGCCTAGGTATATTGAAGGCATGGCCGTCTGTGCTGCGCTCATGTTCTTCTCGGCTCTCCTTGCACTTACACAACGTTTATTCTTAATGTGGGAGAACTCTAGACTTGACCGTAAGTATGGTCCCGCCTCGAACAGAATGGACTCAAAGTCGAAAGATGCTTCTCAAGAAAACTACGGCCCGACTTTCAGATACGTCCTTTAAGGTGCGGCGATATGACTTGTTGATCCATGAATACATTTATACCCCTTTCCCCCCTTCATCGATGACTAGGTAGTGAGCATTATGAAGCTACATAAAATCGAGGTAGTAATAAAATGAATGATAAAAGAAAGCACGATGAACTGAATGATTCTCGGACTTTTCTTTCGGAGTTACGAGATTTAATAGGCTTAGTGTAGCCCCTTCCATAGATTACCTTCCCCCCTTTTCACTTTGCCACACTACTAATGATGCAGGTTAGGTTCGCTGCAGGTGGCTACCCTCTTTTCAAACCTCCCCTCAATTTTGCTACCCGTATTTAGGTATACTTCAATCCCACCAGTTCAGTGCACGTATTGAATCCCTTTCAATGGTATAGTTCTTTTGGGTATTATTACTAGCGATATTTATCTATTGTTGTTGGCACTAGCCCCTTCTTCGATTTCCAATAAACGCCCGCGAGCGATCTTCTATCTACCGCCGGTATTCAGAGGACTCTTGGGGTCATACACATCGGTCGTGATCAGCTCGGGGTACTTGATATCTCCTTGCTTCAGGGCTGCATCCATAGCCTCCATGATGACGATGCTCTCGGACCAGGGTAAAGTAGCGCTTTCCTTCTTACCATCCCGGAGGCATCTGGCGCATTCGTCCGCTTCCCAGAACATTCCATGGCCGAATTTCCGCTCTGGATCCTCGGGTATCGGGCAGTCGACAATCTCAATCTTGCCATTCGAATCTGTCTTGACAACCCTGTATTGTAGAGGACGGTAGGCCGGACCCATAACCTGGATCTCACCCTTGGTGCCTTGAATCTTGATAACCGGCCCGGCAGTGTTTTGTCCGTCGGGGTTGCCGGAAACTCGCAAATTGGTCAGGGCAATTCCCATACTCTTGTGCTTGGGGAATTGGAGGATGATGTTGGTCATCTCATCAGCACCCGTGCTATACTTGTTGATAGCTGCTACAGTCCTCGGGGCCTCCTTTTCCGCCTCGGGTTGGAGATGGTATAGGATCTGGAATAGCCACGTTAGGGAGTAAATGCCTAAATCTAACAATGCACCACCTGCTAGATCCGGGTTCACCATCCGGTGCTCATCTGGGAAGGTTAGGGTGCCGTTTGGTCCGTCATTGCCAAACGAGTTGTCGGCTATGATAAAATATGTTAGCTTAGGATTTTGGCGACAAAGTCGCATAAATAGTTTTTTTCATAGAAACTTACCGATAACCCGATATACAGGTCCGATGAACCCGGACGACACCAGTTCTCGAATCTTGATGCTAAGAGGGAAGTATCGCGTCCAGACAGCTTCCATGAAGAACAGATTCTTGGCCTTAGCAGTCTCGACGAGCTTCTTCGCCTGAGCAGCGTTGACGGTTAAGGCCTTCTCACATAGAACGTTCTTGCCGGCTTCGAAAGCTAACATAACATTCTGGAAATGATGGCTGTGGGGTGTTGCGACGTAAACGATATCGACGTCCGGGTCATTGACTAACTCGGCATATGAACCGTATGTCTTTGCACCAGCCGGGGCTTTCACTTTCTCAAGAAAAGATTCGGCGCTCGCTTTGGATGTTGATGAGGCGACAGCCACTATCTTGTGAGCGACGTCATTGACATCACGAGAAGCGGGGTTGGTGAGCAAGTCCTGGGCAAAGACTATCAAGGTGAATAATTAATTCTGAGTCTTATCAACCGATAATGAGAGTATAGTATTTAACTCACCCTGAGCAATGCCGCCGGTGGCCATAATGCCCCACCTAATGGTGAAGGGTTGCGAAGCCATACTGGATGTTGTTCTATAACGTAAAGATCTTTGGGAGAGGTTTAGTAGAAACAATGGCACTAGAAGTGTAGGTGTAGGTAGTAGCAAGTCCCGATCGTGAACTCTTCAGGAATCTTTAATTCTTTATATAGGCGATAACTAGAATGCCTAGAATGTAACTAGATACCAGGGATAACGCTGAATAATGTTCCGATGCTATCTAAGTAGATGACATCGGGGTTGCTTTCTATCTTGAGGGTTCAATCAGATCAAAGGTGGGATAGCGGGGTAGCTGAACGTTACCTACATACCAAGGTGGTACCTACCTGGTAGATATCCGACATATCTCCTTTAATTTGGGTAGGTCTAACAGTCTGCAACTGCCAAGTACTACCAGTAAATTTTAATTGTGGGACTTGCATGTAGATATCGTGGCAGATATCTTCTCTTTCCCATCTTCCATGGTTCTTAAGGTTCGGAAAAAATATTCCGATTAAGAAGCTGCTATTTCGGACCATATTTAAAGTTATGAGTCGAAGCTTAACGTCATCGGTAAAGTGCAGGTATACCCCGCGTTTCGGCCGGTTATATGAGAAGTTATGTCCTACCTCCGAACTTTCAGTACACGAAAATGATTGGATATTCTTATCGCGTATTAGGTAAGCTGCGAGAATCCTTTCCTTTAAGTACCTAGGTAGGTAGGTACCTGCAGACATTGAAGGACTAAATGATTGATGCAGGGTCAACTCCGAAGCTCTCACCAAAAATTTTATAACGATTCTGACAACTCAGTGCACGACTATCTCAGCATGCTTTCATTCCTTCAAATATCTGTTAGCCGCCTTTTATTTTTCTTTACATATATTATTGATATCCATGGATGCGACCGAAAAGCACCTTGTGACGTAGTGATGCAACGAGGGGGGTAATTATCAGGCAAGAGGCGGCACGATGGACAAATATCTCAGTTCCTGACGCTCTTTCCGGATACTGTCACTCTAAATACTGGAATCAAATGAACCTTATCGAATTACTTTATAGGCAGTTGAAGTGCAGAGAACAGTATTGTCAAGCGACAAGAACGGTTCGATAAACGGGTGTTACTTCAATCTTTTGATGGAAAATGTCTGGAATCATGTGCATCCGCACAGCGACGTGCAACTTGCGACCGTTCAACTCAGCAACACTTTTTCTATCATCTACTAGGGCATTATTTGCAGTGTGCGGTAATCCATTTCCAAGGCTGGAGTATTATAGATAAATGGACCCTTCACCAAATTGCCAGCTTTTGGGTGTGAGGCCCTCCACTATGAATCCTAGAGCAATGCGAATGCCAAAAATGCTGTACGGGACAGCTTGGAAAGGAGAAAAAACGAGTGATGACGTCTATTTGGCCTTGAAATCCGGATTCCGAGGTATTGATACCGCAGCTCAACCCCGTCATTACAAAGAAGCCCTCGTGGGAGCGGGTGTGAAAAAGGCGATGCGAGAAGGTATCGTCAAGCGGGGTGATATATGGGTTTGTCGCATTCCGTTATTATTTTGCTTATGGCTATAATATATGACGACCAACTGATGATAAACATCTAGATACAAACGAAGTTCACCCCTATAACCAGCCAAGATCTAAATGATGAGATCCCTTACGACCCATTGGCACCATTAGTAGAGCAAATCCACGCCTCTATAGCTTCCTCGCTTCGTAACTTCAACTGTGTAGATTCCCAGGAGCCATACATCGATTGCCTAATCCTACACGTGCCACTTAGCACATTTGAAGACACAATCACGGTCTGGAAGACACTTGAGATGTACGTGCCGCATACGATTAGAACATTAGGAATATCAAATTCGCCCCTTCGATACGTACATTACCTCTGTACTCTGCCGGAGATTACCATCCGCCCGATTTGCGTACAGAATCGGTTTTATGCTGGGAATTGTTGGGAGAGAGATTTGCGAGCGTACTTGCGTCCGTTGGGCATTATGTTTCAGGCATTCTGGGTTCTGCCTGGGAATCCACGTTACCGTGAATTTGCGCCTTTGCAAAGACTCGCTGGATTTGCTAGTGTTGAAATGCCAATCGCATTGTATTCGCTCGTACTCGGCCTCAACGGTGTGGCGGTCCTGGATGGGACTACAGACGAAGCTCACATGAAAGAAGATATAGAGGGCATTAAGGCTGTAGAGGAATGGAAACAGAGCGTGCCCGGTCGAGTCATTTGGGAAGACTGTTTGCATGACTTCAAGGCATACATTGGGGAGATTGAGGGGAATGAGAGTGAAGCATCACTCCGACTTCGATAGGGGAGACGGTTTGCATGACTTCAAGGCGTACATTGGGGAGATTGAGGAGGATGAGAGTGAAGAATCACGCCGACTTCGATAGGGAAGATGATTAGCTGAGGCCTCAATCAAACTCAGAATCATGTATTGGTAACGATAGGGGTGCTCTGAACTTCTGCTCAGTTCATTAGTTGAGTAAATAGGAGTGTGATATTGGTTACATTGGTCTACCTGAGACTGAGACCTCGAAGGGTTGTTTCTTGATAATGCTAATCATTAGAATATGCATACTGAAATTGATACTCGCTTGCTTTTATCCCAATTCCGGGTCTTATTTGGATTTGTACACAAACCTCAAAAACGAAGAATATCCAGGCCACCCCTATTGTCTTACTATGTATAACCGAGGCGTTAATTTATACGACATGTGCCATATATTGATTACCTAGGTACCTAGGTATTTATTCGTTCAATTGCTAGGTACCTAGTACCTACCTAAGTAAATACGGTAGACGTTGGAAGTATTTGATCAGCGAATACCACTATGCTTTAGGTCTATATCGGCCGATTCTACGTCTAACCCTGACATTTCACTATACACCCCTATAAACCAACAAAAAATAGTTAGTGTCAGGTATCGATAAAATAAACCTATCAAATTTGACCAACCGCAACATTCTAGAAGCTCTGTCACCCCCACGTAGAGACGAATCATATGGAGAGCCGCGCAGAGAGATATAGATGCTCTCGTAGATTTGGGGTAACATCCTATCGTTCATTTTTCATCTCTCGTCATTTCCCTGGGTACTCTTTACCATTCCGTTGTTTCCGCTATGCCGGCGGCCGTAATTCGAACTAGCAGTTAGTCCCGGGTAACACCATACCATAACCTCTTATGTCTGAACTAGCAATGGCTATTGAAATAGCCCCTACTTAATCGGGATTGTTAGTGAATTCGATATTTTAAAAGCATACCATATGTACCACGAGCGAGGGAAAATTCTACAGCCTATTGATACCTCGCGAGTGGTATGATGTATGGCACTGCCTAGTTACCTGCCCAGCAGCTAAGTGACCAACTGCGCAAGTGGCGCTGCTCGTATACCTACCGGGCTTACTAGGTACTCAACCTAAGACGAACCCCTCATACCCAACACGAATTAGCGAACAAAAGCTGCTAAGCAGACAGCCACATCGTCACACTGCAGTAGACAATGCGTAATTAGAATGGCATTGTCAGAAAAAAGTTCCAACAATGAACCTGTCTATCTGCAGGTCTCGGGAACTTACGACATCAGATTTTAGGCTTCGCGGGACGACGGGAAGGGTTTCACCACATGGCATCATATTTCTTTTCTGTCCTTTCATTACGGACCGCCGCCAGTGTTTCCCAGGAGCCGGGGACTGGGGATCTGAGGAGAGTGAAGGCTAGAAGAATCACACGAGCTGAGCTGCAAGATCTAAGACATGCAGAGTCAAGCGAGGAAGGAAACCGGTTCGAGCCGACCCCTCGGGTTGGAAGAACCCCACTTTGTACCGAACTGATTAAGGCCTAACCAAGCCACAAAAAGAACTCCCCACTTTCTCTTGGGCTAAATTGGAGCGACGGATCTTTACGCTGTGCGCTAGAAAGCCACATGTCCACATGTCAACGTGTGTAACGAGAAAGTTCCAAGGTTCCAAGGTTTCCTGGTCATCGTACTTTCTTCTTCTTTGCTTTTTCTTCAATTTCCCGACTAACAGGTCAAGTTGAGATCATGTACACGATACTACCACGGTACAGATCATCAAATTAGCCGCATTAGATCGTTGAGCTACCCAACTGTACATGAACCGCTAATAATCTTAACAGCAATAATGTAAGTAACAGTACATTCCTATGTACAATACACTCCCATACAAAATAAAATTTTGGCCGAACGGTCCTTGGTTTAGGCCACCCCCACTTCTCTACCCGCCGAACAGGATGAAGCTTACAGCTTACCGGGTTACTGGAACCTTTCTTCCCTACCTTATCCCAACGACCAGGGCATGCCGTACAACTTCCCAATCTCACCTTGGTCTAAGGAATCTAAGAAAACGTACCTTCGTACTCCGCACAAATCCCATCTTCAAATCTGCCCATCCTGCCATCTCACATTACACCCTAGTCCTTTTTTCATGTTACTTAACTATGTCACCGTGTGTCTGAATCTTCGCTTGTATCAGTCCCATATTGGCTCTGCCCTATCACCCTAATCACCCCTACACACCACTCATGCGCCAAAACGCCAGCGAAGCCTGCGTAATCTAAAACATATCCCTGCCCTGTCTTGTACCGCTCCAGATCTAGCAGGCCAACCCGCATAACCTACCAAACTACAGGTATTATTGTACAGAGTACAGTACCCCCTACGGCCAACCAACCACCTGTCGCGCCCAGTCATGCAGCAACAGGCGAACCCAGATCCGGGCTATGCAGCGAACAGTGGGATGGAACGGCGGCTAGACCACGAGGGTCCCGCACGAGCTAACGCCAGCAGCCATCCTTCTACCGCCAGCACCGCATCCAGAGAGGCGGTGACGCTTACAGGGGAACGAGATGCCTGCCACCACCACAGCCAACCCTCTGGCGTTGGTTCTGGCTCTGGCCCTGACGCCTCCGTCACTTCGCATCCCGTGGTTATAGGTACAGGAGTTTCTTCAGCGCCTGTCGCTCAGACTCAGGCTAGCAGTAGTAGCGCTTACCCTAGTTCTTCCACCCCTATAACTTCTACCACTACCACTACTGCCGCCGAGTCTTATGAGCAGCAGCACGTGCACAGCGTCTATGAAACTATCGCTTCGCATTTCTCGTCGACGCGGTACAAACCTTGGCCCTTCGTCGCTTCCTTTCTCAGTTCCTTACCTCCTGGGTCCGTTGGCCTGGACGTCGGGTGCGGCAATGGCAAGTACCTCGACGTGAACCGGGACCTAGTCATCTTCGGCTCGGACCGCAGCGCGAACCTAGCCCGGCTCGCGCGCGATCTTAAAGTTTTGGGGAAGAACGAGGGCGAGGGTCCGGTAAATGGTAAGGATAGTAAGGAAAAGGAGAAGGTAAGTGTGACTGCAGGCGCCGATGTGGTAGGGGTAGCAGACGGCTTGGATCTCCCCTTCGGCGGCAGCAGACGTGTCGATTTTGCCATCTGTATAGCCGTCGTCCACCACCTGTCTACGCGGCAGCGGCGCATCGAAGGTGTGCGCGCGCTGCTTGATTGTGTTACCCCGCGGACCGGCAAGGTGCTCGTATACGTCTGGGCGCTCGAGCAAGGGAGCAGTCGACGGGGGTGGGACGAGGGGACCGCGGATCAGGACCAGCTAGTGCCGTGGGTTCTAAAATCCAACAAGCCCAAGAAAGCGAAGAAGGACGGTGCTAGCAAAAAGGGGGGAGGTGGTGGTGGAAGTGCTGAGAACGGGGAGCCGGGGCCGGTAGAGGCCACGTATCAACGGTATTATCACCTGTATAGGAAAGGAGAGCTGGAGGAGGATGTCGAGGCCGCGGGCGGTGAGATCCTGGGTAGTGGGTACGAAAAGGACAATTGGTGGGTTATAGCGAGTCCCAAAGTAGGAAAAGACGCGATTTCACCATCTATACTCTCTCGATAGCAATATTAAAAATAACATTAAAAATGACGATCACGCTTGAACAAATATGATATGTGCAAATTTCTCTTGAACGAATTAAAAAGTGCTGTACATTAAATTCCAATAATTCCAATAATTCCTCCCTAAAATGAGCCCTCAGCAAGCTGTCAGACCCTCATCGTCTAACTCTTTATCTATCATGACATGAGTAGCTCTGCCTGGCTCTCTCCAACCCGCCCGTGGTAAATGCCGCAGCTACAAGAATTCCCGATACATGATATGTAGAAAAAATAAATCAAAATTAAAATCAAAAACCAAACACGCGCTTCCCGTTGATCGATAACCATACATTAAACCTCGCACCGCGAAGACTCCTGCTACTGTGTGCCCCGTCCCCCCCAGCGCCCCGACCTCCAGCCACCCATCCATTCCCCAACACCCCTAAATCGCCCCGGGTATCAAGGCCACATCCGTACATCCCAACCGTACAACACGCCCCCCAAGCGGGTAAAGAGAAGAGAGGCAGCAGCGAGGAGCGCAAGGATGCACCAAAATATTCGCAAAAAAAGTAAAAAAATCAAAATCAAAAAAATAACAAAAGAAAAAGAAAAGAAAATGGAGAATAATAAAATGTAAACGAACAAAATAAAAAAAAAAGCACTTTTCTTGACTGGACCCTTGCGCCGCTCCATGATTTCGAAGGAAGAGGATGGAAAGGACACGATCAAGAATGGGAACAGTCCATCATCATCAAACCAGCCTAAGGAAAAGGGGAGGGAGAGAAAAAGAGGGAAGTCGTCGGTTTCGGCTGCCTGCGCCCACCCCCTTATCTCGCAAACCCCATACATTCCATCATCCACCCACCGACTGTCCTTCCAAGCCGGCAGCGCGGGTATTCACATCTCTTTTTCCCAAAAACATTCGCACCGCCCATCCAGTCTGCCCGCCCGTATTGTTTCACGTTATTCATTTTCCTCTTTTCTCTTTCCTCTGTGTGTCTTTTCATCTCTCTTTACCCTCTGTTCGCGTTTTGAAATTCTTCCGCTCGTCTGTGTCTGTCGTTCAATCCGTGAAAAAAGTATAATTTCCCGTTTGGTTATGCCCGATACCCTTATTTCTTCATTCCAAAAAACTAATGCTCGCTCCGATCCCGATGCAACGCTGTTCCTGTTGTTTTGGTTTCTTTTTTTCTTGACGACGTAAGACTCGTGTTCGTGTGCTGCTACCGTACGTTCTTCGTGTCGAGAAAAAAAGGGGGTGGTTAAATGACAAAAAAAAGTAATAGTAAGTAAGTTCAGTCGTTAGAAGGTAAAGTTAATGCAAAACCTAAGATCCATGTGGATATGTGGGATCTTGGGTTTGCCTAATTAAATATCGTAAGTCGTGGTTTCTTGTAATTTGGTTGGTCAAAGCCATGTTCGTTTTGCGGTTGTCCGCCATGTAGTCATGACCGCGGATCGAGGTGTCTTCGTCTCAAGCCTGGGGATAAGTGGTGGGTATCTGGACTCCTCCGTCGTTTTGAGCCAGTCGATTCTTGGAGTGGCGGGTAACCCATATGGGTTGTCCAAGGGCTCGGTGCGTTGCTGGGACCAGGGCTTGGGCTCGGGATCGAGTATGCCATGGTGGTATAGGGGCTTACGCCCGTAGTGAGCTCCGCAACTGACGGCAACATCCCAGGGAGAGGAGGCTGGGATTCCGTTTTTATGGGAGCCAAGGGCATCGGGGTGTGTTGGTGGTAGCCGTAACTTTCTGGCGCGTGTTCGGGATAAATGGGAACGTGGTGTGGTATGCTGTCCCTCCTCGATGCGAGAGGCCTGCTAGACGTCGAAGGCTCCCCACGCTCGTAGCCTCTTCCAGGGGTCGCATTTCTGGAAAGGCTGCCTTGCGAATGTGAATGTGAGTGCGAATGCGAATGCGCATGCCGTGTAGATGACCTAGGACCACCGTGAGGTTCATCCGCTGTCACCGGAGACATTATGAAGGGTTGCGCTACTCCCGCACGGCGTTGTATGTCTTGCTCCCCAAGCTGCCAGTGCATCGCTTCTGCCGTACGCCATGGTATTCCCATCTCCTGGGATACTTTGATCCACATATCGTGCTTCAACCTGTTTCGTAACTTGTTAGCTGCTTCGATCTCTCGAGTCTGATTGCTAGTCGTTCCAAGCAGAATTTCTAATCGACTTCGAGATTTTTTTGTTCCAGACCACCCTACTTACCTTTCGTATAGTCTAGCAAGCTTATTTTTTTTTTCTTCATCCCACGCGCTCCTTTTTTCGAGGTAGTTCTGGTAGTGTAGGCGGCAGCTAATAGCGCTCCTTCCAGGTAATCTCCTAGAGATGTCGTCCCACTTCATACCACTCCCCCGCAAGCTGGTGATCAACTCATTTTCTTCCCGAGTCCATTTACTTTGTCTTCTAGCAGGTGATTCCGCTGCATGTGGTGACATGCTGCGTTCTCCGGGTACCGCCCCTGCTAAGGGCGGTCCTGGTCCTATCGTTCCTAGGCGCTGAGGAGCGTACATTGGTGGTCCAGGGACAGGTGCCGGCGTCAAGGCGGCTGTGGTCGTTGAAAGGGGAACAGATGCGGCTCGGGTATGTTGAGGGGGGGATTTAGAGGACTCATTTGAGTCGGAATCCTTGAGGAGCGAGTGGATATCCACGGTGACGGTTAGGGGCCTATAGAGCCTTGGATAGGCAAGGTTTCATGGAGGCGCTATTAGGCGCTGAGGATCCTCGTAGGCGTCAAAGAAGCGGTGATAGTCGGTTTTTTCTTCAACACAGTTCGTGCTGCTTCGACTGTCCGCCAAGTTCGCCTAGAAGCGTTTCGGTTTTGTTTGTTTTGTTTTGGGGCACAAGGCAGCAGCAGTCCCCAGCTCGTCCAGATTTCGTGTACTTAAATTTAAGAAGAATATTATAATAATTTGGTGCCAAATTCTTGAGGCTGAACGGGTCAAGTTCGTGAACTGTTTATTGTGGGATAGAAAATCGTACGAAGTCCGAGGTGTAGGAGTACTTCAGGAACACTTTAGAAACAAAAGGGAGAGAACGTTCAGGGAAGCCAGAGCTCTAGATTAGTGAAGGGTGATGGTGTTGTGTGAGCTGTCACACATGATTGGACCTCCTCCTAGCCAATAAACACCGACTCAACCACCAGAAAGGCTTATGGGTGAATGAGGCGACGCCCAGGCGGGTAGGTACAGTACCTCACTCAGGCCAGGTAGATGTCTAAGGTTTCGCCAGCCCAAGGTACTTCCTCTCGACATTCATAATCTTTCCCTCCTATGGAGTGTCGTTATAGTGGCGATGAAAGCATCATAGGTCCACGTCTGGGTTGCGCAGTGCGAATTGGTATCGGAGAAAAAAATCAAGAAAAGAAACACTAGGTTAAGAAAAAAAAATGTGACTACAAGACTGGAGGCTTCAGGTTGATGTGAGCGTATGGTGGTCAGTGAGAGGGACGAATAGACAGGGTCTAGGTCCAGGTCACAAAGCCGTAGGGCCCCAAGCTCAAATGGACAGCCAGGGGGTGTGGGGTGGGAGTTTATGGTGTGTCGAAATCGAAAGTGTGGAGACGATAGACACCAGGTCTCTACGTTTATAGGCAATAGGCAAGTCGTGCGAGGTATAATAGAGACCAGCAGTTCGTGGGAATTGGGTAACACCTCACCGACTATGTATGCCAGCACAGAATACATAGTCTCTGCCGCCTCCCCCAAGAGCCTTCTTCGGAAAAAGGAGGGGGGAGGAGTCAGGCTAGCCAAGTGACAGGTTTTTCAGGTGATACGCCGTCAAGGTCCAAAAAGCCCTTAGAGACGCAGGTGTTGTGGATATTTCACCTACTCATCCCCAAAGAGACTTTGAGATTGTTAAGTCGAACAAACGACTTGTTGGCCATGCAAGCTACTTGACCGGGGGCTGACTTGCCACGAAAGCATGCATACACTCGCAGAGAGACAATTCACCACTTCCCATGTATTTTCGGTTAGTACGCTAGGGGGTAAGTGCTGAATCGGCGAGTTAATGACGCAAAGGAGCGACGAACTGAAGAAGCCTGCAAACGAACGAGGTGTTCGAGAGGCTCTTTGGGACCGTCCAGGGTTGGGACGGTTCCCTCCCATCCCATCCCTCCCCCCTGGAAAGCAAGTTGCTGTCGGCAGGAACCTCGAAGGAGTTGCCGCCCTACAAGCTCGAACATGACGGGTTCGCTAGGACAAGAAGAAGACTTACAGGTAAGTAGGTAGGTACGGCATGCGCTTTGGGCCTCTGCGCGGGTGCCAAAGCACAAGCACATACAGCATACATAGAGAACCTAGGCGTGACAGGGCACCCCATCCAGGGCCGTCCCAGTTGCCGTCCCAATGCCGCTCCGAGGCTTGAGGACCTGAAGGGGGACCCCTTGACGATCCATTGCAGGGCAGCTTCACAAGGCTTGGTAGAGATCGATTCGGAGAAAGTACCCGTCCCTTGCAAGCGATACTACCCAGAGTCCGAATTTCCAGAAGCCCCAATGAACAAGATCGGTGGCGGTGGCGGCCATTGCAAACCATGTAGACCATGTAGAGACCATGTAGACAGTGAAACTGCAGAGCCAAGTGGGGATTTCATGAAACCGACAGCCAGACCTACCTTTCTATGTCACTACTACCCTCGCTACCTTAGGGCAGAGTGGGCAGTTCGGGCATGTATATTTGCTAGGATACAGCTATTTTCTGATGTGCATGTGCGGATTACGACCTTGACTTACCTGGGAGGGCTGGGAGGGCTGGGCAAGGGCCATTGACGATGAAGCCCTTTCGAGATACGCTAACACCGGCTAGGCGGGAGGACGAAAAAAAACAAGGTATAGGTTGGTTTCTTCTCATCCATCCGGGAGAACAGGGTATGCTAGTATGTATGGTATGTATGTATGGATGCCGGTATAGTATACAAGTTGTAGTTCACTGCGCCATCCACGAACATGGGGACATGGGGGTCAATGGTTTGACATGTCTGGGGTGGTAGTTGGTAGTGGTTAGTACTATAGTACTAGGTAGTTAGTGGTAGTGGTGGTGGTCGGTCATGTTGGTGTTGTCAGTTCAGATCGGACGCAGAAGCGAACGGAACGGTGTGAATGGTTTATGTGTGGTTGCGTAGGGTTCTGTATGGTTCTGATGTGCGGTAGTAGTGTGTGTATTGTGTAGTGTATATGTGTATAATATGTGTGTAGGTGTTTAGTGTGTAATGTGTGTTATGTGCGTATTATAGTGTGAGGTTGTGGTCTAGATATGCATATGTGTGTGTATGGATGTATGTGTGTATGTGGTATGGCAGTAGTTATGGGTATTGTGTCTGTTCGAGGTTAAGGTTCCGGGAACAATGGATTCAATAATAATCTGTACTTACGAACAATACTTTTTGTCTATTGTACTATTTAAATTTCTTGTATCATGTACTTAGTGCGTTCTCCACTAATAACGGCACTAGCCTGGTGCTAGCAAGTCTGGTCTAGCAAGAGCGAACACTTTGAGAACGAAATACAAAAATACCAGAAGTAATCAAAAAATAATAAGGATTGAAAAATAAAAATGGTCAAAGGACAAAAAAAGAACAAAAGCCCCCCCTCCACTTCTTCTTCTTCCCCCCCCCTTGTTCCTCGAACACGGGATATGGGGCTCTCTACACAAGTCGCACGTTGCAAAACAGAGCCCAACGTCTGTGCGATTTCGACGCTTTGATGAACATATCATCTGCAATCGATTCCAGTTCGTCTCATACTTATTATCCCAGGTACATCACACGTTGCCTGTAATAAGATACGGTCCCGGTGTGTTTCTTAAACTCTTCGCATTTCCCACTTTGCATCCATTCCGCACCTCGCATCTTACAAGGAACGTCCAAGTTGCGAACACACAAAACAAAAGAAATTCAGTCAATAACTGTTTCCGGGTCACCGGGAATAGCGATCTCTGGATCCGATGAACTGGCGGTCAGCAGACTTAGTATGCATCATGGGTATCATGGGTATCATGGGTATCATGGGTATAGGGTAGGTAGGTTATAGTCGACGGTGATTATTTAAAGAGGGATGGATATCCGTTTCTAGGAGGGCATGGAGGACATGGAGGACAAGGGAGGACAACGACGTATAGAGAGCTGAGAGCTGGTATTGGTAGAGAAGAGTATAGTATAGGTCTAGTATAGCGGCAGTGGTTGTAGTAGGTACCTTAGTTTTCCCTTCATCCTCTTTTTCATCCCTCCCTTTTCCCCTACACACGTCACTGCCAAGTAAAGGTAAGGCGGTACCGAACTTCAGCCTTCCATGTCTGTTTTAATGGCGTGCATGAAAACAACTGCCATGAACCATGATCTACTGTGCCTACACGCATCACAATAATTAGAAAAAGTTGGTTTGGACCCATCCGCACACATGATGCTTATGCTTGTCAAAAAATAATAAGTCTTACACGTACACCTCGTCAAGAACTGCGCTGTTTGTTTGCCTTACCAATTTCTGATAGGACTATAACCCCTGTCCGGTTCCTCACTTTTAGGAGAGAAGATGGAGAGCGAACCTCTTACGTTGAGGGGTTTGCTGGCCCTGCTGGCCCTCCCAGATGATGGATCGCGTGCGCTACGCGCGAATTCAGGGACCATACCTAATTGTCAATAAAAAGTCGGGCAGACAAGCAGGGGGGAGGAGTGCCAGTAAAAAGAGCAAAGGAAAAAAACCACGTCTATACCTAGGTATGTATATAGGTATATTGGTAAGTAAAAGTATAGAAGTAGTATCTGCATGATACAATCGCATTGTACCGCATTTCTGTAAGTGCATTACATATGTATGCGAGTGCTGCGAGCATCGTAGCTAGCGCAATCTATCTACCTACCTGGGTACATACTTTTTACTGCAGCTTTCTGTAACCAGCATAAATATTGTACTACGTCGATATCATCGTCGTTTCTATGACGGGAATGAAGCAGCATGCCGTCAAGATTCTTGCACTTTTTCATCGTCACTTCTATGCCCGCGCCAGATTGGTGGGAAGTGTGAAAGGTCAAGCGTGAAGCGTGGGGGGGTGTGGATGGTGTGGATGAGGAGAAAACTGATCGTTTACCGACTGTTGCTGCCCGAATGAAGCGGAGCATATCTCAGGTATGTAGGTAAGTATGTACCTACCTACTCTTCTTTTTGCTTCTCCCGTTTGTCAATCAATTAACAAGAAGCGCACTATGATCTTACTAGGGTTTAGGGTATAATATCGTGATTTCCGTTGGCGTCCTACTAATGACGGCAGCAGCCCTAGAGAGGGATATATACGAGAAACATAAACAGAATCAAATCCCGAAGCCGAAGGATCTCGAAAAATTAAGAAGAAAAGAACATATTGCTCACCTACTCATACCGCTTAAGATAAGTATGTATATCATAGGCGTTGGTCGTATCATGAACTACCTAGTCTCCCGCCGATGCAAGGCGTACATAATGTGGCCGTGCTGAAAGCCCAGTGGACTGATTGACGTGCAACGTTCGAGGTCAAGTGAGGCAAGGCGTATGTATGTACGTAGGTATTCTCTACCTTCCGGCCTAGGCTTGAATCGAACCGGTCTGTCAGGAATTCCGACGGGCCAGTTAACCCCGGGACCGTCTAGTTGGGCTCGTCAGCCCCCAACTGCCAGCCACCAATTTCGTCTGGTAGTTCCTTGATGCCCATTGGAAATCACCAATTTCGTCGTACCTACCTACTTGTCTACGTAAGCTACCTTAATAGTTCAGGTCCCGGTATTTCCAACCCGTTCTGCCCGTTTGCTCCTGGGTAGCTGCGTTGGCTCTGCATCGATGGCTTGCTTTAATTGTTTCCTGCCGTGCACGCGAGCCGTTGATGCCCGTCCAGCCGCAACGCCGTGGCTTCGTCCCATATGTTCGGCTATTATTATGTCGTGGCTTTGGAGGCTCTTAGGCAAACGTCAATCAATGGTTAGGGCGCAACAAGACACGGACAAATAAAAGCCTCAATGCTGCCCGACACCTGAGGTGAAGTCCGAAAACGAATACTGGCTATTTTGCCCTATTAAGACCATGCCGAAGCATATGGCATGACACAACAAGCCAAAAATGAGACGGCAAGGCGGCTGTATCTCTCATTCCTGGGTTGGACATTGACAGGACATTGACAGCAGACAGAACTTGACCGCCAACGGGGGAGCGGTGAACAATGTCATAGATGCCGGGACGATCCGGCAGGAACAACGCATATTCGCCCCCGTGATGAGGCCACGCCGTTCGTGTTAGATATATTACCTTGAAGTCTTGGTGTGTTCATCTAACGTCCGTAGCCTAAGACAGCATCTCGAACCACGAGAGTTGCTAGTATAAGACGAACAATGATCCCATTTAGGGCTGTGGTGTGAGCAAAAAGGGAATAGAGCATGGGTGAGCATGGGGGAGAACGCTACCTATGTAGTACATACATACATTAAGGTGTCAGCCTGGGCACGGGTGGCGTAGCGGGAACCGAGATGTGACTTGTCAGTTACTAGGTACATAGTAGGGGACCATTCTGATAACCAAGATTTCGAGGACATCTAAAAGGGTTTCTGTTTGCTCGGCTCTGTGTTCCTGGACCTCTTGGATCCCGGCTCCGGGATTTCCCCGCGAAGTCGACAGCCCGTCAAGCGGCTGAAGGTAGGCGCCTCGCCCTAACGAGATTGATAGATCTGTTTTAGGATCGCCGGTTCGCTGCCGGAACTATCGAAGTATCGTAAGCAATTGAATCATTGAATCATACGTGGGGGACCGAAAGGTGACAATGATGCCGAAATGGCGTGTCATATTCCGCGTCCTTTCTAAGTATGTCAAGCTGTATGTACAAGATCTTATGCCTTCTTCTGTCTTCTGTTCAATTGCATGAGAGGGACGTCGATGAGGCCAAATTCCATCGATTCTGCTGACAAGATCTGTCGTGATACCCGATGAGTTGGATCTTCAGGGGACGCTGAGATTGATGATGCAAACGGCGTCATCCCAAATCGTTGGTCCCCTATTTCAGATTCGCTTGTCCTACGTGACAAGCATTGGATCTGAGATACCTGCTTGGAAACCTGGCTGGACGGGTCACAGACGTCAGCGGCCGCGTGAGATCGAATTGTTCTTTCACGATGGTTTTTGCATAGTGTGCTAATAATGTGTTACCTGCATATTACGCGCGGGTTTCCACGCTGCGACGCTGCAAAATGCAAAATTGGATCAGGTCGGCATGCACGCCAAATGCCATTTTGGGAACCGTCATACGATCAACGATTGAAAAAGTAAGAAAGCCAAAAATAAACTTGATCTGGATATCTGACTAAAGACGCCATACATGTTCATAATAAAATGCCCCCCTGTGGCCCCATGCAGATATTCAATGTTCCGTAGAATGTGCCTGCCATTGTGCCATTGTGGGGGTGCAACACAGATTACAGCGTACATAAATTGCATTATTAGTAGGTATGACGATGTATGTATTTCGTATAGTAGATTCTTACGATAGGTACGCTTAATGCAAGCGACAGTTCATAAACCTCTGTGGCTTGCAGGTGCAAAATAAGTGTGGCGGTTTTGGCCCTTGCTACATGTTTGTCGTACTACCTAACACTTCCCTTCTAGGCTCTAAACCCTGGGCGGTTGCAACCTAGCAGCCTAGCAGCCTCCACTAGGCACATACCGTGACATACCGTGGCTGCGTGGGCAAGGGTTGAAAATACTGGACTCTTTCCATAGCCTTCTTCTCCAACTACATCTCCGTTTTTGCAATTATACTGCTACTACTGCACACATCACATATAGCCCATACAGCATAATTTCGCCATCATATATGCATCTATTGCCCAACATTCTCGTGTTCTCAACAGTTTTCTGAACTTTTGGCCGTCGCTGCGTACCTATTGTGCGGCCCGAGTACTTCCAACGTTTCTGAAAGCAAGGGTCTTTACCGAGCCCGCTGTGGGGAATCGAGGCGTGAACACCAAGATCGAGAGCCTCACTCCCGCGGTACATACCTTGCAGCTTGGTGTGTGCCGCCGTAGCTCGAATAGGACGTGCGTGATCCAGCTAATCCTATCGAAATTAGCCGATCGTCGGCATTGATACGCCTTTCAGCGCGTTCTCATCTCGTCTAGATATTTGCCACAAGCCAGACAAGGAAAGGTGAATGATGGCGGATATCCCGTTGCAAGTCATCTCCGAGAACTCGGCCTCTGAAAGGAGAATCACGCCATCATGGTCGATCAGCCAACTGAAAAGGAAACTTGAGCCTGTCACGGGTATCCCTCCGTCGTCTCAGCGCATTAGCTTGAAGACTGCCTCCAAGGAAACCATAGCCGTCGAGGCTGTAGATGAGGACACCACGGTCCTGTCAAACTTCCCCCTATCTGCTTATGCGGAACTGCATGTAAGTAAATGCTGGTTATCATAGACACTGCATTAGGCTAGGCATCGAGCCAGTCGTGGCCGCGGAATCATCCTATATCATAAATACGTGTCATCTTGCAAAAAGCCCAGACATGCTTACACCCCTATATTCTCCTCAACATAAGACGCGGCCTTGGGATCTCTACTAATCACATTACGAAGATCATTGACACCCGGCCAGCTAGCGCCAAGCTGAATTTCAATGATACTTCCGGAGTTGAGAAATACGTTATGCCGGAGGATGAGTACGAGAAGAAATCCGATTCAGTCTTGGCTTGGAAGAAGGCAGAAAAGCTTGGCCGCTTCAATCCCGATGCTCCCAGCCTAGAGAAGGCCAAGATTGACGGGTTTGCTGCCGAAATTGGCAGTAGGGGCATAGAGGTGGGTAAAAGGTGCAGACTCGGCGGTGATGATTCTCGACGAGGAGAGGTCAAGTATGTCGGCGAAGTCAAAGAGATTCCCGGATCCATAGGTGCTTGGGTCGGTGTCCAGCTTGACGAACCAGTCGGAAAGAATGACGGAAGCATTGGTGGCACTAGATATTGGGGTACCGAGTCGGCACTTAAGCATGGCGTCTTCGTCAGACCCGAAAGAGTTGAGGTAGGCGAATACCCTGTTCTCAACGACTTGGAAGACATGGAAGAAATATGAACGGGTGTTTTCATTTTCATGTAGGTAAAATTTGTGGCAACCACTACCCCGAGACTGATTTTGCACTACCGGTGCATGGTTACATAGAAGCGACAGCGATTCGCGTAGTCTAGTTTAAGAAAAGAGAATGAATATGTGATTCAACTGGTATCTTGAAATTGAGGTTCGTCTTGTGTTCTGAAGGACTAGCTTTAGAATCAAGACTTGAGGTTTGTATGGTGAAAATATAGGTGATAAACGTACACAAAATTTTATATTTGTTCGATAGGTACCATAGAAGTTATAGAAATTATTGAAAAATGGAAGCTTTCAAAACTTACCTTCATTTTATGACTTCCTACTTCTTTTCATACCTACATGAATACCTATACTTTGTATTTGAAATATGGTAGATAGCAACATTGCCGAAATATTAGCAGCTGTATTTTCAGGGACATACCTATGGGTGTTTTCAAGGACCACGTAATCTGACATATGCATTACTCACCACTAGGTTAGAGCTCGTGCCAGTGAGTGCCCCGGAGTCAAATGTAAAATTCAACTCTACTTAGTAAAACCCCCCCAAGGGCTTTACAGGTATTGTTTGAAGCTATTATATATAGTAATTCGGGATATACTGATCTAGTAGACTTTGATTTTAGATTTAGTCTTTAAATATTGATAGCGAATAATTACCCCTAATCGAACTATTGCCCATCGAGAAAAACAGTCGTTGATTTCGAATCTGTGAATAGTTTGGTAGTTGTCAGATGTACTACCCAACCGCCTTACTACGGCATTAGCAATGTACAACGTTTCGTATCACAAGAATGATACTGACGTCGCAAAACTTGATCTTGTGCCTACTTTAGGAGTTTTAAGATAAAGGCTAGATCCGAAGGTAGCTTATGTAGGACATTCTGGGGTGAGTTTGGCATCTGACACGCAGCAGATCTCCAGTTAGACAAGGGACATGGGTGAATCGTACGCTTGCATCCTCGGCAACCAAGATTGTAGTTATGTGCCACAGCAGTTCCGAGAATACCGAGAAGCCACAGAACTGCTTGCTGATGTTATACTCATTTAGAAATGGACAGGAGTTCCTAGTAGAACGATGTTTGTGAAAAAGTGGTTCTCGATAGTCGTGATACCTGGGATTGAGAAGTCATTATAAAATTTTCAAGTGAACTGCTGTAAGTGGTCAAGTTTTCAAGTACATAAGTGCACTATTCCAGATATATTCCTACAGCCGAACAAATCATATGTCTTCTTACACACAACTTACCGCTTCGATATGTATTGACCATGACGTTGTAATATGTACATTTAAGACAGCTAATGTTTTCCAACATAGAGCGAAAGCATTCTGCGGTTAGTTAGGCTCATATAGGACTATAGAACCATACTTACATATGTTACCGTTTCACTTATCGTGAAGAGCGGTGAGGGTCTAGAAGTGATTACGACATCTTTATATCAGACAAGCTTTGTAAACAGGTAGATTTCAGATATCATGGCTGAGACTGTTGTGGATTCTAGGAGGTCTAGATCCAATCGACCAATCAGAGCTCATCGCATAGGCCTATATTGTAGTATTAAGGTTTGATCGTAGGGCCCGTGCACATGTAAATGTCATGATGAAGCAAATCTGATTCTAGGGGAGGGGGGTTATACATACTAATCATACCATCAGGTATTTACTTATCAATTAATTTGAGTATATCCCTTTTTATAACTTAGTAATGTCCTCGATATTCATATCTGTTAGTTTCGTATATTGAGCCGAGGTATCGAATCGTACCTAGGCTTTGAATTCTCGACTGAAGAATTAGATAAGCGCGATGGTGGTGTTGAAAATCTGATCCAATCAAATACAAGGATACTACCAGAAGCGAACCAACGATCTATGAGTTTGGCCTTGAGCCTACGCCCAAATAGGTAATGGGGCTTGGGAAGGAGTTTATATGGCGGGGTGCTACAGATAGCCGAGTTGCCATATCCGGGTGCGCAGATTCCAATGAGACTCAAGAACTGTATACACGATTCGCTCTCGCATAGGGATTGCGCGTAAAGCGTAGTAATTACAGTAATCTACCCAAGGTTTGCACATACGTCTCTACGTAAATATGTCGAGCATAATATGTGAATGGCTATGCACGGAAGGATCTGCCGTCGGGAAATGCCAAGCTGACTCTGCTTGAAAGGAACGATGACGCTAAAACGATGCCCGTCTCGGAATGTTCCCTAATGGCGAGTATCAAGCACGACGATAACAGATTGATGCATCGGCCTATTCGCTGTCGATAAAATGATGGATGTCATTAATACCGAATTGGGTTGTTGATATAATCGATTGCATGAATAAAATACAGTATGATCGCATCATGGAATAATGTGTTGAAGAAAAGAAGATGAAGAGTGAATAGAGATCATTGGATATAATACTTAATACTTGAGACTAGGATCCTTGAGGCTTTTGCGAGAGAAGTTACATAGTATTAGGAAGTTGCCATGGGAGCGATCTTGGCATTCCAATGCCGTTTATTCCGTGCCCCGTAACTGCCCGTACTGTAACTGCCACCTGCCCGTCCTACAAAAAACAGTGTGTAGCTGAGAAAGAAGTACGTACAATCAGACAATTGAGAAACTGCCTTTCCCGTCTTTTCCCCACATCCCACCCGTGCGCTTGTTCTAGTTGTCACTCAAAGTCAAACCATTCAAACTCATGCATACACCTGACTCTGACACTCTTCCGCACACACCACACGCACCACACGCACCACCCACGCAAACCGCACACACAGATACGCCGCCGCCGTTATCGTTAGTCAATCCGATAAACCGATCTAACCTTTTCTTCTTCCCAGTCTCTCCCAAATATCTCCGGATCTACTACAACTCCCGTAGTACCAATCGCTTACTGTCGATCAAGAGAAGAAAGAAACGTCGCCAAGATTCAGATATCCCAATAGAACGAACCTCGACCTCATGTCTAGCCCCGAAGCGGATAGAGAGTGCTGAGATGCGACACCAACGACAACAGCCCTGTTTGTGTGGCGCTAGGTAGGGCTGTCCTCATACAAGGACTAGTCCGTTCAATCCGATTGCCTCCTACTCCTCTTAACCGACTCGTCCTGGTTCCGACCCTTCCTTTCTCTTCCGACATCACCAAGGTAGCTATTCCACAACGGCTGGCCCATCGTGTGAAAGCCAACAAGAGCTCGACAATGGCGACGTCGACCGTCGCCGCTGTCGCCAAAATGGCTTCCTTCATAATCGGGCTGGCCTCTATCGTTTCCGTCGCATCCGCCGATTCAGCTACCACGAGCGCGATGGCAGATTTGCCCGGTTATTTTGACCTGTCCGCCATGGGGCTCGCTTTGAGTTCTGACACCGGTCCTGTCGGGGTTGAATACAAGGTTGCGCCTCTAACGGTTGAAGCTGGGCTGAACCAGACCAACGAGAATGCCTTGAGGGTAAATGATTTTAGGCTGAGCCATGTTGATGCGAAATTACTAACATGTATGGTAGGCTTTCAATGTGCAAGGCGATATGGTCGTCGTAGACCAGAACAATTATAACAGCAATACTCTCAACCTCAAGGACTCCATTGCCTATATAACCTGCGACTCGAATTCCAACGATTCTTATATATCTTCCAACGACGTATTAAATTCGGTAATGGGCAGACAACCAAAAGCCATCCTACTCTATAGCACGGCTGGAACTTGTTGCGGTCTTGATGGATCTGATTTAGATTTCACTTCTATCTGGACTATGACTGATTCGCAGTCGGCCTGGATGACAAAAAACTGGACATCGGATAGCACCGTTCGTGCAACGATATCAGGAGGAAACGACACCGACGTAGATACCGACAACGGCCAATCTCAGGGCGGCAATAATTCGGCTGTTGCGATGAGCATTTTATATAGTATCACTGGTCTAATAACTTTGCTATTTCTCATTATCATTGCGACCGGAGCTATCCGAGCGCACCGGCACCCCGAAAGATACGGCCCGCGAGCTAGTTACGGCGGAAGACCAAGACAAAGTCGGGCTAAGGGTCTTGCTCGAGCTGTCCTAGAGACTTTGCCTATTATTAAATTTGGCGACCCCCAGCCTCCAAAACCAGATCCGGAGAATGAACTCGAAAGCATTGCAGGAGACCGACAGCCACGCTCAGCATCGCCGACACAACGTGATGTTACGTCAACCGATGTGGAACCAGCAAATACTTCCGAGGTAGCTGCAAACAACGCTCCAATATCTATTGCTGAAACTCCTGCGGCTACCACCTCAGATCATAATAAGGAGAACGGTGCACAGGTGGAGGACGACCATCTTGGTTGCTCTATCTGCACAGAAGATTTTAGCGTCGGGCAAGACGTGCGAGTGCTTCCTTGCGATCACAAATTTCACCCACAGTGTGTAGATCCATGGTTGGTCAACGTTTCTGGCACATGTCCATTGTGGTAAGTCATTAAACTCCGTGTTTTAATCTATTCAAGACTAATATGATAATTAGCCGACTTGATCTACGCCCTCGTGAGGCGGAAGAGGTGGAGGAAGCCGGTGAGGCCAGGGACGAAGCGCCTCAAACTGATGAGGCTGGTCCCGTTGATGGTCACTCAGCCCATGTCACTGAGGATGATGGAGACGGGCCGCAGAGACGCCGGATATCCCGATTCCTGGATTGGAACAGGCTTCGTCACGCATCGGTCGATGAGCGCATTCAAGCTCTTCGACAATATCGACAGTCGCAACAAGACGCAGCGCCAAGTAGCAGCTCAGCTGAAGATCAGAGTCAACATACCCGGCTGTCGGATCGACTGCGAGAGAAGTTTCATATTCGGACTAGGGCTCATCCACCAAGTGGCCCGCCTCCTTAATCACTGAACGTCTACTTTAATTCTTATTAATACCTTACTAGAGGTTCTTAATGCACTTGAGGTGCCGAATGGGTGTAAAGCACCAGAGATGAATTTACGTGACGAATAATGGAGCCTGCAGTTTTGATGTGTCCACCAGGTGATGATGTTGGGATGGGATGGGACAATCGTGTTATACCTCGGATAGAACGGCGTTGAATCTTATCGGGAAGATTAGGGTATTAAAGCAAAGAATCGCATTGGCCGGCGTTCTAGGCGTGAGGTTATTTGGCTTTTGCAACCATAAACGCTTAGCGTTAAGCTGGCGTTAGACAGGAAAGGCGATGGGTTCAGCTCAAGTCAGTGCGGAGCGAATTCATGAGCCAATATTACCAAAATAAAATCACGTAAAACCTGTCACTTTTACTTCAGTCCTCATCAATATTTAATTACTTGACAGCGAGACAGTCGAAAACTTTTCTAGTTTTTCGCAATTTAGACCGAAGGTGGGCATGCAAAATACTTGGTCTATTGTACAACATAAGCCTTCATTTCCACACGCATAATATGGGTTATCATTAGGGGATATTTCGGGATGGCTTGGAATGTTCTAGTTGTCTCATTTTAGGGAGTTTACTGCTAACTTGTTTACAGAAAGACACCTAGGTTGAGAGCACTGCATAAAACAGAACTCCTTCGTTTATCCCATACACATCCTTGAATGCAAAATGTATGTCTCGCCGAGGGAAGCAGCCCTCATTTTATTACCACACACACGAGGAACACTCACCCTCCAGTGGGATGAGGGCGATCGACTTACTTATTTCCCCTTTTAAGGCCGGGCTTAAGCCCAGTGTAAATGTGGCGGTGGTGAAGAGGGGGTGGAGGGCGTGCGTGTCCGTTGATTCACGCTGGAAAACCTAAATGTGCCCGGGTCCTGAATTGGGAACGATGAGATGCGTGGGAATTCCCCTCGTCCAAGCTCGTAGGAAGATGGGTTCCTTACTTCCATTAGGTTGAGTTTGAAGGACGAGTTAAGCTAACATCAGATCCGCCTCCTGACTCGTCGTCGTTGTTTACAATAAAGACTGGCCCCAATTGAGGCTATATTGCGTTCATTCTAGCCATTGTACACGGTCAAGTGACCCGAACCGTTCATACAATGTATTCATCTGGACATCAGTCGACTACTAGCTCCAGTATAATAGAGATAGCGACCATGGATTTACCAATGCTTTTCAGAATCGGCCTAGCGTAGACCAAGAGTAGCTGGGACTGGCTGGTCCTCGGACTCCATCTCCAACCTTAAACCGTCGTCCGAAATAACGTTCACCGAGGACGATGGAATGGGCAACGCGGCCTGAAAAAGATCGATCGAAAACTTTATACCCGATATGATGGCAGAATGGATGAACTTTATGTATGCCGTATTCCCCCACTCAGCGCACCCCACGAGCTGTCTTTGACCTTTCTTTCCTTTCCCCTTCTCGTTTTCTCTTCCCAGGTTGTCCTTCCTAGTTCCAAGATCGTCTATGTAATCTACCAAGAGAAAAACAAACAAGAGGCATATACGATATGGCATCACTCCTATTGTACCGGAACGGGGCTCCATCATCGGTTCCGCCGCCTCCACCTTTGGCCGGTACTGTCATCGGCGTGATACTGTTTGCCAGCGCTATCTCTATCTTGTCATGGTTCATCAGTTCGTATTCTACCTTGAGTCTTCGGAGAAGGTGTGCTAATTATAAGAATAGCGCAGAGATCGCTTGCCGTGAAGACTTGGGGGCATCTCCCGTCTGTCGCGTGGTGTAAGCTTAGCTATCCAAGAGTATCACATCTTAGCGCTACATCTTTGATGCTAACGGATAACAAACCAAAATTCAGTGGTCTTTACCCTTTATGTTGATTCGTGGACCTTCGTGTTCGCGACGGCTGTCATCAATTATGGCATAGGCATCGACTTGAATGAGAGCGTCTGCTCGGCTGGCATCCTCTCTTACCTCTTCTGCTATATGTCTACCAAAGTCCGTATTTACCATACACTCTCCTACTGTAAATGCTTAACATATGATGCTAACGAAACATTCAGGTTGTAAGAACTTAATCCCCTGTATAGAAACCATGTACTCCGAGCTCACGTTCCCGGCTTAAATAGTTGATCTATATGTTTCTTGTGGAGAAAGCAGTAAGTATTCTAATTTCATCCTGAATAAACATGAAAACTCACGTCCGAACCCCAGTTCATCATCCGAGGTAGCCCTAAGAGGAGACTAGAATCTAGAACGTATCTCTTCAACTCGTTTGGAGTACTTAGTAAGGCCTATATCAATTACCCACTGTCTGATACCTAGCTTACCAACTTACGATAGCCATGTATGGCATAATGTCCATATTGAATTTTGTCTAGTAAGCTGAACAGAGAACCCCTTTATAAGGAGAAACTTGCTAATCTACCGGCTACAGTCGTACTGCACGCCTGGAAAAAGGGCAATGTATCATCGGAGTAGGAAGACAAGGTTTAATTCCTCTTATAACACTGGATATTGTGGTAATGGTATGTTATTCTATATTCTCTGAAATATCCACAGGATGCTGAATCGGTATTTTAGATCTACCTGACGATCCTGTTCCTGAACCCCCTACGAGGTTAGATAACCCTATTTTATAAAGGTATCTCTCCAGACTACCTAACTCTTCGATATCTAGGTATAAGCGCCTTCCAAAGCATATCTAGAGCCCCAGCTAGTCCTGAGCTACGTAATACAGCTATGCGGACTTTCATCGGTGCTCTTTGCACGACTACTTCGACTATAATGTAAGTACCTGTTCCACGTGAACCATCGTCTTGACGGAAATCAGTGATAATTGACTTAACATGCTTCAAGAAACCTTATTGTCCTCATGGTACTCGACGGTGAGCCAGGATGGGTGTTCCTTACTTGTTGTAACGCAGATAGTAGGTACCCCTTTCTCCTATCCTCTCACTTTAGCTACTAACCTACCCAATAGTACTCTTCTGCGCCATTACAATTCACTGGGTCACGCGCCATGATCCCCACAACACGAATCCTAGTACCTCGTCATCCTTCACTTCCCCCGACAAGCATACCTCCTATCACCACCCTCCCGCACCTCCCGCGCCATCTTTATCGCGCCGCAACACCAAGAAGCTAGCTATATCGCTGCCCTTAAAAACGACCAGCACCTCGCAATACGAGCACATCTTCGGAGACCCGGATCCGCCAGACCCTCTTTCGACCACCGTAGCGGCAAGCAGTAGCATCGCCGCGGCCAGCCAGAAGCACGAGTCGACGTCCCTCGACGAGCCCGATGACTCCACGATCCTAACCCCGATTCCCAAACCGATTCCAGTAGAGATCAAATTAGGATCGCATAGTAACAGCTCAGCCAGCCCAACAAGTCCGACAAGTCCAAACCTAAGTCCCCATCTTAGCCCGAACCCCAGCCTAACCCATAATCGCAACCGGAACCGCAGCCAGAGCCGGAGCCGTAGCCGCAAACCCAGCACCAGCAAATCCAAAGCGAAAGCCAAAGCCAAAGACCCCGACCGCTCCTGGCTCAGCACGCTAACGCACTCCCACGCACACGCACAAACCCTAATAACAGACCGAGACCTCGTCCCCCTACCCCTCTCCCCCATCAAACCACCCCCACCACCATCCACTCACTCACC
Source organism: Annulohypoxylon moriforme (assembly GCA_022695765.1). Taxonomy (NCBI): domain Eukaryota; kingdom Fungi; phylum Ascomycota; class Sordariomycetes; order Xylariales; family Hypoxylaceae; genus Annulohypoxylon; species Annulohypoxylon moriforme. The sequence continues at coordinate 385,683 of MU403094.1, read as the reverse complement.
CCCCTCCGCATCCGCATCCGCATCATCCCCTTCCGTCTCAGCAGCCGTAGCAGCGGACCTCGAGCGAATCCGACGGTACCGCGATCGCCGGGCCCCTACATCCCCTCCACCACCCCCGTTGCCCGCGCTAACGTTCGCGTCCCCGTCAACATCTACAGCGGCGTCTACGCCTCCGACCCCGTCATCTACATTGGCGCGCACGCCCACGTCGCCGGGGGCTAGGGTATCCCGAGGGGTATCGCGGACGCGCAGTGGGGCTCCGGGACCGGGATCCGCGTCGCAATATCGGATCAGTGAGCTGGCATTTGAGGGGGACGAGGAGGAGTTGCCATGGCATGATCTGGTGGTGATGGAGGACGGAGAGGGCGATAGGGGTGATTTAGGGGGTTGGATTTGATGTCATTAAGGCCGATTTGTTTTTTAGATTGGGTACCTATATATTTTGAAAGGAGACGGGGAGGGAATAGAACGCGACAAGAATTACATGTATCTGCCTTGTGGTAATGTTTAATGATGAGCATACAATTATGTTGAATCAGAAAAGCACCTTGAAGGCACATGGGCCATACTAGATCTACGATATACATCGTGCCGCTTACCATTCATTATATCGGATACTACATCGCAATCAGTCACGTTGCACTGCGGGGAGACGAGAGAAGACATCACAGAAGTTCAGCAGACGATTGATATAGCTAAAAGCTTCAATTTTCGTTGATTTCGTTGTGTCCCCGTATCTTCATGAATCCTACCCTGATTCCTGAGATGCCCTTCCTCCATGTAAACCAGACTAGATCCTGGTGGGGGTGACCCCATACAACCAGATATCTACCGGTGACTCAAATACGAGCCGAAGTATGTACAAAGAAATAAAGTTCCGATTTTTGGTAATCCCTCGCGATGCAGAAGCCGTCCCCCCTTAAAAATCATGGAACAAGAAGTTGTGTTAGAATGGAAGTAGAATTACTCGAATGAGTATTTTATTTACGCAGTGCCGGCGAAGATCTCGCCGAAGTCGCTCAGTGTCGTAGTCGAGTTCATGAGGCTACCTTCGCTAAGCCAGAAGTACGAGTATTTCTCGACGAAGCTGTAGTCATCGCTCTCCAGCTTATCAACGACGGTCTTCACGAAGGTGTTTACATCGCCGCTCTGTGCTGCGAATTCGGTAACCCAGACGTTCTTGTTCTCGCAAGCCTCGTGCACCTGCGTAAGGTGGTTCAAGAACTGGGTAGCACCATCTTCACCACCAGGTCCGTACCAGTGAGCGGCACAGAAATCGACCTGGCATTCGCCGTTGCAAGCAGTGAAGAATTGCTTGAGCCAGTCGATACCCTGGCCAGAGCTCTCGCTGCTGGAAATAGCAGGGGAACTGATCTGGACCTTACCAGCGTATTTGGCGAAGTACTGTTTGTGTCCGGCAGCGGCATCCGCAGGCGACATGTTAGCCTGGCTGCTAATATCGGGCTCGTTGAAGCTGAGGAAGGCGGTGGATCCTCGGGCAATGGCGGCCTCGGCCTTGGTATCCCAACCAGTAGAGTGGTCAGATGCGGTAGACCAAAGCATAGGGTAGTACATAACGCTTTCCTCTAGGCCGTTGGGGTCAGGGGTCCAGTTGTATGCCCACGAGAGCTTGCCACCCAAGCCCAAGACAGTGCTAACTAGGCTGGCATCGTTGTATGCAGCACCTCGCTTACCCGTGGAAGAGCTGGATGAAGTGGAGGTAGTAACCGATGACTCAGCTGCGGCGGCAGATGAGGTAGTGCTGGCAACAACTGCAGCTGAGGTTTGAGCAGTAGTTGTGGGGGCTTCGTGAACAACCGGGGAGACCACAGCTGTTGAGCTAGTGGTAGGGGTCTCGGCTGGTGATGAAGACGAAGACTTGACCGAGGTAACGATCGTGGTGGGGATCGAGATAGGTAGGGTTGGCACAGCAGCCACAACGCTGGAGGTTGAGCTGATGAGGGAAGAGGTAGTAGGCACGGACTCAGCCTCAACCTCAGCCGATGAGGAAGTCGGGACGGCCTCGGCGGTGGGCCCTTCCTCACCCGCAGTAACGGTCATGGTCACATAATCAGTGACAACGACAGTGTCGGTCTCAGCCCATACGATTGCTCTCTTAGGGTGAACGTGGCGGTGGAAGGGGCCAGCGGCGACTTCCTTAACTGAGGCGGCAGCGCAAAGCGCAAGGACGGTGGCCTTGGAAAGCATCTTGAGTAATTCTTTTGGGGGTCGTTGGATGATCTAAAATTCTATGTTCTTCGTGAGATGGATTTGGTACAGTAGGTATTTTGTATATTCCCTTATTCTTTCTGAGTTGTTGTTACAATTTCCGTTGAAGGAGTGTTAAGGTGCCAGCAGTCCAGTCAAAGGAGAGTAAGACGACGATGAGAATATCGTGTCAGAGAAATGAATGAAAATTGTCGACGGGGTGTAGTACGCTCTGCGCAGTGGTGATACTGGTGATGAGACGGACGGGAACCAGGTCGTGCAGTCTATCAAAGACGCAGAAGGAATGATGCGAGTTTGATGAGGATTGATATTGCACCCTTGGACAATGCGTGTTAGTTGTGGTTGGGTCGTGTGCGTGTGCGTGTGACGTTTGACGAGAGGACAATGGACACGGACAAAGTTGACTGACTAAGGATGTCGTCTTCTTAAATCGATAAACCGATGTCAACCACAAAGAACGAAGTGAGGTTAATGAATGGGTCGAAGCTGGCGACCTTATGGAAATGTACAAGAAGAAATGAATGTGTGGGGTGATAATGAGAGTAGTAATTCTCGTTTAGAAAAGGAGAAATACGGTACTGTGGGTTGAAAGGAGTGAACGAAAGAAAAAAGGTGGGAAGAATTTATTCACGCCCAGCGTTTTATGTCGCTTACTGAAGAAGTTGTAAGAGAGAAGGAGGTTGACGGACGGTTAGGGACGACCCAGACGAACTTACCAAAGTTCAGTTCTGCAAATCGGGATGTGTGTGGGGCATGTACGTGGTGTGGGTCTGGCGGGTCCTAGTCAGTCCCAGGGGTTAGAGACAAGGAAGACAAGGAGCCCCTTCTGCCCTGTCAATGGCTAGACCTTCCTTAGCCAACCGCTAACTGTTTCTCCTAGCGGCTTTTCTCTAGGCTTTTTAGCTACTACAGCTGCGACTGGCGCTATTTAGGGTCGGGTTCAATGCCAAGACTAGCAGTAGCCGGATCCTAGACTCAGCGCACGGAAGATCTCACAATTGCCCACACTAGAATCAAGACGATTAGCGCAAATCGATTCGTCGTCGTTACCGTATCATCTGAAGTATCCAGGTATCTGAGAGTATCTACAGCATCTACCCGCCCGCCAGTCCAACTGTTCGGATGAAAGCCTGACGTGAGCCATTGCTTCCTATTGGTCATTTTCGGACAATGGCTGCCGCTACAAAAATACATCCATGTCCTTTGCGCAGGATATTGTCATTTCTTTTATTCCAATAATATTCCAATTACTGGGCAGCTGGGTACTCCTAGGAAAGGCAAAGGATCCAACTACACTAAAATGCGTGAACATTTACAAGGTTAGATGCTGCACAGAATCTACAAGATCGCAAAATAATAATTCATTTGTATTTTGATCATATATCTCTTTTAGGAGTATCGCTTCATCGGCAACTTGTCAATCTATCATGTGCACTATCTACATGTTTTTTGAAAAATATTTGCAATCTGTGTCATGTTTATAAGATGGCTACCAAACAGTAGCCTAATAATAACCAATCACATCGTACAGTCACCCAACCATCAGTCTTCTTATGTGGTCCGCGCCAGGTCAGACTGGGCATCTTCTTACGTAGCAGATGCAGGTACCGCTCTAAAGCTGCAGGAACAAGGCACACATTAGACCGCTCAACACGAACAGCAGCGGGCAGTGAGCTGATGGGTGGTAGGATTCAGGGGTTGTTACAGGTTTGCGAATCAGTATAGGCTATGTACCTTCCAACACCAGTTCATATGTTGCGATACATAATTGTACAATGAATTGAGCCGGGAAGCAAACACTAGAGCACCCTCTTCCAACTTTTCTAGAATGCGAGAGGGGAAAGTGGCCAGAAGTTGCAAAATACGAATCGAGCATTATGCTGCATTTCGAGGCTTTACTTTAACAGGAAGATATCCCTATCCCAGCGTTTGTCGCGGACGCCGAGTCTTGGTAAAAGTCTTGCTTTATTCACAAAGGACCCTTTGAAAAGTCAAGGAAAATTAAAAAGCAAACCAACATCTGAACTCGAACCCGCTCATCAACCTGCCGCGCGCTCTTTTTTCCTGCTAAATGCAGTGGCGGTCTCAACTACACACAGGCGCTACCACTCGGCCATTATTCCATTCGATCCACGTGTGGGCCTTAGGGGTTGGGGGGGTTGAGGTGACAGCCATCCAGACCACGACGGCTGGAAGGTCTTGGGATGGTCTGCGCTCTTCTCCTCCGTCGTGCTTACGCCTTGCTTCTATTCGGGCCTAGCGTCTTACGTGGACACACGTAGTGTTACCGGTAGACCGGGGATCTACACGGGCCCCTTGCGAAAATAGAGAAAAAGAATTAAGAAAATGAAGAAGGCTTGCCCTACGAATGACGTGGTTTGTGGGACACGTTCGTCCTTCAGTGAAACAAATAAAACGAAATTACTTTCGAGATAATTTCGCTACTCATGAAGTTGCGACACCACATGCGTTGCCATACACAACCTACTGGAGACCGGCAGGGTAATTGAGGTTAGGACGATGTTGACATCTCGTGGCTTCTCCAATGTTCCAAGGTTTCAGGGTTCCCAATCCCCTGTCAGATTGTAACAGCATATCAAAGCTTAACTTTTCTTTCTTTGGACGCTAATCGGCCGATCCTGGAGGATCGATTACCCCTTGCGAATTGAGAGAATCGACTCTTGTTGGTTGATTCCTTACTAACAATGATTTCCTTTTTCAGAATGTGTATTGTGCGAAGTCGTCAGATTTTTCCCGGTCTCCGTGGTTCGAACTCAGGCCCATCTTTAGAAAAGGAAGTTAATTTACTGTATTAATTGATTCGTGGAGAGACATGAGGACATGAGGGCTTGATCCGATACCCTATCAGCTCCTCCGAATCACAGTCAAGATTGGTTAGACTATCTTCGCAATTTCTTCCTAATTTCTTGACACAAGTAGCTGACAGAAATAGTGTTCGTTTACCTAGGTCAGCCCTGGTTATCTAAGACCAATCCATATGTAGAGCCGTTTGGACGCGTCACGCAATAAGAGCTTCAAGATTGGATTCTCTTTTTATATCCAACGTACCGTTTAAAAGTGATACGGAATTCAAAGTACAGACCGTGTGGCAGGCTGCGTGGGAAATTCCAATTCTTCTGCTATGGCCCGTCGGGAACCCGCATGCGCACCGTTTGCCAACGATTCTTGTCTTGGTCCTTCCGAATGGATAATATAAAGTTGTCCTGCCTCGACGGAGGATCTGCGGAAGGGTTCGGCCGCATTGTAAAGTCTTGGCTCTTTACAGCTTCCGAACTTCGTCTGACCAACCATCAGCGCCAGTGGCGGGTGTCGGCAACACAATTTCATTGTCTATGACGCTATTTTCCATCTCAACTACATAAGTGGCGTCCCTCCCATTTTCTCGCTATTCAAGCCCCACACTTTAGACGTGTGACTTGAATTGTAAGTAACTTTTCGAGATGACATTCCACTATCGTCATGCTCGGAGTTCTTGGTATAGAACCGACATGCTTCTAATAGCATGTAGGCGATTTTTTATGAATCACTAGCAGTTTATCGCAGCATCTCAAAGGTAAGAAGGGTGATCACGCAGTTAGTAACGCAACTTCACATAGATAGATGCCTTGGTCCTTACCCAAGAACAGCAGCAGAATTGAGTAGCAACATTTTAATGCATAAAATAAGTTCAACAGCCATGGGGTCAATACGTTCTCTCCTTCAACCCATCGAATCGGGTACCAGCCTCTCACCTTCCAGCACAATTCCTCGGTAGTATCCGTTCCTTCTGCATACACCCTCCAAGGCCGGCCCCACAGCATATCCCCAACTCCGGTCGGCTCGGGTGCCGCTAACCGTAGCCGTCGATCCCGGTTCCGGTCAGCCCAATGGCATCCCCAACATCGTGGTCGGATACCGATTCCGATCTGGATTCGAACGTCTCGTCTATCATTTTTAACGAGCCATTTCACTCATTCCGCTTCCGCGTCATTGACTTTGCTCTTCAAAGGATATGGCCCTATGCCACCGCCGAAGAGGTTACCGCGGAACAAGTGCCAGGTAGAGAGAATCAGATTATTCTAATATCTCGACAGTCGGTCGGGGAACCCGAACCCCATGAGCGATACGTCTTACGCATTCCTAAGTATGATGTTGGGCAGTTGAATTGTCAAATTGCTACTCTCCAGTTTCTACGCATACATGGCAGGGTTCCCGCCCCGGTGGTTCTTAGTTTCGATAAGACGGATGATAATATCCTTAATTCCAGCTTCATACTCCAAGACTATATCCCTGGAACTACTTTGCTCTCTTCTTACCTGGGCCTCACTCATGAGCAACGGTGCAAGGTCGCACGGGAGCTCGGTCGTGTCTATCGTGAGCTATTAGCCACACGTAGCGATACTCCGGGTTTCTTGACACTATCCAAGAGTGGTTCAACATCACTGAGGATAATTCCTTTAGAAGCCCGTGTTAGTAAAAGATTTAACAAAGACCACAACGACTTCATTACCCCATCAGATGTTCATAGGTTTTTGGTCAATGTTTTTCTTGGACGGTGGGTTATATTAGAGGAAGCATTGTTGAGTAACATTGCCTGGCCAAGTCTCAGGGATAAATTATGCCGGATGGCCTCGGAAATGGAAGTCGAAGGATGGTTTAGTGATTGTTACATTTCCTTAGCACATCTTAACCTGGTACCGCGGAACATACTCATCAACCCAACGTCTGATAGAAGACGACCTATCATCTCTGCCATCCTCGATTGGGATAGTTCTGTTTTTGTCCCCCAGTTCATGTGTTGTCAGCCGCCTGCATGGCTCTGGGCTTGGCACAACGCTGATTATCAAGACGAGAGCCGGGCGAACGCAACGCCACCATCGCCAGAAGCGGGTGAGTTAAAGCAACTTTTTGAGGAAGCTGCTGGTCCAGAATATGCACGGTTCGCTCATGTACCGGCCTATAGACTTGCAAGACGGCTTGTCCGCTTTGCCGTCGAGGACATACGGTCTAATGAGGACTATAAGGAAGCTGAACAGCTGGTAGAAGAGTGGAGAGCAATACGCAATAATCAAAAGTCCACGCTCTCTTTGAGGAAGAAAGTGTATGGGATTGCGCTAAATCTGCTGGGCCTTAATGGAGATAACTTACGAGGCATATGGTAGGATAGTCCTCAGGGGAAGCCAAGGGTATTGATCTGTGAAGGAAATAGTTGATTTCTAGGTAGAGATACGACGAGACGAATTGTGAGAAAGATTAATTTTTATCCTCATAGGTAATGTCTAATAATTAATTGATTTTCTTTCTATCGAGACTCACTAGGTTGGCCAATTGTTGCAGTTTTGGCTAAGTTTCTTGATCAGACTAGTTTTTGATATAATGGTGCTATAGACCACACTCGGTAGTGAAAAAAGCGATGACTTATTAAGCGGCGTCGATGAAAACTAAATTCAATAGTTTTTTACCCTTTTATACTACTATTACGTTTTCTTGATTCTGATACATGGATATCAGTTGGAATCGAAACCATGGCAACTTACTTGGCATGGAAATACGAGTCATTACTATCATTCGAAAGCTATTTTAATTAATCTCGTACTGTCGATTCACTGTTATGTCGCCATTATATCGAAAAGAAAAGGAACCATCATTTTCTGGAAAGGGTTTGACTGATACCTTGTCCTTCACCGGTCATAATCACGTTATGAGCTTTAAATAGAATATATTACTAAACGGATTTGTTATTGAATGTAAATTGAAATGCCCCCTTGAGAGGTAATGGAAGGTGAATAGATAACAGTTACCACGGTATTTAACACCGAAGCCCGCAGTATTCTTCATGGCTTTCCCGAGGCCCTCCGAGATGTCCTTTAGTTTAGGTTGTGAGACCAAGTGAACATGGGTTTTATATTGTGGCGGTCAGGTGTTGATCGACAGCGCTGTAGAGATGACAGATGATAGATCAACTAAACCCACGGAAAAGGCTGGATTATATGAATATCTTGCCCAAATAATCCGTACAAACACCTGTTGTTGCGGAATTAACCGAACCATTCTGCTTCTCTCATCTTTCTGGAAGGATTTTCGAATCTGTCTTGCAGGCCGGTCTCAATCCTTATGCATGTTCCTTTTCTCTTTTGGTGCTTAGTATGTGCCACAACCAACATTGCTTCGTCGCACCCCATGTCGCCAACAACCCATCCCAAGCGGTTAATTCCGTTTATTACCTAAACCGCGGAATTACCCGCCGTTTTCCGATCCCGAGGCCATAGGCTCGATGCTATTGAAACACTCACATATAGAAGGAAGAGCCTCATCAATCTGATTTCATGCAACGATGACGAGACGCTCAGCAGCTGGAACTACCTAATGTGGCAATCAGGGACAAAAGAACATCGAGGTGGGTGGAACCTGGGAATATATGCCAGGCTTATATAGAGGGTCTTCAGCCCAGCTTACGATTGGGGTGAAACATAACCAATCACAGACCGCTATCGTCCCCCTTTGTTGAGTCTCTAGCAGGGCATCGCCACGATCCGGATCGCACGTGATTGGCCTGTTCGAACGGAGCTGAGGCTGAACCTCGCCCGTTTGGCAGATCAACATTTCGACCTACCTTGGCGCTACTAGATTCATTTTCTAGAAGCTTACCTAGAAGCCTAGGCACCTAGTCTCGAACGGGGTCAATGCTTCCCTAGGGAATGTCGTTATTAATTTGTATTTTCTACGACCTCCTACCTCATCGATGGGATGTTCAATAAACCGCCAAACAATCGAGATAATCCGGGTAGAAGTCGGCGATGGAACCATCGAATCCGAACCATCCTATAATCCTCCCGCTTATGGATAGTGGAGGGGATTATAATTATTCGAACTTCCTCGGCGGCGATGATACTGGATATCCTGCTATCAGTGAGGCTGCCGGCTCAACCTCCGCATTAAGCGATGATTTCGGGATAACGAGTGCGCCGTCTCCAACGGCAGCACTTGCTACACGGAATTCACTTCAGAAGCAAAGATTGGAACGAAGGGGCCACACAAAGAGTCGGCGAGGTTGCTTCAATTGTAAAAGACGCCGCATCAAGGTACCTTATCTACTTCAAATCCGAGAGTCATAGTAAATGCTGTTCAAATGTTAACATAGTTGGAAATAGTGCCAAGAAACTCGGCCGGCATGCGGGCATTGTGTGAAGACGGGGTTGAAGTGTGAATATCCAACAGCTCCCCAAGTCGTACACCAAGTATAAATTCCATGTCGGCGTTGACCGCTATTTCGAACGCCGGCTAACATGAGAATAGCCGCAACATCAAATCCCTCTTTTCAGCTTGCAGGATATGCGGTTCTTCCAGCACTTTCTGTTCACTTGCTTCCCGAACCACCCCTTAGGGAACGAGTCCGTATGGACCCACGAGATACCGTGCTTATCGCAGACTGTACGTGCTTCAGTAGGGGTATCGATGGGGAGGGTAGAGCTAACGGTTTCTCGATGACAGTACGAGTACCTCATGCATGCAATACTGGGTCTTGCGGCGTCCGATCTCATGCAGCGGGATCCTAGTCTAATCACATTCGCCATGATGCACCGACTCAAGGCGATCAAGGCTATCAAGAAGACCCTAAACGAAGCTCCGAAAACCAATACCTTTGAAGAGGGAAACGCCCTCGGTATGTGATCTCCCCTGGTCTCCTTGTCTCACTGGGCACACACTATGTCTTTGGAGATACTCCCTCCCTATACACTTTAATGCTCGATGTATATGCCTAACTGACCAACCCCAGTGGCGACCTGTTTCGCCCTAACATTCCAATCCGTAATCCTCGACGACGGAATGACCGAATTTATGACCTTCGTCCGGGGCATCGTGCTCGTCTCCATGCAAATGTGGACCAAAGGCGCGCGCCCCCTCTTCACGAACCTTCACCAATCGGACCCCCAAAAGCTCCTCAAACCCATCATCGAATCCATCCCCCCTTTACGCTCCCCCTTCGTACTCGCGGCCGCGCGTTCCCTACACGCCTTGGGGGAGTTATGCCGGCGCGACCTCGAGATCGAGTATAGGCAGTACCTAGTCGGGATCGTGGACGCGCTTCCGACGTCCTCGTTTTTGGCTTATGAGATTTTGTGTAAGCATTATGCGTGGTGGATCCAGTTGCCTCACGACCGCTTCCGCCACCTCATCGACCCGGAGTCCCAGGTCTTTGCGCTGCTGTCCGCGCACTGGATCGCGCTGAAGCAGATCATGGCGCCCATCACGCAGGCCGAACAACGGCTGCGGGCGCAGGAGCCACGGGGAGGAGGAAGAGGAGGTAGTGGTGGTGGTGGCGGTAGTGTTGATTTAGGGACTTCGCGCTGGCTGAAGCACTTAAACAGCCAGGTCGACGAGGAGCACCGCCGGTATAACGGTTGGCCTATGTGGGTTGAGCAGCAGTTAGATCAGGATATGTCGTTCTTTGGAAAGAAGAATCCGTCGTTGCTTACCTGAAAGTTAAGATACCTAGTACTTCACATATCTAATGTTAAGAAGACGGGTGATGAGAGGGATTTATTAACTGGATCGCTTATTGGTTAATTACAGGTATAATGGTGTAACGACCTATGAGTGTTATGGGATTGGGAAAATAGCGTCTCTGTCAAGGCATTTTCTTGGAATTTTACGATCGATACCATTGTCGCCGCTTCTTGGAGGGTCTGTACCTATATGGGGGTTTTATATGATTGGCTTATCGCATCTCGCACTTGATACCTATATGATTTACAAGTGATATGTTATATCTTCTGTTCAGATTTAAAGTAAGGCAATAGCAAGATGATAGATTCTAATTTCTCCTTGAAATTTCGACCCAACTAGCGTAAAACCCCTTGCTGGGGATGCTGACTAGAATTTGCAATTCATCCGTCTTCGTAGGTATTTCCTATCTATGAACGCCTGTATTTCCTTTGCTATCGCCGTATGTCGTGCGACTCGGGCCACGTCATGCAGAACGACACTGCCACTCGCTAACACCGACTCATTAAATAAGTCGGGCGTAACGAGTCCTTATCAACTTACCTACCCAGTCCTTTCTTAGAAAGGGAGGTAAGTACATGAAATGACGATAATCGCCGGCCCGACTGGCAGTCTAAATTCTTATCCAAATATCAGTCTCGGACAGGGGCGTTCAAAATGGTTCTAATAATCCGGATATACACAGTTGACGAAAATTCCGTGGGGGTAAAGACATTGATGTAATCGATGGCATATCAAGATGGTCTCTTTTCTCTTTATATACCTAGTGACATTATATATAACTCAACACATCGCAACGTCACGTGCCACGACAACATAATAACGACAAGGTATGAAGCATCGAATCTGCTGGAACCTTATCATTCCCAGCTAATCATTCTAATTCCCCGAACCGTTGAGGGGCACCGTCTCCTCGACGAAGTCATCCCACCCAGTCCCAGGAATACAACAAATAGTCCTTCTGAGGGCTTCTTCGCCTGGCCCCCTTTACGTTGGGAAGCAATTCTACAATGCCTTGCTCCAACGCCTTAGACTCATATGTACAGAGTTGCATCTTCAGCTCTGTACTATCCCGCTCTCATGCGGAAATGATGGGCCGTGTAGACCAACCACCTGAAAGTAATAGTGCTATACAAAGAATTTTACATATCATCGAGAATCTAATTCCCGGCTTTATGTTTTCAAGTAAAATATAAACGAAGTAATGTAGCGACTGGATAAGAAAAAGATATTAGTTGGCTCCTAGAGCATCCGTAATTGTTCGCGTAACTTCTCGCGGATTGGCGACGAAATCGGTATAGGCTTTGACCAATGTGGAGCCGCAAGACGCTAGAGAGGGAGCGACACTAGCGAACATCGCACCAAGGGTGAACACCAGAATTGGGATCTGTCAAATCTATTAGTATATCATCTCATGGAAGTGGCATCGCTTTACTTACCCAGACGAACCACAGCATCTTGTCACTGCTGCCGGTCTTAAGTCTCTGAGCATGAGCTCGTTGTAGGTGTTCTTGTTGTTCCTTGGTGATGTTGCGCTTGCGTCCGATCTCGAGTAGCGCGGGCACCTCCTGTTGTTCTGATACTTCTGTGGAAGTTTCTGACATGTCCTGATCGAAAAGAGTAGCACATTTCGTATCAGCCTCAAAATCTGCAGCAGCTGCTGCCGCCGAGGCTTGTTTAGTATCAAAGCTACTTGATGCGCTTTCTGGGAAGATGGTATTATAGGCTGGTGGTGGCGACTCCTTGGCACCGAAGAAGGGCAGTTCCCATCGTTTAGCATGAGCATCTTGCGGAGGTTGTTCGTCGGCGGACCCGGGACGCGAACCTCTAATGTTCGGTACAAGAGAACTGATACGTTGTACGACAGGTGCAGAGTTCAGATAGGCTTGGTAGTCCGGGAAGACCGGGATTGGCGGCAAAGTCGGCATCTGTGGCATCTGCATGTGCGGCATCTGAAGTTGCGCTAGATTCTGGAATTGCATCGCCATGGAATGCTGCCACTGCTGAAGCTGCGCTCCAAACTGTTCTCTAAATGCTGTTACTGCTGCGCTTGGAGACGCAGGGGCAGCATCTACATCATTCGAGTCATGCGTGGGTGGAAAGCTTGATCGTCTCATATCCAGCCAATTGGGGTTTTCCTCGTCACTACCCCTCTCTTCTGACGAATCTTGGTCGTCGTCATCACTATCATCGACTGAGCTTGAGTCCTCAGACATGAATTCCTCACGATGCGCAGCTGGAGTTATTGACGGCGGATCCCACAATGATTTGAGAGAAGTAGCACTGTTTGCCCTACTATGGAGAGATCCGTTGCTTCGGGACCTAGAGTGGTTCTCGATTTGCCGTAGTACTCGAAGCACATCGCTAGATCGAGCAACATCTGCGGGAGTAAGACCCGAGAGACTTCTCATATTCGGGTCAGCCCCTTTCATGATGAGACGCCGGACAATCTCTGGATGGTTGTTCATCGCCGCCATGTGTAGCGGAGTGAAGCCTCCCTTGTCTCGGACGCCAACATTGGCCCCACGAGACAGAAGCCCGGCGACAAAGCGAGCAAGACCTAGAGAGCAAGCTAGATGAAGCATTGTCTGCCCACTTGATCTTCTTAGATTGATTTTCGCTTTATTGGCGCTGTCGTCTAAATCGATCAACTCGAGAACACGAAGAAGTCCTAGTTCTGGGGACTCCGAGAGATCTTGCTCGAGATTGTTGAAGCTGGTGTTAGGAGTTTGAGATCCTCCAGGAGAAGGGCCCCAAGAACCGCCGTTTCCAGACCCTCCAGACCCGTAGATGATATTTCTTGCAATATCCGCGACATCTGTCATTTTTCCGCCCAGCTTGTTGCCTAAAACAGTGAGCGCCGTACGTATCAAGCGATGTTCGTCATCGTCGACATATCGAAACAGCGGTTGCTGGTTGCCAGTAAAAGAATGCTGGGGAGCTACACCAGGCTGCCTAATCGATACAGGGACTATTCCTGCAGTAGGAGATGGCGGCAAAAGACAAACTAACGACGTCTCGCCCCAGTACGTAGTTGTAGCCGCCCTCTGTTCTCCAAACATGACCTCGAGTCCACCATTAGTGAAACCGCTGCCAAGAATTGTCACCTCAACGCCACCTGACTTTGGACCCTCACTAGGAATGATTTTATAAATCATTGGCGGCGGTACTCTACTGGAATTCATGATCGTAGATGCATTGAACATATTTTGGCCAATTGAACCGTGCGGCATGTTCTGGATCTCGTTTCTTAACCGGTTCGGACTGGGAGCGCGGCTGGGATGGGCTGATGTAGGTGCAGAGAACATCTGAGCGCCCACGTCGAGACTTAGATTCCTATTTCCCGAGGGAAACATGAGCTCGGGACTGTTGCTATTAGGCGTAGGGGGCCCTGTTGGGAAATGCTGTCCAATGTTGTTAAGAGTTGCCTGTTGGCCATGAGCAAACAAAGGGTCAGTAGCTAATGGGAAAGTTGTCATATTCGGCGAGAATGGTGATGTAGCTGCAGAAGTAACGGCCGATTCGTTCTGTGGCCCTAGAGGCATCGTAGGTGGTGATTGACTTGTCTCGAGCCTCGTCATTGCTAGGCCACTCGGAAGCTTCATAGATCCGCTTGCCTTTCTCTTTTTGGAGACGGGACCTGCAGGGCTGCTTGGAGACCCCTGCCTAGATAAGTTACGAGATGGCGCGGGAGCGGGTGCAGGTTGAGGATTATTGTTAACTGGAGCGGGAGGGAACGCGAAATTTCCATTTTGCGCCAATCCTTGGAGATCAGAAGCTGATTGCGACGAGTGGAACATCAATTGAGCTTCGCCCGATTTGACATCGCTCGTGGCATGCATGGGCGAAACTCCTAAAGGTGGGGCAGAGGTATTAGGACATTGTGCCGTAGATGTTGCGGGAAGATGTGTCTTGTGATCATCAGTAATCATAATCGAGGATGAGATCTGCTGAGCGACGACGTTGTCCTTGTAGTCCTTCATGGTAAAAATGACTTGGAACCCCATCTTCTCTCCATGATGGCGGCAATAGCAAGCAATACGCATTGGCGCATCTACCTGGACGGTACCTTCAGGCACGGAAAGGTCAGGTAACCCGGCTCCAGTAGGATCAGCCATGTGGGGAGTAACAGCTTGCCACTCTTTGACTTCCTGGGTATTAAAAACGATGACTCGCTGGTGTTCGTATCGGTTCCATAACTCCTCTTCCTCCGGCTTCTTGTGTTTCTTTCGGCCAGCACGCTTTCGTTCCCGAGTTATACAGCCAGCACATATTCGTACCTCGCCTCCATTTTGAGGTTTGTACTCTTCCTCTTCATTGTTGTCGCTTCGCTTAGGGCCTTGGAAATCGTGCTGGAGTACTGCGGCTCGTTTGAATGCACGCTGGAGCTTTACCGGGTCCTGCATAGCGCTAGTGCAGACTAACATAGTATACAGTTCGAGCATGTCGGGAGACCGCACCGCTACGGGCTTCGCGAGTAACTTGGGTTTTGATATTGTATGGGTCGGCAGGTGAAGTCTTTTGATGCCTGGGGGCAAATGGTGGAGAGTTAACTTGATTGGTATCTGAGTCTCAACCCTTGACTTAAGAGGCGTGGGCTGAACGACCAATCTCGGCCGAGGGAGATTCATTTGGGGTGAGTAGGACGGAAGACTATGGGTCGGAGCCGGGAGATTCATCGGATCTTGTCTGACTTGGGGAGCCGAGCCATTGGTCTGCATGCCGGCCATCGGTGGCCAGACCGGTGTCATGCTCATATTTGGTAAACCATGAAAGTGATTGGAATTGTCAGGGGAAGGCGAATTTTTAAACATCGTTGAGGGCGAGGGTTCTTGGCTAACTGCGATACTTGACATAGGAGAGCCCTCTCTAGAAGCACTCGTTTTTAGTCCGTTCATCGACTTTGTTAGAGAATGTTGCTATATATCGGTTAGTCGGAGTAGAGTGGTTATGGGTGTGAATACAAACCGATTGTCCCTTGTGGTGGCCTTTGATTCTTTTAGCAGCGGGGGCTTTTGGGACAACACTTCCTGATGCGGATTGATCTTGCACAGCATTATTAGTTGGAGGGCTAGGACTACTCGAAGCACTATCAAAATCGAAAACTGCGGACATGTCCATGGTCGACGGGTCCAAAGTATCAAACATAAAATTCGCGTCATTGTGTTTGGCGTCATTTTCGAGGTTCCATGCCGAGTAGGGTTCATCAGTCACCATCGCATCCGTCGAGGAATTGCTGGTTTTCGGCGAGTTGGTATTCCCACTTGCTCTAGATGAAGAGGACGAGGAAGAGCCACGGTGGGAAGGAATGGACGAATAGCCAGGCGCTACCCTGTTCGAATTGGACTGTAAAACGTGCCCAGGACCAGAGGGGAAGACCTTATTAGGTTCCCCGAAGATAGTCGAGTCGAGTAAATCGTTGGTCGTAAAATCAAAAATTGTTCCAGTAGGGTGGGTAACGTCGTCGGCGTCGTATAGTTCGAATTCGTGGTTAACGGCGAACGAAGGCATATCCGAATCGGAACCCAACGGGTTCGTTGGAATAAACGGTGGCGGTTTAGACGACATAGCTCGTTATTCGACTTTTAAATACGCGGAGAGCGTGGAATAGTACGTAGTAGGTTTCGAGGCGACAAGTCGTTATCCGATTCGATGTCAACCGACGAAAGATTATAATCGTAGTTCAGACTACACGTTGTCTGTATCTTGATATTAGATGTCTCAGCGATAGGACAACCTCAAATGACCGTCCGTGGAGGCGCAATATCCAGCGAGTCCAACAGTGTGATGCAATTATCGTTATGGGGGTTATAGCAACATGATGACTCCCCCAATCTAAGCTTAATTGAAGACGAATGTACTAGTGGATGCCCGCAAAACCAAGGTTCCAAATTCAATTCTCGACTACCAGTAAGAAAAATGATGAAATGGGATGAAATCGATGTCTAATTGATGGTTCGAATTGTTTGGTGATCGTGGCTCGGAATAGCGTGCCGTGGCAGCGGGTTATGTTCTAGTAAGTATCGGTGAAAAGTTGCGGTAAGTACAGAGCAAAGCAGTGGCGTGCGTGTTTGCTAAAAGTTCAACCTGCTAGCTACCTAAGCACCTATGCAATATTTGTCCCGTTATCGGAATTCGGAACAGATCGAGTCCAATTGGCAAGAGGTCGTGGCAAAACCGAGCAAAACGAATAAAAGCAAAAGGGGATCCTGTAATCGTCACGGACTCGAGGGTTCTTCGTCTTTTTCTCGGGTGAGGCCTCGCCCCAATGTTAGATGGAATTGGGATATTGAGATGGGAAAAGGAACTTGGAAGTTTGGATGGATTTGACGGATCAAATTGGTCCAAGATGGAAGAACCCTGAGCATCCACCACTAAGACCCGACGAAGGAAAGTGGAAAGTGGAGGGTTAGCAAGAGGTTAGCACCTAAGCAAGTACACACACAATGTGCAGAAGGTGCAGAGGGTACTGGTACTGAGTGTGGTGGAAGACGGGTCAAAGTGGTTAAACGCAAGAGTAAGTTCGAGCACGCTAATACGCTAATACTATCCCAGCCCCCCGCAAGGCTTGGCAAAACCCGGGGTTTCTCCCATCTTTTTTTTTCACTACAGAGGGTTTAGAGCACAAAGGCCGCTATTTCCCCTTGGAAAATTGTTAGTGGCTTAACATCCGAGCCAATAATAATCCGTCAAGTCCTCGTCTAATATACTAACTATACAGTAAAAAAAGTGTTAGTATAATATCAGTATCCACAACGTCCACAAATCAAGCAAACAACTAGAAAACTCTACGAACACTTCAACCTTGAGTCTAACCCACATAACCTTTAGACTAGCTTGACTAACCTAAGGTACCTAGATCACTTCAAATTTGTATCATTTCCCATACTGCAACGGTGTTTACCCCTTAGAGAAACATTCGACGTTGAACATTGAATAATAGCACTCTTAGAAAATTCGAGTAATCCTGATTCCTCAGCCTGAATAATTCACAACTACCAAGGCCGGTCATCGGGGTTGTCATCAATGCTGACCACCTAGGTCATGGCTCTAGGTAGTTACAAGGACTGTATCTAACGCCAGCGCCTCGTGTCTCTTGTAAGCCCGACACACCGCTTACGTTGCAGGTACTACCAGCAAGTATCGCCAATTGCTCGAGAATCCCACGTATGTCTACATACGTATTCACCAACTACCTACTAGGTAGTATGTACTAAAGAGTGGTATATCAAATAACAACAGACAAAAGACATCAATTGATACTCGAGCACGTTCTACATGCTGGCACGTTCTGCTATGGTCCTCTGACGTCTGACGCTAGAGGTCGCTAGGCAGGTATATCAGAAGTATATCAGGTATATCAAATTCCATGTTCAATCAAAACACACATCAATACGGCATCCACACACATCATCTTTACTGTATCAATTGTATTCGGGCTGCACGGTTCAGGGTCATTCCTGTTTCTCTGTACGACCAGTCTAAACTTTGACTGGTCCTTGGGTCGAGCTAAGCTCGCTCAGGGTCCTCTCTAGCTCGCACACGCCTTGCATACTGGTAGAGGTACTACTGTATTATAGTACTATATCATAGTACTACGTATAACAGTGTGGAGGGGCTGACGGTGATTATCTACAAAGTCCCCACGCGCCCATACCTACCCTATGCAACTTTAACCTATCTTTCTCTTGAAGGTCGTGCGTGCCGTGCTGGTTGTCTGTCTAGGTCTGTTCCGCCGATGACATGCCAGGAACGGCTTCGTCGAAGTAAGCCGTGGCCGCTTCCACAAAATACGTGTCTTTCCTTTCAGCCAACCGCACGCTTCCAATCGCATCCACCACGAACCATAAGAGGAACGCTGCGAGTCCAACAAGGGACAAATCCGATAGCAAAACCCCGTTTATCTCCTGCCCTACGGTCATAATGGATCATGGTGGGTTACACCGAGAATAAGCACCTTCTCTGTCATCGCTAGAACAACCTTATGTGATAGATTGCGCATGGTGGATTATGGTCCCATGTATTGCGAAATCGTCATTGTGTAGGGTGCCTAAGCTACCTAGAATACAGGTAGCACATGGTCCTATTCCCTCGAGCTTTTTTACTCCGTACAAGCTCATTTCATTTCCCCGTCCGCCTTTGCAACATAGTACCAGAGTACCATACCCAGTACCCCGAGTCACCGGACAAACAACGAGGTACGTACAACAAAGATGTAAATAGTAGTTCTCATCGAAGGGAGTACATACATACATCCAGTACATCCGTTATTAGATAATGCGGGACTCTTCTGGCCGGAATTTTTATTTAGGCAATGCAACACCCCTGGCGCCCTAGAACATTTCAAGCAAGATTGTGGTGGGCACATGCAGAAGCAATCCTATCGAAACATCCAGACGTACGGGCGCGGGGGTCATGCGGAGTTGCGATATGCCTCCATCCCCAAGCAGCCGGCCCGGCCGTCAACTCCCAGGACCGAGAAGAGGCAGACAATTCCATACCCCGTTGAAGATTCAGGGTCCTTTGCTGACAAGGCTAGGCCAAGCTACCGCCAAGGCACCCAATCGCACCGCAGAAACGGTTACCTTAGGGGGGTCGAAGCTTGTCAGCTGATAGCATAACTTTGCACCGATTCGGGCAGTTTGGCTTGAGTAAGCCGGTGACAGGATTACTGTAACCGTCCAAGTCGGACGTCCGTCTGATGTTGTAGTTGACATCACCGGAGTCCGAAATTCACGAATGAAAAGTAGGGACCGGTATTTGAGATGGTCTCTAAATTGATAGTAAAATGCTACTACTAAACTACTTGTTGGATATAAAGCAAACAAGTTGTTAAGCTAATTGCAGCGAAATGATAATGAATCCAATAACCACCAAAATGGAAGCTCTCAAGCTTCTTGATTAAGGTAACAAATGGAGAAGAAGAAAAAGATGAGACCATTTCCCACATTTCAGACCCTCCCGTCTGAATGTCACCCTGCTTATTGTTCGCTTGGCGAATGAAACATACATAGTCCATGGTCGTTTCGACCATCTATGTAGGTGTTAGCCTTAAATCCACGTCAACGGATTACGTGCTAGGAGCAAAAGATGACCACCAAGAGATCATTCACGGTCAACAGGCGACGTCTCCCTTAAGCTCCTGGGACTCTACATCACCCGGTGGTGTCTCATCGGGAAAGCGAATTATTCGGTTAGGTAAGATCGGTACCGATATATTCGTCGTTGATCCCGATTCTACTCCCGTAGCTGTAGATTTGTAAATCCTATCGAGGTTATCTCGAGGACCGACCATCTCACTAGGGGTCGACAAGTGCGCAGGAGAAGGCCTATTCGTAGCTGGGTGCTCTGGAATTATCGAACCACCAATGCGATAAACGGGCCGTAATGATACAGAGCGAGATTCGGTAGGGGTATTGGCAGCTGTCTCGTCCCTGGACCGACTTCGGGGAATTACCCGCCCACCTACCTGGAAGGATATTAGATCCTCAGGCGATGATAAGGTTCTTGAGATTGTTCGAGGAAGGTAAATCCCAAATTTGCCCAAAGGTATACTAAGCCCATGGACAACCTTTCAAATGATAAGTATTATGACAGTACTCGTAACATGATCGCGACAAGTGGGGATAGCTTACGACGCTGCAAATTACCATGAACCAGACTACAACCGAGACGTCTTCTCCCAGACGAGCCACATCCCACCTTGGCGTGTCCCCTTGATTGGGATTCAATGCAGTGATAAATTCCAACGTTACGTATAAGTAGAAGATGGCCGAACAGCCAATTGGTCCGAAGAAACCCATGAATATAGCTTGTCGTAACCCATCTATCTGTGGAATTTTCTTATAAGATACCAAGATGAATGGAAGACGCCTGAGTAACAGTATCAATACTCCTAGGGGGATCAGCCGATAAATTAGAATGACATCATTTGCGATAAAACTATGCCACTATTTCATGCATGCGTTAGATTCTTATCATTCATAGAACTTTATCGAGGTATCACTCGAGGAGTGAGATGAGTTTGATGATTGACTACTAAATCGATCTTTTTGACCAGAAACATCAAAGTTGGCTTTAGGGACAGACAGGGGCAGCAGACAATTCAAAGATATACATACTGGACAGACAGCGCCATACC
Organism: Annulohypoxylon moriforme; assembly: GCA_022695765.1. Taxonomy (NCBI): domain Eukaryota; kingdom Fungi; phylum Ascomycota; class Sordariomycetes; order Xylariales; family Hypoxylaceae; genus Annulohypoxylon; species Annulohypoxylon moriforme. The sequence continues at coordinate 364,808 of MU403094.1, read as the reverse complement.
ACATAAATATAGCCACGTTGAGGAGCATGTCGATGGTAGGTTGGAGAGAACTAGAGAGGTAGGTATGGTTAGCAGGCAGCTCGACTTGGAATCACGAAAACGTCTCAAAGCTTATTATCGAATGCATACTGTGCCCTAGTTAGCAAGCCAGATTTACAGTTAACCGGCGTAAATTAGGCATACGAACCTCATCAACTGTTGCCAAGCGGAACCAGTCATCCCAAGTAAAGACGTTCCCGGCGATGAAGCAAGCTAAAATGTCGTCGCTGCCAATCATACCACAAGTGCCAGTGATGAGAAGTGCGAGCGAGAAGGCGCTACAACAACGGAAGTCAGCAGATACTCCTAGGGAAAATAGTGCTGGACTTTATGTATGACATGGAGCAATCAGTCCTTAGCCGTTTGTGTCCCCAAGACAAACCGAAAGGGTATAAAAGGACTCTCGAATGCTACATACAAAACGAGAAAACTTTCGCGATCGACGAACTTATGTTCTTCGCAGTAATGGAGTAACTCCTTCGCGATCCAGCCCACAACGGCGCCGTATATCACGCTGAGGATGATGGTATAGCCCCAAGTCTCTCCAAACCATAAGCCTATAGCAAGACCGGCACCTCCGGACTCATTGACACCACCGTCGCCAATGTATTTGATAAGATACAAAGCGAGGAATAAGAATGGATAGCCAAGTCCATCGTTGGCACCCGATTCCGCAATGATGACCGTTTGGAGATCCTTGGGAACGTTATGATCAGCGAACCTTCCCTTTACAATCACGTTTGACAAGACGGGATCGGTTGGCGTAACACAAGCTCCGACTGCGAGAGCATGGAGGAAAGGCATGTGAGGTATAAGGGCCCAGACGAGGAGACTCGTCATCAACCACATCGCCGTCATAATCGGCCCCAGGAGTAAAGCCAGAGATTTCCATTCTGTCCTTAGGTAACGACTTGGTAATTGGACACCTGCAAGCACAAGTTGAACACCAAGAACAAGGCGGGTGAAATATAGCGTCTGCAATGGAAATTATCAGTATTGAGGGTTTGGATTATGAAGGCTACCTCGGATGGCAGGACTTATATGTGCCGCTCATCAGGTTGAATTTTTTGAAAAGGGATCCTTGAGAAGGCTCTCAACGGGCGGGAATCTTCAAGTGCTGCTTACGATCGCATTTAAGTTTTCTTCCGAGCCTGCATACTCCAAAGGCCGGACGAAGTTGGCAGCGTGGGGTGAGAAAGTAAGGCCGGCCAAAAGGGAGATGACTAGGAAGGCTTGTTAGCCCTACGCACAGAGCAGATTGAAGTATAAGAGAAATCGATATAGACAGGGACTTGGGGTTTACAAAGAGACCAAACTTACGAGCCTCGGAGAGGTAAAAGTTCTCCTTCAGCAGATAAGATACAAGACCAAAAAGTGAAATCCATCCACCAAGAACACTAACAACAATGTTGAAGTTGTTAACAGCAAGAGTCGGCATTGTTGGCTAAGGGGCCAAGGCCAAGTCCAAACCTCAACAAATTTTCAAGTAACACCCGAGTCGTCCTTGCAACTACGCAAGGAAATGAAGCAGTGATATGCTGGCGAAATGAATGTTATTGAATCATTTGGTCTTGATGAAGTTGTAGTAGACGCCGGTAGACCAGCCACTTTGATTCTATGACACGGTTTGTCCTACGACGTTTCGTGAGCGGGCAGCAACCTTGGAAGTCTCAACTTTTGTTTCTCTCCAAAACGGGAAGAACGGCGGTATCGCTCTGCACTTTTTTTTTCTTTTTTCTTATTTTTTCTCTAAGGCTTTCGTAGGTTGCTACAGTCGAATAATCGAAATCGGTGATCTGATCACAAAGTACTAGAGTCTGTAACCGCCTATCCTAGGAAGTAAAAACTACGATAGGTCAGGTAGGTATACAGAATGTAGGTAGAGATGAAAGATCATTGATTGATAGATCGGTCGGTGACGCAAAGGAAAAAAAGAAAGTGATAACGAATAGAAATAAGCTCGAAGGATATCGGAGACCCGCTTTTTCAAGATCGGGGGCTAGTCTCGATGGGTAAGCGGCTTTCGGGTTGTTACACCGCCCAATCTGCCAACCAGAACGTAGAATTACACCCAATAGTATTCGTTACACTACTTACGTCCTATATAGTACACATACAGTAGTAGTACATACATGTATGGCGTCCATACGCTTGGTATTCTGCTTATACCGAGGTAGCAATGATTCTACCTAGTAGATCACGATAGTCACTGTCATTACTAATTATGTACGATTAAAATCTCGACGGTGAAAACGCCTTCCAAAACGCCTCGCAAATCATATTGTACATGTATGAAGTAACAGGAGCTAAAAGACGTATAGTGCTATACTCATCGTCACCTCAGGTTGCACGGCATAGTAAATTGGGCACCAAGCCTGCTGGTATCCAGGGATGGCTAGTATCAGATATGTACCTAGGTACCTAGTAGGTAGGTAGTAATTAAGAGACGGCAGAGCATTCATTGTTGTATGGATGTCAAAGGCAACGAATCCGTACAGCGCCGCAACTGGACAAATCGCATCTTTCCATCATTCCATATTTCTGATATAGGTATTCAAAAGCGACCGATATCGAAACTCAACCGGAGAAGAGAGAATGGCTGTCTTGGACATGGTATCATTCGTAACTATCTAGCATAATCTTCGTTAACCTATCAACTCACACTTCATTTTTGGTGTAGTTAATGTCAGGCACGCAACACGTGAGTCGTATTGGTCGGTAATTTTAGCCCATCCGTTTTGCGCCCTTAACCGCAAGTTCGTCTGCTGCCACATTCCCGGCGTCGGTAGCGTGTCCCTTCACCCACTGAAAATAAGTCTTCGTTCCGGCTTCGGTGCGCTCGTCAATCTTAGCCCGGACGGCCTCGACTAGATCCTTGTTTTTCACAAGCCCATCCTTCGTCTTCCAACCGTTCTTCTGCCAGTTGACGTACCACTCGGTCACGCAACTAATCGAGTACTTGCTATCCGAGAAGATGCGCATCTTCTCAGTGACCGGTATACTTTGTAAGGCACGTAGGATAGCTGTTAGCTCGGCCCGTTGGTTGGTTTGTATATCGCCCTCTAGGCGTTCTGAAATATTCCTGTGGCACTTTGTTAGTAATCCGTCTTTTCGAACTAATATCCTATTAATCAATTACCTTTTATCACCCTGTCCGAAATAAACCCCAACTCCTGCAACAGCACCAGTTCGGCCGTTTCCTATACTGCTGCCGTCCGTATAAACGTGTACAACATCCGTCTCATCTTCGACAACGAGGACCTCCTTGCCTGGCGATTTCTTCTTCTTAGAGGGTGGTTCTACTCCATCTTTTAAGAGAGCTTCCTGAGCAGCTTCATTTCCGTGGGTCCGTATGTATTCTACTGCATCCTCTCGTGTACTGAATCTCTTGTATTTTGGTCCCTTCCACCCCTTGATGGCTAGCGATGCCGTATCCCAATCTGTATAAACTCCAGGCTCTCTGCCGATCGCTACCGCATAGAATCTCTCTTCGCCTGGGGCCGTAGCCGATGTCTTCTTTCCGGCAACGTATGCCTCGGCATCCTCTCGGCTCAGGAAGGATTTGTCTGTACAGCAGTTGTTAGTGGTCGGTTAACGCACAACGGATGCTCGGATCACGTACATGAAGCACCTCTAAATCCTGCAGTCTGTTCCTGGCATTCCGCCCAAGTCAAGTAGACTCCTGGCTTCACTCCAGCTCGTACAGCATAGTATTTTTGTGCATCGGCATCCATCTTGCGTTTCTTGCTAGTTTTTGCAGGTAGGCTAGCGGCTTGCGATGCGACTTTCGGCGCCTGGCCTTTCTTCGATCCGTTTGGCGGCATCTTTAATATCGGAAATTCTGTCCTAGTCAAAACTAAGAGCAGTTCACTTATCCATAACAGCACGCAGGATCCCGTGCCCAGAGGGATTTGCGATACTTGATCGAAATAGACTGCTTTGTTGCTGGCAATATAGGTGCGACGATGGATTACTGAGCTCGCAAAGGTGTGTGAAAAGCGGTGTCGGAGGAGTCAAAGGAGTGTCATTTTCATTCAAGACAAACAATCAAGACCCCCTAGAGAAGTCAAAGATGTCTTCCGTTCTCGTCAGCCACTTATCCCTTCTTTTTGCGATGCGAACAAATCTTGAGTAGGCCTTAGGGAAGAGGCCTTAGAGAAGAGGGGGGAGTCCGCGTCCTATCAAAAAACGCTATATCACGTATCGATTGGTCCAAGAAAGTTGCTCTCCCAGTTGGGTCATAATTAATAAACCTTGGAACCTGCACCTGTTCTGTACTGTATGTACACTGGCGATAAGATAACGGATGCACGGCGTGTGGGTCAATCATAGCAACCATGTACACGCACGACCTATCAGCTTCAAGTTTCAAGCTAGGTACCTCGTATCGATACCTACCTACCTACATATGTAGGTACCTACTATATACATACAGATTCTACATCTTTTAAGGTCATCCCCTTTTTACCGTAAGTTATCGGAAGTCCTATACACAACTATGGTAGAGCAGGAGTGTTAACAGTTACCTACCTAGGTATGAACTCTGCCACGTACGCAGGTATTTTTAACATAATGGTCTGGTTTAAGAAGATGTAGTACAATTGCTGAGCCTCTTGGTTCAAAGATATACAACCAGTACGCCGATATCCTTTTGATCCAGATGAACCAGGGTGAAGAGATTGCCCAGGTGATCCATAATGATCAATGTTCCAGTAAGAAAAATAAAACGGAAAGAAGAAAATGGGATAGTAACTGGATGCCGAGCACAAAAAGCGTATCGATATGCCCTCAATGATGCCTCCCATGCAACCTTTGTATAACCGGATGATTCCACCTAACGCCGCATGCATCCCCAATACCAATACAGGAGAGTGATTGCCTAACTCAATGACTTGTCGCAAACCGAACGCCTCATATACCCATCAAGAAGGCGAAAGTGCTCATGCGTGCGTGTGGGGATCAAGGAGTAAGGAATCTGGCTTATCTGCCTCCCATTCCCAACCAAGTAGTGTCCAGTTCAATTCCTTGCGCCAATGAAGACCGAGTCCTTGTCCACCACCGCAGGATCCTTCACAGTCCCCCGAGACACTGCATATATCATGAGCTCGGTCCTCAGACGTCATGCTACCTGTCAAAGGCATGCGACGGCAGAAGATAACTTTACCCATTCGAGAGTGAAGAATACCCATTGAACACATAGTACAGGGTTCATGAGTCAGGTAAAGTTCGAGATCATGACAGAGATAGCCATCAGGGCTAGGGTGGTCAGTGTCGAACACGAGCTGTTCATCATGTAGTAGAGGCTTGTCCTGGAAGCACTCAAACTCTATGATCTTCTCATCTGACTTAGGTCTGTTTTCAGACCTCACCAGTTTCTGTGCTACCATGCTGATAGCTCGAAGGGCGGCGTGAGCCATAGGATTTCCCGTCTTATTAAAACAACCATGTTTATGCCAACGAGCGTCACCTGCAATAGCAACAATCTGGGTCGTCTCCTTTGTCTCTGCCTTTGACTTAGAAGGGGCTTGAGACTGACTGGCCGATTGTGAAATATCCAGCTGTTTCATGTCGCTTGTGATCTCAGCCATGAGACTGGCCCTGCCTTCCCCATCACTATTGGGGGCATCCGACTCATCGCCGACTTCCTCGTCGCAAGCTTCATTCTCATCATCAGCTTCCTTTTGGGTACCGGCTCCTTTTCTACCGGAGCCCTGCTTCTTCCCTGAGTCGGATCTTCCAGGATGTGTTCGCTTGATGATAACGGCGCCAACTGGCTCACCCATACCAGCTTTCTGGGCCTTCTTTGCAATTTGATGTGCCAAGGCTACCCAGACATGGGCATCGCGAGCAACCGATGTTTCGATTCGCGAAACCGTACTAGGATGCGGACCGTGCGGGTTGTTCTTTCGATATATGGACTGCCAAAATTCGTGTGACCACATCAAAGCCTGTGATTGAGAAGTTGGTGCTATCAAGGGGACTGAGATCTCCCCTAACCAAACTTCATCATTCATGCCTTCGACAGCACGAAGTTCCTTCTCGAGCTCCTCGTACGAAAGCTCACTCTTGGGGCCGAGTAAGATATATAGCCATTGAGACTTGGCCATATGGATGTTCCGACCATTGCCTTCGTTCACGAACGCGGTCTTGAGGTGTGGGGGGAGGTCGGCAGGCTTGATGCAACGACGTAGGTGTGGAAGGTTTCGAGCACCATCGTTTCCGGCGACGCGCTTAGCTACCCTATGGTTGGTAATGTTAGCTATACAGGACACCCCGGAGCAGTCGTATCAGCTTACTCAAGAATACCGGATGTACTTTTCTGGGGTGCCCGTGTGACATAAACTTGGCAAAGTGACAAGTAATCGCGAAGCTCAAAGATTGTCTTCAATGGTACCAGTGTTCCCTTGGAAATCTCAGGTGGTAGTAGACGCTTTGAAATGGGGTCGAGCGTCTCAACCACGGCATTCATGGAATCGCCCATAGCTGAAACTCCTGAGGTAATAAAGCGTCTATTTTGGTTAGGAATCGCGATGCAGGACAGAATACACCTGATGATTTTGGGATGGATAAGGTGAACAGGGCGTACGAGAGATGTATTAAAGGTAGACTGTGGTGGTCCAGATGAAAATATCCTAAGTCAGGATCCAATGCTCTGATCGAAGCGATTCAGATTAATACCGAGTATTGCTCCAATCGTTAACCATGAGAGGAATTCCAAGCATAGTTCTCAAAAGGTGAGAGATGCATGGACGAATAAATGAGTAAAGACGAAAGTGAAGTCAAGAGGAATCTTTGCGGGTAACTGGAAAGATTGCCCAGGTAGTTATCTTCAAGAATGAGAAAGTGGGAGGTAAAGTTACCGAGGAAGGCGACGCGTAAATAGAAAGTAACAAACCTAGCTGTGGGAATTGAAGCTGGCTGTTGCAATTTCCAATGGCTTGTAACTTTATTGAGGCGGAAGCTGCTCAGTCTCATGTGAGGGAAAGGTGGAAAGGTGAAAGGTAGAAGTGATATTGTAAAATATTTTTACAGTGAAGGTTAAGCAAGTATGTAAATCTACTGTGGGACAAATCCATGATTGGAAGATCACAGCTGGACCCTGGCAAATTCTTCAGATTTGATTCGTAGCCTTGGAGCTGTGAGGTACGTACCTCAATTAAGGGTCAGCTTTTGACGCTAGCGTCGATTTTAGGGAAGTCGTCTAGAAGGCGTACCTTCCTACAAGCTAATTTTTTGTAGCCTTCATTGTATGAGAGACCCTTCCCCACACGCGGGGGTTATCGATTAGCTTCCATCTACGTCAGTCCCAAGTTCAGATTTCATACTGTACATAGGTATTCAGTACTTGATTTATGACTCGTTCTTGCTTTTATAGAGTACCTAGGTAGGTACGTACCGCAATCTACAATAAGGCACACTCATGGATGCATTGATGGTTATGTTTGTTATGCACCCCGTCAACTTATGTTCTATTCATTTGAATGTATAATTATTATTCAAGGCATAGAAATGAATATTGTAACCTGCTAGACACGTAGCTATATTCATTTACGTCATAATACTTACCATGAGAAATTTGTATTGACGATGTTCTTACCATCACATGCCTTTCCCCGCTCCTCCTTGGTTTCCTTTTTCCTCTTCGTCCTCCTTTTATTTATTTTTTTTTATCTCTCTTCCCTTTGTTCATCCTCTTCTTCCATTTCCCTACATTTGTTGAGCCATGTAACATAGCATTTAGCACACTTTTCAGGGTTGTCCCTGCTTATTTGCATAACTCCTATCACCGAGGCCAGGATTAATCGTGGGGTTCATTGTTCCTGATTCGCTCCCCCACCATGAGGCTATGGGACAATGATTGGGACAATGATGGGACGATGGGTTGGGACGACGTAGTACATAAATAGTATTCCCTCAAGGAGACCGGAGCCCTTATCTCCTTCCTCTTATTTCCCCACGAATGCTGCGCTTTTGATCCAACACGTGCGTTCGTAAGCCTAGAAGAGACGTTTCTGCGGTATTTAATGAAACGGGACTGTACGTCTAACTACGTTTACCTTTTTTTTACTACCTACTTGGGGTACTTAATAGCTCATAATCTATATTGACAATACCGAGCCAAAGCGCAGTCCGCAGAACTGCCCAGTCAGCATCCCTCCCCCAGCTTTGGGTTGCACAACTTACAAGCGAGCGTTGGGTATGAGCCTTGGAACACCATAAATGCAAGATGCTACATAAAACTACTGCGACCCATGGCCATGTGACGAAACTGAGATCGAAGTGAAGAAGCAGATCTTGACTTTTTACGTTATTACTTTCACGTGAGTCTATACCGAATTGACAGCCCTGTGCTGCTGTCTAACATCACAGTCGCGCTGCTGATCTCAGATCACGAGGGTTTGCTACTAGGTAATTGGTTCCCTGGGGTAAAACCGGGGTACTCATATTCAGCCCCTGGAGCAAATGGTTGGGCACGAAGTTGTCCGGTGCCTCTCTTATATCATAGCTATGCATGGCGTCCAAAAAAAGAAGCTATCGCCAAGACGGATCTCCGGTAAATCTCTCACAGCACTTAAAAGGATGAAGCCATGCCGTTGCACAGCGTAAGCCCGCACTCGCGCCCGTCTCGGCGCCGAGAGCATAATCAAAAATAAAGATGGGAATTAGAATAAGCTGGAAAGAGATATGGCCAAGTTCGGAGTTATGTTGAATGCGTTGTGGGATATGGAAAGGGGCAGGTCAACCAAATCTGGCACGCCTAATAAGGAAATTGTATACATCCTACCAGCCTATGTACTAAGCTGGAGCTGGCCCTGGCCGAGCTTCGCAGTCCCACGCTTCCCACGCTTTTCATTCATGTCCTCTCAGCGGCTTAATAAGTATAATTCTCATTGCGCGATAAATACGATTACGTCGCAGACTCCCCAGGCACCACCTAGAATCTCAGGTCAGCGAATCAAGGATGGTAGCACTTACATGGCGTACATGCTAAGACCTCCTCCGGTCGGAATAAGAGATAGGTCCAATGGTAGATAGATAATATAAGCGGATGTAATTGCTGTACGTAGTAATCGGTGTATATTCACCAGCTTGGAACCTCAAGATGGATGGCTAAGAATGCGTGGTTTGTTGGCGATTGTCTGCTTGTCGACCTATCTAGGTACATGGCGGCTTATACGAGGCACTTTGGGGCGGGTTTGGAGCAGTAGGCTTTTCTTATACATACAATCCTGTCATCCATCCTCCAAGCTGACTTTGTGACTTGGCTCTCCGTGACTACTGATCAGGACTCTCCCCAGAACTCAGTTGCCTACCTATTTGGTTTAGCCCTGTCTCTTGGCTCAAACGCTTAAGTCGAACGCTTAACTGTATCTTAGTGTTTGAAGACAGCCCTTCGGTGAAACTATATCTTGTTGCTGGGGCATCCTATAAAACACGCAGGTGGACTTAAATCCGCATCAGCCGCCAACTGGGAAACAGAAACGCCGAACTAGCAGTACCGCAAACAATATTGTCGATCCCCAGCCAAGACGCTCAGCCTCTAGGCTTATCTGTCTCGAAGTGAGAGAACAATATCTTTTCGGCTTCCATCAGCACCGGATTGGCTTGGCTTTTCATATCGAAGAAGCCTGCTAAACACTTGCCAAGCTTGAAACTGGGCCAACTGTTGAGCGCAGCCCCATAGGCGTAAAACAGAGCCTAGAGCCTGGAGCCTTACCACATTCCCGTATTACGACGACAGCTTGTGAAGACGTATGAAATTAACGTCAGGAACGCCGCAACCGCTGACGGTAGCTTGAAAAAAAAAAAAGAAATCGACATCGACATCATACCTACTAGGTACTCATACCTCATAATTCATACATTGCCCACTTGCGCCCACAGCTTACAACCCACAGCCCACATCTATCAACGTTGTCGACCCACAGATAGAGGAGAGGTGCCACTCTTTTTTATATCATATTCGCCTTTGCCTCCGGAAGGAGAGGTGATATCACAAGCGCCGACGAGTCTCGAGAAGATTCGAAGATCCAAAGATCCGAAATTTTTTCGAAGACTTAATAATACCGACAGGATTCATTCACCTCGATTCACCTCGACTTCTTTTTGCGTCACCTTCAACGTCGCTTTTAAGGTTACATTCGAACAATTCTTCGCCTATTTATATTTTTTTCCATCGAATTTTTGCTTCGCATTCGCACGCGCACGCGGCTTTGTGTACAAACTTGCACTTGCACCGCATATCGGTCCGTTGTGCATTGTGCGTGGGAAGAAGTGAAGCAATTGAATCGAGTAATGAGATTTACGCCTCAGCCAGGAACCGTTAGACGACATTCGACTTTTGCGTTAGTGGCAACGCTGAAGGAAAGTTTTTAGCACTTTAGTGCTTTAGTGCTTTAGGTGCCTTTAGTGCAAAGTGCGAGGAACGTGAGGAACCGACGAGACGGATACCACGGTCGGAAGCTCCTGTCAATTGGCACATATTGGCAAGCCTATCGAAAAAAAAACTCCCCAGGGCTACTGCACATCTACTGCACAATTACATTACCTTACCTTCTAGCCTCATCCGATTCGCCGGTTTCGCTTCTGCTGGTACTACATACAAACCGCTAGTACTGCCAGTACTGCTAGTAGTACTTCTAGGTGTTACCTTACTGCAGGTTCCTTACCATTCCTGCCATTCTTACCCTCCATTACGCTTCCTTCCCTTATATTGGACGGTAACCAATCTGCCGTAACTCTTGGTATTGACTCCGTCTGTACTAGCGGTCTACACTAAAAAAACCTTAAACCAGCTAAGGTTAAGACCCTGAAAAGTCCGAAAGCAAAACACCCACACGGTACCTAGCTTCCTAGGTTACTAGGTTACTTTGGTTATTACAGTATGACTCCTCGTCTGCACGTAAAGGGGCCAGGTCCTCTCGAAGTCGTTGACTGCAGCAACACTGGATCAACTACGCACCAATATTCTAGCAATCCTCCTCAAGGTGAGTAAATCAAAAAAAAGTCATTCTCAATGGAAAGAAAGTTTTCGAAAATACCCATTTGAAAATTTCTTTTTTATGTTTTCTTTTCTTTTTCTTTTTTTTTTCCTTCTCTCTTCACAATCCATCGTCATCACATCACATTACATTCCTCATTTCCTACCCAAACGAATTAATTGCTCTATTTCGTCGTTTTCCCCTTAATTTCATCAAACAACATTCGTCAATACCTAAGTACCCTAGTCGTCATAAGACTGACCATCCCACCTTGAATCTCCTGTTTCTGTAAGTTTGCATAAAACTTGCACATCTGCACTTAGTGCCTCACACCTCATTACCTCACAACTCGGTGCCCCGATTATCGGTTACATTTATTGAAAACCAAAAAAAAAAAAAAAAATATCATCACTGCTCATATGCTCATTCTTTATTTTATAGATCGCAAACCCGTTCGTAGACAATCGCAATCACAACAATCATCGCTTGCCAGAGCGGCGATGAGCAACCAGCGAATAGTGTCCAGTTCATCAATCCCTCGATCTATCCCGACGCCGCCGGAGCAAGCAATTGCAAACGACTCGGAACCGACCACGACAAGTTTCGACGCCAATCTGGCTACTGCTACTATTTCCCGTGATGGCGCATCGGCAACACCACCTACGCCTACTTCCTTAAATGGCGACAACTTAGCTATCTCTCAACGTAGCACACCGAGCCATAAGGGCCTTGCGCCGCCTACGCTCAACAACCTTCCACATGTTAGTCTTGGTCCAGTGGCGCATCCCCATGCGCATCCCTCCTCCTTGGCTACTGCGCTCAGGGCCCTGAACGATGGCCCTGGAGGAGGTGCCTTCCGCGATTTCCCCACGCCTTCATCTAACGATTCTCCATACACCAAGAGCATATCGTCTACTGCACCAGCTTCGCCTAGAATGTGAGTCTTCGATTTCGTCCTCCATCCACTGTTCAGAAACGGCTCGTGCTAATCCGTTGGAAATAGTCCGCCTGTGAGACAGAACTCCGGTTCCCAGACCCCCCGGGTTCGACCTCATGCTACGACACTCAGCATTCCTGGAATGACCCGATCGCTCATCTCTCCCGATGGAAAGATAGCCGACAGGGATGTGGCAGCGAAACTCGTCATCATCATGGTTGGCCTCCCGGCCAGGGGCAAGTCTTACATCACCAAGAAGCTTCGGAGATATCTCTCTTGGCAGCAACATAACACTCGGATATTCAATGTGGGTAATCGACGACGTGGTGCGGCCGTGACCTCGCCAACTCTACATCGAAAGGAGGGATCCACGGATATTCCACCTCAGGCGGCTACCATCTTGGTGAACGGTGCTCAACCACCCGAGTCTCCCGTTCGAAAGAAGTCGTCTCCCAACGATCAAGATGGCCCCGCTCAAAAGCCGATGGACCAATCCGCCAAGTTTTTCGACCCCAACAACGAGCAAGCGTCCAAATTAAGAGAGGAGATCGCCATCGATACCTTGAACGAGCTGCTTGATTACCTGATTAGTGGTGGAGGCTCTGTTGGTATTCTCGATGCCACCAACAGCACACTTCATCGACGACAGAACCTTTTCAACCACATCAAGGCCCGGGAGCCCAAGTTAGGTATTCTGTTCATCGAGAGCGTTTGCAAGAATCCGAATCTCCTGGAAGCGAATATGCGCCTCAAGCTTTCCGGCCCTGACTACAAGGACAAAGATCCCATCAAGTCCTTGGCAGATTTCAAGGAGCGTGTGAAGGCGTACGAAAGTGCCTATGTGCCTCTAGGGGACTATGAGGAGGAGCATGAGATGCAATATATCAAGGTAAGAAACGAAAAACATCAGACGTTACGGTTATGCATATTAATAATGATGGCAGATGACGGACGTTGGAAAGAAACTTACCCACTTTGGATTAGGGGGCTTCCTGAGCAGCGGCATCGCTCACTACCTATCCTCTTTCAACCTGTCCCCAAGACAGATCTGGCTCACTCGGCATGGTCAATCCGCGGATAACCAGCTTGGCAAGATTGGAGGCAACTCGGAACTAACCGATCGTGGCCATCTGTATAGCTTAGTTCTATACAAATTCATCACGCAGAAGCGCCAGGAATGGTTGGTAGAGCAGAAGGACAAGATTGCGCAATCTTCATTCCCTCCTCTACCCGGCGATCAGTCGCCTCCTTATCCCGATCTAAGCCGGGAACTTGATGAGAAGAACTTCTGCGTTTGGACGTCTATGCTGACGCGCAGTATACAAACGGCTCAACACTTCGAGGCGGACGAAGATTACGACGTCAAGAACTGGGAAATGCTCAATGAGCTCAACGCGGGCAAGTTCGAGGGTTTGACATACGAGGAGATTGCTCGTACTCACAACGATGAGTACACGAAGCGTAAGATGGACAAACTCCATTACGTCTACCCTGGGGTTGGTGGCGAGGGCTACCTCCAAGTTATCAGTCGTCTCCGAGACATGGTACGAGAGATCGAACGAATCAAGGATCACGTGATGATCATCGGACATCGTTCGATCTGCCGTGTTCTGATGGCTTACTTCATGGACCTTACCCGAGATGACATTGCGGACTTGGACATGCCTCTTGGCATGTTGTACGCCATAGAGCCCAAGCCGTACGGCATCGAATTCCACGCGTACAAGTACGACGAGGAAAAGGGGTGGTTCAACGAGGTTCCCGGATACAAACCTACGAGGACGGTCGACCGTAGTGCCTAAGGCATTCCTTACGACTATCCGCTATCTGCTATCCCTATAGACAAACAACAACACACAACTTCCACTCACTTACTAACATCAACTGCATTGTACAATAAATCTTTTCTCATTCATCATCCAGGCGAAGACGGCAATGATACCATGAGAAACGGGCGGGCATTTGTTCTTCGGGGCGAATTGATTTTTTTTTTTTTCATTTTCTTTTTCTTTATGACCTTTTCCTCCCTCTCCTTCGCCTCTTTCCTTCTTACACCGAGACAGACTTCTCTCGCGAAGAAACGGAATAGGGTTTGCATGCTCAGGGAGTTAGGCTTTTCGGCAAGGGTTCGACCACGGAAAGGATACGGGGGGCGCGGTTCAACGGGTTCACGGACGAAGATTTTCTTCATAGGGAAACACTATCTGGCCGTGATATAGAAAGAAGAAAGAAGAAAGGGTCTCTCTTCTTCCTCGCGGACCTCGCGCGCGGCTTTTTTTTTCTTTTACTTGCTTACACCTATCGATCTGAGTAAAGGGGCTGCTGTGGCGAGAGCCGGGCGAGGAAACAATCGCATATTTCACGGCGTGGCGCGACGGCGAGAAGCTCGTTGGTGTAGTTGGCGTAGCGCCTGATAGACCTAGAGAGAGAACTGGTCTGAGGGCTCGTTAATATACAGATCTCACTTTAAATGCAGTGTTCCCCTTGCAATGCATGCGATGTGATTATACTTTAAATCTATGGGTGTAAACTAGGTAAATAAACTGAATGATCCATTCGAGTATTGGTACTTGCTATACACAAGTTCGCCTCATAAACTAGTGGTCGTCGTCTAATCAATAATAATGGGCGGCAACTAAACCAGAATTAGTAGTACATACTATTTAAAGGTCCGTATAGGTAGGTATACATGTATACGTATATTCAGCCGTAGCAAAGTAAGCACGACACACCGCCGATGTCTACGTATATATCACGTTCTGAAGAAGCGACGCTGAGCTTATCTATCTATCCATCTAAATATAGCATGGTGCACCTCGTAGACGAACGTTCGTATAATTGGCACAATTAGCGAGACGCACGTAACGAGGAGACGCAACGAGGATTTCATCATCTACGTAATTACGAACGGCGGTATTCGGAAAGCCAACAAACAAATCACGAAGTAATATCACGCACAACACCATCAGCGTGCTATAGACAAGCTCCTATTTAGTAGGTAGTTTCCCACCCGCGAATAAGTAAACTAGGTACTTTGGGTATGTCATGTCGTCTGTGCTGCTGCTGCGTAATGTAACCCTTTGCCGTCGAATCATAACTGCCGTAGGCCCCTTTCGTACTATTATAATTACAAGTCAAGCCCGAACCCCCGTTGTCCCCGTACCCAACCCAAATTCGTACTTAAAAAAAGTGAGGAAATAACGCCAGTCGTGAGAGTTTCGGGTAAGTAAAGGTTTGTTCGCCCTACTCAAATATGCCCGTCTCCTGAAAAAAATTGAGTACGCCCCTTATTGCTGGGGTTGATGGTTTGTTCTGTAAATGTCGTACACGAAGAGGATATCATTCATTCTCCAACCCTCCTCTCCGTCCCAGATAGGAAAAGGTCGAAGTCGAGGTCGAGGTGAAGGCCAAAGGCCAAAGCGGATATTCAGAAGGATGCGATAAGGTAGAAAGGAAGAAAGTCGTAAGTTCATGCTCGTAAAGTTTCTTTTCGTCATCATGGGAAAAGAAAAAAGAGAAAGGAAACGAGAAAATGGTAGCGAATGATAAAAGCAAGGGGATATATTCCGTCCGGTGTAAGAATCGAAGCAAACGCCGTGCTTTCCTTTCGTACTTGCTTTCTCGTAAGCGGTCGTCATCATTCATCAAAAACAACGAATCCCGAAAGTCAAAGGTCCATCGTCAAAAATATCGCCGCCGTCGTCTGTTCTCCGGCTCTGCTCTCGCCCCTGATGTATGGGTATCTGCAGTAAGTTCTGCTCATAGGGCTTCGCCAAATTGATATCCCGAATTCTCGTTCTCATTTTCGAAATCGTAATGAGCGTTTGGCTTGTAGTAAAAGTGGTACTGGTCAGGAATGCGTGGTACTGAGGGGATACCACGGTTTGCATCAGGCACCACGCGTAAGGGGGTGGCATCTCGGGATCGAGCCTGCTCTTGTGTTGCATCGGCCTCGGTCATCGTCGAGTCCTCATGGATGCTATCCGAGGATCTACGTTCACCCTCCATCTCCCAAGTTTCGAACCCTGCGTTTCGTGATCGCAGCGAGGAGGACTTGCCACGCTTCCTAAGCCTGTTGCCTTCTCCTCTGCTGTTACCCGAGAACGTCCTGCGTGGCTTGGGTTGGTGGTGTCCGTGGTGTTGATAGTCGGTGCGTCTGTTGCTAAGCTCTGGCGGTGTGGGAGAGGGCTCACGCATACGCACCGGCCTCTCCTTCAGGTACATTGTACCACCGATAGACGTTGAGGGCGGAAGGCTGACCATGGCATCCGACATCTCCACCTCCTTAGCTGAAGACGGCATCTTGCGCAACTTCTTCGCAACCCTCTTAAGCGGTTGAGCGAAGGAAGATGACGATGCGACTTCTGGTGCTTCGGGACTCACGACCTCTTCCGAGTCTACCCTGTTACGCTTGCGGCCACGAAGAGAGCCGTAGCGAGAGTTTTTGTTCTTCACTACATGCATTGGCTCATCCTCAGGTTCAAGCTCTAGTTTCTTAACTGTCCGTTCTCGTCGACCTGTTCTAGTCGGGCTTTGAGGTGGGTTCGGTGATTGGACGGGTTCTGGAGATGAGACACGAGGACGCTGTGGAGTGCATGATGCCGAGCCTGGAATTGTAGGCATCGGTGGTGCTGAGCGACGCTTATCGTCGCGGGCTCCCGGTCCAGCGTGACGGGTGGATTGTATGGCATGAGACTGGAAGAAGCCCTCAGCCATGAGTTGGCTGTACGATTGCATGACTTCCTCCCGAGTTGGGCGGTTAGCACCACTGCCGAAGTTGGGTAGCTCCGGAAGGTTATGGTAGGGTATCTCAGAGTGCGACTTAGCAGCTCGGAGATGGTCCATTCGCGGTGAGCGTGGTGATCGTGGTGACTGCGGGGACAGCGGTGGCTCCTGCAAGCTGGTATGTTTCCTCGCAGATTCTTGTTTGGTGGAGCTGGCACTGCTTCGAGAAGAAGAGTTCCATCTCAATACTTCGCGGACACGTTCGAAGAAACTCGTGGACTTCCTGTGGGTAATGAAGTGGTCTTGTGCGTTTGTCTCTGGCACACTGCTCTCGGAGAAAGGCCGTTGGCGGCGCGGCTTGCGCGTCTCGCCCTGTGGCAAACGTCTTTCGGTGTAGAATTGCTTCTCATATTCCCTTAGCTCTTCAGGGCCGAGATATTGTGGCGGCGGTGTAGCGCTGACTCGGTCGTTCATAGACCCCTCTACGAAGCGTGACGTCGGTGGACGAGAGCCGCCATATTCGGTCGGAGGCCTTAAAGTATCTGAGGCCATCTTGCAGCGACTATATTGAAAGCTTCAAAGGTAGAAGTTGAGTGGTGTAAGAAGTCATTACAAAAAGCGGTGGAGGATGAAGATAGAATTGGGATTGAGATTTTGTGATTTGTTTACTTTGATCAAATTTCGACCAATCTTTGTTTAATTTCATGTGGGTCGGGGGGCAACGGAATCTGCAACTTGGAGCTTGGGGGGCCAGCTGGGGGGTTAATTAAGGTAGGTACCCGCCAAACCAAGTTTAATTAGTGGCTAATTACCCAGATATCCATACTGTACTGTACCTACCTTGCTACATTAGTGGATTAAATACATCCATGTGGTCACTCAGTTGCCCAGATATTTGAGGTCCACTATCGGCTCTAGTGCAAATCATCGTGAATTGACTTTTTCTGTAACCACAATATTCTATTCTCTCGATTAATATTACGCCTCGACCACTCCTCGATCTAATCCGCTGTAAAGTCTACGAACCTTCAGGGTTCCAATCGGCAAGTCATTCTAGAAATCCACTTTGTCGCGTGCTGGAAACGAAACTGGGAACACGTTTCATTGATCCAAATCTAGATCAATAAGCGAACTGATCCAGTTTATCTATCCCTTTGCTCTACACACATCGATACACATGGCAATGATGGCATTGAGCCAATCTCATCCTTACCCGAGCTGTCCGCCAAGATATCTCATTGACCTGACACTATAGAATACTTACTGGTTCCGGTCAGTTTCTGTCATCGACATTCCTCCCCGAGGCCATGCGACAATGAAGACAAAGAATGCGGGATCAAGTCCCAGTATCCGAAACGCCGGGACATTCTGAGGAGTAGTCGGAATGAACCACGCACGTACGATGTACCGAGGTTGAGATGATGGCAAATATCTTATCTGCTTTCATTGAGGCATTATTCTCCCTAGCAGATAAGACGCATGTGAATATTAGGTCATTATACGGTATTCCGTAGATGAGTACACTACCTTACCATGAGGCCAAATTATAGCCAACTAAGTAAAAATTCAAGACAAGCTGTAACATTGGATACTTCGGAAGGTAGCCCTGAAGATCATTCACGTATATCCCCTCAACTTCGGTAAGACTACTTGACTTATGGACAAGACAAGACCTCAACTCAAGGGGACATCTCGCTTAAGCTCCACTTTAGTTTCATCGTAAGGAGACCTTGACAACCGCGGAAAACGTGTATATGCCGTAGCAAACTATCATTCACGATTTACTAGTACTCCATGTTGCATTATTTAGAAGGTGTAGATTTTTCTCGCTGTATATATATACAAGATCACCGCTGCAACTCTTAACCTCTGAAAGTAACACATGAAATCCGGAAGCTGGGCCTCAAGGGCCAGCTAAGTAGCGACCTTGGTATCGCAAACACCCGTAGACATGCTTGCAACATTAAGTGTTGCACCTTCAGTAAACCACACCCAGCCCATTCGGCCCCGTCCTATAACCGTCTGCTTTGTTGCATGCAGAACCGAGCGACCATGGTAAACTCTAGCGACCTTAAGTTATAAACCCCCTGTACATCCGAAAGAAAATTGCGTAGATATCGCAAGGCACCCTGTAGCTAGAGCCTAATATGCTGGAATGGTTGTATACAATGTGAATGAGTGATGGGGTAAAGTGTCGAAAACAAAAGAAAAAGAAAGCGCCAGCAACGATGGCCCTGAATTATATACAAAAGCGAGGGCTTCAAAATAACCATTGGCGCCGTTAAACGCTCAACGCCAATGCAAACATACCCTGGGCATGATCATTCGTAATATCCATGAACATGCTAGATCCACTATGTTAAGGTTTCGGGGAAGACGGCTTGCCTTTCTGTACCATCGGCACGCCTGTAAAGAGCAACCCCGGAGTACTCGACCACTGGACGATCGCCATTAACATTACGGCCATATTGACTGCTTGTCGTAAGCTCGTCGATAGAACGTTTCATGGAACGCGGCTCGGGATGGGCATAAGTAGGCCGAGAAAGTGCTGGTATCGAGCAAGACCGGTCGGGATAGTGGCCCTGTGACAGCTTCGGGCTGTTTACTAATGACGAAAGAGAAGGCATAGGGCCAATGGACGATGCAGTGGGAGGTCTGGGAGGAGCTCGAGAGAGGGGATAAGGAGCAGGAGGGTTGTTAGAAATAGTCGAGTAGCTCGCCGACGACCGTCTTCTCATCTCTTGATCACTAGCAGAATCGTAATGCGGATAACCAGGAGTTACATAACCAGGCGAGGGAGGTGGAGGCGGGAAATTGTTACTCTGGGGAAACATAGGCGCGGCGGGAGATACCGGCGTGGATTGACCAGAAGTCGGCGCAGGTCCGTAAGGCTGAGCAAAACCAGCGTTTCCACCATGACCGAAATTAAGCATAGTCGAAGGTTGTGGGCCACCATTCTGGTAGAGTGGAGGAGGTGGACCGTACTCGGCATTTGAAGGTCGTCGCTGGTGATCCGGGACATAGCTAGCTCTCTCCATGCTCGAATTACTCATAGAACGGGCGCGATAGGTTTCCGGGGTCTGCGTTCGGTTCCGGCGCCTAGCATATTCGTCTTCTGCGTTATTGTCGTATTCACTGGCAGCATTCGCCTTCGTGTCACGTCGTCTCATGCGCACATCGCGTCGAATACGGACACGGCAACCTTGCTCTGCAACAGTACGACTCAGTGATGTACTTTCCGTCAGCCCAGGGAACTTCTTCGCGCTATACACAATAAAGTCGGTCGATCTGAGATCCATGCGGTGGTTCGCATTTCCTGCATTCAAGTCCGACATGCCATCTTCGTGGTCCTGGGGCGGAGCATCTCGGTCTTGGTCCTGTTCCTCCTTGATCAACTCATACAGACTAAACACCAATCGATAACGTCCTTCGTGGCGGACTGAAAGATCCGGGAATAAGAAGTATCCAGCTGGATCAGGTCTATCGAGATAACAGCACCCTGACACGGGGAATCCAGTTAGGACGGGAGGTGACGTGGCTGCGGGAGTTTGTACCCTGCCATGGGCCATAGGGCGGGCGTGCTCAAGCGACGCGTAACAGAAAAAATCGACATTGTAGTCGAAGGTGATATCTCTTGCCCCTTCAAAATGCTCTCCTTCAAAAACCCTCAAAGTGACAACCGGTGGCGGGTCAACAGGCCGACGATCGGCAGAAGCTATTCCTCGGTCAGTCACAAATTGAAATTCGGCATTGGCCAGAAACGTGGCGAGCGATTAACCATACATTTGGGACCGGAACCACATGCTCTTGCGCGCTCGGGCTGCTGCAGAACTTCTAATTGGTACCATAGATGCCTACCGCCCTTAGTGATGCGGTGCTCTCGAGCATACATCCTGCTGTCAGCTTGAGGAGCCATGGCGTTGGCCATGTTTGACTCGGGCTAAATCATAATCAAATATCAGTTTTGTACCATTACAGTTGAGTGTGCCACGGCGAGCTTAACCGTTTAGAAGAAAGACTTCAGACGAAATTCAATCGTATCGAGGGTTTGAGTTTTGTAAATAAAACAAAGTTGTATGGCTAAGAATCTTATCGGGTTCGGTTATGATTGCGACGTACCTGAATGGGAAGCATCTTGATCATATACTGTATTTAACTCCCTTTTATTTTTAAGAATAAAAATAGGTTTAATAAAGATGAGTTGAATTTAAGGCGTTGTCAAGCCTAATCCTACCGGCAATCCAACGGGACCCAAACGTTCGGACCGTCAGTTGAAGCAGGATCAGAGCCAGAACCAGGAAAATGGGATTAGGTCTAGGTTGCTGGCGGACATAAATGAAGGAAGCAGGCTTGGCGAAAGTAGAAAGAAAATTCCGTCAAATTGGGTCGAGGATAAAGTTTGTTTTGAAAGGAACCCGAAGCGCTGGCTTTCTGCTTCTAGCGCGAGGCAAGTCGAGAACGATGCAGGGCGATCGGCAGCAGATGACGGGTTCGATGGTGGTTGACTGGTTTTGACTAACAACGTTTTTAGCGACCTTTCCCGGGGATTTGTCTCGTCGTCCTTGATTCGTGGTTTGGCGCGGAATTCAACTCAAGTTCGACGGTCAGAACTATCGTTGGCCTAGTATCTTCGACCTGTACCGACGACGATGAGTAGGCTCTCAGACTACGAATCTGATGGGCCTGATTGAGTTTTGTCGTCAGGATGATCGGTCGAAAGTTTAATGTGAGAAGAGTGAAAGAGAAGAAAAGAGCCGGACCAGACAAGCAAGAGAAGGGAGAAGCCCGTCTAGTGTGGATTCTCAGCGGACTAGGGTGGGCTTAGTCTGAGAAATCAGAAAGCGTGGGAGCCACTTGGGAGCCACTGAGAAGCAAGAGGGTGTCCCAGCAGCTGCCCCGAGTTACTAGTGAGATTTTTGGCAGATTGGGCGATAGCACGAGCGCTGGGGGAGGGACTGGTAAGAGCAAGGGAGCAGGGGATGGAGCATGGGTGGAGCAGGGGTGATGGGCTTGGGTCGGCAGGGTAGGTATGATGGGCTGGATGGGATTGGCCCGAGCAAATCAACCGGGGTGGTACGGGAAGGTTTAAAGTGGTAACCGGGATGGCAAAGTGGAGATTGATTGCGTCTGGTTCCCTACCTGTGGGCCGAGTCTCGCCAATGAGATTAATTTCTCGATAGGTTGGTGTGGGCTCTGGTGTGGGCTCGAGTGGATTCGAGTGGATTAAAAACCCCAAATCCTTCCCTCGCTTGATCCATGTCTGGGAAAGTCATGCTCACAGTATTCACAGTGCATCCTAACTGCAGGCTGGGACCAATAGGACCAACAGCCAATTCCACGGACAGGGATTTAAGGAACTTTTTGTCCAAGCGGCTTGTATAAGAATGGAAGGTCCTCCACCCAATTTCACACCGGCCAGAAATCCCCGAACAAGTTTCATTCGTTAGCAATCATCTTAACCCAGTCCCGCCTCCTTGGACCGGAGACGGTGTTAATACGTATAGCCCATACTGTACGTGTATACTTCTGATCCGTCATCCATTGATGGGGGTCTGATGTTGCAGGACTGCTGCACTGCAATGGCGCTGTAATGTGTAAACTAGTGGAACCCAGCTAGGCGGCAGACCAACCAGTGAGTCTTCCAGGAGCCGGGAACTTTTTTTTTGTTCTCTTTCATCTGAAGTTTCTGAACGGTTCGCGTTTGAAGAACTTTTGTCTCAAAAGAATAAGGCACCGAGGCTTCTTGGTGGCTTCTTAGTGGTTTCCTACTTGTTTTCTAGTGAGCTTGATCTTCCTTAGCGGCCGCGCCAAAATAGTAGACCCGCGGACCCGTGGACCCGTCCTGCCGTCTTTCTTTCCCCCATTTCCCTATTACCGTACCGGCGGGAGGAACCGACATTACAGTACGCGAAAAGCACAGACTAGTACTCTTCGAATATACTCTTTGTAGGTACGTACCTACTCATGACTCGCGTAATTCGCATCCCATTCAGACAATGATCCTACATGTTGGTATTAAATTATATAGTTGTTTTATCCGCGGAATCGTATACATGCCTAACGTACGAAAGGATATTTCGATGAACCTAGATGGAAATAAAAGAAAATGTGTGGCTATCCTTACCCTTCTGTACACACTAATAATATTTGTGGATGATTATCAAACATCGTAGCAGTTAGGTACTAGGCAATAAGATGCTGTTTGCTTCTTTTATCTTTCCTTTTTTTCCTTCTCTTCTTCCCAGCTTACCCAACTGCCCAACTAACTTCTAGCGCGCCTCGCACGTACCTAAATATGTTTGCGTAGAGATCATGTTGGTGGAAATCATTAATGACGAGTCGTATTTCACAAATATAGAATAGAATACAGAATGGATGTACATACCATGTGTGGAAGTATCTCACTTAAGCCTTATTAATTTCTCCCATAATAATGGTTCCTCGTCAATAGGTATTTTGTAAATCATCCGGACCACGAGGCATCCATGCTACCAGGTCCCTACATGAAAATCATGAGACAAGGCTACAGCTTGAGCTCTCAGGATTACTAGTCTTTACCTACGTCAAATCTTTCTAATATTCTTACCTAGGTAGCTTCTTCGATAGTTGGTTGATGAGAGGCGTTGAGCATACAACTAGAAAAGGAATGTAAACTTCCAAATATAGACTTCGTTTAGGGAGCACAGGTACCGTATGCGAGTTTACCTTGTACGTACCCAGGTATTCAGCTAGAACTCCGAGGAGATATTGTACCAAACTCGTCTAATATCTTACAATCCTTGATACAGTATGTATACCTTAGCAAGTAAGACTATTACTATGTATGTGTTTGTTACAGCTCACAAATGTATCAATCATCCAGCCCACCAGTTTGCCAAAAACAGGGTTGCTTGAGTGGCTTGTCGACTAGCATGTAAAATAATTTTCATATGCAAAAGCCATCGAGAGCCTTCGAGTATCGAGTATCGAGTATCTAGGATTCTCGCGCGCCATCTGTGCTTCAGATCATGTACCGTCGCACTCTCGGAGTTGCTACCGAGGCGATCCCCTTTTCCCTTTTCCTACCAGTCGCAAATCAAGTCATCAAATGTCATGTGCGGCGTCCCGATCAAAAGTAAAATCTGGATCAACTCAAGCCTCTTACAATGCAGTCAATACGTAGTGGTCGCCTTATGCAGTATGGAATACGCGCTCGACGACCAGGAACGGAGGCTATCGCGTAGTATGGGGAGTAGGGGGTGGCAGGGAAGTTAAGCTTTCGGCGGGCTTCTATACCAACTTTGAATGCGTTGGGAGTTACCGAGACGGTGTCCTGCTAAGTTCTTATGACACGTTGACAAGCGGCACTTAGAATGCACTCATCACCATCTGATGTCAACATGAGACGACATCTATCCCGTTGCCGGCACTTTACTAAGGTTAACCTTGGGACTGGGAGAGCCGCCTAAGAAGTCCGGGGCAAACCAGAGACATATCGCTCTTGGGACGGTTCGTTAGAATTAGTTCGTTAATCCGTTGGTCCATTAGTTCGTCCTACTATGTACGATTTTAGTTTCGATCAGGGCTGCATCTAACATCGTGATAGGTTCTATCCAGATCATTGCCTCATACACGTACGGCCGAAACCCTGTCGGTCCTTTCCTCTGGGTATACCTACTGACTCGACAGTACCATACATCCAATTATTAGACCAGTAAAATTGCTCACCGTCTTACTATTATGCAAAATTCAGCGCCCATAACGCCACAGAGCCCAGGCTAGCGGCATCGGTTATTACAAGCGCGCTGATGCTGTACCTACCTGCTAGGCATTCTCAGATCACTTGGGCATCAGGTCAACAAATTGGTGGTAATTACTTGCCTCTTACCTAGGTATGCAGGTTTAAGCGGCTCACATCATTAAACCCACTACCTAGGGAGCCCGAGAGAGCCAAGTTGAGTTTCCGTATGTCTCAAACCATCACCCCTAAGAAACAAGGTTATGCAGAACCATTCACTAGGCTGATCTCTGAACCACGTGTTAGCTGTCTCGAAGCATCCTTTCCGCTCCGAACCCAGCTGCGAAATGTCTGCCATGTGCTCATATTGCCTTATTGACCTAAGTGATCGACACGAAGCCCCATCACTGATGATAGAATGTCACGAGAAAGTCAACATTGATACGTGGAATGATGCAAGATCATAACTTTACCGACCGAGAATACGAGTACCTTCCATCGGCACTCATCATCATCGTGCTACACTGTCTAAGCTAGACTAGCCTCATTCTAGTTAAAATGAAAAATCAGGCGTTATGAACGTGCTATCATTCAGAAACACCTAGCGCCCTATGGCGTTCTGCCCTTACAATAGCTTACTTTGCCTAGCCAGCTGCTAGGAGAGTCAAGCGTGCCGATCTCTAACAGGAACTAGGAGCCAACCACATTTCACAGACGGCAGTATCAATTTCATTTTAGCAATAGAACTCCGAGCCGCCTGCAACCTGCACCGGCTACCTACATGAGAGGTTCACTTGAATACCAACGGGACTAACGAAATGGCTAGCATGACTGGCCATCCTTTCTTACCTGCGGTGTAGCATCATTCGCTTCTTTCTACAGCGAGTTACTAATAGGATACAACGAGCTTCCCGGGCTACCTGGCACAGTCTCGTCCACGACAGATTAGAGAGTGGCCGGCCGTCATTAGTCGTCTTACATCAGTAAGATTCCGTCCGATAAATGTCACAGCATGCGAATAGGTAGTTGGCCACTACGAAATACAGTAAAAAAAAAAAATCTACGAATTCTCGATACTCGTCGGTGCCGGCATCGCTTGTGGCATTCTCCATACCAATTCTCTGTGCCTAGACCACTCTGCTTGATGTCCGAGATGCGGCACAACTACTTAGAACGTTACACTAGATCGCCTTCTATATATGCGGAAACAAGGAGTTCAGACCCTTACTTGATTTCTACTGAAGAAATCTCGGGGCCGACATTGCTTCAGCTGCTTGTCTTCCAGAATGCATTTCCCTTTGAGCCCACGTTGCTCGACCTAGACATGGAGTGATCCGTCATCATACTTGTTCTGGAGGTCGAGGTCCCTCTGGGTATCTGCATTTCTCAGGTTGCACGGCTATCTTGGTAGCCGAAACTAGTTTGTGAGACGTTGGGTGGGCGGTCAAACATCACTCACTCTCATTTCCTCTACCAGACGCCAATCGTTCACAAGCAGTGGCAATAATCAACTCGGGAAATTCATCTCAGAAGACAGTAGGTTATTATGTTTGACTAGCCCATAATCCCTAATCAAATAGAGCAAACTATTCCCCAGTCATAGTAACAAGGGCAACAGTGCATTGTTCAGAATACCAATTTACTAGACGTCGAAACTCAACGAGTGTCATATAGACGTCCTAGATGCTTGCCTGACTGACTGCCTAGTACTCAGGCAGGTAACAAGTAACTCTCCCGCCCGCATTGACGTTCCCACGTGGATTCATATTTACTCTCTCATCTTGCCTCCATTCCCCAAGTATCCCTTGTCGACTTTCGCTTCTCTCCTCTCCCGTCCCAAAACTAAAGATTCTCTTCTCTATCGGCCTCCGTCCCTGTCTTTTCCTATTATTCCTTGATCGTGGCATCAGCTGCTGCGGCCACTCGAAAACCGGGTCGACCCATCTCTCAGGGGTTCGGAAGGGAGACTTCACGTCACGCCATCGATATCTAAGGATGTATTGCCAGCAGTGAGCGAGAACACAAACTAGCGTAAGGACAAGGACCACGCATATGATGGCAACGGCCATCGCCGTAATGAAGGCTTTAGGGAAATCTGCCGGAACGGGGGCCTCTTCGCCCTCTTGTGCACAGCACTGCCCCGCAAAGACGAGGACAGAGAGAGCAATGGTGGGTAGCAAAGCCATATCCGGGACGTGGCGAGGTTGAATACGCCTTACGACGATGATGAAAGGGACCTTATGATCGTCCCATTCGCGAGAATTTGAGTAAGAGCATCCCAAAGCCGCCTCCGATAATGTATATGTTCCTAAGTAGGCACTTATTTTGTCTAAAGTGTACTTGAAAAGGAGTCTTGATACAAATCCCTGATACACTGAGCAAACGGAATGTTATCTTCTTTTGAATTACCTGACATTTGGTTTTCTTCGATAATAATCGTCTGATACTTGCCGGTCAAAGCCGAATACGAGACTGCAAACAGGTTGATACAAAACCTTGTCGGTTATTCCCATATGCATATCAGAGTCAGCATAAGCTTAAATCATGTACGTCTAGGTATTATTCATTTTTCAATTCGAGAACTTAGGACTACCTTAGCTTTCGTATATGATATCTAGGATCTTCTTTCAGAGCCTTGACCCTATTCGAGCTTCTCGTGTCCGGAGCAGCAGCAATGATGTCTCAACCCACTGAACCGTTATTCAAGATGTCAATGGACCCTTATGTTTGGACACACGCTACCCTGTGCGATTTTCACCATACCCCCTCTCCCGGTCAATCCATTCAAGGTAGTCTCACTCTTTACGACCCGACAAAAATGTATGATCTTGAATAGTTCTTGTTGAATACTGTCCTCTACTAGCAGATGTTAGCATATAGGATAGACAGTTGATGTGCGTGGGACGAATACCCCTATAGCTACTAGGCAAGCGCAAAAAATAGAAGCCTGACAAGACGGGGATTCGAACCCCGGCCCCCTTCGGGAGTAGGATTCTCTTTCAAGGAGACAAGAGAAGTTCTCTTGAATCTACCGCCATAGACCGCTCGGCCATCTTGCCTTATTTGTCTTCTACGGTGCTTGTTGAACATGCCGACATGAACTATACCTTTGCTAACTTAGGTAGAATAAGGAAAGCGAGAGGATAATTTTCCATTTCTAGCCTCGTTTGCGCGCTATGCCTCTAATTAGAAGCAAGGCGACCCGCAACACTAGGACATAGTATAGCCCTAAGTAGCCGAATATAAAGCCGCAGGCGGGTGGGCTAAGGAACCACCACTTTCTCTAACATTGGCCTTCTATAAAGATGGCAAATGCTTTTATATTTAGGACCCTGGCCTTCAAATTGTGACATAAAAAAATACTAGTGGCCTTGAATTGCTAACCTTGCAATACCTAATTTCATATTATCTATGGCAGCTATGGCCAAATAGGGGCTAAGGATGGACCAAGCGGATGAGTTACATCAATTGGCCAGATGCCAAATAAGTACGGAAGAATCTGAATTGAATGCGGAATAACTTTTCTATGTTCCTTGTGCATGAAGACTGCACCGTTGGTTTTGGGCTGCGAGTGAGTTTATATGTAGTTGGTTAAGTAAGTGAGAGATATGGGACTTACGAACCATCCCGGCCACGTCAATGTTTAAAACTATCGAATTCGGCGGATAAAATCAAGTGATGAAAAAAATGTGAAATATGACCAACAAATCTCGTTGATATATAGAAAAGTGACCGGAGAAGGTGACATCTCCCTATAGCCGTACAGGAGGTGACTACCTAAAAAGCAACATTATATAATGGTCTTCAATTTGAAAGCTTTTCTAATTCCTGTGATATTACTTACACTTGGGTCTTCTCTTATTTTATTCCTTGGTTTTGTTATCTATAGTTTCACCTTTGGTTATAAGATTGTTCTCACCTTATGCTACTAGACGGATCCTTCAAATACCCCTATTCTGACAGTTCCTCTATTGTAAGAGAGATCATAAGTTTTAATATAATAATGCTATAGCGTGCGTATTCAATATAAACCGATATTCAAAAGAAGTCAGACGTAAAAAAGAGACGAGTTTACTTAGATATAAAATCTAGAAGAAATCACAAAAAACAAACATGCGGTGTATGTGGATCGAACACATGACCTTCAGATTTCAGGAGTCTGAAGTGGACTTCAGTCTGACGCTCTCCCAGCTGAGCTAACCCCGCTTATATGAATATCAAGTCAAAGAAGCTCTATAAACCAGTCCCGGCATAGCAGAGCAATTCGTTAAGCGAGAAAAGGCCGCCTCACTAGTATAAGGTGGAGTCCCCTAACGGTCCACTAACTTAGGGGCCTCGGGGACACTAAGTAATTGCATTATGTAAATATTCAAAGAACGAGAACTTCATACTTCAAAACAACGAGGGGGTATTTTATTTATCTCAACACTACCACTATCATTCCATTAAGTATTACCGGACCTATGTCCTCGCCTTTCCTTAACACCTAAGTATTACCAAGGGTATAATTCCGGGTCTCTTTCTCCTCATCCATCTTCCCATAACGAGCGAAGGGGGTATAATAGTATTGCGACCGTCCAAGATCCCAACTGCACTAATTAAGGTCGTTCAAGATCGTATAGTTCTGTGACGAATCATGATCATCACATCATTAAAGAGCGACAGGCCCAGCCTACCAGAATTGCCAGTATTTGAGGTTGGGAGAAAGGTATAAGTCGAGTATGTAGAGGGCTTGGGCGACTTGCGGAAGACCTGCAATCGACGTTCAACGCGGCAAAGTCGCACGGCCTATATTAATACTCAAAATATCTATGCGGCTTGTTCACCGACAACGGGCTGCGCCGGAGCAGTGGTAGTCTTCTCGGGGAATTCACCGGCCTGGTGGACACGGCCATATCGAGTAAAGGCGATGTTCAGCCTGCCGTAGTCCCAGTTGCGGGCAAGGAACAGGAATGTGAAGGACAAGAACGGAATTAGCAGGACGTCGAGAATACCGAAGAAGATGTAAGCGGGTGTTACGCCGATCTTGTTTCCACCGTCCGAGAGACCCCATGCGATAGGGTATAGGAGCCATAAGAGGTTGACCCATCCCGATAGTATGGTGTCTACGAGATTACAGTTAGTAACTTCTGGTTTTATGGATAATTGAAGTTTTCTAGCTCTTGGAAATTTTGAAAAGAATAATGACGAGAAGGGAGCACATACGGTCTCTGGCAACACCGACACGCTTAGCTGCAGTAGCGCCACCAGCAAGAGTGCTGAATGCGAGAAGAGCCCAGGCAGTCGTGCCAAAGGCATAGAAACCCCATTTGTAGTTAGATGTCGTGAAGGCAGCGACGAGGTATGAAATGACCCTGATATCGATTAGCCGAATGCGGAATATAGGGGTTTATCGTGCTTCAGAAATGCTCACCAGGTCCATGATAGAGCAACGTTATAGAGGATTGTTGCCCATGATACACCGCTCAGTAAACCAAGGGCGATTGCAACGACGGGGTAGCTGACAACCCAGTTGACATATTCCGCCCAGAAGATTTGTCGAACCCACGTCTCAACAGGCTTGGAGTTGACAACCGGAATTACCACATAGGCTAGATCAGCAGCAATGGCGTAGTACGAGATAGAACCGACAAGGAGGGCAATCGTAAAGAGGTAGTGGAAGATCTTTTCACCAGCTCGTGCTACGAAGCTGGTAGCAAAGAAGGCAATGAACGAGACGATATAAATGGCCGTTACTGCCCATAACCAGTCACTTCCGTTTACGCTCAGCTCCTCATTTCCGCTCGGAGGGTTGATGTTGAGGGCGTCGTTCGTACGATGTAATAGAATCGCCATGATGCTGTTCGTTTATTTTGTTGATACCTACTAGGCAAGCCTAAGTGGTTCGTAATAGGGGAAGATCACTATCAAAGTGAATAGGGGAAAGTCTGATATAGCCTTTGGATCACGGGACTTGCTGTGATTCGCTGTGTAGCTGAGTGAACGAGTAGGAAAACGAAGGCGGGCGAGGCTCGTATTATAATAGAAAAAGACTACCCTTGCACAAGCATCGAAGATCGAATGCGGTTGAGTTGCAACCTCGCAAAGCTCGGAACCGTCATTGGCGATGACTCAAGGGCCAAGGATTTGATGCGGTAGTAACTAAAGCCGAGATCCGCACGAAGTTTTCCGCTAAGATGATCATATGATTCACCATGCCTTACCTTTGTATAGAATCTTCCACAAGGTCCGGTAGAGTGCGGGCGGCGGATCACGACGGGACCATAGTGATGCGTTTATGGCATGGGATAGACTACATCGATACCCACTCGGCGCTCTATTAGGAACAATAACACGGAAGCCGACGGAACGACTCGGTGTCTTCTGACCCCAAAATAAAGGAAACAAGGCATGGGATAAGGAGTCTTTGTAGCACATGGCTCCTGAGCCAATATGGTTCACGATCCTTCAGCCCTAATGTGGGGATGCTACTGAACTCAGCAGCCATTGCAAGAACGTGGCAGCTTGCAACCGGCTTAAACCGATATCAATATTTGACTTAGGAAATGCTTTTTAATGGATTACTTCCCGTAGCAAAATCCATAACGATACGTCTTAGCGAGGCGGACGAGGGTGGCAAGTATCTCTTACAAATGATATCGAGAGCTTGAGGAAAAGGTATTGTTAAGCAAAGAAGGGCGCAACTTTCGCCCGGGTTGGGTCAGCAAAGGCGAGTAAATTTTCGGCAATGGTGTCAAGAATCCAACGGACTAAAGGTGTTAGCGATGAGTAGGTATGTAGGTAGGTTGTAACAATAGCCGTGGCCTTGTCGCGGGAATGGCGACATTGGTGGATGGCTTCACGGCAGCATCGGATGAGCTAGGACAAGATGCACGATTTCAAAATGGTGATAGGTCCCCACCGAAGGCTCGACCACGTTCGATCCAGAAAAGGTAGTGGAAACACCAAATAGAGCTAACATCGTGAATCAATGCCGGAGCTTGCAGGGGGAGCTTCGACAATCGACATCCGATGAAGGCCGGTAGGGTAGGTAAGCGACTGGGCAGAATGCATAGTGGCGTCCACTTGGCGTGACGTGACGTGATTACGATGAAGATATTGTAAGAGATGAAAAACTCGATTATATTACCCATCACATCCAACACGTTCAACACTACCTTGTGCCTACACTACTTGTGCTCCCTTGAAACGGTGGATGTCTCTCATTAACGACCCCCCAGGCCAAGAAGATGATGTTTTGATCGATCGTTCCTCGTTTTGATTCTGGTTCTGGTTCGATTCATCAAGCTCATCTTTGCTCCGATGGTTAAGACGGAGCTCGAGAGAGGGGAGTTGGAGAATGAAACGTTTTGGACCATTGAGAGCCTCAATTGCATGCAGCTTCCCCCCGGCTTTTACGGAATGGACCATTCATCGAGATGTAACGCTAGACCTGTCTTAGATGATGATCGACGACACGGTAGTCATACCACCAGACGAGGCTTTTTTCGACTTTCTCTTTTGTTTGCGATTACATACTCGAATCGGTTCGAGATTGACCAATAGTCGGCGGTCCTGGAGAAGTTGAAAGTTGGTAGGAAGGATGTAGAAGGACAAGCTTCCAAGCTTGTTTAGACGTCCTTCTACGCTTAGCATCCACTCCCTGCACGCCTTCCACGTTAGTGTGGTCGGACACACAGACCACTTTCTCGTTATAAGGTAAGTTGTTATTAGTCGGCGCCTGCCGAACAATCCGGAGTTTTTCTTTCGTTAGACCCTTCCACCTTCTTCAAATTCTCGGGTCGATCAATTAATTGATTTTGAATGGATATTGCTGAACAAATGAATGAGTAAATAATTATGTAATCTCTACTTACGTAGGAGAATAAATCTATCAAATCTGCAAGCACCGAAGCGAACCGCTCCTCTGCAAACAACCCGGATAGGTTATAAGAGAACGAATATCATCTACCTATGCAGTATCGTAATATGGTCGTAGACAATGATCTTCCCTAGGCACCCTAGTCCCGATCCTCAGATGCATTGTTCTCCTCACTTCTCATTTTCTTAATTGGCAAAGACTTCCCTACATGTGGCGTTGAGGTGAACTCTCACTCGCTCGCTCTCAACTTGGGGAAATGCGGTCGCTGAATCATGCCCGCCCTGCTAAGGCATAGTACACATAGTATTTGCAGAAAAAAAGCCTAGCAAACCATGTCACTCGTGTCACCCACGCCTTTCACACTATTGGCTCCCCCGTCGCAACCTTTAGGTAAGAGGTCTGTTGCTTCTCCGCCCGGCATACATGGTCCGCCCCCGAGCAAATACTCCAGCGTAGCATCTTCGCCTGTTGTACGACGTACCTAAACAACTCGCGGATCAGCGGTGTGCCGAGGTGCGAAAGGGGTACCGGCTTGGCTGGTTAAACACAAAGGCTACGAGTAGGTCTGCCATCATAAAATAGACGAAGGTGAAGTGTATATCAAGGGTGTTTTAGCGATAGACTGCATGCAGGTGTGATACTGATTACAGAGAATCAATGTTGGTAGCCGCTGCTAGGCAACGGTAAGGTGCCCGACTTCTGTTGAATAGAAGCCTAGAGTCACATAATCGATAATCGGTAGCGTCTAAAGTGCATCTAAAAAACATAATTCCATGGTTTTAAGGGGTATGTTTTCACATAGACCTTTTCCTTGCAACGCCAGTGCGCCAAGAATGCTTTCCATGGCCTATCAATACACTCATCCTGAGGCCCTTGCACGCTACCAAATCGCCTTGCCTAGCCTTGCTTTCCTCCCCCTCATCGCAAAAATCGTACACGCAATCATTCTGTTTTCTCCTAAAGGCAGTTCGTCGTGGAAGAAAAGGCCCATTAGTTCGGTTTCATTTGCCATAAGGCTGATTTCGCTCGTTCACGCACGTCGAGTTCATCATCACCCTCCTTTAAGGCCTCTAATTTCGTCAGGAAGCCCAGTTTCTTAAGCTCAGAAGCTCTCTGCGAACATCCAGGACCATCGCTGGCGTTATCCTGCCATGTTAAGTTGTTAATTAAATGGCATAGGGCAACCCGCACTTCCCTATCCTGGTTGTTAAACAGACTGGCTAGCTGTTTGAGTAGTTCTGTTTGTGATACAACTAGTTGTCGGTGACGTGGAATACTAGCCGCTATATGAACCAATATGTAAATGACTGATTCAATGATCTTGGTTTGCTGGGGAAGAACGACTGTTTCTACCCCCGTACCGTTTCGCTGGCTGAATGGATTGGGATTCTTTGGTAGCTTCGAGGCAAGAATTTCGAACAGTCGATCTTGCCCCAACGTACTGAATAAAAAGTCGATCATCTCCGTCGTGTCATTTGGCGAGTCGGTGCCATTACTAATGTGAGCTGCGCCTATGAGATTCCTTATTAACCCTAGGCCCTGTTCCTGAATAGCAAGGTCGTCATGTCTCGCCTTGCGAATCGGATTTATTTCAGCTTCACGGAGATTCTCTAACCGCCCCTCCGCACGCCGCAATATTCGAATGTCAGAAGGCGCTCGAGTTGTGGGCGTCTTATAGAAAGAAGTCGAGAGCCAATTACGATATTGGTCTTCGGAAAGCCCCATATCTATGTCCTCGTCCATATCTTCCAGCGTTTCCCGAGCCGCTTCTCTTTCGCTCCTCGACTTTGCTGAAAAAAGAGCATCGTCCTCGGTGTCGTCGCAGATTAGCCGTACTAACCATCCGGACTCAAGTTCTTCTACAGTTCTTTTCTTGAGTTCAACGCTTGCTGAATGAACTAAGTGCTTTAGTGCCCATAGAGAATTTAGTCGTAAGGATGCATGATGTGAGTGTGCGTGCTCACACAACGCTTTTAAAACTCCCGCCTCAATAAGGGGCTACAAATGGTTAGTCAGCACCCACTCAGTAAATTCATTGAAATTTGCGATACTTACTTCTCTCATCGGGCTAAAGTCCATGACTAGATTGCAGACTGACGCCGAGGCCGCTACCTCCACCTCAACGTCACGGTGCCGCAGTAGCTGGCATAGAGGTGCAGACACTCCATGGTCGACTAAAGTTGTCCGTAGGATATTGACAGAGCGTGACAACATACGAACCGTGTAGCAAGCCGCTAGTACTACCGAGATCGGATTATCGTCCGATGGAGTTAGAGATTCGACGATACAGGGGATAACTTCTTGTTCAACAATCACTTTCCGGTAATCGTCTTTGTATGTTGCCAATGCGCCCAGAGCCTTGAGGGTATTCTGCCTAACCTTGATCCGATGAACCAGATGCCTATGCTGACCCTCCTCTCCCAAACGGCATTCAGGGGGGAGTTCAGCCATCGAATCTTGACTCCGATTATGCGGGGACCATGACCATGACTTAGGAAGTGAGGGCGGTGGTCCACAGCTTTCCTTCAGTAGTTTGCACAATACTCTAACTGCGTTGCAGTCAAAGGCGGCTTTCTGCAGCGGCTCGCTGTCGGTAATGAGACGAGCCAATATTGCTGGCATCTCTTCGATGGGAAGAAGTCGTGAGGATACATTAGAGCCCCAGTCATTAAAGTCAGAGAATTTGGACAGCATGTCAGCTTCGGTGAGGATATTCAAAATAATCGGTACAATAAGCAGGCCCAAGTCGGATTCTCTAGTCTTGTAAGCCAATCCTGCCTTAAAAAGAGAGGTTAAGATGGCAGTAGCACCGAGAACATCGCCACCACGACTACGCCAGGATCGAATAGCGCAAATCAAAAACGGTATGAGAGGACTCTCAGCCTCTTCGCTCTCATTTTCGTTATTAGAAGCCAGATTATCCTCTGATTGAGTTCGTGGAGTACTATTCGAATACTTAGAAGCTGAGCGCCCACTGTGACCCTGGCCATCTCGTAAAACACTCGATGGCGGGATGACGGTATGGTTGCTGGCTTGAGGTAGGTTATAGGGAAGAAGCAAGTCCATAGGCTGAAAATCCATACGTTTCGTTGGCCGGATGCCAGGTAGTTCCATACGGCCCAAACCAGACGTTGGATTTATGCTGAGATCAATCTCGGCTAAGGGGAGAATAGCCAGTATCGATGGGGAGTAAATTAGTTTGCACGCCCGATATGGTGACTCGCCTATAATCGAAGCGATTGCACCTAATACCCCATTCAAGCTACTACGAGAGATAGCGGGTGCCGGTATATAGTCCTCTAAACCTTCAAGGCGGGCAAGCATCTCAGCTCTCGGTAGCACCTGTCCGTTGAAGGCAATAAAACTTCCTAACTTTGTAGCGAGAGCATCAAGAATTCCACTGCTAACCAAAACCGACTGATGTTGTTCTTCGCGGCAAAGACTCTTGATAAGACAGGTAACCATCTGTGTTTGGGCGTCGTTGTCAACACTCGGTATTTTCTGGGAGAGTATATGGTAGAAGGATTCTAGATGATTATCGGTAAACAATAAATCGGCAAGGAAAGCTGGGGTGATCGGAGAAGACGATGAAGCATATTCGGCAGCTGCAGCAATGTCTCGTACTACTCGGAGAGCAGCCAAGACGATCGAGTTGTGCTCATTTCGAAGACATGAACTACTCAGGGCTGCGGGTAATGCACCAACTGCGTGGAGCGGAGGGAGAAAGGCAGGACCGGCTGTAGGAGATATATGTCAGCCTATTTCATACAGAGGTACTGGTGTAGCTGATGTAGCTTGGGGTGAATAATGCTATGTACCATTCGCAAAAGTAGCAAGGAGCTGTAGAGCTTGTAACTTTGCGGCGTCTTCATCCGTGAATGTATTCAAGGTTAAAAAGGACGGCCGCGCATCTTCGTCTTTGGTTTCGTATGTTTCAGGGACAATAATTCTGACGATAGGTCGAAGAACGCCATATCGAACCCAATCCTCTTTCTTCTGACTATGACCGACTAATTCATTCTTTAAGGATCTCAGAGCGGCGAGTCGCTCGGGTGTGGTTGCGCCAAGCTTGGCTAAGATAGATTGAGGGTCAGTAACCATCATCGACGGCGACCTAGGGGAAGTCACAAAGCCGCGTATGGATAAAGTAGAGAAAAAGTAGATAGACGGTAGCGCAATGGGTGATGATGATTATCGTAACATTGAACAGTCTAGAAATGCATGTGTTGATAGCAACCTTAGTTACATATCGCGAACGTAAGGTTAGGTACCTATGTACATACCGTGGACGGTATGTGGGGCGGCGAAGTACATAGTCACTTATTTGTCAAAGAATATGGGATGGCTCGTGCGTGCAAGGTTAAACTGTCATCCATGGATTGTTGTACAACGGCAAAATCCAGTTCGCCTAACCCTCTCAGGTCCTCTTTCCATTACGACCAGCCCAACAATTCGGAAGACTAAGGCTTGAAAAATTTACCAAATATTTTACTATTTTACAAGGTATGTCCTAGTCGTCAAATGGCATCATTCACATAAAACGTCATTGGAAAGATCCAGATATAGGCGCTGAATAATATGGGGAAAAAACAATCTTTCATTATCACTGCTATCTTATGTTTGGTGTAGAACATAGTCATATCCATACCGTCATGCTTTACCGGCACTAACTATATAGCTTGAATGGAGTCTTATCAAATTTTTAAAGAGGCTAAGTCAAGTCATTAACTTAAGTCTTCTGTTCGCTCTAGTATTTGTCTTTTTTCTTAAATAAAAGAGTGGGAAGAAGGACTTGTTACGGAAATTCGGTATCTTTACATACGGGGAGTGAGGTTGAAGTAAGTTTATGACTCTCGGAACTTAGACTAAAGAAAAAGATAATCGTTTGAATATATTTGACTTATGATGACAAGGTAACTGGTGGATAGCTTGGTATATGTGTTGAATAACTTTCACCCCATATAAATGAGGAAGGGTTATATATAGAGAAGATTGCCCATTAAACTCTTACATTCGAAGTCTTAGAATTCCCTATCCGACATCCTCTTTCAAAGATGCTCAGCTAGAATAATGCTAAATATATTATGTAATATAATGGGATGGACTGACGCATTCCAGTAAGATGAATTTGTCCCCGTGATGAAGACTAAGAAGCTTAGCTCAGGATTAAAAGACACCGAACGTTGAGATGAACGGGTATCCCGTTATGCCCCTCCCCCTCAAAGTTAAATGTCCGTTTATAGTACTTTATAGGGCGAGTTCAAATATAATAATCATATTATAATCCTAAACCATTGAATGATGTATTAGTTAATGTCTTTACATGCGCAATGTATGTAAATTAGACCGTAGTAACAAGATGTAGTCCTTTTAAAATATTTAAGTAGGTCCACGCATAAGTCATCTTGGAAAAAAGACCAGGTCGATATCGAATTGTCTTAACTTACCTAGGTACATACCTCCGCCGATCATAGTCCAGAATTCACCAGAACAGCTTAGCAAAGTCTTAGGTAGCCCTAAATTTTTATAGAACCTACCGATATGCATAGGTCGTACCTACTTGATCGGTGGGCTAGAAGGCTTTTTAGGTAAGAAGAGGTAAGAACCTGGATGGGTGTGGGTCCTTCTCATTGGAAAGGACGTACTGCCCGAACAAATCACTGGGCTGCTGGGCTGCTGGGCAAGCACCTGGCAGCGCTTTTAGAAATTTGCCTTCTCCGATCTTTGGTGCGTTTTCTTGGCCTTCCTTACAACCCTCAAAAATCCTTCAATCATGGAGTTCGAACATATCCATGTCCCACTATCGCTTCTCACAAATAGCGGACTTCTCGTCAGATTTTGACGGACCGTCACCTAAACCGATTTCCCCCTTTTTTAGGTAAACCGCAAACGTACAAGCGACAGGCGAAGAAAATCATTCGACAGAAAAATAGCGGCCCGTTCCTATGTATGTATGAGGTGTAGGAGAGAGAGTCCAATCTGCTGCGGCCTAATCTGTAATTCCTGCGACTTTCTGCGACTTCTGCGACCCCATTATCAACGCGGCTGAGACATTATGACGCCTTGGACGCTTTGGGAATCATGTTAACTTCGTCGTCGCCAACCTTACTAGGAGCAACAAGCGCATCACCGAGGACATTCCACTATGCAACCCCTCACTCTCCACAACAATCGCCTAAGATAACGGTGCCCCTGCCACGCCGCCAATCTAGACATTCACTATCGCGCTCCTCACCTTCCAACTCTCTACGATCTCCGTCCCTCTCCAAACCAAAACAATATGTTGGAGTTGATGCCGCTACCCAGTACTCTCCTATGGAACCTTTCGATCCAATGGTCCCCTTACGATCTGCCCAGGTATCGGGTCCAAGGATATCGAGCTCCACCGCCGCGAAAACAGCGACACCGACGACGGCACCGCCCCAGCCCAGGCCACATTCCGCCGCCCAAGAAAACTCTTCCGGGCCTACACCCTCACCTAATAGACATGCAAGAAGCCAATCTCAAACACTTTCTCCTAATAAGAGACGCAAATCACAAGACCCTATCAGACCCAATCCGTCTTCATCGGTAGTGGCATCAAGCCAGCCGAGTACGCCTAAAAGGTCGAAACCCAATGAATGTCCTCCTAGAGTATTACCTCTGAGATATGAGTTATGCGAGGTGGAGGATATGGTAATTCTTATCTCGAACATGCTCGGGGAGCTGATCGAGACAAACGATTCGATAGCCATGAAAAGTGGCCATCTCACACGGTTCCATTCTAGGTATGCTTTAATCATGATTGTGCTTGAGTGATAGCACTAATCCATTACATAGGACGGCGCCAGCTATCTCAGTCCTGGACTATTTACAGCGGCTCGCGAAACATGCCACTTTAACACCGCCTCTTCTCCTCTCCATGGTGTCTTATATCGACCGTCTATGCGAATACTATCCCGATTTCACGATCAACACCTTGACCGTACATCGTTTCCTAATCACTGCCGCGACGGTAGCGGGGAAGGGATTGTCGGACTCGTTCTGGAATAATTCTTTCTATGCGCGGGTAGGCGGTGTGAAGGTAGCAGAATTAAAACTGCTGGAACTTGAGTTCTTAACTCGGGTGGATTGGAGAATAGTACCAAACCCGGAAGTACTCGTGGCCTACTATAAAGGGCTCGTCGCACGTTGCGCCGGATACGTTTTAGAAGGTGAAGAGTCACCTTCATCTAGTAACGGGGATGAACTTGAAGACACCGAGGATTTATAGATTATGATATGATAGAAGACACGAAGAGATGGCATTGGAGAGGACCCCTCAGCAAAAGCAAGTAAAGCTCTTACTTAGGACACTACGCATATCGAGAACATTTTGATCCAGGAGTTTTCCGGGTGGCATAGGTTGCATTTGGCGTTCAATGCACAGGGATTGGGTCAATACGATTGGTTGGTTAGAGACATGGCGATTCCATTTTACGACGACGAGGAGAGCCTAGGACATACCCGACGGTTGCGGTGTTCATAGCGAGAGAACGGAGTTCGAGGGGATACAAGTAGTGTCTCCTCTTCATGACCATGCAGCCATGATCCAGCAACCAGATAATGAACCCAGACGCTTTTTTACATTTTAAATCAAAATCAATTCCAGTTCAAATATCGCTTTTATTCGAGTATGATGTATGTGAACAATGCTTTATGTAGAGTGCATGAGCAATTGAATAGATTGTTGAGGCTCAATCAGCCGATATCAAGCAATAAAGGATTGGATGGTACCCGTGGAGGTACCTAGCTTTGATCATCAATGATTTTACAGGGCCCTTAAAAAAACTGGGGAACCAGGAATCAGCAGCCAACGATTACGAAACAACGAAACAGCATTGAACCTTCAATATTCTAAAGCTACACATATCAACAACCTCTTCCATCAGATGCCTAGTATCCCATTTTTGCAGCACTAGACTTCAACAATTCACGTAGCATTACCGAAGCACGGCTGATGAAGTTCTCATCCCTTTTCACCGGCCTCACGGCCCTGGCTCTCGCCAGTATAGCCAGCGCCGCCGACCGAACAGCCGCAATCTACATCCAACCCGTCACGCAATCGCCCTCCGCACCCGCGCCCCTCGCTGAAATCCGCTACGACCCAGCGTCCGTGACCTCTGACGCCGCGGAAGTGACAGCGTACGAAGCGCCCGACATACCAGAAGAGGCGAAGCTAGTGCGCGTCGGCGTGTACAACCCGTCTGCGAAGAAATGGGAGTCGTCGACGTCGGTGGCTTCCGTGGAGAACTTTTCGAAGGGGTACTCGCCTACGCTGATGCTGTCGGTGGACGCGAAGGGCGATGTGTTTGGCGCGGCGTTGAGGGGCGTGAGGATCGATGCTGGGCAGACGAGGGATTTTGGGCCGCAGGTTTTGGTGCTGAGTACCGAGCCCGGAAAGCAGCCGGAGTTGAATAAGCCGATTGTTTTGTCCCCTGAGGGCAATAAGGTTGAGCCGGAGGAGAAGACGTTTTTGCAGAAGTATGTATATCCGATCCGATCATGTTGGACGGGGATGGGCGAGGGCTGTTTGTATTTGGATCTGCTTGCTAACTGTTTATCGCAGGTATTGGTGGTTGATAGGTATCGTCGTTTTGATGACGATGGCTGGAGGTGGCGAACAGGGCAAATGATAGATTATACGGCTACAGAGATACCTAATTCTTCAACACTTGGTCTGATTCCTCCTCAAGATGTGGTTTGTCTATGCCTGGATAACGGCCTACAGACCTATAAATGCTCTCACGACACTTCCTATAGCCTACTAGACTACTTGCTATGAATTGAGCCTCGAGCAGTCCTAGGGTATTATGTTAGGAATTAATCCAAACGAGACTCATCAAACATAATCCACGCATAGTGTATCGAGCGAGCACTTACTGTCAACTCGATCATTGTCCATTGATGCTCAATGTTCTGAAAACCACATGTGCACGTTAGGTACGTACCGGAATTAGGTACTTCAGTACAATACCGTAGTATCACAGTGGGCATCCATGCACCAGGTTCGCAGGTCCAAGTTCCTACCCGCTGAAGGCGGTCAACCAATAACTGCATGCGCCATCCCCAAAATATCCTAGCGTGCCTTCTGATCCTGGAGTAACTCTGGAGACGGTAGCTCCAGGTAGCACTGACCAGCACCAACCAATAAACACAACTTCGCGGGTACCTAGTTCCCCTAGTACCGTACCTTTTTTCAGCGCTCTACCTTTTTTTTCCATTTGATCTTCTCCAACTTTTTAATCCAATCCAAACATTTGCGCCGTCCTTTTGCGACTAATTCCAGTGTCGCCATTGATCAATCGCAACGTCTTTTTAAATCTCGCGGATTTCACTGAACCGTTAATTACTCGTTCACTTCTTCACACATCTACCTACACCAACTTGAACAAATAACGTCAAGATGGCTACCGACAACAGCGCTACTCTTCCCCAGGACGGTTCCGCCACCAAAGCGGCCGAGCAGCCTCTCAAGGGCAAGGGTAAGGCCACTTCCGCCGAGGAGCATGTCGACACCGCTATGGACGAGGACGACGACGATGACGACGAGGAAGAGGAAGAGGTATGTATTCAACATCCCAATTTATTATAGAATTAAGCAAGCTAACCGTTTCATAGGCTGAGGCCGGTAAGATTTCATGCATTACGACGTGCCTTCCCAAGTATATTGCTAACACGATTCTACATAGCTGACGAAGACGCTGATGACAACATGGACGAGATTGATCTCAACAACATCGTCGACGGAGGTCGCCGAACTCGTGGTCGCGTTATCGACTGGGCCAAGGCTGCTCAGGACCACCCTGCCGAGGAGGACGATGACGACGATGATGAGGACGACTACGAGCCCGCCGGTGAGGAGCCAGAACAGGGAGACAAGATGGACGAGGACTAGATTGGTTCGCCAATTCTCCTCTCTCGCGCACCAGCCCGTTCGATACGAGAATCCCACCTTGTCTACCAACCAAATCTGCATCGTCACATACTTCCCTCGGCGTTTAGGAGCCTCATCACCATTGGCTTTTGCTATGACTTTCGGCTCTTAGTCTCAGATATTCACGAGTTTCAGACATGGACGGACAATTGCGGGCGGAACGTCATGGCTGTAGCAAGCACGGTAGCTTAAGATCTACTCGGAACTGGGTTCAGCCCAGCTTATGAACATGAAAATGCACATGAACTAAAACGATACCAACCTTTCTTATTTTCCAGTCCAATATGCGAAATATCATCAGTGACTTGATCGAACAATTGCGATGCTAATAAGGTTGTGTACTTTGTCCTATTTGTGGACTTGGCCCAGCTGTCTGCTTTCTTCCCCCACCAAGATGTGCATATTCACCGCCTAACCACCTTTTGTTATGTAGAGGTTGTGAATTTTGTGTTAAAGGGCTAAGTGTGAGATATCTTTTCATGAAGGGTTCTGATAACTATCGGAGTATGATAGAAGACGCGAATTAAAGAGCAATTACTTTGTTACGTTGCTGCTTAGAGCTATCTCATCACCACCTTGACTCCAGTGGTGGTACACAAGACAGCTTGGGAGCTAAATACACAGCTCACCGTCTATCAGGAATTGCTTTTCTCCAAGACTCAACGAATTTACAAGACATTGCTACGCAAGCATACCATTCTTATTTACATTACTTATCTTTCTCAGTCATTACGCACCGCAACCAATCTCCCATCCCATCATTCGTTACCCAGTGCTTCCTGCCTTGTGGCAGCGGCGAGCAACAGCGGAAATGTAACCCAGCTAACATGTAGATATTCGCCGATACGGCGGGAAACTCCTACCTAGCAGCCAATCAGACCCGGCTATGCGTGCCATCCAAGCCCTAAACAGGTAGGATGCGGTTAGGTACGCTGCCTGTTGTAACTCATTAAATACATCCATTCAAAGAGAAAATCAATGTCGTTTCTAAGTATATTCTCTTTGTGCTATTAATAGGAGTAGAATAATTAGTCGTAGAAACGCCAATAATTAGGTATTATCA
Organism: Annulohypoxylon moriforme; assembly: GCA_022695765.1. Lineage (NCBI taxonomy): Eukaryota > Fungi > Ascomycota > Sordariomycetes > Xylariales > Hypoxylaceae > Annulohypoxylon > Annulohypoxylon moriforme. The sequence continues at coordinate 321,529 of MU403094.1, read as the reverse complement.
TCTATAGAACCAAAGAAAATGTTGCGATACCTATACCATAGGAGACAGGCGAGCATTATCCTCGCGCCATGAATGACACGTGCCGTATACTTATTCGAAAGGCACAGAAGCAACAAGATCATCAGGATATGTCGTTGTAATATATATCAAGTATTCATTGATATACAGCCCCTCGTCCAAAGACAAGGGGATCTATTCTCTAATTGAATAGACAAATATGCTAGCTCGCCGCCCAAAACGCCTTGCTCATGCTTTCGTGCCGATCCGATCCGTTCAATGCTAACTTCGCTCAAAATAACAGGGTATCTCAACTTGCACGCATATTCGCATGCTTTTTTGTACAAATTCAATGATTACTTCTCTTTCACCCCCTTTCTTCCCCAAATAGAGATAATGGGCCTAAGCCTTCGTACTCTCCGTACTGATCGAGGTACTCCCATTACCCCACCCCTCGCTCAATGTGACTCGGTCAAACCAGAAACGGCACTCCGTTCTAACTCGGTCGGTCAGGTTGCTCGCCTGCACAGCGACTCCCTTGTTTTGACGTCCGCGCGCGCCCATCCGCTCGTCGTTTCCTTGACCAAATAGCGCGACCGTCTTCGCGGTCTCGGCGGTTGCCGTTGTATTCTCAAATGGGCTGATGAACTTAGCCCATGTGACAGTCGTGTCATTGGTGCTAGTGCCCGCCTTAACGTTCGGGTCACCGGTGGCTGCGAACCGAGCCCAATATCCGTTCATGGCCTCCGCCATCGAGATAACACCGGGATAATTGGCAATGACGTCCATGTCATGCGTTACGACGGGAGCCTCGTCGCCGTGATCAGCACCACCATGAGCATTTGACCGAGCGGCGTAGTGGTAAGTATAAACGGGTTGAGATTCATTGGCATTCGAAGCCATATCTGCTGCTTGAAGCACTGGACAGATGTACGCATAGTGGGCATACGAATCATCCAGCCTCCAAAACTGGGTCCCAAAGCCGGAGGGCGGCTGGTAGACGTACAACTTTTCCCCTACAGTAGTAGTAGGGTCCGGATACATCGTGTCTAGAGTGGTCAAATCCGTTTTGTTGAGGGCTGGAACGAGAGAGGACATAAGACTGTTCATTGCTGACGCGTTGTTCGCATGCGTTGGGACGAATATAGTACCTTCATTTGTATTGAATCCCGTTAAGATCGGGATACGTAGGACGTTTCCTTTCTTCCAGGACTGGGAAGGCAAATCTGGAATTATTCCTCCAGGTCCATCAATGACAGGTTGAAAGGCCCACCGTAAACTACCTTCCCAACGTCTCCATACGGAAGTAGAGGCGTTGGTGAGCTTGTCTAACGGAAGAGCGCGGAGCTCATCGAAAAGCTGGTCTTCGGCGGTATCATTTAGTCCAGCTGCTGTTAGAAATTCTTGAAATTGTTGTTCGTGAAGTGGATGAGTAGGTACGAAGGTAGCCCGGGCCAATGAACCACCAGACTCGATGATGGCTTTTTGAAAAGGTGGAGGCGACGAAGTTAACTTATTCGCGGGAGAGTATGATATTAGATGATGTCCAACCTGGATTTGTTGTTAGCTAAATGTATTGCTTAATTTTCACGTAATCTGAGATTCTTATTTCTCGTAAAGGAATGACTTACTGAGTGAGCACCAGCACTTAATCCCATTATCGTTACATTGTTAGGATCTCCGCCAAAATCGGCCGCGTTATCCTGCACCCATTTGAAGAAAGCCTGTTGATCCTTTAATCCCAGATTTAACAGGCCAGCCTTCTGAGCCGCTGCGCTGGGTAGGAAACCCAAGGCGCCAAGTCGATAATTAAAGCTCATTCCAATAATGGGCGTCTCCGACCACGACACAAAACTCATCATGTTCCTCTCAGAGCCGCTTCCACTGTTGAACCCACCACCGTGGACGTAGATAAGTATTGGCAATTTACCAAACCTAGATAACTCGGCGGCAGTAGTGTTCGAGTCATTTTTGTAATGGGGTCTATAGAGATTGAAATTTAGACAATCCTCGCCCTGATTCTTTCCACCATTATTTTGGGGACAGGCATGACCGAAGCCGATAGCACGTTGCGCATTGTTACGGTCTACTGTTCCGTTCAATGGCTGTGGGAGTCTGAACCGGTTATCGCCAGCGGTTGATTGCGCATATGGTATTCCACGAAATGCTTGGACGCTACGGGGATATTTTGTACTCGCCGGCACGATTTCGCCCAGATAGTTGCCCTGGGATAATTCTAAGGGAACAGTTTTCTATTACGTTTTATTAGCATTGGAGCAAACATTAATGTTGGTAATGAGGGCTAGATGCAATTAATGAAATAACAAAGGGTCGGGTCGGGACAATTGGAGATTGGGGATGCCAAGCACGGGGAAGCGAGGCCAAGAACAAGATTGGCACATCGATCTTTCGGCAGGAATGTCATTTGGCAATCGCACACGCATGCCAAGCCGGTTTGCTTATATAAAGAAAAAAAGCAGGTTTACATCGTTCTTCCCGTTCTTACCTTAAATATTTCGTGGAAGCGACCTTTTGTTTCTAACCATATCAAAACCGCGAGAAGTACGGCAGCAACGATGAAGAAAAACGCTAGAATGGCCTGGCGCGTTCGGCTGGTGCGGAATTTGACGAATTGGGTTTGCAACCACAGCGGTAATTTTGAGGGCTTCTTTTGCTCTTCTTCCGTAATCACCGCTTTTGTTTTCGAGCTCGCGGTGCTCTCGGTGTCCCCAAGTGAATGATGATCCATCACAGCGTCCCGTCCATGGAGGACGTCGTGTTTTTTTGCGATATTTGCTGGGTAGAAATGAGACTGGGGCGGTTCTACGTTAATAATAAAGACCTCCCCCTTGGGGTCCTTAGGGTCTGTCATTTGCCGGCGACCGAAAGGAAATAACCGGGGGACTCGGGTTCCTGAAGGTCAAATCCTCTTTGGCGGTAGGCTGTAGCAGCAGCAGCGCTAGGACGCTGCGTCGTATCTAGATATGTGAATACTACCTGATTGGGACGGGGCGCAGCATAACACGCAGGGAATTTATTGTTATTCAGGGGTCCAGAAGGCTAGAATTGTATAAGAATAGTAGTCCGGTAGCCCTATGAGTCCTTGGCTACACTGTATGATGGGACTGAGAGCGGGTAAGGACAAGAGTATTCGATGTTAGGATCAACCTATGAATCATATCGGCAAAAACCACCATTCTATGAATAGAGCCAAGAGGCACATCGCACAACATATGTATGTTTTGAATGTCTTTGAATTCGCATGGTCACTCTCGGTCTTTTTTAGGTATCCATTGTGAGTCTGGACCTTCCTGGACTTTGACCAGGTTCCTGACCAGGGGAGAAACAAAGCTGCAGCAGTCTCGTCTTTAGCGTAAAAGTACAAATCGTACCATTCTAGATACATACAGCTTCTATGTGTTGAAGCACTGTGTTCCTTGTACCGTACCTAGAGAAAAAGTATAACAAAGCTAAAAACTTGAAATCAATAATCCAACGTTCTTTCTCGACATCACGTAAGTGGTGATTGTTCCTACTCGGGAAGACTTTCCGATATTCTAATATGGCATCATTTGTTCAAAAACTTACACAAAATAAAGAAGTTATTGAGCCAATTCTTTCATCCTCTCCTTTCACTTATCTCTCACTATGGTCTACTATAGTATTGTCACACAATGCATTATGCTTCGTATAGAGGTATCTTCCTTAATTGAGATCTTTACATAGATTGCATAGATTGTCTTACACATGAACTCCTAAAGCCAGTCAGTCCGGTGTGTATTACAAGATCACCACGGTCCGAAGAGCTGAAGACAAGCGACAATAAGCACTTGCAACCCGAACCATTGGGTATGCTTTGTGCAAACTGCTTACACTAGACGCTGTGTTATTCTCGGTTTGAGTTACCTGGCTGCCTGGTTATCTCGATTTTTGAAGACTCAGAAGCCGATATCACTGCCGATCAGACGCGAAGATCACGTTGGTGATAGGTATCAAATACACCGATTTGACGCAATCTTCGGTTTCCAGCGTTTCCAAGTCTTTCAAGCTCGCGGTTACTTACCAACTTAGATACTTAGAAATCCTTCGACTCAAACGTGCTTTGGCCCCCACTATCTAACAGCGAAACGACTTGGCAAAAAGGTTTGTTCCGTGCTACTGGGGCGTTCTAGATCAGAACCAACTGAGAGGGGTGGTTGGTTGCCAAGCGAAATCAAGCTTCTCGAACCTGACCAACGGGAAACGCTCCAAGACACCAGCGCCCAAAGTCCTACTTTAGTCCGATGTCACATCGCCCAGGCAACTCTTGCCAATCATTGGACGAGATGCACTCAACGCCGAGCAGATTAATTGCGCGCTCGTATTACACGTGCATAGGGCACGCTATTGTATGGCTATTACATTACAGCGCAACTTCCTAAACCGGCTCGCCGGTGCTGCGCAGATATCGTGGCCTCCTCTCCGTTGCTCCAGACTTTTAATATTCTCGCTGTCGCCGTAATATCTTCGTCTGGATTCCCCTCCACAAGGACTAGATCAGCCCTTAAACCAGGAGAGATTCGGCCTCGGTCTGAGAGATTGAAGTGCTGCGCCGCCAAAGACGTGGCTGCCCTCAACGCCTCGAGCGGTGTTAGTCCGGCTCGGACTAATAATTCTAATTCGTGATGTAGCGATATGCCGGGTACAATTGAGAAGACGCCACTATTGTTTGCATCCGTACCCGCGACGATAGGCACGCCCGCATTGTGCATCGCCGTCACACTATCTAGAGAAACTTGAAAATTCCTACCGCCGAGTGATGGTACTATCCAACTAGCTAACCACAAAACCCAGCTGTCTGCCATTCTTTGCATCATAGTGAGAGTTGGGACAGCGACTGTCTTTTGATTTACCATTTTGCCAACGATATCATCGTCGAGAGTTTTGTCCGAAGGCACATGGGTTAGGATATCGAAGTCTGCTTGTACGCCACGTTCAAATGCGTGGAACTGTGCTGTATGAGCAACAGTCATTTTCCCATGTTTCCTCGCTTCGACCTGAATCTTATCGAGGACGGCTTGCTCGTGACCTGGGAAATCTGCGATGATCTTGATATAATCTACTTTCTCATCAACCCGATTTTGTACAAATTTGGCGGCCTCTTCAGTATTGTGAACGGCGTGATCGGGTGTGACTCTAGCAAGTTTGAACAGCTTGCCGTGTCTGGAGTTTTCCTATTGTCATATCCACAAATCAGCAATCGCTGTTACTAAGTAGTACAGCGAAGTCTCAGTGAGTAAACGCCTCTGAGGTCTTTAGGTAAGGACTTATTCTAAAATTAGTGACATAATTTACCACTAACCTCATAAGCAGGAAGACTAGAGCTCAACCAAGTCGTAGGTCCCTTTGCCGCTCGCAACTTAATATACTTCTCCAGCGGAACGCAGCTAAACAGTGAGAATGATTAGTTCCCATACGCTACAACGCCCAGCTCAACTATATACTTACGCCATATCACAAACAGTTGTGACGCCGTAAGACGCACATGCGGCTAATTGAGTTTCGTCGAGGATATGCACATGGCAATCAATTAGACCGGGTAGTAGCGTACATCCGGTTCCGTTAACTACCTCTACCGCAGACGGATCTGGATCATCGGCTAGAGCATCGTCGCCAATGCGTGACCCCTCGATGACTGCCGTCCTAGGACCACGAATAGACTCGCCGTCGAAGATGCGGACATGTTTGATGATGGTCAATTTACCCATCGCGAAGGTATGGTAAAACGTGTAGGTACTTTTTATGATTGATATATGTTTATAAGTGAGTATAGTTGACGCCTAAAGTCTTTATTATAAACGTTGGTGCCTAGAAATATATGAGGAGGCTGAAAATTCCTAATGCAATTGACGACGTAATTCGCAAGATACCCCAGGCTCTAGCTGACAGCTTCGACGAGTAACGGATGTCGGCCGACAATCTAGCTCCGATCCTAGTAGATGGGCCTAATGATGAATGCTTATTAGGTAGTTTAGCTGAGGACGCTATTACATCGTAGGTCTGTATTCGGGGTTGAATCGTTGATGCTTTCGCATGCTCGACCATATTAGGCTGTGGGGTATAGTAATATGTAGGGACGGAATTGAGTTGACCACCGGTTTTCGAGACGCCGATAACACCGGTCAGCCTCGGTATACCATAGCATTCCAAGGATCGTATAGTAACTCCTCGCTTTCATTTACTTTCATAATTACTATATGTACATAAGGAAGATTAAGGAGTGTAAACCTGGATATAGTACACGCAATGGCGCTGTGTTGCCGGTTCAAAGCGCCGATCGACCATGGGGTATCTTATGATTCCAAACTCCCCCTCACCAACCCTCCACCACGAACTCTCAATTATCCCAGGGACCAGGCTCTCAGCTACGGGTCATATATGTATGTAAATCAATCAAGCAAATAGCAATTCGATCTCACCATGTTAATAATAACATTTTGGATTTGATCTCCAACTAATGCATTAAAAACAATAATACAACCGAATGAGGCCAACGCGAAGTCAGCGATGACAATGCCCATACCTTTACCCTTACCCTAATAATTCCCTGAAAAAAAAGAACACCATAATGATCAGGCCATGACGTACCAGTAAACGCCGGGCTCTGTCCTTTTAAAACTCCCCAACGCAACATGCAAATATGCGGAATAATAAAACTCCAGTCCCCTCACCAATATTTATACATACCTGTAATCGCACACAATCTAGGATTATGACTTCTTCAAGCCATAACATCTCGCAATGAAGCAATAGTCATTCTCTTCTTCGCTTGCTTAGCCGCCCACTCACGGCTTTGCTGTCGGGAGCGTTCCGCGGCTTCTTCTCGCGCGAGTTTCGCCAACGCTTCTCTTTCCCGCTTTTCCCGCTCTCGTTCCCCGGTCCACGAGTTGTCTCGTTTGTATATCTCCTGGCCACGGAGTCTCTGCTGCTGTACTTCTTCTGTTGACACCGAACTACGCTGCGCACTAGTACTTCCAGCCGTGGAGCTTGATGAACCGCGAATCGGTTGGACTCCGATTGGATCGGGATGGAGTCCTCGGCCTCGTGGTGGAGTTTGATTATTTGTCTTTGAGAGGGGAGGGCGTGGAGCGGAATTCAAAATCGGAGATACGTCTTTACTAAAAGCAGACGCAACTTGATGGGCAGAATTCTCTACTAAGGGCCCCTTATTCTGTCGAGCTCGGCTCGCAATCGTCTCACGAGGAAAAGTGCTAGGCGCAGCGCCTGAACGGATTGGTCTTGCCTTGAATTCTCGTCTCCTCCGTTCCTCTTCCTCCTGCGCCTTTAATTGTGCCTCACGCTCTTCGCGCTTGCGACGGGAGATGGCCTCTCCTGGCAACTCAAAGTTGGGCCGGGTTAGAGTCTTAGCTGACTTAGCACGTCGGAGACTCGACACAGTCGGCTTTGTCAATTGCTCTACGGAAAATTGCGTCGAGACTCGGGCTTCGCGCTTTTCTTTTAATTTCCGAGCGACTTCATCGCCAGGCAATTCAAAAGTAGGAATGGTGGGCTTCTTCGTTGACTTAGGAGGCTGTTTTGGTGGGAGAAGACTTGATATGCCCTTAGTTACTGATTTCCTTGGTGGAGCTTGAGTCGCCGGCGGCTTATCTTCGTTCTTGATTTTTGGAGGGTCCAGGAAAATCATCGATGCCGACTTACGGACAGATCGTCGAGGTTCACTGGTCGCCTTGACTCTGACGGAGGAGGATCCATTTTTCGATGGAGTAGTTCGCTTCGGTTGCGGTGTCACGGACCTTTTCGCTTCCGTGCCCTTAACAGATAATGATTGTGTTGAGGACTTATTTTCTGGGCCGTCACCATCCGGAGAGATAATTCGTCTGAAATGAGCAGCCACATCGAATGCCTCTAATTGTTCTTCAAGTTTATCGAGCGCTTCCACAGAATCCTCGATTCTAGCGATAGGCTGTGCTAGTGATCTCGGAGAGATTCCATCTATGCGCTTTTCCCTATTCGCGGCGGGGCTAGTGGATGTTGACCTGGGCTGCCGGATTCCTTGTGATGACGATGTCTCCATCTCTTTCACCGGCGCGAGGTGATGATTCGCGTTAGGTTCCGCGAGAGCCATGTTTCCTTCGCCCGTAGGCCCGATATCCGCCAATAACTCTTCTCCCGGAGCCAATGGTGTTAAAAGGATTGTAAATTTTACAGGTGCAGCAGCTTCGTTCGAATGATCGCGTTCGGTACTATCCTCAATGGGTAGCAGGTTGAAGCCAAAATGAACCTTCCTGAGCTTAGGAGGAGTGGTGGGATTTGACGTGGGAGTTGTGATTGGGAAATTTGAGGAAAGGATCCCCTCAAACCAACCGTCGCGATGTTTCGCGATCTGTTCCTTGGCTGGGGGGATACCTTTGCGCGCGAGTACGACCAGGGGATGATTCGATAATTCCTCTGCTATTAAAATAATTGGGTGAGTACAACTCAACTAACGACATTTTTTGGGTTGAAATGTAGTGTTGAAAGACATACCCGAAGCTGGAAGCTCGAAGTGTTGAATTTTGCCTGAAACACTCTTCGTGGCAGATGTAGATGCGCGTTGCGATCCGTCTTCTGGGACAGTTGCGAGGACTTCAAAGGTATTAGCTGTAATTGCTGGCCTTGTTAAGCGACGTCGACCCTGGTTCTTCGTGCTATCTTTCCATTTGAACCCGTTCCTGCACTTCTCAGTATCTATGTGAAGCCTCTTCAGATCGGTCGTGAGAGAGTCAATCGTTGAATTGGAATCGGTACTCGAAGGCCGATTCTGAAGTTGAGAGACAGAGAGTTCACCAAGAACAGAGGAGTGGTTTAACTCGAGGCTGTCATAAGAAAAGTGATCGTCTTCATTGGAGCTCGTATCACTGGGTATATCGAGCACCACTTTAGAGGGAGGAACGGTCATCTTTCTGGTCTTCGATTGCTTCGATTGGACGCAATTGACCAATGATGGTGAAGCAGCCGGGGTTGCACGGCTCAGGGGTCCAATACAATGGAAGCAAGGGTTTGATGAGAGTTATTACCTAGTAGCCCCGGACCAGTGACGGCGAGCACGGGTATGCGACGATCGCGAATAGCGAGTATGTATCAAAATTGTAGTGGGGTTGTTATATCCCCTGCAAGATAGCAAAGAAACTTGTATTATTGAATTCTATCCAACTGTGGATTATGTGCGGATTGAATTCTTATGATGCCTGAGCAAATGATGAATGATGAATGTTGTAGCAGAAGCAGAAGAAGAAAAGAAAAGAGACAGATTCATTTTGGGGGAATTTGATCGTCAATATTTCCATTGGTAGGATGCACGAGACTTGGCGGTACTTGCACTTTTGGTATTCAAAGTTAAAATTTGTTGGAAACTTCGTTGCGTAATGCGCGTATGAATTGATCGCTTAACTCGAGCTAGTGGAAATGACTTTCTCGAGTGTAGCTTCCCCTACGTACTATGTAGTACGTCAGATCCATAGATCTTTTCCCGCAGCAACGGCATTGTGCATAGTAGTAACGCGATCTGACGCGAATCTAGACGCGATCCTTCCCCACTTCAGTCCGTGAGACCGAGACCGCCCCTGCATCAATTGTGAATCATGAGTTTATGACATCGTGATGGATCAGCCCCAACCTCGCGGTAACAGCTAATAGCCTTATGAATGAGATCTGCCTAGGTAGAGCGGTCAATAAGTGGTTTGGTTTTATAAACGAATGATTGCGCCTGGTACCTGGGTAGTGGTAGTTACTGGATATGTGAGTGAGCACGGGCACATGAGATCGGGGCCTCTTAAGACTAGATCTCTATAACCCAGTGCATGGTAAAGATCTCTTAACCCCTTGTCCTAAGATATAGCTGATGAGTTGTTTTCGTTCTCAGCAATGGCATCGGCTTGAGCTTGCAGCGCTGGTGCATGCTCCGTTGGTATTCGGACCAGAGTCTGAGGTAGGGGAAGAGTGTCTTCCTGAGTCTTGGCTTCACCCTCATCATCTACGTTTCGTGGAGTCGGTATTTTAGCTATAAGTAGAGTCAGAACTGCAAACCCCTCCTTAGGACTTTAGAAATGGATGTGGGCATACTGGACGCCATGTTGATAGCTCGAAGCACATTATGCCAGTTGCTCACCACCGTCGCAATCGCTGTTATATTTAGGTCAGTCAAGATGCCAAACCTAATTCCCATATTCGCGCACCTTCTGTTCCATCCGATAAAGTAGCTAGCTTCTGTTCTAGAGCTTCCATCTGGTTTGCCACAGCCGCGCTTAGATCCCGCAGCTCCTTCAAGTTTTCCAGCTCTGCTTTCTTCTCATTGACTCGGGCAACGAGGGCCGGCGATTGGCCCGTAGATTGGGCACCGGGATTGCCCGAAGTAGAGGCCTGGCGTAGATGGCCGGGGATACCACGCGATGAAAATGCCATGTTGGTTCCGTTTAACGGTTTTCAGAAGGTTAAAATACCTTGGTATAAAATTGGCTTAAGGTGGCTGAAATCCAATATGGATTAGAGTGCCCTTAGCAACGAAATATGTGGGGAATCAAGTGCGACTTGATGAATTTCCCAATCTTGAAAGTAAACAGTGCGTATCGAGTAATATAACGTGTGAAATCACTGAAATATTAGCGATTGCCTGGATATGTCGGGCGTATAAAATGGTGGGTGGACGTTGTACGAATGCACAAATGCTGGTGCCGTGCGAATATGCTCACGATACTTACGAGATGTGGTAGGTTGGTACATAATTCCAAGATTGTGAACCTCCAAGAAGTTTTATCGATACCCAATTTGGTGTGCGTGTGTTACCTAAATGTTCTAGTGTGACGTGAACATGTGAATGGTACTACGTAGCGTGGATAAATCCCTGTATAAACCCTGTACAAATACTGGCCATAGCTTTCGAGCTATAACCTATTCGGAAGTTTGTTGATATTCACTGTGGAGACGGATCCCTTGCCAACTCATTTCGCCCACCAAAACTTTGAAATTCTTCACCGCACCTCAATAAAACACACCAACTTACACTCATCGTCTTGCCTACTACTGCTCCCCGAAGGAGACTCTTGCTATTCATTCGCTGTGAACGGGACCTTTTGCATGGTTACCAAACTTCAAGATTATTGCTGGAATACTTAAATAGTCCCAAAACTTCCACTGCCTCATGAATCCTCACGATGGCACGACTGAACGAACCAATGGTGTCAACAGACAACATCGAGACGCGTATGTTCCTCCAAATATTTCATCACTCGGTAGTATATATCTTAACCAATATGTTAACCTTTGTTTATAGTGCGTCGAAAATTTTTACGCCAGAATCGCGATATCGCACGAGTAAATTCGTCCCAATCACTCAAAATACGATCCTTAGAAAATGAATGTGTCCGCCTATTATCAGAAAACCTCGACCTTCGAGGACAGGTTCTACGACTTCAGACCGAATTAGAGGAAAGCAAAGCTCAGAAAATCGCCGATCATGCCCTCGAGATTAAGGAGAAAATGGAAGCACAATTAGCAGAATGGGGAACTATGCTTGCTGGTTTAGGACATGAGCCGATCCCTAAGAGCAGATCGCCCAGAGAGCCTAAGAAGGCAAAGCATAGGTCAAGCATTGGTCGCATGAGTATGTCGGAGTGGAAGAGAAGGGATACAATGAACTCGAGTTCCATGAAGGACTTGGAAGACGCTGCCGCCCAAGAAGGCAGATTGGCGCCCATCTGGGAAAACAAACCATGTCCGCGTGAGACATTAACGTGAGTCGCAACCATCCAAAAAAAGAAAAAAAAAGACAAGCAATACGTGCTAATAATGTTCTTAGCCGAGACGAGATTCTGGCGTTACGCTCTGTAGTCGATGATAATGACGACTCCCCGGAACTTGGACCTCCACCTGTATCACGATTTGTTGACGAAGATCCTGTCAAGATCGATCTTCCAGCCAGGCGTCTCTTACCTATGTCGGATTACTTGTCCCCGGAGAAGACATCGTCTGAGCTCGGGGCGAGGCCACAACTGCCTCCTTCCCCTAAGATGGATGAACATAAGGATGAAGTAGTCAACGATGCGACTGCTATCAACATTGAGTCGCAGGATACCAGGACGACTGTGACTGAGTCTCCCACCAATAACACCGTGAAGGCCAGTCTGAAGAGGAAGCAAAGAGAAGAGGATGAAAAGGAAAATGCTGTTATTTCCAAGCTACCACTTACTGCCTCAGTCGTAAAGGATGAACCAGAGAAAGCCATGAATGTCAAGCCACGAACCCTGGGTCGACCTATCAAGCCTCCCTCGAGCCGAAAGGAGGCGCGAGACAAAACATCAGCTTCCGCAGCTCCGAGAAAGCCACTGTCGGCAAAGAGTTCAAACGAGTATATCAAGTCGCCGAAGAAGACTGCGAAGCCTGCCGCCCCGGAAGAGATTATGAAAGACGATCCGAAGCCAAAGAAGAGTTCTATGCCTGTCGAGATACCACCTCCCAAATCACCTGAGCCGGTGTCAGTTATGAATGTGGAAGTCGAGACCGAGATCGAGACCGAGGCGCTTTCCGCGGAACCTAATTTAGCCGTCCCTGATACACCGGAACCTACGCCAAGGGATGAAGTAAGGGATACACCACCTCCGACCGATATCACTTCTAGGGGAGAGACATCACGAGGAAGTCGTAGAGCTAGAGCCGCTGTCAGTTATGCTGAGCCCAACCTTCGGGATAAGATGCGACGGCCCTCGAAGCAGCTACTTGACGCTGTATCCGGTGAGGGTAAGAACATTAGACGAACTAGTCAGTCATCCTCTGGCCCTTCATCCGTTGTTAAGTCAGAGGAGAAGTCGGGATCATGGAAGGATCTTCCCTCAGCTCACAGCGCAAGATCAACACCGGACGTCATGACTAGTCCCCTAGCCCAGAAAGGATCGAGGAACGCTACAGATGATCTATCCACAAGCGTAGTGGTGAACAGAAAGACACGAAACCCGCAAGGAGAAGCAGGCGATGTTGAATCTTCGTCACTGTTAGGTGGAAGCAACGGTACCAAGTCAGGCCCTCGATCAACCAACCGCCGTTTACATGACATCGCAACACGCGAAGCCGAGGTCGCAAAGATGTTCGACACCAGCTCGGATATTTACGAGATTCCCCACACATCACCGATCCACGACTCGAAGCGCGCGGCGGAATCAGAGGATGCTATTGTTAAGAAGAATAGCAAAAACAAGGGAGCTGGACGTTCGAGAGCGAGGCGATTATCATCGGTGATCCGAGAGGACTTGGACATTGAGCCGGAAGTCCAGAGCAATCAGAAGGGATCGAGACAAGCAGGTTCTACCAGACGAGCGACTATGGCAGCGTCGAAGGAATTAAAGGCTGAACTAGAACACTCGAGTCTCGAAAGTTCTCTGGAGGGAGACAGCCTGACCAGTACATCCTCCGCCGAAATGGACGGCTCCACACGAGACCGGGCCGCGACTAGACGGAGGAGCATGATGTTATGAGGGAAAAGAGGAAAAGAATTGCATTCCACTATGATAATGATTCGCACGGTCGTTTGAGCAAGATTTTTCTTTTTCTGCTTTCTGTTGGAGTAATTGTATTGATTAAATAATCACCAGGCTGAGAACGGGAGTTGTTGGCTCATCATAGTTCATTTTCATGGCGTTTGGTCGTACGCACGTAACTCCTTAAGAGTGCACAGGATACCAAATCAAGTCTTTTTCGTTCTTTGCCAACAATGGATTGTTTCATTAATCAAGGGTATAAGCTTGCTCCTGTGTATCGTAGGAGTACATCTGGTTCTGGTTCATCAGTTGACTCCGGAGAACTTGTTATTCTAGATAGCCTCTTCTTATGATTACGATGACCCCCCTGTGGGCTCTACAGGTTTCGTGTAAGTCACCTTCTCCACGGCGACGTTCTCCACCCCGTTCGCATCTTTTCTCAGTTGGTAGACATAGAGTGTGAGTGATATACCTTGAACCTATATTCAGTTGTTAGTAGATAAGTAGAAAAGCAAACCAACAACCTCATTTGTTTTAAAGCCATCTATTCCGCAAACACCAATGTGGGAATGGAAGGCTGGAGAAATAGAAAAGGGCTTTCTGCAACTTACATCCATCAAACAGAAGCTAGGCACCATATCCTCGCCTTCCTTAGTCCAGCCTGTCGTATAAGCTCCTGTAGCGCTACCGGGGTTCACGAAGAACTTGTCCATGTACTCGAAGGCGTCGAAACGGTGGGTGCCTCCCCAGCACAGCACGTCTACGTCCAGTTTATTTGCCTCGGCCAGCAACAAATCTGGCTCTGTCGATACCAACGTGAACCCTTCCACAAATCCGATGCGCAGTGACCCGTGCGTCACGACTTGCGATAAGGGGAGCGATGTGGCCTCGACGTCGAAGCGGCCTTTGACGATTTTTAGGTCGGGCGCGATCGATCGTAGGTATTCGTACGTATGCTTGTCCGTTAAGTTGCCGAGGCAGAGCGTCTGACCGATCTTTCCGGGAGAGAGGAGCTTCTTAAACTATAGGCGGAGGTATTAGAGTGAGCAGTAGCACTACCGGAAGATGAGGAGTGTAGGATCACCTTTTGTGGTATATCGAGGGCACGGTCGGGAATGTGGAGGTCCCCGATCACGAGGATGAGGAAAGCCATTGGTTATGAGGCTATAGAGATTCGAGATCTCTAGGTATGTCTATAATATGTACCGTATATCCCGATCCAAAGAAGAGATGCAGCGCCCGTTTGATCGTAAAGAGAGAGAATTGCGTCTTGATAGGCAGCACCGTTTACAGGTGCGCGAGGCGGTGTAGTTCGGAGGTAGCGAATTCGGATATCAACTAGAATTCGTCCAGCAGTAATAAAAGCTGTACGGTTTATAAGAGCCGTGAAAGAACGGGACTTATGAAAACGAATTTGTATGATTGTGTATAGTATTGAAGCTATCGCCAAAGCTGCGAGGCTGATGTTTAACTTTCAGGGACTGGCAGCATCGAGAGCCCCGCAATTCGAGCTACTCGGATAGGTACCTATGTACCAACCCTACCTTCCTTCGATGTGGGAACACTTGCAGGAATTGAGGCAGGTACGCCACAGGGAACCCCGACCCCGATTCTTAGTACCTATCTGAGATTATCAATCTACCTAGTAGTCCTAGGAAATAGCATCCGTTGTTTATTATGTTATATTTTAGTTTCGGGCTAACATAAGGCGGCCGAAGACGGAGGCCACCTAATCAATTTCAACACAATGCATTCGATTCCGACTTATCTGCGAAGAGAGTCAAACTAAGCTTACTATGTATACGATGCTATAAGACCGACAGTATGGGTGACTACATATTGCGGGGACGCTTAGTCTGACCATTTCACCTCTAGAAATCAAGAGATTATTAAGAGCATCTAGACATAAATCCGGGGGATCTCCGATGCATTTTTCTTCCTATCTCTTCAAGTTCCTATCCGTTGAATAGTGAACAGGTATTCCCCCTTTTGTCAAATTTAGATCTTGAGTGGTGGATATTTTTCGATTTAGACTATAGGAACTCAGGGGTACGTAAAAGTCCCTTTCAATTCCCTTAGTCAAAGGTTATAGGTTACACGACTCGGACTCTCCAAAAGTTACCCTCCATTACAACTTCCGTAAGTCTTAAAAACTGGCTTACTCAACAATTGTACGGAAGGCTGCCGGAGCGGTGGTCGGCGATATGCCCCACCGTCTTCTCAAAACAACGTCCAGCTCCAACCCCGCAGCCCGAGTTTCTATAATATCAAGACACCTTTTAGGCGGCACTCAGTCCCCCGCCAACTCAAGCTTTTCAAGCAATATCTCCATTTCTTCAACCCAGAGTCGCAACTTTTCTTCGTCGCCTAGCAGAATGTCGTCTCAACCAGAACACCCGACCTTGCTCATTCCAGGTCCCATCGAGTTTGACGATGCTGTCTTACAGTCAATGAGCCATTACAGGTGCGTACCTCAACCATTTTTCCAGGCACAAGCTCATTTCTGGGAAAGGCCAATTCTAACATACCGCAAATAGCGAGTCTCATGTCGGCCCAGGCTTTGTTGCTACCTTTGGTGAGGCCTTGTCCATGCTTCGCAAGCTCTTCCAAACCACCTCGCCCTCTTCGCAACCATTCGTTATTTCCGGATCGGGAACACTTGGCTGGGATCTAGTAGCAGCAAATCTGGTCGAAGCTGGTGAAGATGTCTTGGTTCTCAGCTCTGGTTATTTCAGCGATGGTTTCGCCGACTGTCTCAAGATCTATGGTGCCAACGTCGACCTCCTTAAAGCTCCCGTCGGTAGCCGGCCGCAATTACCTGAGATTGAGAAGGCATTGAAGAGCAAGAAGTACAAGGCAGTCACAGTTACACACGTCGACACGTCGACGGGTGTACTCAGCGAGCTCCAGAAACTTTCCGAGACGGTTCAACGTGTTTCCCCGGAAACATTGCTGATCGTGGACGGTGTTTGCAGCGTAGCCAGTGAAGAGATCGATTTTGATGCGTGGAAGCTTGACGGTGTAATAACAGCAAGCCAAAAGGCTATCGGTTGCCCTGCCGGCTTGTCAATAGCGATGTTTAGTGGTAAAGCAATGGATGCTTTCAAAGCGAGAAAGAGTCCGCCAGCATCCTACTTTGCCTCTATGAAGAACTGGACCCCTAGTATGTAGTAACCCTTGGTGTCCACGATACGGTAGCGATAACTACTAACCATTAATTCGCTATGTAGTCATGCAAAATTACGAAGCGAAGAAGCCCTCGTACTTTGCGACTCCATCCCCACAACTCATTCATGCTCTCCACACGGCACTGAGTCAGATTCTAACCAAACCCCTCTCCGAGAGGTTTGCTAGACACAAGGAGGTGTCAGATAAGATCAAGAAAGCTGTGACCGAGTTAGGGTTGAAGCAAGTCGCCACCAACCCAGACGATCAGGCTCATGGTATGACAGCAATTTACCTGCCTGAAACTGTCAAGGCCACCGATATACTCCCCAAGCTTGCAAAGAGTGGTGTCATCTTTGCTGGCGGCATACACAAGGAAATCGCGCCTAAATACATACGCTTCGGGCACATGGGTGTCAGTGTGGTATGTGAAAGATGTCCCTGCCCAGCCATGATTGGATATTGTAGAAGCTAATAGTGACAGACCGATCCTGCGAGAAATGATGTTGAAAAGGCGATAAATGCGCTGACTAGCGGGTTGTCTGACTGTGGATATCAGAAAGCCTAAGTTCATCATATCTACTAGATGATTTAGGCATGCCTCAGAAACTTAAGATAACCACTTAAAGATAGCAGTTACTTCTCACAAACCGTTTCTGGAAAAAACGTTGCTCAGCTGGAGAAAGCATATCGTGTCGTCTATTAGATTAAAGACGAATGACAACGGAAAAAGCTCATAGTGTAACCATTCTGTCAGAAAGGAATAGACTAGAGGATTTAAAGAGCGGAAAATGGAAAATTCTATTATGCTGGGAAATCTATTGGGCAGAGATCTACTCCATTCGATGAGATAACGCGATATTTCTTTGGCCACGTCATTTGACCGCCTTGTTCTCTTTGCTTCCCGTCTAATCATAGGATATGAACTAGAACATATCATATATCATCGGGAACCTACTTCTTAGGTAAGTTCCCGCAACTCCAGCAGCCCAACTATTATCGATATTCCTTGCGTAGGATTTTGGCTCTTCTCGCATGCCCAACGACTCGGTGTGGCGAAAGATAGGCGACGCTGCATATCCCGATACCTTCTGCAGCTTCCAAGTAATATTTTTCTTTCTTTTTCTTTTTCCGGAAATAATGGGACATCAATCGTGATTGCAATGGTTGAGAAGAAAGGTCTAGTCAGAAAGAAATCCTGAGAGATCGGGAAGAGTAGGTATTTATGTAACACTTCGGTACCATTAAATTGGGACGATGGGTCCTAATGCGTAGTATGTGCATAAAGCATAAAATACTATATACATTTATAAAGGCCTAAAAATAAATCGATAGCCAACGAAGAAGGGGCAACTACTAGGTAGTAAAAAGCAACTTCCAGTTGTACAGGATCCTGTAACAACCTTAAACTACATGTAAAGTACGCCGTAGGCAGACGTTATTACTAACACCAGGAAGGTACACAACATCAACCTTAAATCTATTAATTTTCAAATCCGAATCAGCGGTGAGCTTTGATAAGAAAAACATCCACCGCAACCCCTCCAAATCGCCAAATCGGACAATTTTTGAGGAGTTACAGGCACGCAGTTTTCAATATCAATTGTTTTTCTTGACATTACTTTGTCAAGTTCATTACAATCTACAATCTCGATTCCCGCGTCATTCCTATTTCTGCATCGAAGTCGTAATCTAGCTCGTACTTTTGTTCTGGATTCACGACGAGGTCAGCACTTGAGTACATAAATCTCGACCGAAAAGCTTTGACGTGAAAATCGGAGGGGTAAAATCAATGATCGTTGGTAAGTAAAGTGGTGACCTCGGAGCCTTGCGTGAGAAACCAATGACATAATTTCCAAGGTTGAATCTTAGGCGCATGATTGGTTCCCGCCAAGATTATTTAACGCTGCTAACGACGAGTTTCAGCCGCTACCGCGCTTCAGTAAGCAACTGGTCGGCCATCCTCTAGGGCTAGCATAAATTGTACCGTACTCGTGCAGTAAATGCACAGGTGGATACCTAGTAGGTACAAACGTCAGGTAGCCCAGTAGCCTGGAGGTCACTAATCGGTCTGTGCTACAGGTCAACTGAGTACCTACCAGGTACGTACCTATGATAGCTCTAAGACCCAGCTCCAAAAGCCCCCCCAACCCCACTACCAACTGTACGAAGTAGCCGCTATCATCTCACAGACTGCCTCTTCTTTGAATTCTGATGATACCTTTTTTTCACAACTCACCTGTGCAATCCATTCCCACTACCAACATTCACCACTCTATTTGTAAAACTCCCCCACTAACTACTTTAACCACCAGTTTTTTCCTCTGCACCCTGCGCGTAGTTAAAGTAGAGCAGACACGAAACTATCAACTACATTTCTCTCGATACACAATTAGAGCGAGCCTTTCTTCGGACTTCTAGGCGCGTAGCCTACCTAATTCTTCCCCCGCCACCCCATTCGAGATGGCGCCCACGATCTCAGAATTGGACCTTATGGTCCAGTCCTTCTACGAAGGTCGCGGCGAACAGGTAAGCATATCATCGTCAAGATTCATTCATCTCGCAGATATACACCTCTGCGGGTATGCAAATAACTAAGCTACTAACACTTGAGTCTTCCCCGCCTTCAGCAAAAAGCTGCCCAAACTGCATTGAACCAGGTAAGTAAATGCGCCGTGCCATTCCCTTCCGCACCTCCAACAAAACTAACATATATGATGCATAGTTCAAGGAAGATCCCGACGCCTGGCTTCTTGTCGACAAGATTCTTGCCGAGTCAAGGCACCCGCAGACAAAATGTACGCCGCGCCAATCCCACAAAATCACTAGATATAAAGTAGAGGGCTAACGGGTTGTAGATCTCGGGCTTCAGATATTGGACAATGTTATTATGACGAGATGGAGGGTCTTGCCCAGAGAGCAGTGCCTAGGTTCGCCATCTAACCTTACGATCAATATTGCAGTGGATCAACACAACTAACCGGGGCGCAGGCATTCGCAACTTCGTCGTGAACTTCATCATCCAGGCGTCCAGCACGGAAGAGTCACTCCGAGCTCAACGAACTCTCCTCAACAAGTTGAACCTAGTCCTAGTCTCGATTTTGAAGCAAGAGTGGCCTCACAACTGGCCTACCTTTATTAACGAAATCATATCGGCCTGCCGCTCAAACCTATCTATCTGCGAGAACAACATGATCATTCTCCGCCTACTTTCCGAGGAAGTTTTCGACTACTCGGCCGAACAGATGACCTCGGCAAAGACTCGAAGTCTCAAGACTACCATGTGCAACGAATTCTCTCAGATCTTCCAGCTATGTCAGGAGATCCTTACTTCTGCAACCCAAGAAAGTTTGGTCAAGGCTACTCTAGAGACGTTACTTCGCTTTTGCAACTGGATTCCCTTGGGCTACATCTTCGAGACACCACTCATCGAGACTTTGCGCACACGATTTCTAGAAGTCCCCGAGTTCCGCAATGTTACCTTACAAGTGTTCACTGAGATCGGCGGTTTGGTAACTGCTGGACCGGGTCAGCCGAATGCTTACAGCGAACAGCTAGTCAAGATGTTCGTGGATGTGCTTACGACTATCTCTGGTATTGTTCCGTTAGATCTCGATCTCAAGAGCACCTATCCTCAGAGTAATTCCAAGGACCAGGAGTTTCTCCAGGAGCTGGCACTATTCTTGTGCAACTTCTTTGGTCAGCATGTTGATGTAAGTTCACCCTGAGTATTAATACGTTATATATGTGCTTATTTTGTGTTTAGCTCGTGGAGAACTTACCTAACCGAGACTTTCTTACGCATGGCCACTTTTACCTCATCCGAATTTCTCAAATCGAAGACCGTGAAATCTTTAAGATTTGTCTAGACTACTGGCTCAAGTTAGTTCAAGAGCTATACGAGGAAATGCAAGCGGCGCCCTTAGACAATATGAACCCTCTCATGATGGGTGCCGGCTCGACTAATGGAGCGGTTCACCCCAACCTGTTGCAAAACTTTCCTCTACGGATGCACAAGTACAAGGAGGTTCTATCAAACCTTCGCGTGGTTATGATTGAGAAGATGGTACGACCCGAAGAGGTGCTCATTGTCGAAAACGACGAAGGCGAAATAGTACGTGAGTTTGTCAAGGAGAGTGACACAGTGCAACTATACAAGACGATAAGAGAATGTCTTGTCTACTTAACACATCTTGATGTTATCGACACCGAAACGATCATGACCGAAAAACTCCAGAAACAAGTTGACGGCAGCGAATGGTCGTGGCATAACTGCAACGTCCTATGCTGGGCTATCGGTTCGATATCTCTTGCGATGAACGAAGAGACTGAGAAACGATTCCTCGTTACCGTGATCAAAGATCTACTAGGACTCACGGAGATGAAACGTGGTAAAGACAACAAGGCTGTTGTGGCTAGCAATATCATGTATATTGTTGGACAGTATCCTCGTTTCTTGAAAGCGCATTGGAAGTTCCTTAAGACGGTCGTCAATAAGCTTTTTGAATTCATGCACGAGTCGCATGAAGGTGAGTTGGTCGATTTAGAGAGTGGTCAAAAGTGACAACAGCTAACCCCGTCGCAGGAGTACAAGACATGGCGTGTGACACGTTCATCAAGATCGCGAGGCAGTGTCGACGACACTTTGTGGCTCTGCAGCCCAGCGAGAGTGAGCCCTTTATTGAAGAGATCATTCGTAATCTGCAGCGCATCACATGCGATCTCACACCCCAGCAAGTCCACACATTCTACGAAGCTTGTGGCTACATGGTGGCTGCTCAGGGCAACAAGCACCAGCAAGAAAGGCTCCTTGCCGAACTCATGAACGCGCCCAATGCGGCCTGGGACGAAATTATTAGAGCAGCTACTCAGGACCCCCAGATCCTTCAGGATGCCGACACCATCAAGATTATAGGAAATATCATGAAGACCAACGTATCTGCTTGCTCTTCGATTGGTCCTTACTTTGGCCCGCAAATCGGCAGGATATATCTAGACATGCTACAGATGTACCGTGCTACTAGCCAGCTGATTTCTGAGGCTGTAGCTTCTGATGGTAATTCTATAATACCTACATTTCCTAGTGATTAAGCTAACATGTTGATACAGGCGAGCTTGCTCCTCGTATGCCCAAGGTCCGGGGTTTGAGAACCATCAAGAAGGAAATCTTGAAGTTAATTGAGGGCTACGTCGACAAAGCAGAGGATCTGCAAGCAATCCGTCAACAAATGGTGCCACAGCTTCTTGACTCCGTGCTGGTAGACTACAACCGTAATGTCCCGGGTGCACGAGACGCTGAAGTCTTGAAGGCTATGTCTACCATCATCACAAGACTCACGGTAAGTATACTGTCAGGAATTGCAGTCTTGAGAGTGTCACTAATTGTATACAGGGTCTCATGGAAGATCAAGTTCCGATTATTATGCAGAATGTCTTCGAATGTACTCTTGAGATGATAAACAAGGATTTCTCCGAGTTCCCCGAACATCGAGTGGAGTTCTTCAATCTTCTAAGAGCCATTAATCTGCACTGCTTCCCTGCTCTCCTTAAACTTGACAACCGCCAGTTTAAGTTCGTCATCGACGCTTGCATGTGGGCAAGCAAACACGACAACCGCGATGTTGAAGGTGCCGGTCTCAACATGTGTCTCGAGCTGGTTATCAATATTGCCGAGAAGACTGATGTGCAGACCTCTAATGCATTCTTCCAGCAATTCTTCATCGGTATCCTGCAGGATGTGTTTTTCGTTCTGACAGATCCGGATCATAAGGCCGGCTTCAAGACGCAATCTTTGTTGCTAATGCGGATGTTCTACTTCGTGCTCCCCGCAGATGGCACCACGCCGAAGATCCAAGGACCAGTCTATACGGATCAAGCTCCAGCCGGCACAAGTAACAGGGATTTCCTTGCCGAATTTGTCGGAGGTCTTTTGCGCAACGCGTTTCCCAATCTTCAGATGTGAGTACTTTTACAGTTAGGGCTGAATCGTTTAGGAAGCTAACCAGTCCTCTAGTGCCCAAATTAGCGCATTTATCGACTGTCTTTTCACATTGAACACTTCGTATGAGAAGTTCCGACTTCAAGTTCGAGATTTCTTAATCTCTCTCAAGGAGTTTGCTGGTGACAATGCCGACCTCTTCATTGTTGAGAAAGAGCAAGAAGCAGCAGACAAGCTTACTGCCGAACATGAACGACGAGCGAAGGTCGGAGGCTTGCTAAAGCCTTCCGAGATCGAAGACGATGAATTGTGACTGCGGCAGGAATTTAGAAACGAATTCGCTCCTCGGCACTCTGCGAGCACATTGAACCCACCCGAACGAGCCGAGGTCGACCATTTTGATGGATGGGACATCTATGGTCTCTGAAACCCTCTCAGAGGCACTCGGATGGGATAATGTGGCTTTGACTTTATACTTTCTGTCACGTCTTTGAGTGGCTTTTCTATTATACTTTTGTACGTGATACCAAAATAGAACTGCCATGGCCAACCACTGCAACTATTTTTCAACGGTCAGCTATTACGCGGCCTAAGGGGATTACGTAGCAAGTTGTGTTTTCTCTTCACCCAGAGTCTAGACCTGCCGAGGAACCTAATAATGGGGCAAGGAAAATATGCCATCGGCTTTGACGGAGATGAACCAAAAAAGGGGCGATGGCAACGGAAGGACGAATGAATGCATATATGCGGTTTTTGTGAAGGCGGTCGGTGACATTTGGCAGAGACGGCAATCGTTAGGGAATGAATGAATGGGTGGTCTTAGCAGTGCAACTGAATGAAAAGACAAAAAAGTTTAGGGGTAGACGCCTGTTCTTGTTCAGTTCATATCCCGAACGTGATCTCCTTTTTTTCTCGTTTCTAGCTAGGTAGTCAATGGCGAACTGACAGGTTAGCTTTGGGCATCGCTTTTCCGGAATAATGGATTCATTTGGCTTTTAAGGGCGTAGGGATGTAAGATTTCGCGTGACTTTTCCAAACACACTTCGACGCTGTTCATTAATTGAGTCCTTTGTCGAAGGATGCTAGGTAAGGACATTGATGGATGATTTATTCGTGTCTGTTTCGTCGTATGAGTAAGCCTTGATTCAATTTCGAAAAGGAAATGCTCGAAGACATGTCTCGTAGGTTATAACTAAGCCCATCTCTTGCGTATATGAGCTCTGACTTATATTTATTAGATGTATTATCGTTTAAAGGGTCGAAAGCAAGGAGACGTAGGGGAGAATGGAAAGATAACATATTAATAGTATATTATTGTTCAGCACCATATATCTGACCGAACATTTGACGTGAGTACTGTTCGGTTGATCTATTAATCGGCATTATTTCTTCTTATTGTCGACATATTCAAAGAAAACACATTCGGTATAACTATAACTAATTGAAAAATTATAAGGCCACATTATATCATAGAGCAGTCTATATACCCCGAACACCTTGTATGAGCAAACATCGTACGCCTCTGATCCATTTAGGTCCCAATCATCATCATCCTCTCTCTAAATCAAGTAAGCCATCGGCACCGCACCGGCGGAAGGTCCCATCCGAAGTTGTCCCTTATCTGCATCCGTCCGTCGAAAGTCCGGCCGATTCCGGATTAAAGATGGGTAAAGGCGGGGCTCGGGAGAGTGTATCTTAACCGATCCAGTAGTAGGTATAATTGATATGATAACTTCGTCTATACCCTTTGAGGGTGAAGATTTTCGGTTCTACTTACCTTTAAAGTAAATTCTATGTGTTTTAAAGAAGATAAATCGCCACATAACGAACGTACGTTTAGGTTAAACGTGTCAGGCATCCATCGTGGGCAATGGTTAATTGTATGGATTCTATTTGACGCCTTTCCTGCGGGGGAGCTCCGTCATGTTGCTTCGACTCCACCTCGGAACGGCAACTTATCACTAGGTGGGAGAGCGCCCTCTAAGGACAACCTCTATATCTCACGGTATAATACATCGGGCTTCGTTGGATAACGAATTCTTTCAAGTTGTTCATCTCGGCAATAGGTAGTGCAGTTAATCAAGCGTTCCGGGGAATACCAAGCTATTAGTCACCATAAATTGTTGTTTATCATCGTGAGAAATCATGGCCCCCTCAGCGATTTCCACAGAGACCGTTTCGGGAGTCTCGACGCTCAAAGGCCAAGACAAGACGGCAGAAGCCGCTAAGCCGGCCGTTACGGAAGTCAAGGAAATGACTCCGTTAGAGGCCATTTCGCACGGGATACTGATGCCAGGGATACCCACCTTCCCGGACTATACCTCTCACCGGCGGCATATGCTCGTTCACATGGCCGCTACTTTCCGTTTCTTTGCGCGAAGCGGCTTCACCGAGGGACAGTCTGGGTAAGTGAAATTATACCCAATAGCACTCACTAGATATCAGAGCAGGTGTCTCATTCAGCGGCGACAGACCCAAGATCCTTAGGAGAGCTTGGAGTGCTAACCTTCCATCGTAGACACATCTCGGTGCGGGACCCAGAATTCGGCGGTCTGATGTGGATGAACCCGCTAGGCCGCCACTTCGGCATGCTGACGGCCGGCGACATGATCTGTCTCGACATCGCCACCGGCAAGATCGTCGGCGGGAACACATCGCGGCCCGCCAACGCCGCGGGCTACCTGATCCACTCCGCCGTACACAAGCGGCGACCGAACGACATCCATGCCATGTAAGTATCGCCCTGCTCCCTCTTCCTTATCAAAGGACACGTAGCCCCTCTAGCCCTTTTCAGTGCGCTCCTCGCATGTTGTGCCCTAGAGCGAATCGCATGACGAAGGAATTTCAACCCCCTTCGGTAAACCGAAAACAGGCCGACCGAATCTCGCATGAGGGATTCGCGCACGTCATTGCGACCGTAGAGAGGGAATAGGAAGAAAAAAGACCAACGCAGGGAAATAACAATAACGGGAATGAAAAAAAATAGGGCAAAAAGGAAGAAATCACTAACAGAACTTTTGCGTTCCAAAGATGCCACGCCCACTCCAACGCAGGCCGAGCCTGGAGCGTATTCGCCCGACCCCTGGAGATGCTGAACCAAGGTACGTAGGCGCTCCTCTCCTCAGGGCCCCCACACCGCAATCCAAATCCCAATCCAAAATCCAATCCTATCCATCGCAATTCGCACCCTTCACTGCTGCTGCGTGTCCCTGTTTCGAACCCCTTCAATTTCTGTACCGTACCTGCGCCGGGGCGGAAGAACTTGCATTACTACCGTAAACGGCATGGATATGTCCATGTCGCCCTCGGAGCTGCTCCGGAGGAGTCGCCCCCCGGTCGACGTATCTCCCCACCCTTCAATCTGCCTTCCGCATAGCTCTATCCTGGAAATAGCAAGAAAGACAGAATGGACGACGTCGCGCGCTGTCCGGATTGGGACGGACTTGCATAAGTTACCATTCTATTTCATACCTACCTGCTAGACTTGTGGATATACTTCGGGCATACGGCTAGTTAACTAACAAAACAACCCATTTGTCATTCTATAGACGTATGCAACTTCCACAACGCGCATGCCGTTTACGCGCGCTACGGCGGCATCGTGTTTGCCTCGGAGGAAGGCGAGCATATCGCCGAGGCTCTCGGAACCCGTAACAAGGGCGTCATCCTCATGAACCACGGACTCCTGACCGTAGGCCACACCGTCGACGAAGCGGGTTTCATGTTTGGCCTGCTCGATCGAGCTTGCACGATGCAGCTTCAAGTCGAAGCCGCCGCCGCCAACGGCATCCCGAAAAACATCATCAGCGACGAGGAGGCCGCTTTCAACTTCAAAATGGCTAGCGAGCCCAACGTCCTGTACCGCGAGGCCCAGCCCGATCTCGAGTACGAGATCGAGGTCGCTGGAGGCGAGGACGCGGTCGCCAGGGGGTTCGATGCGTTGCAGCGAGTAGCGCCGTAGATACCTACATATCGTACCTGGGTAAGGATATAGACGGGAACGCAGATAATACGGCAAACACCTAGCAGATGCCCGTAGATGGCAGATGGGGATAGTGAGCACGGGGACAGAGATCTCAGATCGGGATAAAAAAGGGCAAGGCAGAATAAAGCTTAGCAGGGGGGAAAGTGATATGAAAACAATTATGGCATGATTTGTATATAACTGAAGCGCTGTCGTCGGCATTATCTCAACTTGCTCACCCTCCTCAATCTGCGTGCTGCGCGTCCTGATAGGCGCGGTAGGCGTTTCGCTAATCAAGCGAGCGAGGGAAGGGGTGTGGAAATTGGGAAAATAGATAGATTGCAGATTGAAACGATTTGAGCCAGAAGCTCGGCTAAGACATATTACCTATTATTTCCCTGATTCGAACGAGACAATCATACCGAATCCTGGCGTTTACCAAGCGCTACCTCGAACTATGGGTTCATGTGCATAATCTACCCCGAGTTTAGGGGATGCGTTCGCGGTGAAGGAAAGTAACCCTCGCGAGACTATCGAACATTAGTTGCAGCGCGGAGGTAGTATTTTGAAGATTCAAATGGGCGATGAATGGCAGGTGATGATGCAAGGTTGACGACGGAATAGACCGAAGAAGACAGCAATGTGTTCTCCTTGATTTTTTTCCCCTTCTTTTCATCGTGCTGCCGAAAGGTGTTCGAGCCACAAATGGCTAGCGTTGGAACGGGGAGATGACGGGATGATCCCGCAGATGGATGTCAGGGGACGGCCCGCATTTTGTGTACCTAAAAATCCTAGGAGGTAGGTTTTAAGCAAGGGTTGTTCTAGGTATTCTGGTGATGCAAGCATCGGATCGCCCGATGTTGATCGAAAGATTAAGTCACGTATCGTCCAAGACGTGACCAACAATCCTACCTAACATTATAACCTCCTTCCTCTCTCGCCGAAAATGATTGAATATACCCGGTTGCAGATCAAGTTGACTTGGGGGCTGTTATTCTAACGCCGATGTTTCACAACGAGAACCAACAGGGACTCACCGAGAAAAAAAGACAGAAAAAATTTTACATTAGGGGTCGTGTAGACATTCCCTTAATCCCTCTACCGCGACGCAATAGCATCGCACATCGCCAATGCGACTTCGTTAGATAGACGTTGCTTCATGGGGGACGGAATGCAATCTCTTCGTTCTCGACCGTACCCCCAAATCTGCAATCCTTCTATGCTGCGCTGCGAGCCCGGAATGGCGACCAAAGATGAGTCCATGCAATGAACCTTCGGGCGAGATCCGCGACCAGATCAATACGACCATCATCCTCAAACGTACCCGGTCAGAGACGTTATGAAAGCCATGCCATTCATGTGCATACGCTGTAATAACAAAACAACTTGGGCGCTAAACCTCGGTCGTAAAACTTTTCTACGATCTCGTGTTGAGGCTCGGCTCGTGCGGTCGCTTCCCCTTTTTTAGAAAAATAAGCACACTATCTGCGAGTAAATCTGAATTGCGTGCAGGATTTTCTGGCGCGATCAGGGGTATTATCGTACTTGGCAGATCGACAACCTTTTCGCGTCAACGTACGGTACAATTGCCCAAAGCGCCGGTCTTCGGCCATTGGCGATAGTTGACCGGTTGACTCCCTTAAGATACCTACCTACATACCTGGCTTTTTGGAGAGACGGTTGTACGGCAGCGACTGATAGACAACCTCGGGCGATCCTGCAGCAAAACGCTCGGCTCGACGCAGCATAAGCGAGACTTTGATATCATCTAATGGCACATTCGAATGCACGAAATACACGAACTGCACGAACTGCACAACAACCTGTTGGCCTGGCCATAATAGTTATGTATGCCGAGCGGGAAGGTGTGGTGGCTTGCAGCCAACTTGTCGTGTTCCCTGTTCAGTGCAGGCTAAGCCTGGGGTAGGAGGGTGCGGCTCTAGATGGAGGAACCCTAAGGGTACGTATCATGCGAATGATGACTATGACCCTTGATTATAGGTGTAGATTTAGAGATGACTAGAATTTGTAGTGTCGCGATAAATTAAGAGCGTAAAATTCTGTATAGG
Source organism: Annulohypoxylon moriforme (assembly GCA_022695765.1). Classification (NCBI taxonomy): domain Eukaryota; kingdom Fungi; phylum Ascomycota; class Sordariomycetes; order Xylariales; family Hypoxylaceae; genus Annulohypoxylon; species Annulohypoxylon moriforme. The sequence goes on along the minus strand of MU403094.1, from coordinate 292,891 downwards.
ATCGGTACTCGGTGTTTTCGAAGCGACAGAACCTGGAATGTAACAACTCCATTGAATCCTAGAATACCGGTACACCGACAGAGGATTCGTAAGTGCGTCGATTAGCCTTGTTGTAATAGACAGCATTCAAGCCATCCCAAGCCATTCAAGCCCACTTCGTCGCAAATTTATGCATGGTGCAAAGCCACCGAGGTAATCGTGGATCGCGACAGAAACAGATAGTGGATAAGACCTACAATATGTATTAATCCGAAGTGAATTTGAGCTTAACTGAAGTTCTCACTGGATCAATATCCGGTTTCCGAATGCCAGGGTAAAATCAAGGTCACTAGAAATCTCCACATGTGTAGAAACAGGCAATGAATGCCCCTGTAACGACGTCAACTAGACACCCATCCGTCGAAACGAGGCAGGAAACATTCCTCATAAGCTTAGGCGGATGAGTCACCTGCTGTAGAACTGTAATTTCCGTTTCTGGCCGTGACAAACTCGAGCAAGTCCAAGTAGCGACAGATTTGTTTGGGATTGCGTCAGTGACACTATCCACATTCTAGAGGGAAATAGGCCAAGGGCGGAAACGTAGCGGTGGAATGAGAATAAGGCGGGCGGATGGGCTTCTGGAAATTTCCCATCTTCGATTTTAAGACTTACTAGACTCACTAGCAGGCATGAATGAGTCATCCGCTGTGGAGCCGGGCGGATCTGAAAGAGGGTCTTCATTCTTCTTTTCCCAGCAGACCGGTGTGATATCTCGTGGTTCTCGATCAATATCTAGGAATGTGCTGCACTGTAAGTACTAGGTATGTGTCAAGCCGGCCTCTATCACCGGCACACAGGGACGACGACACACAGACGTAACCCAGGCGGAGAATTAATCACGATTTGAGACTGTTTGCGTGGAACTTGTGGGAACCCATCCGATTGAGTGTCCTCTCATCTCCCCTTACCTAAGAGCCTCTCAGAACTACATGGCATGTAGTACTTTTCACACGGCAACGGCTGTTACTAGAAGCGGCCCCTGGTGCCTGGATCACTACTGGGTGACGAGTCATCGGCCGAGTCGGATGTTGTGGGAGCCCAAGTAAGACATTCGCTGATGCCATCGGGAGCTTCCGCCATTGGCACAGTTCAGGAACGCACGCAGTTAGATCGTGGAGCACCCAATCTAGCTGTTCTAACGTTGTTCCGATGCAGGCAATGAAACAAATATCCACGCTAGAAGAATCCGTGGAAGGGGTAGAAGGGGAACTAGACGAATGAGAGAGGTCGGCGAGAAACTAGTCATGGCTTATTTCAATGTCTACCGGGGCGAACCCGCATTACTGTCGAAGGAGGCCAGTGAGAAAAAGGCCTCTGAAACGTGGCATAACAGCGGCCCTAAGAAACGTGCCTTGATAATGATAGTACCTAGGTAGGTAGTGATAGTGCCAAGTTCTAAGATGGTCTAATGTGGATAGCGGACCCGACTGGTTCAGTGGTTCAGCCCTTTCAGCCAACGAGGCCCATAAGATGACGGATGGAGTAAGATGGATCCAGACAAACCTGACCGGTGTCGGTGAGTTTCTGGAAGTCCGGATAGCCTTCCTAGGTTGACACGTCGTCGACGTGGATTCGCTCGAAGGAACTTAGGAAGCATTGACGACTTCCTGCTATCTTAGAGACGTGGACTCGGTAGCTCGCGAAGAACTACTGGTCTGCACTTATGGCCATAGTGTTCATGGGGGGAATTCCCCGGCAAGGCTTCTGCCCTTAGACCCTAGCACCAATACCCCATGGTTATGCACATATGAGGTCGGACGGGGGGTGGCCGGGGCGCGGAAGACAATCCGGCACGGGAAGGGAAGAGACATAAGATCTCGCGGGCACACACACATCTCAAGCCGGTAATCGACTGAGTGCCGAGATGCCTTGTTGCCTTGTTTGAGTCCCATACAGGTTCCATTTGAGTCCCAATTGAAGAACTTGGATTGACCCGGGGAAGACATTATGCAACATTGGAACCGATGTCCTTGTTCCCGAATCTCGATGCCGTGGCATTGAAAAAGCCCAGTTCCATAATTTTGATTAGAAGCACCATTGTCTTGGATTGCAGCTTGAAAAAGAATTGGATGGAATGCTTTTTTAGAGTGCCCTAAGGTGCTTTCGGGTACTCTGGTACTGTAACACCATCCGCGCTAACGGCACTTGGGGGAGTGACGTGCCAGCATACCAGGGATATGGTTGGTAGATTTTGAGAAAATATCCCGAACAGCTAAGGATAGCCCTTGCTATTTTCATTTAATGTCATTAACGGAGGGAGCCTTACGGCCTACGTACATAGTACCATAATAAGATTTGAATTCTTGAAGCGAGAATTAACGAGATAGCTTATGTCAATGGTGAAACTTTACAGGTTCGCACTTTCTGCCTGGAACAGCACACACGGGCTGCCAGGTGCACAGTACTTTCCGGAATGATAGGCGGAAGATAGAGCCGTATCCGATTGATGGAGATGGAGAGGTACCACGTCTGTCGAATTAGGTAGGTAGGTACACGTAGGCTGATAGTGGAGCATCGATTCATTAATTTTAAATGTACATCCTAGATCCAGAAATGCAGAACTCACGATGATAATGCGATAAGGCCAGAAGGCATCACATCACATCTAGAACTTACTGTACCTAGTACTACTACTACAATGGATACTACACTTACGATGCGTGGGGACTATCTTTGCTTTTTCGCCTCGTTTCTCTCCCACTCAAGTTGTTTATATTATCCTTTTCTTTGGGTCGATATTGATGAATCTTGTGGGGGTCACCCTTCTCATCTCGGCATATGCTCCGTCGTCAAACTTGGTAACGAGACGGGTTAATAAAAAAAAAATCGAAAGAGCTGGAAGAGGCTAAGAGAGACCCTCAGTGATCGGTTGTAGGCCTCAATTGATTAACACGTACCTAGTACTGCGTAATGGCTTTTGCTATTCCTGTCAGCCCGAGGTGAAACATGCTCGCTGGAGTGAATTTACGATGCATAAAGAACGCATCAAGTTTGAATATGTATGTAATTCTTAGAGCCCAAGCGTCGTGTCCGTATCATATCGTGTCGAACGAGTGGGAACGCTCATACGAAGGGCTTTAGTTCTTAACACCGACGTCATATTCCCATATCTGCATCTTCCTCACGAGGCGCTATTCCAACGGACGCCCTTCCATCCCCGCCTTAGCCGCAAAAGACTTTTACATATTAATAGCTATGACTGGATATTATTGCTCTTAATATGGAATTGATTACATCGTACAAGCTTACCGGACAAAGTAAGCATAATGGGTCTATGCTGTGTGTCAAGGACTTTCTTCTCTTTGGCTAGCAAGTTATTTCTGATCGAGGCTGAAGTGCAAGAAAAAATTTTCATCTCTCTCGAGGCCTGAAACATGCCATCATACTTTCGTACCTCGCTCGAAAAAAACAAGCGAGACCCGAATAAAGACACGCCCTCGAGTTGCCCGGCGCATTAAGAGACAACTTTTGCAAGACAACCCGATTCTGCATACTGTCCAAGGCAGGCAGCTAGGCTTTCTTTTCCCCTTCTTCTCTTTCTCTCTCTTTCTCTTGCCTGTATGTAGATAGTTGCCTCGGTCTGGTCTGGAACGTCTGTGGCATTTCCAATCTTTCGATATTTTTGTCATTGTCCTACCGGAAAATTCCCAACAAAATTTTTACAGTTTTCAGCCTGCTTATGAGAAATTTGAATTGAAACTGTTCAACTTCGCTTAAGGATGCTTACCTGGCAGGGAGAACAAAGCATAACAATAAACATCAATAGAACATCATAAACCAAACATATCCGAGTTTGGGTGTGCTGGGGGCTGCAGTGTTTCTTAAGCATCTTACAAGACACGGGAAAACTCTTCCAAGTTTTCTGCTGTCCACTGTATACAAATCAATCATCAATAGTCCACCTGTCGTTGATGCGTTGATGTTTATGGTACATAGTACTAGGTATGCGTACAGTGAACCGGTACTATGTTCACCACATGTATTGGTGCATCTGCGTCTCGGCTGAAGTTTACTCGTAATATGTAAAAACAGGTTACTGCTGTTTTAGTGAATAAGGCTATCTCGATAAAACTACCTAGTACATAAACCACACAAACCACGGCTGATATCTAAAATTATCCCAATCCATTTTTATGTAATTAGGTAGGTAGTATTTGTGGATATTGGGTTATGCAGTTGCACGGCCTGGGCACGGTCTGCACGGCCAGTGCTCTTCTTTTCCCCCAGGTACCCCTTGCATAAACACACGTTCGTACCTGAGCTGGCTCTACTTCGTCTAAAGCATAACTTTGATAGGACTTCGCAGCCTTCATAGCGGGTCGAACTAGTATACCTAAACTGCTAGACTGGGCACCTGAACCACTTTTAAACCACTGGGCACTTAGACCTAGGTATGTACAATACCTACATACATGCCTAGTATCATGGATGTACGACCACGGCATTAGCAGTTCGGACCATTGAAAGTCAGCATGAACTTCATCAACTTGTAAAACGCCCATTAGAGGGACCCCTAGCTCTAAGGTCCTCTAGGGCTTCTGGGAAGTTATATGGCAGGATTGGGTTGACGCCAACCGGCAGATGCTCATTGGATCGATTGTCCGTCCGGCGTCTCGCGCGGGAAAATTGGTTTCGTTGACGCAACTCGGAATGGTGCAATTGGCCCTAATCTTGAGCCACTGGACTGGCATCCATCCGCCAACGAGCCCTCTCGCTTCTGCTATGCTACCATTACTCAGGTCCATAGTTCATGGTCTGTGGTCTGTGATCTACCTAGTATGGTCTATGGTCCCCTTCGGTAGCTACGGGATTCTTTTCGACTCGCTAGTACAGCAGCAATCTTGGTGAGACTGGGCGCTGTACCGTACCTGCAAATGACAATATCTACCTATGTGGATGGAAGAAAAACCACTCGCTCTAATCAAGAGTCTAGACTGTCTAGACCACACGGCTCTCACCTCTGTCCGAGACCCCGGCGCCGTGCCGGAATTCTCTCTTGCTTGGTAATTTTCCGTACGACATTAAAGCCTACCGCAAATAGGTAAATAGGTTCCTTACAGTGTTGCTACGCATGCCCAGGTGCCCAGATATGCATGTAGCGAATGGCGCTGCAGTCGAATCCGTTTTCGGCCTCTCCATAGAGTAGGTACTTCATAACATGGCCTCATTCTCAGCAGATCCATCCCTCGGCTGTGGTTGATAAGTATCTAATGTAATGTCCCTTATGCCTCCTATGTCCCCTAAAGTTCCCTAAATGTTTCTAATAATCCTTATGAAAATTATCGCGCCATTTCCCTCTAGGCAATACTCCCTTCCAAAGGGACACGGCATAGTCGCATAGTACTGTGTAGGTAGAATTAGATAGGACGTACATACTCTAGATTTCTCGGCCGCAGCGAAGCGAGAAGCCTGAAAATTCCTAATACAAACACCCCTTTTTAAAAGTTCACGTCCCCACGGGGCTTGAGTGCCAGTGGCGATCGTGGTGTTGCTTTAGAAGGTTCATCCCTGACTAAGATCTATTAGCGCCAAAATAGCATGTACAGTACAGCGGCGTACATTCACTGGCGATTCAATGTTGTAGGTAAAACAGAAGTCGTTGAAGTTTTTTTCTTTTCTGTTGCTACCTTGGCACGCCGTTGTAGAACTAAATTTGTTTAGCTTCAGGGCGGTCGACAACTCGATAACGGAAACGGCATTAGGTGTTTCTACTACCCCAAAGCTAAAAGGATTCAAAGCTGAGCTTGGCGATTAAGTGTTACGCCTTGGGCACGATGAGTCTGACGATCACTTCTGAGCATATCTGGGGAAAAAATGATGAAATTGGGCACATTTACCATAGTACGCATTCGCAAGAAAACCCCACTATCTATTCAATTTTGCGACTCTGCATCCACCTGGTGCACTAAAATACATGATCTGCTTGAAATAATTGACTTGGTAGTGATACCTACCACTTTCGACTCATCTCTCCACAGAATGAATGGGAGTTCCCGTCAGAAGATGTTACCCAAGTTTCCCTCATTAGGAAGGTTGCTTGTTCAGTCTCCGAATAACAGCAGCAGCATGACTTATTGTTTAGAACATGAGCATAGACATGAGCACCGACGTAATAATAGACATGATCATAGCAAATTATGCAATTGAGTAGAGAAACGCTTTTGTGAGGGGCTTGAACTGTTTTTTAATTCTTTATCTGAGCAAAACTCTGATGGATCTGCATGAAGCAGAGCCAGTGCAGAATGGCAGCATAGGATAGTCCTAGTGCCTAAAACGAGTATCAAGTCCCATCAATCCACGCTATAAGCGAGGATGAGCCAGTGAATCAGATGATTACCCGTCCATGGCTGCTTTGTTCCTAATTCTAACGCCCGCCTGTTGATAAGACGGCTTCCAAAATATCATCTGTTCTAACCGACTGCTCTAGTCGGTTCCTGTGCCAAAACCCCCGATCCCGGCAGCGACGCTGCCCATTGCCATGCAAATAGAAAATCAAGTGATATCTCAATATTGTATCGTGGTACAACAGTGTCCGTGCCTATACCGGTAGCCCCCAATCGTACGCCCGCGGCTAGAAGGAAGTCGAAGACAGAATTCCGAAATGACCCAAACTTTTTATGATGCTGTGCTCCAAAAGATGCTCTTGTACAACAAAGTAACAAATAAAATGGAAATGTGATCCTTCATGCCTAGTCGTTCTGGTAAAATAGATAATAAGGAAAATCGAGAAGTGAATGAGTCGTGTAGAGGTTGCGTAGAACCGAGAAGTTGTAACATGCTTATTGGGTATAACAAGTGGAGTGTGGAGTGTTGAATGTTGAATGTCGAGTTGAAATGTAGATATGTCATTAATTCGGCTCGTCTACGCTTAGTAGGATCGTCGTCGTGATTGTTGAAGGCGGGTGTGCTCGAAGGAGCTGGCGTAGTCCCTCAATTGCTTCTTCGTCTTGTCTGACATCCGTGAACCTTCACTTCCCGTGGAAGACGTACTTTGGAGGGAGCAGAGACTGCTGTGGGAGCTAGATGGGGTGAGGATTCGGGCAGAAGACGACGACGATTCTGAGCGTTGGGACAGGTACGATTGAGGCAGTGGTGTTGAACCGTACGGTTGAGCGTTTCTGAAGTCATAAGCGGGAGGCAGGAAGAATTTGGTTTGAGGCCTGGGTGCTGTCCAGTTGTAGGAGGATGGGCTACTAAGTCCTGGGGTGGTGACTGGAGTGCTGGCTGTCGACGACGTCTTCTCGAAATCGGAGAGCCTGCATGATTCAGAGCAGTAGGTAGCGCCGTCTGTTTGCCTATCGCAGGCAAGGCAGTACTCGGGTTCCCAAGACAGATCTGAAGACATGATTGTGTGGTTTGAACGTCTTTATGTGGTAGAGGATGTGGTTGTTGCTAAGCCGTGGTGTCGGAGTCGACTCAGTAGTAACAGCTGAAGACGTAGGCGGTAAGAGAGAAGTCTGGTGAACTGTCTTATGTTTATACAAGGCTATTTATCATATCCAATTTGGAAAAGTCGAGTGAAGCCTTAGCAGATCGAGAGCTGTATGTGTTGTATATGGTCGACGGGACGAGCAGACGACAAGACCTAGATGTCTTGGTTGAAAGTTTTATACTCTTACAAGTAGGCGTTCGATAGATTGTATCATGTTCTATGCTGGTGTTGCAATGAAGCACGCAATAGCGGAGCAGCAAAGGACGAATGTTGAAAAGTGAGAGTTGTTGTCGAAGTTAACGGTAGCTAGTGGTAGTCCTTTGGAAATAGTTGGAGGAGACGATGTTCATTTGTATGAATCGAGCTTACACAGCCAGCGGTTGTACCAATGTACCTACGACTTCTTGGTTGGGAAGGGTGCATCGAAGAAAGTAGTCACATCAGAGAGCGTTTTGATCAGCAAAAGACAGGTTGACCCACATAACCCACATAGAAAAGACAAGGGCAATTGGCTCGGTGGGGCCATTTTGCAACTCTCTACGACACTACGAGAGTACGAAGGTACGTACTCAGGTAGGGTAGGAGAGGGCCTGCCTTCCAGGCCTCCCTTGTCCTTGCAGGTGAATTTCGCATACGGGCTAGGCCGTGTTAGAATTAGCGCCAAAGCTGCTGCCGATCATAACTGGAGGGTTCAGCACCTGGTCAGGACTAGGGCAGGCACGTACCAAGGTACCGTGCAAGGGCCTCCCTCTGACGATTTTTTGACAACTTGGAAAAAATTTCTGCTGCTGCAGGTGTGTGAGGAAAAATTAGAAGGGGGCGAAGAAATAGAATGGTAAGAGAACCATAGGGGGAGGGGTGAGAGATGAGATGGTGGGGAGGGGCGTGTGATCTCTACCTTCTCCATTTTATTCTACGAGGCACACCCCTTTTTTCCCTTCTCACTGCTCTCTTGTATGTATGTAGTGCTTTCCTCCCTCTAATCGTTCATTGCTCCTGGCTATTCTGTGACCCTGATGGTCTGCAAGACTGCAACTGATCATTAACAGATGTTTATGTACATAACCTAGGTACATATCTATCCAAGGATATTTGGCGAGTTCCGAGTTGTGGATGAATAATTTTTGGGTACATAATGAAAAACATGAATATGCATTCAATTCTACGTATTGGATTTTGTTCAATTGCTTGGATTGTTGGATCTGTTCGGTATTCGAATCATGATGCCTACGTATTCGCTCCCTGTTTTCCCTTGCTGCCTTGCGAAGAAGAAAAAAAAAGTTTTTCATAAGGGGTCCTTTGATACGCCGAGAGCTGTACGATCCCCTTCATCATCTCGAATCAGAACGGCCTCGAAGTCGAAAACTATATGCGTAGCTCTCTATGTACGGTGCCACCCACACAGCGCTGCTGGCATGATTTGCAGATAGTATGCAACATAAAAGATTCTCGCCTCATCTTCTCATTGGTTCCCTGGATTAATGATAATGTTTACTGTAGTCGAGCTATGCACGCACTCGTTCTATGCTTGTTGCATTGCTCGGTGAATTGGTTGGGTGAATGGCTTCTTCATCTTATTTTGGTATATTACGGGCTATCAATGCCTGTTTTCTGCGACTTGCATAGCAATGTCGCCTTTAGAACAATTATACAGTAAAACATTAGACCGGGTAGGATATACCCAATACTTACATACGCACGACGTAGGTAGCAATAAGTTAGTACTATGTAGTAGAAGAGAAGCCGAGAGACGAAGATGGAGATGGAGTGGAACCCGTGGGGGTGAATTTCTTAAACGTCGACACCTTCAACCACGGTTGCCACATCGCAAGTTTGAAGCGTACGATCGTCAATTAATTAGTTGACTGCGTAATGTCGAGCCGGAATTAGCTAATGCCCGCAAGAGAAGAGAGAAAAAACTTGCGCTTCCTACATGTGTCATTCTGGTTGGGCGATCTAGGCAGAAAGGACAACATTGGATAATAGAGGTAGGCTAGCAACTTGGCAAGTTGCAAATTGAGAACGCGCAAAGGCGCAAGGCAGGACAAGACATGACAAGACAAGACTAGACAAGGCATACGTAAGGGTATGTAGGTCTATAAAATGTGTATATGCGAGTATGGTTGCACGATGATTATCATTTCATCAGGGTGTACGCGTTTGTGCAAGACGGACTAAAGGACGAAAGGGTCGTCAGGAGTAAAGGATGGTAGATGGTAGATTGATTGATTGACTGATAGATGGCGGATAGGGAGAGAGAGGAAAATAAAAAAAAAGTGGATTACGTAGAAATTACGAGCAATGGAAACAAGCGATAGATGAGATACATGATACTGCGATCTGTAGATGAGATTGATTGACGAGGAGGCAACGACGTATTGTGTGTTGTGTAGATAGGCAAGTACCTACTGTATGTAATTGTATTGTGTTGCTGTTGCACTCGAAACATAAGAGACTAAACTAAAGTTGTGAAGAAAGTGCTCTCTTTCCCAGCCGATTCCGTATTTTGCGGGGAAACAGCCAACCTTCGCACGATAATCAAACCATAATGACAGTCTTTGTTGTACAGAGTACTTTGAAATGCGCAAGTAAAAGCCACAGAATACAACTCTCGGCCGACCACTGACCATACGAAATAAACCCTACATACATATTTTATAGTATCCACGGCCCACGGTCCATGGAAGTGCATCCCTATACTAGGTATATAAAGGAAATGGTAGGGGATTAAGATAGGATAAGATGGCGATGGCGGTGGCATGGGACGGGCATGGGATGGTAGTGGCTAGTAATGGCAGCATACGACCACCACCTGAACTGCCCACGATGTCCCTACAATCCATACAAATCCATACAAATCCACACATAAGTCCACACAATCTTCGCCAATGTCGCTGCAGGTCTTGCATGCGCTTCTCCGGACGCACTACTCGATTTGGACTATCTCATTGGTTCGAACACACTTCGACAGAGGAGGATGGCAATTTATGAAAACCGCCTAAGGTGGCATCGAAATTACCACCTTTCTCACCATATTCCAATCATATTCACCCTCTCCCCACGAAACTTCTATCCAGGTTCTAAACCTGTGTGGCTATACCCCCTCTTTTCTCTATCAGTTCCCTACCAGCATCGTTGTCGTCCGTGGGAAATGCCGCTCAAAGATGATACGTACGTCGGAAACGCGACTACATACATCTCGTCCTGCGTTGATACAGTAGTCTAAGAGTCTAGGTCTATGTAGGTACGATTGCTATCTACTAGTTACGGATTGCGCGGAGACGGAAACCAACCTCTGACAATAAACAACAATGGGCATAGATAAAGAAGCCCATTGTTCTTAAAGGGCGCCACGGCTTGTGACATCATCGTACTTATTTCAAAACCTGACTGCTACAGCGACAATGGCTCTACTGAGCGGGAAAATCCCAGGATAAGGTCATTTCATTTCATGGATGTTTCCAACCACATCCACTACGGCCGGTACCTTACATCGGCCGACCAATCTACCAGTCATTTTCCGACCCATCCGATGAATCACGGGGGAAGACTGGGATGGGGGGACCCCTTCGTTATCAACATCATCACGGGTTTCCAGAAAGAGACATTGATGGTCAATTAGCTTCACCTTCCTGCCCACGATCCAATTGGGAAAGCAGCTGACATCCCCATACTCTCTAAAACTAATAGTATTAGCAGCATGCTGGTAGCATGAGCTGCACGACGCTCACGTCGTCAGCTCATCTGTACCATTCGCCCTAGTCCTCAAGGTTTATAACCTATTGGGAGTATTGGTGCTGAAATACTACCTACGCACATTTCGGGGCCACGGTAGATCTACAAAGAAAATAGCATAGACTATGGGGAAGATCTGGCGCCTCGTGCGAGTTTGATCGTTGACTAAACCGAAATAAAAAGGAAAGGAGTCAAAAAGGAGTCCGTTGACGAAATCTTTCCCGCGTTATTTCCTCTAGCTTGGAGCTGTGTACGTAAGGTGCTTGGTACGCTAGTTAAAACCCCAGCTTTTCATCTCTACCACTATCGCTATGTCAATCCGAGGCCAAGTGGTGCCATTGGGAGCAAGCCTTTTAGAGGCGAGCTTGACTGGCAACACAACAGTGGTCTAGGATGGTCGATTTCCTTCCAGCACGCAAGAAGCTCTTAATTGTGTGGCATTCAAGGGCATGACGCTAGGCCGAAACCGATTCGACCTGCGTCGAAAGGCGGGGGAATCTCCTGCAGGTTCTCGCAAGCACTACAGTACTACAAGCAAATTGGACCAAATGGTTCCAATCGCCAGCCATCGTTCGTTCGTTGGATGTCGGCTTGGAAGCTGGTAGTGTGTGTGGATGAGCCACACCTTTTTCTCGTCGACTCAAGATTGCCACCTGACGGGCTCGTACCAAACTTGTCTGCTCCAATACAAATTGTCCTCGTGGAAACAAGAGTCTACATACTTCGGTGCACCAGCAGGAAAGGGGACCGCAGGCAGTCATAACTCAACAAGCCAATTCTGGACCTTCTATTTCGTCAGGACCCTGAATCTGCACCTCTGCTATGTTTGTCGCCTCTTATAAAACACATCCACTTTCCTCTCGGCCGACAAATCTGAAGGCTTTCCAGGGACCGCAAGGTTGTTGAGATACGGTTACTAGGTTGGCGAAAACTATAACACTACAACCTCGTCTAGCGTCACTGGCTCTGTCGATCTGGCGTAGCGGACCACGATACCAGTGTAGGAAAGGAGCTTAGCATATCTTTTCAATTAAGCAATGCTCGACGACTGTTTCGTGCTACCCCATACATATTCCGCACTTAAAACAAGAGGAGACGATTTGGTGTATCGATACCCGGTACCATAACTTAACTTACGTTATACAAGGTTGATCTTGTCGAATTTGACGAAATGCTAGGATTAAGACCCGCGACGAGGCTGTCGCGGTTAGGACGTTAAACTGAATTGAGATCTTCGATGACACTGCGTCTAACATGGTCCATTGAAGGAATGATGCTATGCTAACGAAATGCTGCACGCAATTGACTACGGCAATATATTCAGAGATAACGTCTTGTTCGAATATTGGAGTCACAAATGCTGCTGAGCTGACATGCGCGACGCTGCGCGGCAGGCACCTGCGAATGATACTCGTTTGCTGGAGGCCTGCAGGCCTGCAAGGCTTCGACCACGTCCCTTGCTACCACCACTGCGCACCCAGCATCAACGGAAACGCCTATTTACTGTTACCCTGGCTGTAGGTAGCTGCACCGCCGACGCAACAACAATACGGGTTACTTGAATCAGAATATGTATATCTTCCCGTGTCGGCGTGTCCACTGTATCCTAGCTAGTTCCACGGCAAGAATTTAACCTCAAAACTCGAAAGGAGGGTCCGCGTGGGATGTATATGTCTTGCCTTGGGAAGCCTATCTCTCTGATATGAATAGGCATGCGTCCAGAGCATGTGGAATATCCATCTGAAACTACTGGAGAGTACCTAGTTTGTAAGTGGGTACATGATAGATAGGATAGATGGAGACCTTCAGTGTGGGTGGAGCGCCCTCCCGCGATATAGTCACATTAGATTACCCACCTAGATCTGGGTTTAATCGGTAGGGAGCTTTGCGCTAGAACGGACAAGATGAGAGTCTCCATACATAGCCACGCTACAAATGTTAGTAGTCATTCAGTCTATTCCTTTCAGGTATGCCAAGCTCGGACTCTGAATAGCTAAGAAATATAGTGTCCAAGCGATTACGACATCTTGGTCTGTGGCTCATTGATCATCAGGCCTTTTGTAGCTGCTAGATCTAGGAAGATTCGAAATTAGCGAGCAAAATTGCCGGCTATCCGTGTAAAGTCGAATCCAAGGCCACCACTATCAAGGCACCATTTCGTAGCGCGTAATATAGATGAGATGCTGTACGATGTAGTGTAGTGTAGTTTAGTGTAGTGTAGGTAGGCAGGCAGGTATGTTGGTATGTATGCAGTTGGATGAGAGTACTACCTAGATATGTAATTGATCTACTAGGGCCTCTTGTATGTATTCTCCTAAGCTACCTGCAGAAGGCTCGGCGATTCGCTAGGTCACATTCAATGCACATGTGCAGAAGCAGGCCCCGTTATATTTGGTAGGCAACCCCGTGAAGCTAGGTCATTTGCGAAAGAAAGGGGTTATTGTCTTGGATGCTGACGAAACAGAGTAGCACGCGGGCTGGTTGCGACTAAGTACGAATGGGGGAAAGGCAGATTTTCCCTCTCGACTCTCTTCGCTGCTCTTCGCTGTGGCTTGGCTACCTTTAATCTAGTGTTCCGAATATTCGCCGTTATCCTCTCCCCCAATCTTTGCATCTTATTGCGTCTTCTGCAGATGGTGCAGATGCAGCCAGGGGCATATTTGAGGTGGGGAAACGAAAGAAGGGGGGTCTTCGCTTCGGAAGATACCTATCACATCTCTCATACATGGCGTTATGTATGCGAACGCCTGGCAACTAATAATAAGTAGGTAACTAACTACCCAACTAACCAACGCCTGACAGGTAACTGACATGAACTGGCATGGCTTAAGCTTTAAGGATAGACAGATAGACGGACGAACCGAAACGGGTCCGGAAGAGGGAGCTGAGCTACGAAACCCAAACTCGGCCCGTAGCTCAATGCAAAGGGAATAAGCTAAACAAAAGGAGCCGGTTTCTCCCATTTCTCCCATTATTTCTTCCATTTTATCTGACCCCCACGCGCAACTTTCGTCATGTTTCCATGGGTCGAGTTGACGTTATGTGACTCTTAAATGCAATCAATATCCCGACCCAATCCGGCTATTTCAGCTATGTATCAGTTTGTTAGCTTTCTCTCGTACCGAGTCTACCCTTTTCCCCTTGAAGGGGATATAGTAGGGAGCGCAATATCGACCATTGATTGGTCTCCGCCCTTCACCCCAAAATATTACCTATCACTTTTCCATTTTTGTAACTCAGATGCCAAGTTCGGCGAGGTCGGCAGAAGAACGTGTGCATGAACAAGTGGGTATCGTGTAAATCCGTAGGGTGTCCAATGGGCGACGACGAAGGCGTCATGGCCAAGGAGTTATGGTCATTCGGATCCCCAGCGCTGGGAAATTGTGTGATAATGGAACCCTAACCTCTTTTTGGGGGCAGAGAATTCCAACTTGCCTCCGAGATTCCTCGCTGCAAACGTCGTGCAATGAAACGATACCAGGCCAACGGACTGAACGCTGAGTGAGCATGTTTGCGCGAAGTCCCGACGAAGTGGTCTTCTTTCGGCACGCTGCGATTCCGAGACCAAGGTAGACATAGGGAGGAATGTCGAAAGGGACGGGACGCGACGAACTAACGAGCGCACGGCTTCAGTGGAGCTTGACGGTCTGTGACATGGCAAAAGACGTTATCCTTTTGAGGATATTTTTTCAAGGTACACCCCTACCTGTCTTCCTAGACAGCTTTAGACTGGCAGACTGGGGCTGCTGGGGTTGGCCCTCGTCCACGCTAGAGCTCCTTCAGGGACAGCTTGCGACCCGAGCGCGGTTAAGGCTAGTAAGATAGGGACTTTCGTCAATCTGTTGATCGTCATCAGTTCGTCTGTTCTTTTTCAGCCTCTCCGGCGTCTTTATTGTCCAAGTTGGCGCTAATATACAATATCTCTTCGCGAGCAGACCAAACAGATTACGACCCAAAAGCCAAACAAAAATATCGCGGACTATCGCTACCATACATTCTAGAAAAAAACACCGGCACAACAAGAAAAAGACATGTTTCTGGTTCACATGGCTTGATCCCTTGGAATCTGAGTCGCCAAAGTCCGATGGCTTGACCGCAAGAACCAAGTTGGCGGGAATCTCGCCTAGCTAAGGAGGGCACGAAAGCCGCCATTCTCACGTAAGAGGTTTCTCGATTTGGAACGGAAGGGAAGCGTGAGCACCGAGACCATAGTTCGTATCAAGGTTCGGGAATCTCTTTTCCCAGATTGCTGGGACTTATTTCTCGTGCTCATCAGTAATATTCCTTGCCCACCTTTGCATCCTCTACCACTCCAAACGACTCCTTAAGGTCTGGAGCCGAACCGAATTCCGATCGAGGCCTAGCTTGCCAGGGCTGAGTTCGACGTCAGATTAAGTGTGTTGATGGTTGCCGGATCGATTGGTTACGACGGAATGAATACCGCGCGTGCTATCACAAGTCCGGCTAGGCTTGTAGTGGCGCCATCGAATTTTTTTGGTCCTAGAAACGCTAGAAACGATATGGGGCTGTACTTTTGGCACAATAGTAGGCCTTAGCTTTCTCCTGAACGTGGTCGACAAGGTCGACGAGACCTTCAGTGGCAAGATGTGTAGTACGTACATCGACTACCCGAGCAATAGTGCATTCCAACCATTTGGGTCGGCGACCAGATCGCGAAGACTATTGGGTGCAAAAATTTATTAGTACATCGGTTAGTTAAACGCAAGCTGGAGTTTCCAGCTGCTTACTACGGAGTTTACTAGGCTACCTAAGGTATGTGCATAACGAAGAGCTTCATTCAATGAGCTGAGCAGACATCAACAATCAACAAGAATTAGCTTTGTCCGATTTTCTTAATGAATATCGATGATTATAAACAACGAGGGTCTTTTTTAGAGTCTCCGCCATTTGGCTATCGCAGGGGTTTCATATGCAGGAACCGACAGTCACAACATCCTTGGCTAGGCTTTACGAAAGACGTTCGAGTTTCTTGTCAGACTGCTCATCTTAAGCCATTCCCGGATTTTAATCATGACTACCTATAGGCTTGGCTGGGTGAGATTTTGGTGTTCCCTAGAGTTGGAGTACGTAGCGCTATGCAGGCTTCTTTGGGTGCCTTGCAGGTAGGCCTAATATCACTTAAGACAAGCCTAGAAGCGGAGGATTTGGATGACGTTTGGAAATGAGGTATGATTCTAGCTGCTTACCGGCAGGAGAATCTAGTCACATGAACATAGTGCTATACCATGTGGCACAGCCGTAAATGATGTGATAAACAGTAAAGTAGTATGAATCCATCGTCGCTCTTGACTCCCCCTACCCATGCTATCGGAGCTCCTCCTGCGTATAATTCGCGTTATCTACTATCACAACCACGCGAAAATATTTCCCAGGGGCCGTTAGGTGTCTCGGCTTTGCGGCATGGTTTACATGGTTCATGGTAAAATCCCTTGCTTCTAATAAGAAACCCTAGGGGTTCTAGGTCACTAGCAAGATCTTACTGAAGAGAAAGGGCCAAGTGGTTTAGCAGCATATCTTAACTACACCATCGCGACCATGGATTGGCATCATCACGAGACTAGGAAAGACTGGAGCAACTCGTAAAGTGTTGAGAGACAGGGTCATTGACGATGCCTTCAACCCTCAGATCTACTGTCTCGCTAGGGTTGAGCCCACAATTATTGTCACCTTGATCTTGCTTGACTTATCTCGGATATCGATCGTCCTAGCACCCTCAAGGATAAGTGTACCCTTAATATCAAGGCAAGGCACGGATTTATATGATAACTAATCATATATTATTAATGATCACGAATTTTGCACTATGTGGGCTGTTTACCACTTATCTCCGTAGCTGGCCGTTCCGAGTTTTGTTCAAGGTCAGGCACTGCGGGTGTAGCACAGTAGTGTATGACCCCTAGAACATTATTGATCTCAGTATAGGCGAGCCAAGCTCAGACTGCCTCGTTTAATATATGTTTGGACTTTTCATAATAGTCCGTAAAGATAGTCCAATTCCGCAACGGTACTGTACATAATTATGAGCTCGCGGCGCGAAAAGGCGGAATTTTCAACCCCAGACTTTTTTCCCTACCCTTTCCCATACTAAGCCGTTCGATAGCCAGGAATACATCCTTGTGCTTCGCATCGGGGCTTTGCCTAAAGCAGAATGATATCCCCGACCAATGTACCGGCCGAACCACAAACTTGCCCTTGCAAATCCCGGATTATTAACATTCTTTTCACGGTATCATATTTCGAAGTTTGTCAATATTGAACCTGGTCAAGTATTTACACATCAAGTTGAAGATCTTGAAAGATTTAGGGGCATTCTTGCAATGGGCTGTTTTAGTGAAGGAGCCAAGATCTTTCTAAATGCTTAGATCTCTTCCTTCTTCCTCACTTGGCACTGGGGCTTGTTAAACGATACCGAAAAATATCCATGGCTATTAGATATTGGACTATCTCACTAAGTCAGAGAAGATGGATACACATTTTCAACGCCAAGCGGGAATAAACGCTTTTTTCTCATGCACTAATCTTACGTCCGTAAACCATCCCTAAAATCGTTAAGCCACAGAACGGATCCAAATTTGACACGCTCGAACAAGGGTTAAAATAGTTTCCTCGATGACGACCAACACTACTACATTGATCGATATCTTTGATAAGATCATCACCCTTGACTGCCTTCAATATACACACGTGGGGCACAATGCGAGCCTGAGAAGAGCCTCCTTGACCTCCTGAGTTGCACTGCAACAATATTTCGTGTGAGATGGTGAGATGGCAAGTTCCGTACCATAAGCTCACATACATGGTGATATATGTGCATGTACAATATAATTTAAGCCTCCTAACACCATATATGCATAGAGAAACACCTATGACATCTTCTGCATGCGCTGTATCAATGCTTTTACATGCATACCAGCCATATCATGCGAAGCTGGAACTTCTTAAGACACAGGTTATCGGAGGTCCGATACGGTTTCGCCCGCACCTCGGCAGCCTCGTTTCGATGGCATTCTTTCATATGACGCGGGAATCATGCCGAAATGGAGTTATGGGGATAATCAAGCGACTCGTGATAAGCCTAAGCGAAATTCCGTAGAGTAAACTCCGAGACTTATCGTATGTTCCATCGTCGCTTAGACTGCTATGACTCCCCCCCTTTACTCGCCTCCATAAGTAAATACACATTCAAGTATTGTATTATGTAGGATTTATTCTATGAATAATGGGAACCAAACTTTATGAATACGCGTATAAACTGTATTAACTAAAACCCCGCATTCTTCAAGCTTGGCAATATGCACGTACCTGTAAGTAAGATTTCCTTGTCAGTTTTGGGCAATCCGCTGTCAAGTCTCATTTTTACTTTTTCCTCTCGAATCCTCAATTTGCGAGAGTGAGGATTCCCAACCCTGCACCAACCATGGAAAAAGTCGTCGTCAGCCGCATCAAAGTATTGATAGGCCTGAAAATGTACGTACCCTCTTCATATCTCTCCAATCTCATCCATGGGTGAATCACGACTTACGAGATACGCCCACACCTTGACGAACAATGGATCAGGCCCTGGACGATAGGCGAAACTTGGTTTGCCAGAGCTGCCACTGCCTGCCATGGCGATCATACAACTATCAGAGCTCTGTGGTCGTTTCAACCCTAGCCTGAGAGCTTCGAATTGGGTTGAGCTTGCCATGGCACGAAGTCAACAAAAGCAACCTACTGCATCCCTAGCGGGCTGTAGTTCGCTTCTTATTGGTGACCTCGTTTGATCGATCCCAAATCACCGGCGGCAGCCTTCTTTAGGTTGCGTAGTAATATGTACAAAAGTTCATTGAGTCAAGGCAGACAAGGCGTTGGTTCTATCTAAGGCCAGGCCTAATAGTCAAACTGGACGATAGCCTGCCTGGAAGACGACATGTCGTGTTATACAATGGGCTGAGTCCAATCAGAGCCAACTGCTTCTACTGTAGGTCCGCACACACTACAGGCGCTGAATCTTGCCTTTGGCTTGGGTCACACGGCGCCCGGCAGTGTTACCCAATACACATAATTACCTATACACTGAATTCACGTAACCTGTCTTGTAAATTGCAATACGCTGCCTTGCTGCACGCAATCTCTGCCGGAACACCGGTCATCGGCTATTTTGTGACAATCGTCACCTAGCTATCTGCGTCTCGCAAAAGTTTTCATATCTATCGCCACTGCTATGCCAGCCCTAGCGTCGTGTACTATGCATCGGATTAAAGGACGGTACGCTGATAATGTAGACCGGTGTAAGTGTGACGAAGCAAAACATGCCGTCTGTGACGATCTGGCGCCTTGTTTTACAATTATTGAATTGGGACGGCAACATGGCATTTCTCATGCATCATGCTCTGCAACATTTCAAAGTGTTTACATAAGGCGTTTAAACTGTCTGACATTAGCTATGTTCCTATTTCGTTCCCATGCAGCATCATGATGTCGAGAGGCCGTTTCCCTGCCGTTCGAGACCTGGCCAGACTCTCCCCAGCCACAGACAGCAAGGGCACGGAGCTCTATAGCAGCTATGAAGATGGACGGCTAGACGCAGGACCAAAATGTCATGCATGTCTCTAATAGCAGAACTTGCTTTTCCTCAGTCAGGCACGCGGTTTCCACGTTCTCCAACATGGAGAATTGAAGGCCGCTCCTTGAGGATCTATCACGACATATCCGCCACTAGTGGCAACGATGCTCACTCAACTTTACGTCAAGTTCGCGTTATTTCCAGCGTGGCTGCGACGCCGTGTCGTAAGGTCACGGCATGTTTCTTATTAACGACACCCCATTCCTCGTTTAACGCATAAGTAAGCTAATGTGGCTTACCGTAGCATAGGAGGATCCTACTTCGTGATCTCATTGGCCTCTCCGCACCGACCTAGCGGTTCCCATTTTCCCATCACATTCGTAGTTGCATCGTGAAGCTTGGGGGAAGGCCATGATGTTTACTGATTTCTTTGCTTATCGTCACTAGGATTGCACAAGGCGATCCTGAGACGTTAGCGTCACACATTACCGTTTACTGGGCTGAGTCCCTTGCCTCCTCGCCTCTGTGGCTAGCTGCTAAGCTGCTAGAGGTCCGAAAGGGCGGGCGATGGCTTGAGATCCCTGGCGTGGGACATGCCAACTCTAACATATTGATGTTAGTGCTGATGTTTTTACTTCCCAGACCTCGAAGCCACTGTTTAGCACATCTAGGATCCAAAGCCCTATGATCGACCCAGGGAGGGAACGCCCATTACCTCGTTGTCCCACCTGGCTGGCACACGGGAAATTTTCTCGCGTTATTATTCCCAATCCATCGGATAGGAGTTGGTTCCGACCGAAGGATCGCCACCGGCAGGCGATTTGTGCTTACCACGAGAAAGGGGAGCGACAGCTAAGATGTAGGAAGCCGTGAGAAAAATGTCCGTATCCTCCTAGACCCTGTTCTGAGCACGCAGGCACGGAACCGCGCTGCCGAAAACAAAAGTAAGATGAGCACGCTAGGTTCACCAATGGTTCGGGAATAGTAAACTCCCTATGGTTGAACCGGTTCAGGGCTACGAAGGTGGCTTTGCCACTGTCGTTTCTTGTAGTACGATGATTGAGCCATTGTCCCTTTCGGGACGGCTGTGCGTGCAACACGTACAATGAAAATGCGCGTTGAGCCATTGAGCAAGATATCCATCCCATAAGCGCCTAAGAACATGATGCTGCCCATCCCGATGGCTGTTGAGCATCTCCAATTAGCGCTCACTGTGCCGAAGGATCACAATGAAATCAGACCACGTCCCAGATCTTGGGCGTTCCAATTGAAGGACCCCTAGAAATTCCTTAAGGAACAGGACCCAATGGAGCGGGATGGATTTGAGCAACAATCTGCGAACCAGGTTTACACAATTCAATGCAAAGCCGTGTCCTGCCTTAACGCTATTCGACCTCCCGAACAATCCTGTCCGGAGCAACGGACGGGATCGTGACAGCCCCCAACGCATCTAGCTCCGGATCTTTTTACTTAATGACGGCACCTGACTTGTGCACCCTGAGCTTATTCGAGACTTTCAGGGACTTCAGGGATAAGAAAGAGGTAACCCCTTTGCATAAGGTTGTGTGGCAGCACACATTGCCTCACTTCGATGCTCCCCTACGCGGGCCTGCACGGGTAAATGAAGATTGTGTGCGACGCCGGTAAATCATCTTCTTTGATCGAAGAGGAGGGAAAGCAGCGACCCGGATCGCGATCAGGGTCCGTCTCACTCGCCAAATCGATCCTCGATTTCATCTACGTTTCCCCCCTTGGCCGGAGGTGTCTTGGTATTTTGAGTGGACGGTAAGAAATCGCGTACATATTATATACCATTATACATTGCACGCATATTAAATGTGGTGTTAGCATTCCATTCCATTCTCGCCCAACGCTCCTTTTTGCGTGGTAGCCTTATTAGGCGTCAGCAGTCATGAGACTTTCTGCGCATGCACCTTGCCGTCCTGCTTGTCTATCTCGTAGTTGCTTGCGTCCGAGATCGCAGAGCCCTGCAATACCACGCTGGTCTTACTTGGAGGTCATCACCCTACTACCACGGCAGCCGAACGTTGGACTTTCCAATCGTGGTCTTGCTCGTCATTACCTCTCTCTCTCTTCTCGAACCCGTCGCGAAGTCTTGAACTTTTAATCTAGATAGCCTTGGTTGCAGCTCTGAAACGTCGAATGTTGGTCGCCTTCGAATCGGCAGATACGAGCGTTGTGCGGATGGGCCGCATTGGATGTGGACGACGCGCAATTGCTTTTTGCTTTCGCGGTTCGCCGGTATCCTATTCTCGATTTCCCATAATCGTTGATATCAAATATCGACACCGCGGTCTTGATTTGATACGGCTATTGCATGCTGAATATTATGGCTATTATGGCTACGGAAAACATCAGTTCTAAGAAGACGCCTTCATTCCGGTGAGCGTGATGATCGTAGACGATGACACCTCGACTAAATTCTCACACCAGCGACAAACTTCCTAACACGGTAACCCTATCATTTCAATCATCGTGGACATCACCTTCCTTGACCGATGACCCGCTGTGGACATCGATTGCGATGAGGGGTGCGTAATTATAGTGGGCAATTACTGATGGATACCCTTCGAAGTCTTACCTTACCGCTTTCTCGTGAGAAATGTGCACGAAGGCTGTTTAGCCTGAACGGGCGTAGGGCGGACATTAGGATCGTGTGTCATGCTGGAGTGAAGTCGGCCTGGAGAAGCCGATTACCGATAAGTTTTGAGTATTCAATTGAGGAGTAAGATTGATGTCGTCAAAGTTTGCGATAGCTAACATGGATAAGGTAGAATAAGCCGCCCGGATACAATATTAATCTCGCGAGTCTCGAATGTCACACCTAAGCAGACCTTGATTCTTGACGGCGGCGAGAGCTCATCGTCCTAGTCGGGCAATATTGCGCGTGCGTCAAATCGTCTCACCGTAAGAGACAGCATCTTTGCACGTCTATTTCCGAAATATATACTCGGGGTAAGTTATACATCTAGGATCATCTGTGATGCATTGGCTTGCTAGAGTAAGAAACCAGGGCCAAATATCGGTTTCGCTCCAGACCGGTTTGCAATAATGAGTTGTGATAACATCAAAACAATGTTATATCCTCATATATCTGATGAATGTGTGTAATTCCCACGGTCGTTCGATCACATATCAGATAATAAGCAGTGGCTTAGTAGATGATACTTCCTCTAACAAGTATGCTTTCCTCGCATTCACGGACGACGGGGAATCGTCACTGGAAGTGCACTTGAACCGCAAGATCGTTCTTCTCTCTCGTTGTATCGTGAAGATTCCTCGTGTCCTTGACCTTCATAATGCTTTCGTGAGCCCTATCGTATGTAGAAGCTCGACTGAATGAACATTCACTATAGGGAGCCAGAAGCCTCTCGCAGCAGAGCTGGGTGGAGCCTCGTTCTACCTTATTTTGCTGTTGACGTCAATAACCTTCGGATTTTATATTTGACGACATCAGAGACTCGAGCTAGGCTCCGACTGGTTGGCATGAGTACGGCGAGGACCTACAAAACTTGACGCATGGATCACACCTGACCCCGGAAAATGGATGAGGCCTGAGCTTTCGTTAAAATGTTGTCAACATTGAAGCTATCGTGAACCTCGTCGACTTTCATTAGTAAGCACCATGGTCAGCGGGTTTTCCGCGGAACACCTCTCTACTTCATCAATGTGCTCTCGTGTATATAATGTGATAGCTGCAGCATAATAATCTGTACATGAGTTAGTATTGAATCTTTGACGGGCAAAAGAGTTGAAGCTATCTCGGTCTTCCGAAAAGTAGCGTTTGCCCGGTAAATGAGTGTAACAGTACTTTGGTACCTTGATGACGTTGAATTAAAGTGCACAAATATATGCACAGACCAGGTGCCTTGCATGTGGGTCGGTAGTGCGGTGAAATAGCTTTTCCACCTCCCGCGGGGAGCTCCAAAATTTCTAGGTGGACAAGCACAATTTCAAGATCGGGATACAGGCTTCGCGACGTGACATCTCAACTAGATATTGTCGTTTAGTTGCTTGTACGAGGTCATATCCTGTACCTTTATTCTGGCCTAATTGAAATACCCCCCAAACAACCAGAAATTACGTCGGCACACCTCTCCCAAGATGCAGGCTCCCGTTTTGGTTATGAGTGAGCCCCTCCATAACCCATGAGCTACCCTAGCTACCATAAATTCAGAGATAACTAACCATACCTCAAATAACAGACACCCAAAGTGGTGAAAGACAGACTGGACGAAAAGCTCAGCTGTCAAACATCGCCGCCGCGAAGACGTATGATTACTCTTTCTACCACTCGTGCTGTGCCTTGCCCCGCTAAACCCAATCTCTAGTGTCTCCGACATTATTCGATCATGCCTCGGTCCCAAAGCTATGTTAAAGATGTTGCTGGATCCCATGGGCGGTATCGTCTTAACGAACGACGGCCATGCTATCCTGCGAGAAATCGAAGTGTCACACCCTGCTGCAAAGAGCATGATCGAGCTTAGCAGAACACAAGACGAGGAAGTCGGTGACGGTACAACAACTGTTATCATTATGGGTTAGTATTCTACTATATTATAGGTTAGATACTATCGGTAGAGACTGATACTGACTATATGCTAGCTGGTGAAATTCTAGCACATGCCCTCCCGCAACTCGAACGAAACATACATCCCGTCGTCATCATATCCGCCTTCAAGCGTGCGCTTAAGGATGCCTTAGAGATTATCGACGAAATATCCTTGCCTATAGATATTAACGACGACAAGGCTATGTTTGGCCTCATCTCCTCTTCTATCGGTACTAAATTCGTTTCGAGATGGACGGACCTCATGTGCAGCCTAGCTCTTAATGCTGTCCGAACAGTTACCTGGGAGGCTGGAAATGGTAAGAAGGAAGTCGACATTAAGCGGTATGCGCGTGTAGAGAAGGTCCCTGGTGGTGAGATTGAGGACAGCCGAGTGTTAGATGGTGTTATGCTCAACAAGGATATCACTCACCCGAAGATGCGGAGGAAGATCGAGAACCCGAGAATCATCCTTCTAGATTGTCCGTTGGAGTACAAGAAGGGAGAGTCGCAAACGAACATCGAGATCACGAAAGAAGAAGACTGGAACCGTATCCTACAGATCGAAGAAGAGCAGGTCAAGGCTATGTGCGAGTCAATCCTGGCTTTCAAGCCTGATTTAGTCATTACCGAGAAGGGTGTTTCCGACCTCGCACAACACTACTTCGTCAAGGCGAACGTTACGGCCCTCCGCAGAGTTCGAAAGACCGACAACAACAGAATAGCACGTGCGACTGGCGCAACTATCGTGAACAGGGTGGACGATCTCCAGGAATCTGATATTGGAACTAAGTGTGGTTTGTTCGAGATCGAGAAGATCGGTGACGAGTATTTCACTTTCTTGACCCAATGTAAAACACCTAAGGCTTGCACAATCCTACTTCGTGGTCCCTCCAAGGATATCCTAAACGAGATTGAGCGAAACCTGCAAGACGCTATGGGAGTAGCTCGCAACGTTATGTTCCACCCTCGATTAGCGCCAGGTGGTGGAGCTACTGAAATGGCGGTCTCTGTCCGATTAAACCAACTGGCGAGAAACATTGAAGGCGTGCAACAGTGGCCATACAAAGCTGTTGCCGATGCTCTAGAAGTTATTCCTCGAACCTTGGTACAGAATGCTGGTGCTAGCCCAGTAAGAGTTCTCACCGAGCTCCGAGCCAAGCAAGCAGAGGGCAAGAGTTCATGGGGTATTAACGGAGATACTGGAACGATCGTGGATATGCAGGAGTACGGCATCTGGGAACCCGAGGCAATCAAGCTTCAGAGTATCAAGACCGCTATTGAGGTAAGATCCTATGATTACCTAATCTGCCCATACACCCAAGTACTAACATAATCAATAGGCTGCTTGTCTCTTATTGAGAGTTGACGACATCTGCAGTGCCAAGAAAGCACAGCAAGTGGGAGCCCCGGGACTGGGTAGTGGAGATGATTAAAGAATAAAAAAAGAGGAAAATAATTGATGAGGATGCCAAGCAAGCCTATTGCACATGGAATACCAAGAGGACATACCCCTGTACCATCATCGATTGGTCTAAAATTCACAAGATTAGATGAAATAGATGGCTTTGCTACCACAATGACTTAGTCATGACTTTTGTTTCACCTTATTCAGTGAGTATCATGACTGCTCGTGTTTGATAGTACAGGATTAGTTTGCCCTGAATGAGGTGGTGTTTCCTCCAGCGCGTGTCGTACGCTCTGAAATCTATGATTCAAGAGTGAATCCTGTTCGAAATGCCATACATCAGCTAACAGAGTGAATATTTAAAAATCATTCCAGGAGGCTAAACCCCAATAAAATCTTCCTCTTGAAGACTGAATATTACATTTGCCATGTGTCTGTACCGCTTTTTGAACCTCCGAAATATTATCTTGTTTCATGCTCATATTCTTATGATACCCGCAAGTTCCAGTGTGCTACGATAGATCCAATTCCTTCGTGACTTGGAGAGAATCTTCTCAAAATACATGGGAACCTCATGACTCAGATACAAGCCTCATAACAGAACAGGAAGAGGTAGATATATCATCTGAAAATCAATTACAGGAACTAATCTACGGATAACACATGTGATTCAATTACATATCTTCGAAGTATCCTTCATTTTATATGTATACAGACTCACGAGCGTCACGCCCAAGTGGTTCAGATTTCTATCTCTGAACATACTACGAATATGAACACCTTAGATCTTAATAATGTGGTAATCTGATTAACATAAAGGATACCTATTGAGAATGATTTTAGACGGGACCCACAACGAAATGGATCTTACCGTATGTATTGTGATAGATCTTTTTTGCCTTCGCATGGTTGAGAGTATTGAGTGAGGTTAAATGACGAGCATCAATATGGATGCTACTTCAAAATTTTCATCCGATCTAACGACATCCATAGTGGATTCTTAGCAGTGATTGCGGAAAACAGTAGGAAGTATGGATCATGATACATTCACTAAGTACTCTATATCTAAGTGACTCAACCGCTCCTTCCTTGAGATGATAACCTACAGTACTTATACTTTCTACCTCTCCTAGCAACCAGCACTTAACCATTACTTTACCAAATAAGTTTCCCCTACATTCATCTTCATTCAATCTTCTTCCTTCTACATACACAAACTTCTGTGCAACTCAATAGTAGCAAGAACAACAAATACTTTGCGTATCGTAACATTCAAACCACCACCTCCAAGGAGATTTTATTCCCACTTTCGCCTCCATCTTTTATATCATCGCCGCTACCCTCTTTTCGTTACTTTACCCACTTCTGCCTCTCACCTATCGTCACCATGCCTGTCCTGACTAGAAAGCGCAAGGCCGAACTTGAGGCTGCAGAGAGAGAAGTGCAAGAACAGCTATCATCAGAAGCTGATCATGCCATGGAGAGACATTCCCCCAAGCGCATTAAGGTTGAGCGCCAAGATCCATTCAAAAGAATAGATCCATTTCGTCCTCGCGTATGCGTCCCCCCTTCTCCTTTCCTTTTCTTTTCCTCTCCCAGTTTTAGGTCGACCTGGATTTTCCTCGTCAAGCCCGGAAAATGCATCGTTTCAGACCCTCAAGAACGTCCCAGGAAATACTAACACATACTTCATGCAGTCTCCTCCTAAGACAGTGTTGCGCCGACGCAGAGAGGTCAAGTACTCTGACTTGAAGAAGAAGCCCAAGCCGCGGCATCCAGTGCCTATAGCATTCTTCATCGTGCCAGAAGCCGATCCAGCTCAACAAGTCTCGGCCAAAAGCCGAAGTACTAACAATGTCGACACTATAATGGCCACGACATCTCTTTTCAAGCATATGGAGTAAGTTTCCATAGGAACGTGTCCTATTCCTATTTATTCTCTTACATAACCCTTATTTCCACCCTCTCTTTGCGTGGTTGACTACGGTTGCTTTGGAAAGACCAGAAAGAAAAGAATAGACCAAAATTGATATCAAAAGATATACTAACGCTATGGATTAGTAAATATGGCATCGAAGCGATGCCGACCCGCCGGTCTCTTGAGAACTGGCTTGAAGAACATAAGGATGAATTCATCCAAGCCAGGGCACAACGAGCCCGCAAACAATCGACTCCAGTTCGCCGTGTCCAAGCTGCAAGCCACGCTGCGGGCGCTACGGGATCCGGAGTAGAAACTCCGGCTGCCCGCCATCCAGCCTCGAGCCCTCGTATAAACCGACCTGTGGCGTCTGCAGCCAACGATGGGATATTCCGAAGGGCGATTCGGCGCGTTCGTCGCACTGTAGATCGAATCTTAAACCGAGCCGTTGACGTCCTAGAGGAGACCATACCTGGTGGGCCGGCTCACATACCCCATATACATTATCGGCATAGTGAATACCTCGAACACATAGCACAACGCGTCCCCCTCGACCGTCTAAATCAGCCGACCGCGGAACCTACCCAAGTCAGACCGATAATGCCACCCCTAGACCCCCGCTTCTTTCACCCGAACGGACAATTACAATCTGTTTACAAGTACCTCACCGCCCAGATCCCGCTCCCCCAACAGTGGGTTAAATGGGCCCTGAATAATGGTATCAAGACTGTTCCTGGACGAGGAGATCTTCGACATGTTGGAACGTACGTAGCGGACGATACTTTTGACTACGACGCGCTTTATCAAGCCGTTCATCGCGGACACTTTAAAACTGGGCGAATAGAGATCGATTACCACTTAGATCATTGGTCAGGGGTCGAAGGACGGAGAGATGATATGGTTGTGGACTTGGAGCTGCCTGAGTTCCGTGCCTCGCCGGAGCCAGAGTCATCGAACGGGTCACTTCGTGGATTACCAAGTACGGCTGGGCCTGAGCCTGAGCCTGAGCTTGAGCTTGAGCCCGAGCCTGAGCTTCAGCCCGAGCCCGAGCCGTCCCGCTCCACGTACTGTCTCCCAGATAACTTCTCTGATACGACAGATTACTCTACGACGCAGGCTGCGACTTCAGATGCCGCGGATGAAGATCGCTAGGCGATATGAAACGAGCCAGATTTGTGGAGTCATTGTGATATGCCAGTATATCCTACTTCGACCGATCCGACCTCTCTCTAAACAAGGCGGCGGCAAAGGCTATCCCGAGTAAGGCCTTTGCAGCCGTCGTCTGCCTCTGTCCCCGTCGATGGTCTATAATATATAAGATACGAATAGAGGAAAAGGACTCGCTTATATATTTACAGGTTGAAAGTGGAAGCGTATAGATCCACTTTTACTCCTATTTGTGATACCCTACGCAGGGCTGGCAGCTAATTGCCAACGCGACTTCAACGTTCGCGCTACGGGATACAAGAGGTTACAATTCGGCATGGTTCTACGTATAATATACGCCGTCATCCAGAAACCGAAAGAGTGACAATTGATACGGAGACACAATTGCCGTGCTTGAGATATGCCAGCAAAGAAGGAACTTCTCCCTTCCCAGCAAACAATTACGACTCCGACTATATGGAGATATATATACCTGAACGGTAATCCGGAACGGATTACTTCATTATGAAGCTAATCCCTTATACCGAGATTGGAGGCTAAGATTATATTATCTTGCTAACAGCTATTGACTTAACGGTTTCATAGCTGGCTACCCAATTTATACCTTTCTGATATATACTTCTTCTACACCTATCTAAGGCATCGTTAGATGTTGTCATCTCTTAGAGGGAAGGAGAAAAAGAAGAAAGGACGAGAAGCAACTTCTTCCCGTCCATCGGACCTCGCGGTCGGCCCTGAGATATAGGCCAGAGAGGATATGCTTGCGTTACATACAAGACCAAATAACAAAACAGGATAAAACAAACGACGGTAATAGCTGACGAATAGGGATGAGGTTCCTGGGGGAATCTCATCGATGCGATTATAAACAAAACTCAGAGAGTAAAGAAACACGTCCATAGGTTTCCCACCGCAGCGGGGAATAGTAAACGGACTTCCACCTGGAAAGGTGAGGGTGATGGCACTGGGAATAAAAACCTGTGCTGAGATCCTATATATATTAATTGAGTTGATTCTCTCTGTTCTCCCTCTCGGGCTTTATTTTATCTTAGTTTCCTTTTTCCTAACAATACCCTGATCGATAGCCGTCATATGCGCCATCCCGCCACATCATTTTTACATTGTGTAACCAGCCGCCTATGCTCCTTGTAATTACAGGGAATTTAGTGACTTTTAGGCGCTGATACTATAGAGGCTTTAGCGCATTATTATAGTGAGTAGGTAATTTCCAAGGATTATTTCTATTCATTTCATATCTTGTAATAGTCACTGAACTTCCTGTAATTTATTAGGGATTAACGGTAAAATACAGTGCCTAGACAGTGTAGGTATTGACTTGTCGATACGGTTTAAAACAATTTGGCGGAATGGCGGATGTTACGGCTATCGACCTTCGCCAAAAAACTACATTTTCAAATGCAGTATGATGAAGGAGAAACGACTGATGATAGAAATTATGTCTCTGCGAGACTCATATGAACGATGGTAAATGCACGACATTTGATGGATACATAGAGAAGACAACTCGGCCGATGCAATAGCGAAATCTAATATCAACAAAGCGCCGAGGACATCCATCGAGACGAACTCCCTGACGATGAGATTACAGAGGTGGGTGAACGAGACACAAACTAAACACCAATTAGAAGACTACCATCACCCCTTGTACTTCGTAAGACAAAATAGACACCTATAGAACGAATAGACCGAGAAGCTACTGCAGAACTTCTCGAGAAAGACTGAGTGCCATGCCACGACCAGCTTGACAAGAAGATAGAAGAGCTATTGGAAGACGTCAAGCTAGAGGAGCGAGGGGAGGTAATTGAGGAGTCGATTTACAGCATGTTGGGGGTTATGAAAGCCCAATTGACAA
The DNA here is from genome assembly GCA_022695765.1 of Annulohypoxylon moriforme. Lineage (NCBI taxonomy): Eukaryota > Fungi > Ascomycota > Sordariomycetes > Xylariales > Hypoxylaceae > Annulohypoxylon > Annulohypoxylon moriforme. The sequence goes on along the minus strand of MU403094.1, from coordinate 262,183 downwards.
AAACAACCACTTTTGCCCATACCCGGAGCTGAGTCTTCATCATATTCCCATACTCGAACCCTGAAAACATATCGCATAGATAGCAATATATCAATTCCGCTGTAGACAACCCATAACCACACAAGTGTGGATTCACAAAAAGGTGCATGCTCTCTCCCCATACTCAGACATTCAATAATCCAACCCATACCCACTCTCCTTCCTCTGCCTGGCCCTAGGTAATAAGCCCACCCTTTTCCCAAGCGGCCTCGCTACGAACCTAACACCTACACGCTCATCGCTAGGCCTCCCCTCAAGCCCATCGACCCATACCTCGCCGCTTAGCAGACCCGCGGTGCGGATACGTGTTCGCAGGGCATCGTTATCCTTCGTTGAACCTTTGCTACTTTTATTACTATTATGATGGTGTTGTAGTTGGTTGTGCTGTACTACTCTCCTGCTGCTATTGCTAGTAGTACTAGTTCCAAAAAGAGATTGGCCGTTGCGGTTATAGTTGCGGGACCGCTCGGCCGCGATGTACGTCGGTGCCAGATGCGCGACTTGGCTAATGTGAAAACCACGTTGTCTTGGCAGCGGGGTGGTGGTGCTTGTGTTCCCTTCGGAGCTATCGAATGCCGTCGCCGTCCCGCTACTATTAGAAGTAATTTCTTCCACGTCGACGTTAGTATAGGACTCATCGAAGGGATCGACGTAACAGGATTTGCGTTTTGCCCTTGTTGGTGTTGGATGCATGGGCTCGCTTTCAACGTTTGCTGGGAGAGGAGGGCTTCCTTCTTCGACCTGTTCTTGCTCTGCCGGACTTCGAAAAATTCCAGGGTCTTCATGGGGAAATTCGTCTCGATGGTCTTGTTGGAAGGCGATGTTATCCTCCAAGATATCTAACTGTGATCGTTCTACTCTGTTCGGGGGATACATGACCGCGCCCGCACGGCTCAGGAAATTACATATCCGGTTTCGTATTCTGCATATTTGACGATGAATGTGTGATTGCAAACTTGGATCTCTCTGTGACTTTGATGAACGTTCTCTAGGTCGGAAAGGGGGCGAGCAACTCGTTGCCTTCCGGGTTGTTATCCTAGTTACCTTTAGGTTGCGACTCCGAGCACGATTCCGAGCAACTCTCCTTGCTTGAATGAACCGGTCCTTATTCTCTTCCAGCCACGAAGCGAAGATATCTTGAGGTGGCACGGCGTCGGGCCCATGCTGTTCTCGATGTTCTATAAGCTGTTCAACAGCGGCAATAACAGTCTTTTCATGTGAATAGTCAGGCCAAACAATTCTCTCTTCTGAAGTTGCGTCATCTATAGGGGTGGGCTTACGGAGAAGGGGAGATTTTCCCCTGTTGGGGTAAGTAGCTTGGTTCATGAAGGGACATGGGTTGGGGAAGATAAGGGGAAGTGGGAAGGGAAGAATATTGTAAAGACCGAGAAAAATGACGATAGTAGATCCATTTTATAGAGTGATCTCTGCTCCGGGATTATGAGAGTGTAAGGATCTTGATTGTTTCCTAATGATATGTGAATAGAAAGCTAGTAATAATAAGAACCTGAAGGATAAAATTTTTGAGACATGCACTCCGTGAATCACGGCTTTATGTTGGCGCTACAAAGGACGACACTTCATCGAAGAATATTCACTCTTGGCCATCTATTATGAAAGTTATCCGAAGAACTCACTTTTCCAGTCTATTCATATGCGCTAGTCATAAAGGGTATCTCCAATATGTCAGAAAGAGGTAACGTACATTGAAACCAGCCAAATTCCGATTCCGTTTTCGCCTTAGTAAACACTACCTCTAATACTCTTGTCCTCGCGCTCGGCCTTGTCGATATCTTCAGCCTCATCGCCTCCATCGGATCCCTGGTCGGAATTGTTCGGCGCATCACCAAGCTTATTAGCGTGCGCGTGTCGTGTAGCCGACGGATCCCTGCCATTAAGCAACGACCTTTCACCATTTCTAACTCGCGCGACTTTAGCAGCTAGACGTTCACGGGCATCATTCTCTGAGAATTCCTCCTCACTAGCGTGTCCCGATAGCGTGCCGCCGAAGTCGCGCCCAGTATGTAAAAACGTCGACTTCTGTGGAGTCTTGAGCGCGTTTCGAAGCCGGTCCTCGATTGTAATATATGAAGGAGTTCCGTCCGGCGAGGAAACAACCTCTTCCTGGGCCTTAGTTACGTCGATGTGAGGTGTGACTCTAGCTCGAGGATCATCCGAGTCGTCGTCAGAATTGTTGGGTCCCTGAACCCTCTTAGCTGGGGTACGGCGACTAGCTATAGTGCCATTAACCTCGGGAGTAACATGAGTATGTCCGTTCTTGGCGCTGTCCTCATCTTGCTGTCGTAACTCTGCTAGGTCGTGTCTTATTTTGAAGTCCTTCCCATGGTTACAACCTTGAGGGCAACCGCCCCATCGGCGTGGTGCAATCGGAGTGCTGTTCTGCCTCTCTATCTTGCTTAGTTCCTTCTTCTTTCCGGTATCAGTTAGTTCCTTGTCCTCTTTTGCCTTCAGGGCTGCTCTCTCACGGCGTAGTTCCGACCACGTCCTAAGCTTATTCTCGAGATCGTATTTGCCGCTGTCCAGCTGCTTCTTCATGATGAGAAACTCGCAGTGGTTAACATTGCGTAGATCCTCGAAGTATTCGACAGAGAAGTGGTACCACTTCATCAAGAAGACTCGAGACATGAGACCATGGGTAACTAATTTATTGTTAGACTGGGAAACTTGGGTGGAGACAAGGAAATGGGCTCATGATCTTATTACGCACCTAGGACGCAGACACTGGGGAAATCGTCTTCCCCGAACTGACGCCACAGGCTCTCGTTGAACCCTGACACACGGTCATAAGCGTCGGCGGCACTTTCACCGTTGGGAATACGATAGAAGAAGTGTCCATAATCAGCACGCTCTTGCCACATGCGTTCCATCTCGGCACTACATGGCTGAAAGTTTCCAAAATCTTGTTCTCGCAGCCGTGGCTCCTCGTATACCTTCATGTTTCTACGCTTGAAAGGTGAAGGGTCAGGATCGTCGGATGTAAGGGTCTCTAGAATCCCTTCGGTAGTCTCTCTCGTTCGTCGGTACGGTGAGGTATAAAACTGGAGGGTGTCGTCTGGTCGGAGCATGGCTCGTAGCCGGCGGCCAGCGTCACGTGCTTGCTGCCATCCCTCCTGAGTCAACTTGACTCTGTGGTCAGGGATGGTTTGGTGAATCTCTCGATTCTCTGTTATATGTATTTGTAAGCCTCTAGACTTGGAGTTTCGGTGAGGAGTTGACTAATGACGTACTATTTCCCTCAGACTGAGCATGTCTGATCAATATTATAAGCCTTGGGCGCCCCATGATTAAAGCCCAAACTAGATCTTAGAGATCTTTCCCTACAAAGCGCCTACGATGGCGCAATATTCTGGAGAGCGAGGCAAGGCGGATTTCGTTAGATTGTGTGCTAACGAAGTTCGGGGGAGATCGAGTTTCGAGGTACGGGAGCTTGTCGATTTTTGACTGAGCTGAAAGCACCAGAAATGTTCTGTGGCAAACTGAGCAAGTCACTCGATCGAGGACGTCAGAAGACTGTGGGGTACAGTTAGATAAAATATAAGTTTGACCCGTCCTGATGACTAGGAAGGGGAGTGATTCCAAATCAGAAATAGATAAGACACTCGTATTTAAAGTATTTTAGATTATATAGCTCTTTACGGACTATCAGGCTGATCAAGGCAGTGCCTAGGTGCGGTATAAAGTGATATAAAGTACGGCAAACACGTTGCAGGCGTTGCGTTGTACAAACGACTTTCAGATGATATATATGTATTGGTGTGTATTGGTGTGTATTGGAGAGTATCGATAGTATTGGAGAATATTGGAAATGTATTGGATGTTATGATTTTACCGGATGACAAAAATGGTTAATTCTTGGAAGTAGGGCAGGCAGCGGGCAGGTAGCGGGCAGGTAGGGGTCGACTAGGATGTTTTATCGCTGCAACTATGTTGGGCTTTTTGTTTCACTCCTGCCAACCAAATTCCATGTGCTCATTTGCCTGTGCCGAATTGTCGGGGTTCCCTTGCTAGCCATGCGTCAAAGAAAGCCTAAAATGTGAAGTCCTCTGTAAACTCTCCCCTCTGATTGGCCCCAAGTAACTTTCCCATCTGGCCGACCCCCTCCAACCGATTTCGGCTCCAGCGTTGGGCTGCACTTGGATCTACCTTTCTAGCGTAACGCTGCAGGGACAACCCGGGGTTCCTTAAGGTTATTATCCCCTACAGTAGGTACATCCGGTGAGATGTGGCGTTCCAATAGGATTCAATTATTTGATCCACTTTAATTTTTCTCTCGCAGCCTCATCATCGTCATCATCATAATCATCTGAACTCTCTTTCTAATTTGCAGCCTTGCATCAAACACACTTGTCGCACGAATTTTCGCAACGGCTAACAATCAATAAGGGATCGACGCATCTCATCCTTCGCGCAATTAGACCCCATCGCAACGCTTCTAGAAGCATCTAAGATCATCCCTTTTCGAACCACTACCTCTCGCCATCACGAAAAAGGCCATCGTGTCACGCCATCAACATACGACCACGTACTTCGAATCGCGAGAGCCTCCCCCAACGTCCCAACTCCCAACGCAGAAACAACGACTCACTAGTACACCTCGCTACCACCTACGCGGGTAGGTGAACGGAAAGAATAGGGGTTAGCGCCGAGTCCACAGCTCAGCTCAGCTGTCATCCTGACGTGGATAAGCCGCCGATACCTACCTACGTACATCCATCCATCCATACATACGGCACCTAGGTGTCCAGGCAACCAGGCAGGGAAATAGATCCGCCTCCTAGCCTACCGCAGCCTCGACCGTAGCCTCACCATCCACCAAATCATCCCATCCCGCCGTATCCCGACCCATCTCATCTCGGCTCACCTCACAACACCATGTCCGGCGAAGGCCCCGAAAGCATCCCCACCTCCGCAGACCCGCGCTCCAAACGCCCAACCAAAAAACGCGCCCTAACGCCCCTCTCCGCGCAAGCGCGCGAAGTCGAAGTCCTCTTCGCGAAACCCGACCAAGAGATCCGGATCCCAGACTCCTCCCTCTCCTCCAGCAAGAAACGCGCTCTTCCACCCCCCCCCGAAATCGTTACGAATGTGCAGGGCTCGAGCGCGGGAGCCGGGTCGGGTGAGTTCCACGTGTACAAGGCGAGTCGGAGGCGGGAGTACGAGAGGCTGCGGCGGATGGATGAGGAGGTGAGTGAGGAGCGGGAGAAGGAGGTTTTTGAGAAGACGAAGGAGGAGAGGGAGAGGAAGGATGATGAGAAGACGAGGAAGAATCGGGAGAAGAGGGAGAAGGCTAAGGCGAGGAAGGCGAAGGGGAAGAATGGAGGAGAGAATAAAAGTGGTGGTGGGGAGGCTGGAAAGGCACTTGGTGCTGCTCCCGCGCCAACGAAGGGTGTAAAGGCTAGGATTGATCTGAAGAGGGACAAGGTGGACGAGACGGAGAAGACAGCCGAAGCTGAAGCCACCATGACAGGAGACCCATCGCCGGTGGAAGAAGAGAAAGGCATTGTCATTGAAGAGGACTAAAGGATTGGAATTAATACCTAGTGATACCCACTAATTCATAGTCTATTCGGCATGGAAAACATAGCAGGAACGAGAGGCATACTTTGACAACGGAGTTAAAAGGTTGATCGAATGGGCATCCGATGTTAATAATTTGTCAACACTACTGTATTCTGAATATTGTAGCACCATATGTAATTACAAAAGAGCATATAAACTTGCAAAAGGTATCATAAAATTACCTAAACCGACTGTGAAACCAAGTGATATCGCTTTCATCAAACCCTTACCTACCTATCAGTAAGAAGCAAAAGCAAAACAAAAGAACATGTTCAGGTCCTGGACTCCTTTATAGGAAATTTGAACATCTCATCAGGGACTCACGGCTGGGAAGAAAAACAACCCCTGAACCAGCCGTCCCTTAAAGTCATTTCTAAATGATGAATAAAAAAAGGAGCTACCCTGGTTCGCTTTTCCTCCAACAAAATCTCTCTCTATCGAACATCCCAATGTGAGCCGTGAAGTCATCATGAATGCTAGCAGAGGGATATATGAGCCGCCGTCGATTGATTGCCGGCCTGCTTTTTTTGTACAAATTCCTCCTAGTAAGTAGTAAAGCATCGCCTATCCCGTAAAAAAACCCGATTGTCAACCCTGGCGTCTTGAGCCTTGCCCTACCTGTCATAGTAGTACATGCGCCAACTGAACAGAAAATACAAATGATTTTTTAAAATAATCTCCATCCTCGACCGCCCGACGATGCATTCGTGGTATACAACGCTGTCCTTTTTAAAAAGCTCTATCTCCTGGGAACGCCGTACAGATGCACTTATCATGTCTTAAAAAGCACCCATTTGCTATTGACTGATCGCCGTATCATCAGGCTGATCAGAAGAACTTAGACATCGCGGTACTGAGGTCGACGAAATCGACAGGCTTCGTAACGTAATCGTTGAAGCCTGCAGCAGCGCACTTCTCTTGGACGTCTGACATAACATTTGCCGACAGGGCGATGATAGGCAACTTGCGTAGGTTAGCCTGCTCCTCCCATTGTCGAATTTCTCGGCAAGCTTGATAACCATCCTTCCGAGGCATATGAAGATCGCACTATCACAGCAACGTTAGCCCGCCACTATAGTGGTGATAATTGTAGACTCTTGACTTACCAGTATTAGAGAGTAGTAATAAGGGGGGTGCGCGAACACCTTCTCGGTGCACTCTACACCATCTGCGGCGATTTCTGCCTCGATGCCTACCTTCCTTAGATACCTAACCAACACCTTCTGGTTGACCGGGTTGTCCTCAACGAGGAGAACCTTGTATCCCTTGTTTCCGATTCGCTTCTCTACATCGAGGTAGCTTTGTTTTTGATTTTCAACCATTTGTGCAGCGCTGGAACGGTTTAAGTCAACGCTGAGGTCACGTTCTCTTCCAGGATCGAAAATCACTGCGAATCGAGATGGTTTTACTGGCTTATAAACGAACATTATTCGCTTTTCTGCCAGAAGTTGTTGGTGTTCGGCATCTGACGCTAGCCTAAGAACGGCTTGCCTCTGTACAGAGTCCGTTAAGACAAGTACTGACGTCTTACCGCCAGAGCTTGCGATTATCATATCAACGACTCCTACGATCTCTTCAGCTGAAGGAAGATTTAGAACGATATGAGTGAAAGTGACAGATTCGTGCCCTCCGATCACCTCTTCAGCTTCCGACACGCTTGCCATCGCTGTAATCTGATGCGGCACATCTTTTGGTAATGTCATTTCGATATGTTTCGTCGTCGCCTCTCTGCTATAATTCTGAGGGCATATTATGAGGATTGAATACATTGGCGGTCGGAATTGTATTAATTCTGTCGGGAATTTTGTCCCATCTGGAGTAGGCATCATTTGGGGCGACATCTTCCCAGAAGGCATCTCGAGTTTCATCTGGGAAATGTCTTGCCCGCTGGCCTTTGCGGCTTCGCTGAAGTGTGATAGGCCAACATTGACAGATGAGACTGAGGATCGTATAGTATCCTGAGTACGGATGGAGCGAAGTGAAGGGTCCGAACTACCAGACGACTCCAGTGCCGGTGATGCAACATCCACATCCGAGCTGGGACTAGCAGTGGAGACAGAATCCATCGTCCTGTGAAGCAGAAGTGGTTTGATAGCATGCATCGGTTTGCCTTCTGTCGGAGATCGCATAGACGCTGTCATTGGCGGGGTACTAATGACACTCGGATGGTCCTCGGAGCTCGGTAGACCAAATTTAGCAGTAAATGTGAATGTTGATCCCTTCCCAGGCACAGCAGTGCCATCCATTCTTCCTCCATGTAGTTCCACAAGCTGTCTTGAAATCACGAGACCTAGTCCACTGCCACCATGCTGGCGAGTGCTGCTCCCATCGATCTGACTAAACGGTTTAAATATGAGTTCTGCTTCTTCTTTGCTAAAACCTCGTCCGGTATCGATGACCGAAAACTCTAGCATTATTTGGTGCTCGCCAAGCTCGAGGGCGTCGCACGCGTAGACTCTACACCGACTGAAGACCTCTCCCACGGTGGTAAACTTGATAGCATTGCCAATAACGTTGAGAAGTACCTGTCGAATTCGCACCTTGTCACCTTTCACCCAAGATGGTACGTTTTCCTCAACAATATAGTTAAGCTCGAGCCGCTTAGCAATTGCCATTGTTGACACCAGTTCGTTAACATCTTCGATAAGGGATCGAGTGTGAAACCACTCGAAATTGAGTTTCATCATGCCGGCGTCGACCTTGGATAAATCTAAAATGTCATTTATAATCATGAGAAGGCTGTTGGCGCTGGTCTGGATTGTGTTTGTGTAATCTCTTTGCTCTTCGTTCAGTATTGTGTCCTGTAAAAAGCTCACCATCCCGGATATGCCGATTAGCGGTGTACGAATCTCGTGAGACATATTGCTCAAGAATCTACCCTTCGATTCCATTGCCTCTTTGAGCTTCCCCTCTAGCAGCTTGTGGTCGTTGATATCGGTCGCCGAGCCAAAGTAGGAGCTTGCACCGCTGCCAAAAACAACGTCATCGATCTCCACGCATCGTATTAAATGCCACCGGTACTCGCCAGATTTCGATCTGAGTCGTACCTCGGTGGTATAAGAAAGTCGGCCATTGCTATCTGTTGCAACTTTGAGAATACCCTGCCTAAATAGTTCGCCGATATCCGCCGTGACAAAATCGCGTGCCGAGGCAGAATTCTTACTTCGATATAACGCTCCTGCTTGTCTGTCGGACGTGCCTGAAAGTAGCGATTTGATCCCAGTCGATGTAGGGTCCTGGGTGGAGATATCGACTTTCTTCTCCTCGCTGGGGTGCGCCGCCGCCGTGCGCTCTACCGGCAGTCGGCATTTCGCTAGGTCATCTGGATGCACAAAGTCTATGAAACCTAGTCCTAATGCATCCTCATCGCTCTGGCCTGTGTACGATAGCCACTGCTCGTTTGCAAATGTTATCCCATCGTTTTCGGTCGCAGTAAATATTATCTGAGGAATCAGGTTTGCAAGCAAACGATGCTTTGCTTCTGATATTTCAATCTCTTCTTGTCGGAGAGCCATTAACTCGGCAACCTTCTGGTCGTGAATATCCATGTATGAGCCAATAAACTGGACTATAACACCTCGCTTATCTCTCGAAGCTACCGCACGTGCCTGATGCCATCGGTATGCACCGTCGAAGCGGCGGAGACGAACGGACTGAGCGAACTGATCACCGGATCGGAGAGAATGACCCCAAGCACGCATGTACTCCTCGCGATCTTCGGGGTGTAGACTTCCCCAAGGGTCTGCAACTAAATCTGCAAGAGTTTGGCCCCTATAAGTTAAGTACCTACTATTGACCCAAACAATTTCCCCATGTACTGGCAACGCGACAAATACGTGTACTGGTAATAAATCAAGCATAAGTCCCTTTAGGCGGTCTGAAGGTGGAAGCATAGTGACTTGTGGTGCAGACGCAGATCCAGGTCGAATCGGCGTTGGAGGCTGCGATGTAGGTTTTGTAAGAAGGGAAGTGCTAGGAGGCAACGACTGGAATGATGATGAGAAGTCACCTCCGTATGAATGTAATAAGGTATGCTTGTGGCCACCTGACTGCATACTCTGGTTAGACAAACGTCTCCGACCATCATCGTCTTGTCGGGACTGTTGGTTCTCAACTCCAGTGTTTATATCCGAAGAGTCTTTCGACGCAGGTCTTTGTTTCGATATCTGGTTAATAGTTGCTTCGTCAAAAACACCACTATTACGAATGATATCTGGGCCTTCAGTATCCTTGATGATTGAACTAAGATCCTGTTGGTGATGTAGGAGACTTCCTGATCGCCTCAGTTGCTTAGCCATTGTAAGCCCGCTTTCTTTCGTACCTGTTCTAGAAGTTCGTTGGGCCGTCACTTCTGCAGAAAGGTTTCCGCCTCTGGGGACCGAGCTAAAGTAGCTGTCACCTCCCGGCTGGCTAGGGCTAGCACCGGTAGTTCGCCTCTCAACAACGAGTCCAAACGAATTAGATTCCCAAAGCGGTGTCCCGCTAGGAGAGGCATTGATGCTTCGAGATGGGCCAGAATATTCGCTGGGGCTGGTGAGACTTCCGGTGACCGAACGTTGGGACACGTCCTCTGGCGAGACGGCATTGAGACGAGCGAGTATGATAGGGTCTGTTACCGGTCGTCCATCAGGGCCAATAGCACCAAAGCCACTCGTAGACGGTCTTTTCCGATGAATACCCATGACTTCTGTCTCGAGATTTGAATAGTGTCGACAAAGGGAAAAAGTTGCTGCTAAATGGGGTGCGAGGTGTTCGAGCGAGTGGCGCAGATTGGCGGGATATGGTATGATCGGGGTTAAGATCGACAAGATCGCAATAGGCAAATTTTTGTTCTTCTTGGCTAATTCTTCGGTAGATGGACGCTCATGCAACATCGCAGAATTTACAATTGGCTCCTGGTGGCTCCGTTGAGAAGCCTTCTGTTCCAACGCTGAGGGATCTAACTTAAACTTTTGAGGCGGCTTCGATAGGAGGACATGGTTCAGGGGTATATGGAGGACAGTCCAAGAATTATCAACACCAATAGTCTCAGGCGGTTGAGTTGATGTGTAATCATGAGGACTCGGCCCAGGATTGAACGACTCTTCATCGACCACGGCATCTGTGAAGAAGGGGTTTTCCGAGGGATCGGCTCGAACGGCTGGTGAAGGTGCCGGCGATTGGGACCACGGGGACGGGGGTGCTTGTTCGTACTCCTCGTATTTCGGGGTCGGAGGTCGAGGTAGAATGTCGTCGAAGGCCGAAAACAAACTGGGTATTTTCTTATCTACCGACAGTGATTTCCTATTTCGACTCAGAGATCGTGGTGCACCCGCACTTGCTAGTAACGAGGATAGCTTCGTCTGGGACTCGGATCTAATAAATTTGCTCGATAGCTGTTTTCTGTGGTCTTCTGTTGGGACAGGCTTCGTTATTTTAGGCTGTTGCTGTTTCTCCTCAGAATTTGGGTCGAGATAAGGGTATGTGCGAGTTAAAGCTATCACTTTTCCTCGCTCGACAACACGGGTGATGCCATCATGATCAATAAGCGGGTCAGCTTCAAAGTCAAGGCCCTGCAATACCTGAAGAAGACGGCCTTTAATCTCCTTCTTCGGCTCCAACTTGGCCTCCCATGTCGGGACGGGCTGCTGCTCTTCGATGGCATCATGCTCTTCAAGTGTCTGCCTATTTAACGCCGGGTGAGGCGAGGCCGGGTTTAATTTGTCTGTTCCCGGATAATAGCTCTTACTCCTTTGAACCAAGCCAGGCCGTTGGACGTTTAAGGAGGTCGGCCCCTCCGTATCTACTTCCCGGTTTCCCTTCTGATCTTCGTACGTGGTGAAGGAATGTCGGCTCTGTATCACCGGCCGTGTGGGTTTATCACCCTTATTAGGATCCTCTGAACTCGATCTAGGTTCGGGTTGATCACCTTCACTACAGGCGGCAGTCCCTTTCGCGAGGTATCCCATGCTCAAATCATCTTCCTCTAGAGCGTTATAAGTAGCCTTCTGTCCCCAAGGTACGTTCTCAACATCTGTTGGGTCAGCTGGCACAGAAAGTGTTACCCTCTCGGCTTTAAAATTATCAGTCATAATCTGGACAACGGTATTCCACCATGCCTCCAAGCCAGGCTCGGCTGATAGCATTAACGTTAAATCATAAAGACTAGGTGTGGGGAAGTCGAGATTCGACGGTTTGGTAGACACGCCGGCAGGTAAGAATGTCATGGCCGATGCGGGGGTTGACGGATCGGATCTAAGTTGATCTTGCAGCACGAACCCACCAAATTGTGCGCCAGCCGAGCTGACGACTCCGGTCGGAGGTTGTTGGTTAAGAACATGCTGCAAGTATGTCGCGGAAAAATTGGGGGTGGTCATGCGTGGAAAGGGGTAGGACGGTGTCCGAGCCGAAAAGCCCGGGGTCATACCACCGCGAACTGTCCTGTTAGATTCAGTTGAGGCGGTCGGGATATCCGAGTCAGTCGTCGGGGACGGCGTGGTACTAGATTCTTCTTTTATAGGCGATACGCGCGTCTCCTCTGACGCATTTCGCGTAGGCGACGGAGGGCTTCGAACGGCTTGTTCTCGACGTTCCATTTCCTTAGCTAGCTGTGCCCGGTACTCGTTAATAGACAGTTTGCTATCTATGATTTCCGGCGAATCTCCTGCAATGCTAACTTCTTTAGTTTTTCTCCTTGCACCCGAGCCAGCTCCTGTCGTTCCTCTCCGTGATTCATGCTTTTCCAATTGCACATCTCTAGCGACGGGAGGGGTTATCCCAACACCGATCGCGTCCAAGCCACCACCCTTCAAATTTACGTGATTTACGCTTGAAGATGCGAGAGTCAGCCAGGGTGCATCAGGATTCGTCGGCCCTACCGCGTTGCCTGGCAGGTTTCGCATGGGATCGAAAAAGTCTTCAGAGAAACTAGTCCGGGGAGGACTACTCTGTTTCTCGGTATTCAATGGTTGAAAAGTAGTTGGGTCATGGCCGGGGGAATAGGAGGGCGTTGCGGTGTTGGGGTTACGTGGTTCGTCCGGTCCTGAGTAGTGGTGATGAGATGGCATTCCTCATTCACGGCGCCCCCATGCGGCAAAGTCGGGGACGAATCTCACTGCGTGCTCGTGATCTCGGCATTCGCATTCGTTTAATTCCTATGGATTATGGGATTTATGGGATTTATCGTCGCTGTAGAGAGATATTAGAGTATACGGACTATACAAAGCGAGCATACGACCGTGGAGAGGTGTGTTGAATTGCCGTATGTTGGTTGGGTGACAGTGAGGAATAAGGATGGTGGTGATTCTTTTTCGGCTAGGAACAGTTCAAAACCGGTAAGTGGCATCGTCTTGTGTCGATTGCAAGGCTCATCGCTAGCGGTCGGTTGGGTCACTACCTACGTCAGACAGTGCCCCTAGTGGCAGTTTGATACGGACTAGTTGCGACTCGGGTACATCCGTAGGCTGTAGGCTGGAGCACTTGAGCTGACCCCTAAAAGCTTTTGGAATCGAATAGGTACGGTAATGTATCTTTAGGTACACGTTCGATGTACGTAAGCAGAGGCGATGATGATTATTCGGGTTCCCTCTGTTTGTTCTATCGCCCTCCTTTTTTTCCCTATTTTTTCCCTTTAATTTTATATATTATCTATTTCAGGTTGTAAAAATAGGTAGGGTACGAAGGGTACGGAGGGTACGAAAGTGTATGACAGGTCAACAAGCAAATTATTAGCAGCAAGTAATAATCATGATCTACCATTACCACTGGCAGCACTGGCTAAAACAGAACAAGAAAACGTCAGGCGGAAAAGGGAAAAGGGAAAAGGGAAAGGAAGAGCATAAAAGTTGCATCGGTACATCAATACAGCGGGTACGCTAAAAAATTAAAAAGGGCAGGAAAGAGCAACATTGGCTAGTGGTGGTAGGGAATAGGGCAGTAGGGGACATGGCAGGTGGGTTTTCTGTCCACGTTGATAATTGCATCTGCTTAGACTGCTTAGACTGCTTAGACTTTCCCTGGATCCTCTCTAACCTAATCGAAGCCAATCAAGGAAAGGCCTAAGGAAGTAACTAGGTAGAGAACGATGGTTACGATGGGCTGCGATGGTAATCTGTTTTTTCCCCCGCCCAGCCGAAGTGTGAGTAGTGGAAGTAGTGGGAGTAGCGCGAGCCAGTTCCTTCCAACTTCTGCATACTATGTACATGCCACCATACCGTACATACCACCATGCTACCTACGGTACATGCGCTGTACCCAGCATCCAAGCAATTCAGCATACCTTGATCTTCAATTCTTCATTTACAGCCCACAGCCCACAACAACCCACGAACCCACAAAGCTCCCGAACCCTGGAAGAGACAAACACGATTTCCATTTAACCACTTGACAACCACACCCACTCCTAGTTACCATCTCTCCCACCTTCTTCTCAGCTAGACACTAAACTAGCCCTCCGCATTCTCATATGACTTCGCCTTGTCACGAACTCGCTAGCTGCCAAGTTGCGTTACCGAAAAAAAGTCCGAGAGGTGTGTGGTATTGGTGTTTCTGGTGTTAGTGGTTGTGTTGGTGGTATCGTAGTATCAAGACCTTTATTTATAACCTGCGCGCACGGGGGGAGAGTACGAATACATCATATATCGAACAGGGTCCGAAAGTCCCGTCATAATATATCTATTTTATATATTATTATATTATCGTTGTTATTATTGTCAAATTTTATCATTAGAATACTTGAGGTACTTCGGTATTGCATTGGAAAATCAACACACCGCGTACCAAGCGTTAACGCAGTATTATGTCATCGAAGCCGGGGAAGGAGAAAAATAAGAGAGAAAAAACTCAAATATAAGACCTTGTCGATAATAAGAGCGGTCAAGCATGAGTAGGTATATAAAAGTCACATACGTAAATAGGGGGTGGGGGTTGGAGAGTTCGCGTTCTTGACCGGACGAATACCTACACGATCTTCCCGACCCCAGCCCTCCTCAAACCTAGCCAATGATCGTAAATATAGCAGATGCAACTAAGAATCAGCTAGTTCTACTGGTGCTTTTTGCGAGCAGATCAGGTCAATGGAGGGATTTAAATCCAATGGCTCTTCGTTGCTGAAACCTCTTTCTAACTCTCTTATATCTTAGACTACATACTACCCAGTAGGTATCCAATCCTACTTAGGATATAAGGTAAAGTACTGTAGTTCGACGCAATGCATGGGAATGAAGAAGCATCTCTGCAACTTTGGTAGCACGAGCCAAGTGCGTCATTGCATTGTGTACGTCATCTTACCTGCATGGATGAGGGATGGAATTTTTATAATTTGTTGCACGGTTACTAGCTGCTAACGGATAAGAATGTCCGATGGGAATTCGCGTTTGAAAAATAACTGTTTAGTTGTTAAACTAGGTATGCCGCGGGAACTATCTCACTTCTCAAGGAACTAAATGTCAAAGCGATGGAATTATGGCGTTGCTGATCCCGAAGGAATAGAGAGAGACCGTTGCGTTGATACCTAAATCTTCCGGATTTCGGGGTTCTACAACGCTGCATAGCGGATTAATGTAGCGATTAGCAACCGATGGACAATACCTAGGTACGAATCAATAACAAGCGCGCTCAGAAATCATGTCATTCACATCCAAGCTTGATGAAGATTAGCATTACCAGCATACACACATTGTTGAACACGGTGTTCATTGGATTACACTATCACAGAAACTTGCTGATGCCCCGAGACTTATACATACCTTACCTTGGTCCTTGGTAAAGCAGCTTACTGTACTCCAAAAGATCGCAAATCGCAGCTTTCAACTCGCAACATTCACCTTTTTTCAAACTCTCAGCTGTTTCACAACTTGTATACAGTATATAATAAAACACCAGCCCATCTACCATTCCAGCGTTTCACAATGACGAAATGTGTGTCAGTTCGCGTGACACCGCAGCCAGCTTCTCGACCTATCAATTGCTGTTGTGAACCGAAGCATTTTTAAATGTTTTTAATGTTCGCAGCCAATAAAAACAAACCGGTAGATAACTTTTAGGGGTTCAGTTACCTAAACCACTCACGCGGGTCATACTAAAGCTCAGGAACCTAAGGGTACTTAGCACACCTGGCAGCTGCTACCTACCCAGTACCTAGATGGGCACTTAGGTGGTATAGAAAACCTTGACAGGAATTAAGGGTCTTTTTTTATTTTTGAACCTATTACAGCCGATCTAGCCAAGGGACTAAAGCAATAAAATCCCATCGATTGATTCTTCAGCGCTTCTTTAGCATTTAGCATAACGAGTCGTCATCTTAGCTCTCGTATAACCCAGGTCTTCGGGATTAAGGCTCAATTTAGAGAAATCGAAATCTTCAATTCCTGATTTCGATCGAGAATTATCTACTTTTGTTGGTATTCGCCCATACGAGAAAGAGATTGAGCTAGCCAAGAAAAGGCAAGAAAAGAATGCGTCGGCTGGTCGGGCATAAGTGACGATATTAAGATGCTCTATCATGTGCCCTAATCCCTGTATTTGGTCCTAATATTAGGATAAATACCAGGGACACGTTCGGTTCCTTGCGCAAGCAAACGACAATCACTTACAACGGACACGCAGCCTTATTCTAAAAGTGTCCTAAAAGAGTCTAACAGGAACAAGGTAGTCCCGGTATGCCCTATAACGATACAAGATTTTCAACCTCGCCGGCCGAGACGTCCCTCTTCTTGCTTATGCCCCGTCAATCTAGGTACCTACCTACCTCCCTAGTCCGCTTCAACATGCAGCCCAGCGGCTAGGAGTGCTATGCGCAATATGCGTACATTGATGGTCACTGCTCCAGGTCCACAGCACCGCATCAATCAGGTTATTATCCACATCCCAATTAAGTACCGAGCACTGAAATGGGTCTTCCCTCGACACGGGACAATGCTTGATGAGGTTAAGAAATGCGCTTAGGGCCGGCCACGGCACCACCACGGGTCCTTTGTGCGACTATCGACTTTTCACGCCCTCTGGCTTCAATATTCGATATATCGTCCACCGACGGGCGGTAAATCATACGATGAATGCCAGAATTGGGATATCCAACTAAGATCATTACGCACGATCTACGTTGTCTCATACCAAGCTCTCGGGTAAGTATTATGGCCACGTTGTTGAGCTGCATCGCTAGAAAATCTAGTGACAGTCCCAGTCGTACAAGCAGGAAGATCGAGATAGGGATACGCCAACTTTGGGACGTCCCCACCAACGCCGGTCCGTGAATGACCTTCCGAGATAGTTACACTACAGCGTACGCGGAGGCGGATATCCATCTTCCATGTGACACGGCATGACACTATTGCACTCGGGTGGCTTGCGCCTTATTAGACTAGGTACATGCAGCTGAGCTGAAGATAGATAGTCTCATATAAACTAGTACTTATCGCCACTGCTAGGATTCCGAAAAGGCAACAAACTCAAACTCGTACGGTGCCATGACTGAATACTTATCTATTCACTCAACCAGCACACGGCCGCCACAACCTCCCTAGCCTCGGGGCGTTCGAAATAATGTTTCTGAGGTAAGAATGAAGTCGTCAGCATGGACGTCCGGCCAAGAATCAGCTTCACTTAGTGGATGATGACTTAATAACAGTGAGGCGAAAACGAACAGCCTCGTGATCCGCCGTCACGCGATCACGATCTAGTTCAGTCAAGCGCAAATCGATTCTTTGTTCTCTCTAGTAAGGACGCTCCATTTCAGTTTAGGCTCATAACGAAGGCCTCATTTTCGTCTCCCCCCCAACCCCGGAAGCCGCAACGCCAGTGCTTGTTTATCTGTGAAGACATCCCCCCCTGTTCCAGGTGCGCATATAAAGGCAGTTGAAGACAAACAGGCCTAGATGTTTAAGCCGGACGATATTCGGGTTTGGTTGGTTATTATTTGCCACGTGGGCCGCAGCTAGCGTTCGGAGCTGTTGGTTTAGAGCTTATGGCTTGCTGGCCTGAAAAGAAGATCGAACCCAGAAGTCCAAATCTGATAAGGGATTGCTCAAAGGTGTAAAGGCGTTGGTATGCATTAGGCCAGTTTCTAGTGAAAGTGAATGCACGGCCATACAATTCGATAGGTAAGGGGGTATGTTGAATGGGAGTTGGAGTTCTGCTCACCCTCCCTCGACTAACTACATACCGACACTCTACCAAATTAATTACCAACTAACTCCCATCGAATACCAATAACCTTATGGAAGATAAGCATACTTACCTATCTTCAAGGATAGAAATAATCAATAAAAAGAAAGAAAAAAACATACAACACTAGGTATTCGCTGGTCGTCACCGACCCAACTACTGATCTAGCGGTATCTGGTTTATCTTAGGAGAGCGGACGGGATCCCGAGTTCCCCAGATCCTGTGGTCGTATGTGATGATTTATAGCCTTAGTAGTATTCATATACTCGAGAAAGGAGAATCGACACAGCTATTCTAAACAACAGCCCCCTTGCGTCTATCTCCGCGCCCAGGATGCACAGAACTGCCGATCAAATGAGATAATCTAGGGAAACATTCACATAGCAAACTTGAAATTTCGGGACAACCGTATGCAGATCTCTTTATGATGCATGGCACAGCATCCTTCTAGTGCATTCATCGCGGCTGCATGCAACCTTAGTATAGCCAGGCAGAGCCGCAGGCGTGGTGTGTACATGTTGTGTGAGGGTATGACGTTCTGTCCTAGGGTCCATCACTTGAGGCTATGGCAAATCATTGGCTTAATCCAACAATGTTGGCATCCAGTATGGAATGTTGCGGCTTTAGAGGAGTCGTGAACTCCTGAGGGAGAATGTTTTATTTGGGGGTGCTTTGGTGTTTATTCTTAGGGAGCACCTAGGTAGGTGGCTTGGGAATTGACATCGAGTTTATGGATATGGAATTTATGTTAAATCCAAGTGTTCTTACCATCGCGAGCCTTGATCGGGGTTTCTATTATTTGGCATCATTGACTTTCCTAGGTAGAAATGATAAGAGAGTCGAAAAATATCTAGGTGCCTAGTATGTACGATGGGCATTCAAGGTGGTGATAAGAAAAATGAAAAAAAAAGAATAAAAAAGGCAAAAAAGCTCAGCTGAAAGATGGAAGCTGTGGTTCTCGAACCCTCGTGAACCGCCATACTTCTTCCGCGTCACCGACGGGAAATCTTTGCAGCCTACGAAAAACCCATCAAGTTCAGGCAGGATTTTTACTGACCTACACTCCCAACCGTTACGTCACGGCGTCCCGGATACACAACAGATTGAGAGGCTCTTTTGGTCCATGCTCTACATAGATATTACTTTGATATATAAACCTTAGTTAGCACATGGTGCATCGGGATTTTTACGTGGTAGGTCACGAGAATTGTTCGTCGCACCGTGCTCATAGTTTCCAATCAAATATTTATTAATGCAATGGATACTCTAATGTCCTCTACCGTATCATTTTATCATGGCTCTCCAAATTTTTCTATTCATTTCTACATTATTTACTGAGACGAACGCTGGGTCTTCTGTATTTCATATCAGGTGAGGGACTAAATCGCAGCCTCACTTAAGGTTACACTAATACATTATCGACTTGAAGGAATTGAGCTGCAGTAAGTTGATCTATGATAGAATGGGCAAGAAATACAATGCTTTGATTTATTATATCAGAACACCATCACATGAAATACATGTCATATCCGTTCTCAGCTACACCGACCATCGAGTTCGAGTACGATGAACTACGTCCTCAATGAGAAAACTTTCCACACACTTATGTGTTAAGATGATCCTGTTGCCCGCCCAACAGTCGTACCTGTATAATGATAATATTTCATTTATGTACAGTTTGAATCTGTGATTATATATGGTGGGTTAACTGGCTACATGAACTGGAGAATTGTCTTGGTTATTATTGAATCACTGCAGTTTGAAAACAACCCTTTTATAAAAGATATAAGTTCAATTATATCATGTCTACTTGAAGGAAATTATATCCTTGAAAGTTCTATATCTTAAACTGTTTCTTCGGTATCCTTTCGTGGTATGTACGACACTGAGGCTTAAACTGAGTAGCTTGAGTTCGTTTCATCAGTCAAGTTCTTTCACACCATCAAAAGATACCACCTATTTAGGCTTGGCGTCTTAGATGAGTATTTCAATGGACACTGCTACCCTAGCCATCAAAGAGCAGAAAAGAACCTCAAGTTGGAATTACCTAGTAGGTAAGGTTTGAAGTTCTCACAACGTTAGAGGGTCCGTCCTTCGTCGTATGCTTGTCAGCCGTGTAGCCCCACATACCCCTTTCTGGGCGTGCTAGGATAAGCTTCCGCTAGTTAGCATCTGACATCTTTGAGACCAATCAGGGCTGGGCATTCATTATAAATAGAGTAGCTACCCCAGAAATTAGTGCTTTTAGGTACCGGATGTGTCATTAATCACCCAATCAAATTCCGCTGATGGAGACATTCTTTGCTCCGCCAACAGCCGACGTGCATTTCTTGTTGCCTTTCCCATTTACCATTTGAATAATCCACATGTTCATCTAAACGTCACCTCATATATTCATTGCTACACATAACCATCCCATTTGATGCGGATATGTACAAACTGCTATTTCTTGGATAGAGGTAGCTATTTGTACTATCCCGTCGTGGGCTTTGACAGCAGAAACCAGGTTACACAGCTACGTTGATCGTAGGGTAGAAATTGGGGTCGACTTTGCCGGTGTCTCTTGGCTCGAATCCGTCGTCATCAACCAAGCTGTGAACACAACATTTAAACATGGCTGACCGGAATCGAAATGACGAGCGAGCACCCCTGCTTGGTGGCACGGGACATAACCGTACTGACGAGAATGGAAATGATGCTGTTCAGGAGGATGATCTCGCCCAACTCGATGATCAGGTTAAAACCTGGAGACGCCGTCGCTGGATATCGCTTTTCGTGAGCGCTTTTCTTATTATCGCCTTTGTCGTAATATTAATTGTATCTGGAGGTAAGTGACCTTGAATGCTCTTTACTCCTGAATCCTTAGTTCCAATGCTCCTACCGTTCTTCGAGACATTCGGGTTCGAGCCTGCCGCTCGCGTTGTCTACTCTGGACACAAGTACTCCTCTAGCCGCGTTTTTGTATCAGGTCGAATTTTATTGTATTACACCACCCGCACTTGCTTCGATGTGAAGGTATAGTCTCGGCATGTACCTAAGGTCGCCCCAGGGTGGTATGCGTTAAAGCAAATGGCGGAGTGGGAAAAAAGAGAAGAGGCCTATTCACCCGCCAATTCATCCTCTTCACCGAGCCTGAGCTCCACTCGCTTCTACACCCTCGCGCCTGTACCTGCGAAAATTTCGATCTATACCTTTACACCGAATCTCGAACTTATCTCTATCTACCTATATATACACTTCTTTAAAATTAATCTAGAAGGCGACCTCTAACGTATATTGTCCATATAGTGCTATCACGTAGTCGACGGAAGCCATCACCAGGAATGAATTCGTCGTTGTGCTTGACGCCGGCCTGCATTCACGCAGCGTCCGAAATTCTCTGTTAGTAAAATTCAATGGTTCAATTGAAGTACAGAATACTTATAAAAATCTTAGACAATTTATCTCCGGATTATAAGACGGTTGATGCGTGTACTCACTTCGACAGCCTTGTCTGTGATGGCTTCAGCGATCGCCATGATATACCACAGGATAGATCTTCCTACTCTACGGGTACTATTATGTCTGAAAATGGACAGACTACCCTGAGGCATATTCTAGAATCACCATATCCAGCCAAATCTGAGGTATGTAACCATTTCGCATGGTTAACCATTCTCTAGACAAATCCTCCCAACACTAGTAATTTGTGTTTGATGCACAATCCCAATACGTAGAAAAGGGATTCACAAGATCGCAGAAGCACATGTCAAGGATTTGAACTTTAGAAAATGATTAGTCTTACTAACTCTGGTTTAGCATTCGTCGTTTTCGCCTCTGAATCTCATGAAGATAGCTGCCTCTTCCGATGAAGATAACTTTAACATGATACAGGAGGCTTACAATTCATGCATGAATGAGACGGCCCTCCAGAAACTAGGTGTCGCGCCTCTTATTAGCTTGATAGATCAAGTTGCTTCATCTTTTCCTGTCGCCGAGGGTGTGTCTGAACCAGTACAACAAGCAGATTATGCTGCCCTTAGCGAAACTATCCTCCTCCTGGAGAAGATAGGGGTTGGCTCATTTGTAGGTCTTGGTGCCGGGGCTGATGATAAGAACCCGGATGTCGTCATTATCCAAGCGTACCCTGCGGGACTTTCGCTGCCTTCACCAGAGTATTACCAGGATGACGATACCGTAGCTTCATATCAGACTATGCTTGGAGAAGTTTTCGCTGCTCTACTTCCAACCAACTCTTCAAGGGCATCGGCTCAAGAACTTGCTCAATCTGTTATCGATCTCGAGAAGAAGATTGCGGCCATTACACCACCCCCTGAGGATCAGTCAGATGTTACTGTGAGACTTCCAGTTCGCATCACAAACTTACGAGTAAATACTAACAAGCTTAGAAATACTATAACATTGTTCAACTCGCCGATGCTGCAAAGATTGGCCCCGCAATTGGATTGGATTCAATTGTGAAGGCATTAGTTCCCGAAAATTACACAGCAGACAGCCTATTGCTAGCATTCCCGGAATTTTTGAGCAACGTATCTCAGATCATCTCAAACACTTCGAAGTCTACCGTACAGAGCTATCTAGTCTGGAAATTAGTTGACATATATTCCTCTTATGTCGAAGGATCGGAGGTTCAGCCCATCGTCCAATTTGGCAATGTTCTATCTGGAAAAGTATGTGCAGTCTATATGTTTTTAAGGTGATCGAATAACTGACTATTCGTAGGACCCCAACACAAAGTCCGAGCGGTGGAAGACATGCGTTAGCTACGTTGATGGCACACTTGGCTGGATACTTAGTCGATTTTATATCGAGGCGGCATTTTCTGATGAAGCGAAAAAGTACGGCGACCAGATTATCATGGACATCAAGCACCAATTTATCTCGAAATTGAATGACCTGACTTGGATGGATGACTCGGTTAAGAAATTGGCCGCAAACAAAGTAAACAATATTGACCAAAAGATCGGGTTCCCCACGACTTCTCCGAACATTACAAACCCGGAGGCGCTGCAGGCGTACTATAGTGGCTTGACTATTTCGGACTCATTTTTCAATAACACTTTGTTGAGCAACGAAAGGGAAACCAAAAGAAGCTGGGATGCTCTCGGGAAGCCGGTTGATCACGGCGAATGGGGTATGCAGGCTGATATCGTCAATGCTTACTATAACCCCGTTGGTAACGAGATTGTCTTCCCAGCTGGCATTATGCAGTTTCCCGTCTTTGAACTGGGGTTGCCTGGCTATGTGTCTTATGGCGCGTTTGCCTCGGTTGCCGGTCACGAGTTATCTCATGCGTTTGATAACTCCGGCAGACATTATGATGAGCATGGCAACTTCACGGATTGGTGGACAAATAATACCGTCCAGGAGTTTGACAAGCGCGCCAACTGCTTCGTAGACCAGTACAGCAATTTCACTGTCCAAGGAAACAACGGCGAACCCCTTCATGTTAACGGAAAGCTGACCCTCGGCGAGAATATCGCCGACGCCGGTGGCGTCTCTGCAGCTTTCGCAGCATGGAAAGACCGCACTGCGTCCGCACCCGATCAGAGCCTTCCAGGACTGGACTTCTTCACCCACGAGCAGCTCTTTTTCGTCTTCTACGGTAACTGGTGGTGCGGTAAGGTTCGAAAGGAACAGGCGATCCAGGGTATTTACACGGATCCTCATTCACCGGCGTTCGCTCGTGTGCTAGGAACTACGGCGAACTCAAGGGCGTTTAGGGAGAGCTTTAATTGCCCCGTCAAGGAGCCTACTTGCGAGTTGTGGTGATTGTGGCGAGGGCTGGCTGAAAACTGGAGGGGCATAAGAGGGGAAATTGATTAATGTCCACCATTTCGAATCTTGTACTTAGGGAATCATGGAGTTATCTAAATTGAACGAAGTTGAAATTAAATCATCAGATGCTTATACTAAGTTAACAATTGAGTCACCTAATATTTGGAGCGTGGGTTGACTGATGTAAAGTCTCTGTCCTTAGTATTTTAGCGATGGTTTTATGTGGGTTGCTAAGTGCACCATGGGGTCCAAATTCAGCATTCAATCGTCTCTTGTACTCGTTGCTTTCTCATTATCATGCTTTCCTAATCCTACCATGCTGTAACATGGTGCGTTGGTGATTCAAGCCATTTTAGATGCCGTGCTAGAACGTAATTGCCTATCCATAGTTCCAATTTTACAAAACTCCGCCGAAACGAATGCCCCTAATACCGTGGAAACCCGGCCGTGCTACCTAACGAGCTAACTCCGTAGCTAAGAACCGCGGGAAAAGAATCCAAACCTCGCCCAGTTTTACCCAGAGACCATAAAGATGGGAAGACGGGATCCCTGCCTCGTCATGCATTTCGCCCTCCACGAGCCGGAGGTATGTTCCTCTCCTTACCAAGCCGTGTAGCCATCATTACCCCTTCAAAGGTATGCGCCCACCATCCCTTCACAAGCCAAGCTTGTGCTTCTTGATCCTCGGGAAGACGCCGATAATCAGGAGCACAAAAATGACAATCGTAGCCCATAGCTTGATGTTCAGAACATTCAAGTTGTAATCCGTCTGCGTGGCACTAATCACCGTAGCGGAAAGGAAGAGCAGAAGCGCGTACCCGCTCGAGCGATGGTACTTCCAAATCTTCTTCGCGTTGGCCTCGCCGCCATACAGGACCGGCGTAGCGAACATAGTAAACCCGATCAGATACTGCGCGAGCAACCAGAACGAGGCGATGACGCCGAGGTACCCGTGCGCGGAGTGGAAGTGGACGCCATTATTGGCGATCTTGTTGTACTCGATACTGATAACGCCCACCGCGAAGATGAGGAAGCCGAGGACGTTTAGGCCGGCGTGGATCTTGGCGCCGACTTCCTTCTGCTTGCCGGTGTGTGTTGGTTGGATGACGAGGATGGATTGGATGAGCACGAGGAGCCCGGCCGATTGCGCGAGCGGGTGCACGGAGAAGAGGATTAGGGGCCCGTTGAGGAAGACGGCAGCCCAGACCGAGGCGACGAGTAGGACGCCGGCCGCTTCGGCGATTATGCCTGTGCCTGAGGATTGTATGAGCTTTGGCATGTTCACGGGGTAGATGCGATACGCTATGCAGTAAAAGATATATGTGGTAATATCAAGAATATATTATGGCTAATGTAATAAGGTAGTAGTATGAGGCTAAAGTGGGAACGGAACGAGGTAGGTACGTATGCTCCAAGGGTATAGGTAAACGAAACTACCTAGCGACAAAAAGAAGGAAATATCGTACCAAGGATGAGATTTTTTACAATGGGAGCATCGTCTCTTTGAGAAGCGTCTCCCGGCCGACCCAAAAGAGGCTCTAGATCCCCTTGTTCACCGCCGTCGTCCGGATTATTAATCGGGGGGTGTTGGGGTATTCCAGTCGCGGAGGCCATTCTGGCAATATTTTTTTACTTAAATTAACGTAGCGCCGTCAGAGGGGCTCTACCGCACTTCCAGAGGCTGCGTATTATTAATGACGTCTACTAAGGGGGAGCTCGGTTCGCAATTCGCGATTCGTGAGTTTGGCTGGGCGTAGGGGAGCTGACAAAGAGAAATGTAGAGATGTAGGCCCGTAGAACAAGACAATAAAAAAAACTCTCCTAGAGTTTTGAAAGTTTCGTTTCACATCTTTTTTAAACAGTCGGAGTCGGGATTCTCGAAAGGGCGAGGAGGCTGGCTGGATGAGAGTTTGGAAAAGGATCGAGCTCACCATCGATGACGGACATGACGGAGTCCTGGTTAGGCAAGCTCCCACCTATCAGAGCGCTGCGATTCTTAAGCAGCACACTGAATGCAGTGCACGCCCCATACCTAGTGCGGGCTGCGCGGGGGAAGCTACAGGGAGCTACACAAGCAAACCCTTCTTCAGGAAGGTTGTCGGCATCGCGTATGTACGAAGCACAGAGTGCCCGGTCTAGTGGTATAATAATTAGTTTGATTATTGTCGTATTACAGAGATAAGCACATGCGCGTAATCTTTAATAGATATATAAAAGAACAAGACCCTGAAAACAAGAACGGGATCCATCTACCAACCCCAATTCGCATGTATGTACCTGGATAAATCAAGGAGAACCGTCTGTTTGTTTTAGGGGACACCCGTGCTGAAAAGGAGGGGAACTATGGGGCTGAGATAACTAGGGGCGATAGGTGGTATTAGGTGATATTGCATATGTCATAGGTGCCTCTAATTGCTAACACTTACCAATTCGTCGACGTATGCGATTGGTCGGCAGCTCTGTCGGTAGCTCTAAGAGTTCACATTCAGTTCCATAACACAGTACCTCCATGGCTCCAATGCACAGTTAAATTAGCAATTAGACTCCATATCGGGCGTGGCCGCATTCCGGAGCCTGCCCCACTAGATTAGCGCATAGAGACTTCGAAGTCGGAATGTTGCTGCTTCGAGGTCGGAGCCTTCTTAATCGGGCAAACATTTGAAACATTTGACATTTGTTGTAATACATTCGTGCAATTCTTCGTCATAGAAGCGCCACTCCGGTCAGTGAAAAACAAGGCTCTCGTCCAACATGGCTGAAGACATCGAGTACAAGCTAGAGACCGTCAAGGTCACCCCGGTTAATTCAGATGAAATCGACAAGACTTTCCGGTCTAGTTCCATCGGTATGTGAATATAGCCAAATGAAAGAAGGCTGAGAGGAATTGTGATAAATAATCCAGAATACGAAGTTTCCTAGGCTAATCCGTTCTACTAGATTTGATTTCTGGGACATTAGGAGGCAAGGTCCTAGGCTTCTCGGACCAATGGTTTGCAGATGCCGACAATCTATTGACGCCTACGGCGCCTATAAGGCAACCAGGCAAGATGGTCTACACCGGTGCTTGGTATGACGGTTGGGAAACGAGAAGACATAATCCAGAACCTTTTGACTGGGTTGTCATACGACTTGGTGTCGCGTCTGGTACCGTAAAAGGAGTTGAAATCGACACTGCCTTTTTCAATGGCAACCATGCTCCCGCAATTTCAGTTGAAGGCTGCTTCTCATCCGATGATAACGAGGTCCTATCCTGGAAGGGAGAAAGAGGGGGATGGGAGCCCATTCTAAGCATTCAAGAATGTGGACCATCTCAGAGGTTTGGTTGGAAACTAGACAACCCTACCTCGAAGCAGTACACACATGTTCGGCTCAACATGTATCCTGATGGAGGTATCGCGAGGTTTCGACTATTCGGACACGCAGTGCCAGTCTTCCCCGAAGACGTAGATGCAATTTTCGATTTAGCTGCTGCCCAAAACGGTGGTGTGGCTGTCTCATGCAGTGACCAGCACTTCGGCACTAAGGACAATCTCATTCTGCCTGGTCGAGGCAAGGATATGGGAGATGGTTGGGAGACTGCCCGCTCTAGGTCCAAGGGCCATGTCGATTGGGCCATCATCCGTTTAGGGGCCACAGCTCTCATTCAAGACTTTGTTGTCGACACGGCTTTCTTTAGAGGAAACTTCCCTCAGAAGACGAAGATTGACGCCATAGCATGGAAAAAATCTGGGGAGCCCGGAGCAGATGCTGAAGGATGGACTGAGGTACTGGAGCCCAGTAAGTGCGGACCGGACCAGGAGCACAACTTTACCAGCGCGATTAAGGACAAGCCCTTCACTCACGTCAAATTGACCATCATTCCTGATGGAGGTGTGAAGCGATTGCGTGTTCTGGCGAAGAGGGCCGTCTAACTAACCTAGATACCTTGTACGCTGCTTGGAAGGAAAGGAAGAAATTGCCTTCAAAACCACAGCGTATGTCTTTGATTAAATAAACTCGAGTTAAGAAGATGCACTTAGGAAGGTATAAGAGCGATTAAATTCCGCCTTGAGGCAAATATGAAAGAGGGAGATTCAAGAAGTAAAAAGTAGGCCAATGAGAATGAGCGCAGTAAGCACCTATAGTTGAATAGCTGCGATTACCTAATTGAGATGGAAGGTAGGACCTGATAGAAGGATTTGTGCACGGGCCACTTCACTGCCATAATTGTGGCAGTTCGCATTGTGGCTATCTCATATCATCATCCTTAGAATCCGTCCGAATATCTTGTTTGATTGCATATAAACCTAATACCTGATACTATTTAATGACGAACGCCTAAAAAGTCTGGGACGCAATATTAAAGAAAGACCCACAGCTCGACTAGAAAACACTCCTGAAAAGGATGGTTGACCTTTTATTTGTTCCGACAAGTTCTTGAGCGAAATATTCCTATGCCGCCTCCTATCTAAGCCATGGATTTTGGGGACCTCGATTCTGATGGCGGGGGATTCGGTAACGAGATGCGGACGAAGCCTCGTCCTCTCCCGGCTGACCTCCCCAAGTCCCTAGACGACCGTAGATTAGTTTCGACAGAGCTGGTCCCGGAGACTGAGATGTACGATGGCTGGCAAGGTTAGTGGACAACCATCTATTACAATTTACATCTGCACATCCTAGATGTTAGATACTAATTATGACATCCTCCCTTTAGGCCAATCGCAGTTCCTAACGAGCCCGATGCTAGCGAAACCCCTTCAGTTCAGCAACCTAGCCCTAGACGACCCAAACTACGATGAAGACTTAACTAAAGGCATGCCCGACAGCGATACGCGACTGATGCAGATGCTCGCGGCGCAGGCACAACATCTTGGAGGGGAAGCTTTCGGTGACGTAAATGCTATTGCAACAGATGACAAACTATCGGACGACGAGAAGAAATCGATGCTACAAAAAGTTCTGATCATGTCTGCAAGCAATGGCGACCTCGATAATGTAAAAAGGATACTTGAAGGCAAGGCGAAGCAATTCGTCGATATAAATGCACATGATGACGAGGGCACCCCATCCCTAGTCTATGCGAGCTGCTTTGTTAGTCGGACATTCATCCCAACCTTATGTCATCGCTAATAATACTTAGGGACATGAAACTGTAGTGCAGGCCCTTGTAGATGCCGGTGTTGATGTCGACAAGCAAGACCGCAATCATTGGAGCCCCTTAATGTGGGCGATGACGAACAGGCACAAGAGTATTGCGAAAATATTATTGGACAATGGAGCATCTCCGGAGGCGAAGACGTCGTCTGGAAGAACAGCTTTCGACTTTGTTCCTCCAGACAGCGAGATGTCGTTCTATCTCCACGATAACGGCTACGGCATTGGGAACGCTGGGGTGACAGATGACTTCTACAACCCAGGCTTCTCTCAAGACAGATTCGAAGAAGAAATGGCCGAAAACGAAATACGGCGGCGCATGATGATGGATAGTGCACGAGATCTTGAAGTCGATCTAGGTAATATGGGAATAGACGACCAACCCGAGGTAAGCCACGTTAAATTACGCAGAATTAAAGGACGATATATTAACCCTGACAGCCCATGGACGAATTCGAAGAGGAGCTGCAGGAATTTGACTGGGGCCGTTGTTTACATGATCAGATGTTTGTCTTTCAAGAGAGCGACCTGGATAGGATACTGGATATTGTCATTACCAATATGCAACCTCAGCGCTCGCCATCTCAAAAGCCTGTCCCGGCAAATATGATATTTCTTAGCGCTAGATATGCTCACTACCATTCTAGTCACGATCTGTTGACGAAATTGCTCGTCACCGCTCAAGATAAGATCAACGAAGTTGTCGAAGCCCATCAATGGGATATGACCATCTTAGCCTTTTGGATGTCAAACGCAACTCTCTTGCTACACTACCTCAAGAAAGACGCCGGTTTAGTTGAGGCGACAACTGAATTCCAAGCGCAGCTTGCAGAACTCATCAATGAGATCTTCATCCTCGTCGTCAGGGATGCAGAACGACGATTAGATAAGGTTTTAGATGCTGCAATGCTTGATCATGAGACTATTCCCGGATTAGATGATGTCACTTTCCAACACGAATGGAAGATATTTAAGAGAAAAAAGGAGGTAAAAGAAGAGCCTCTCGAGAAGAGATTCCGACCCCCTTCTCCAAAGCAGCGTGCCAAGCCCGCTCCCCGAAACGTGACATCACTTCTTTCATCCACTTTATTCGTCCTTGACCTTTACGATATTCACTCGGTCATTACGGCGCAAATCATATCACAATTGCTCTACTGGCTAGGCGCGGAACTTTTCAACCGAATTATGAATAATAGAAAATACCTCGCCAGGACCAAAGCCATGCAAATCAGAATGAATGTTTCGGTGTTGGAGGATTGGGCTCGTTCTAATAATCGGCAGCCCGGGCACTATGAGCATGGCGAGACAAGCTCATCTGGTGAGACGACGATGGAAGCGGCGCGCAGGCATCTGGCGCCTGTTGTCCAACTCCTTCAGTGGCTACAGTGTTTCTCATCCCTGGATTCGGATGACTTGGAAGCGTTGGTTGGAACACTGCAGCAACTCAAGCGGCTAAGTCCGCAACAACTAATATATGCCGCTAAAAACTATCGATTAGAAGTTGGAGAGAAGGGATTACCTAAGAGTGCATTGAAGTACCTTGATGCAATCCAGAAAGAGGCCGCCCTGAGGAGAGATCGAAGAAGGACGGCATCCCCCATGCCATCTAGCACGCCATCGACACCTGTCAAGGCTACCTTTAACGGCTCTACTGCGGAAACCCCAGGTAGCTTCCAAGGCACGCCGAATCCAGACCAAGACGACGACGATGACGTGCCGGACGGAATCAATCTAGATCCCTCGTTAATGCTACCGTTCACCCTCCCAACCGTCACAGACATGCTTATATCTTACGGCGCCGGATTTGGAGGAGTTAACCGGGAGCGGGAGAGGAAATACATACCAACCATCCCTCCGGAGTTTCTTGATAAGCTAGAAGTGAGCGGTAATTCAAATCGGCCAATCTTTGGAGAGAAAGATTGGGAAAATGAAGAAGTTTGATGAGCTGACGGATGTTCGCTTAGCGGTCAGCGAATGAGTAACGACCGGTAGCTAGGGCCAGCTCAACCTGCATGAAGCTCTACTCATCACTACAAGCCCTACATACCTACCTAATACGTTGACATCACCGAAAGCCGTCGCGTTGGCGCCAACGGGAAGGTTATAGTTATCGACGCGGTAATGAACCCTATGCAAGCTGCAAGGGACGGACGCGTGGCGCAGGGGAAACTGGGGGGTTCAATTGCATACAGTAGCATCTTTCGGGAGAGGCAACGGGATGAGTCAGATGAAGCCAGTAAGATATCTCGAAAGCTAGCACTAGTGCATCTTACCGTAGTGTGCTGGACACGATAGGGATGGCTATTGGAGGACTAGGTATCAATTGGGAACCCTTAGGCAGATAACTTGCATGCACGAACAGGGAAGAGAAGATAGAAAAATGAAAGATTTTTTTCTACCAACAGACTGGGCTGACTAGGTTCATCTCGACGGGAATGTGAGAAATGTCGTGGCTTCTGTCTAGCGGTCCCGTTCGACTTTTCAGGTAACCAACCAATGGAGATTCATGTTACCTACCGCTTGTAGAGTTACTCTATGGTCTGTGATGCGGTCAGAATATATGCAGGCACACCATTTGCCAACTGTCACGGTCGATATCGTCCAGCCACGTCCAATCCGGTGTTACCAATTCACTCCGTTCTTCGCTTCAGGGTGCTTCAGGGTGCTTCAGGGTTTACCGTTCGTGCTTGGCACGCAACAAGCCTCTGAGCCTTGGCAATCGGTTCCGAAATAGGTTTTAACTGAGAACGACAAGAGCAACATGGTACAACCAGCATCACGTTTCAATGATACTATACCTAGGTCCTACATAGTATTCGAATCACAAAATCAATTCGACATCGTCTAAATTTAGAGCCCATGCCTCGATTTTTCGTAGAA
Organism: Annulohypoxylon moriforme; assembly: GCA_022695765.1. NCBI lineage: Eukaryota > Fungi > Ascomycota > Sordariomycetes > Xylariales > Hypoxylaceae > Annulohypoxylon > Annulohypoxylon moriforme. Next base: position 230,632 of record MU403094.1, on the reverse strand, counting down.
CCAGCCGGGCAAAGGCAAGTTTTAGAAATCGTAGAACCCCCGCGCTATTTAATTTTTTTTCTTTCGTGGTTCGTCTAATTGGTGGCGTTCGATGGAACTGACTCGGATGGGCGCTGGCTAAAATGGCCACGTCAATAATCTAGTCGAGGTCGGAGTTGAGGGACCCGCGGGATTATTCAAGCAATCCCTCCGTTTTTAGGGGGGGCATCTAGATTCAGCCCATTCTCCCTCCAGTCTACGGGAGTGACGTATACTGATCGCTTCTTCATTGCTTACCCCGCCAGAATCGGTGGGCATTCACTATATACCGCGATGACCGTTCGGTGTTCTCTTGGTTATACAGTGGGTGTCGTTATTAGTCAAAAGTAGAACCAGCAGGATGGTGTAGCCGTGGTGGTATGGGTGGAATTTTCCCATTCGTTTTATCCTCCGCGTTCCCGACTTGGCTAACCTGAGGTTGATCCTGGGATCTTGCATCCCCGAGGCAAACCAATAGCAGAGGGGAATGAGGGGAGCCTAACCCCATACTTACCGGCTCAACAACGGTTTCTTTACTTTACCTCCATTTTGTGTGGGGTTCTCTATATAGCATGAACGGACTTGTCGACTAGAAACCTTGACTTTGCGGGCAGACGGAGGAGGATACTATTCTTGACGATACTCAGATCGTTTGCCACACCTACTTGATATTGAGCGATGATGTGATAGAAGCGTGAAGAAACGGCAATGCGGGGGGGGGGTCAGCAATAACCAAAGTTCTTTTAGCTACTAGGTACAGAGCTCAGATGTTTAGCATTGCTTATTCCGAAATCCATAGCTTCAATCACAAGTAACTATAGAAAATAAAGTGATGTGACAACACTGAACAACAACTAACTCACACAACTATTTCTTTTTAGGTATGAATTGTTTATTAGCTTCTGCAATCAATAAAGATAAAAAGTCTTGGCAACGTTAAATTTAGCAGATTGGGTGGATTGGGGGAAGGTAGACCGCTAGATTTCCCTTTCGAGTATACTTAGGATATACATGGGGATAGTGCAAGCGGGAAAGAACGGTATGTGACCGCTTCCAGCCCTGAGATTGCCATTGGGATGATCGGTCTAGCTTCGAAAAGTCGTAAGTGCCGCAACCCGGCCAATGCCCAAACTTGCAAGCGGGCCACCTGTAAAGAGTGGAATCTGCGTCTCTCTTTTCTGGCCAATTGGGAGAAAGGGCAATGGTGGTTGTAAGTCGGTTGCGAGGGTAGGCAAGTTCGATGATGTGCATTGCTTCTATTGACGCCTTCCGCGTGCTAGTAGATGACCTACTAAATGACCTAAGTGACTTAAATGACCTGCTACCTACATACCCTACATACATGTAATAGGTATAGTAAGACCGCAATACCGCAATGCAAACCCTGATACCGCACAACGTCCTAATGGAATTGCTGCCGCCACGACACATCCACCCTTTGCAACCTGCATGCTGGCCAGATCAGATGAACCGTGGCCCAAGTCCAAATTTTCCTGGTTCATAAGACAAACATATTAAAGCAAGCCGCAGCCGCAGCCGCGGGCTTGTGATAACCTAAGAAAATATACCTATGTAACTTGCCCAGGTGTTTGCACACTCACGACGTCGGTTGTGTAAGTCGCCCAAGTCACCTAAGACATCCAAGACATCCAAGACACTTTTAGTCACAAGCCACTTACATATATGTACTAATTCGACGCTTAACAGCATTGAACATCGAACATTAAACATTGAACGTCTACTATTTCCTAATTCGATATTGGTGCCAATACTTTTAAGGTTCACAAACATTTCTAAGGAAGAAAACGAAGAAGGTATAGATCACAAGCTTCATTTTCGGTCTAGACTTCTAGGCTTCCATCTCCCCGGGACATCTACTGAATCATGCTTGTTCCATACATAGTTCATACCAAAACTTCTCTCCTCCTTGTGCCTTTTCTATAATTGGCTTCTTTTCCCCGTTGAACACCCTCCATTACCTAGAACGAAACACCACGCTAATATTTAAGTAGCTATCTGGATCGGTGGAAGTGGCGGACTAGGCTTAGGGAAGCTTATGTCGTGACTCGCAACAAAAACGGGGATCCCGTTTCTTGGGGAAGTAAATAAAGAAGAACCATCGTCTCTATCACCATCCCTTGAGCTGGCCTTCACTACTTAAACAAGCTCCTCGCAGCTTGTCAAGCCCTACAACGGTAGCTGGCAGTATACCTATGCTCGGTGTCACACCAGACACGATATAAGCCAATTTCCGGAAATTGCTCTTGAGCCCAGTCACAGACACAAATGTCACAAATGTACTCAGTACACTCAGCCCGATCAGCCACAATGTTTGGAGTTACACCAGGCACAGTACCTTATGTGCCTCCTCCAGCACCCCAAAAGAATGCACCCTCCCGCTACAGGTCTAGGTCTTCAAGTCTTGTTCCTTTCAGAGACGAATCCAAGTTAGTTGCCTTGCGATACGATCAGACCGTACAAGCTGAGCCACCAATACCTATACCACCACCTCGATCATCTCGCCGTCCACCACCGAGACCTATTTCCTGCGAAACGGCTCGGTCACCCGTTGTGGTACCTCCTCCTCGACCCGCTCCACCTACCGAGCAGCACCCCGCTTTGAGAACGATCAGCAGCCCGCGAATAGAGGCAATTGAAAAGCGAGACTCTGGTCACTCTCCCGCGACACCTTCAAGTTCCTGGACAATTCGCGAAGATAGTGAGACAGATGACGAGGACCCTTTCGCTTACGAAAACATTCAGAAATTTCCTGAAATTAAGCCCCTCACATTAATAACTCGCTCTGCATCCCCTTCTCTTTATGCGCGAGTGAGCGAATCCCATAGTAGGGCTAGCGCTCCTTCTATCTCGCCTGCGCTGTCAGATGGCGGAACTGTTTCACCGACATCGCCGGCATCATCACCAACTACGCCATCTTCTAATTTCTCCAAGTTTGCTCGAAGTTTTAGTTTGCGATCGAGCCGGTCAAACTCGTCTAAATCATCCTCGTTTACGAAAATGAAGCGTTTACGGAAGAAACCTGTAAATGATGGGAACGAGGGAGGCCCGGGCGTTGAAAACCCCGGCTATCCACTAAACGGGCAGGACCGCTCGGCGCCTAAATCCCTTAGCGGCACTTTATCGCCAGCATCTGACCCCCATGGTTCTCCAATTATTTCTACAACCATCCCCACCGAGAGCTTATTAGAAGATGATTTTATGACCCAGCTGTCCTTCTCTAAGCGTGGTAGCATCATCTTTGGTGCCAAACATCCGCGTAAATCTTTTAGGCACGCGGGCATCATGGCCGACCAAGAGAGCGCATTCGCGACCGAAAATCCCGAGCTCGAACAACTAAGAGAGCCGCGCTCATTTCCTCTTGTTCCTACGAAGACTTCCGTCAGCGCAAACACAAAGGATCCTGCCAAACCCTCAGGCTCAGGCTCAGGGGCACCCGACAACACCAAAACCAATTCCCTACCGCCCACACCCCGTCAACCCCCTCCTAGCGTCCGAGTAATATCTGCTGAGGCCGAGAAGGAATCTCAAAAGGTGAGATCGCTCTATGAATCCGGGGAAGGTCTCAATTGGGAGGAGGGGGCGGAACGTTCGTCGATTGACGAGCGTCCCCAACCCTCAGCAGAACCACCAAGAGAGAATGAGAACGACGCGTACGGTTTCCTTATCTATCCAAATTCAATACCTTTTTATCGTGCTGACAATTCGCCCTTCTTATAGGTTAAACGAACCGGCTGGAAACCTTATTCCCCTCTCGGCTTCTATTTCGTCGCCACAAGATAAGGACCTGCGACGACAACACGAATTAGCAGGAGGAATTGAAGACTGGGAAGGGGTCCACGGTGAGGACGTCGATCGTTACGGTTTCATTTCTGTTAAACCACTACGCGATACCCGACCGGCTACCGCATACGAAACTACATCTGTCCATTATTCAGAGCGCAAACAGCGCAATGTTTTGGTTCGTAAAGATGCAGCGTCGCTATCCCTAAGACTGAAGCGCGGGCCCCGAAGAAAGCTGTCGGCCCGCTCTTTGAATACGCAAGCATCGGGATTATCCACAGCATCGCACCGATCCGCTCTATCGGCAATCCGCCAAGCCACAAACTTATTACCGTATAACAGGGACAGGAAATTATTAGACGAAGCCGGGGATATCCTTGCATCGCACCCAGGCCTGTCGCATGTTGACGAAGATGGGTCGGCCGAAAGAAGACAGGCCGAGTCGAAACTGAAGGAGACGGAGCGTGCGGAGAAATGGCGAAGGATGGCCAAAATAATAAAAGCCGGTTCGGATGGGCAAGGCATGGTGTTCGAGTTCGACATGAAGAATCCGAAGTTAGTCGAACGAACGTGGAAGGGTATCCCTGATTGTTGGCGATCGTCAGCTTGGTACTCATTCCTTTCCTCCAGTGCCAAGGCCAGTAGCGAGCCGTATGCCACGGACGATGAGCTTAGGGCCGATTTTCATCGACTCATCGAGGAACCGTCGCCGGATGATGGTCAGATAGACTTGGATGTACCCAGGACCATCAACCAACACATCATGTTTCGAAGAAGATATAGGGGCGGTCAGAGGTTGCTTTTTCGAGTACTGCATTCTCTTTCTCTTTACTTCCCCGAAACGGGCTACGTCCAAGGGATGGCTCCGCTGGCAGCCACCTTCCTTAGTTACTTCGACGAGGAGAGATGTTTCATAATGTTAGTGCGACTTTGGAAATATCGTGGCCTCAATCGAATGTACCAGTCGGGATTCGTGGAACTTATGGCCGCCCTGAAAGACTTTGAGCATGATTGGTTGGCTAGCAGGGACGTGGCTTCGAAGCTTGTAAGTTGGTAACTTTTTATACCCATTTTGAATATCTGCTAACCCTTACTTACTAGTCCGAGCTGTGTATTGATCCAACCGCATATGCTACTAAGTGGTATCTTACTCTCTTTAACTTATCGATACCCTTTGCCGTCCAACTTCGTGTATGGGACGCATTCCTTTTACTTGGTTCCTCGCCAGATGTGCCTCCCACCCCGAGCAAATCTGTAGTAGAGCAGCCATCATCCAAGGGACTGGAAATTCTTCACGCCACCAGTCTCGCAATTATCGACACTCTCCGACCTACGCTACTCGACTCCGATTTCGAGAACGCGATGAAGTCTCTTACTTCATGGATCCCTATCAAAGACGCACAGGGATTCATGGACCTTGTACAATTAGAATATAAGCGGCATCAGAACAAGCAGAAGATCTAGGGGTCACTTCTGCTGTTATGATGCATTGCTTGAAATTGGGCTTGGTATTTAGCGACTTCCACAACTTCGGAAGGCAGAAATACGGACTGCCTTCTTCTACCTAATACTCGAATGATTTGGCTACAGGCTGGGTGGAATGTATAATACTGGTTAGCGGACCAGCCACAACGGGATATCTCGTCCCCCAGACATCGTTCAGGTCGCGACAAGGACTTACCTAATATCGAATTCCCTTTGTTTCGGAGAAGCGATGATGTTTGTTGACGGTGGACTACATGGTGCTACATGGTAGGCACGGGAGAGGTTGATGAATGGTTTTCGCACTATACCCCTATGCATTCAATGGACGGTTAACGAATGGGAAAACCGGTTGCTCACGTTGATTATTCCTCCTACACATTACTACTTAATACGGAGCCCTGCTACATAGCCAAATGGAAGGCATGTTGGCTATGCTCCCTAAACTATCGTCTAGTACTTTGTCCTAGAACTACCTATTATGATAATATAATTTGATTTACCACATCTACTTATCTCCGATCGAGCTTCCATAGTGACTTGACTTGTCTTAGAATACGATAGAGTAGTATCCATTACTTAGTATACTCTAGGCACCGATTTATCTATAGGAGGTGGCTTGAATAGGGATTAGTCTCTTCCGCCAAGGCGTTATCTTGGGTTAACTTGCCGCCATGGATCTTACTACAGATATAAGCATGACGTATGGTCTCATGATTGCCGATATTAAGCAATCCCAATCAGGAAATCGGGCTGTTGGAGGAGTTTCAAGTGGGATAGGGCTGAGTCTAGTCGGTTCAGCTCATTCCATAATTTTAGAAGACAAGTCTCATTTCAATTCGAACTTTTCGAACACCGCCAGATCTTCTAGAAGCACTATCCAGGAGACGATGTTACATAAGGCTATATTCATATAAAATCGATGTTCGTTGCTCCCCGCGATAATCCCAAAGAATAACCCCATTTGGAAGGATGCTGCGCCTGGATCGGGACCATAGCCCACGTGGAGATGATTTCTCGTTGGGCGGACGACTTGGTTGATCGTTACACAGGTCTGACGGGTGTTCTAAGCGAATTATCGAAGCCGCCGAAGGATCGAGCTTTCACACCACATATACCACACACATTACATGGGACCCCGGGTGGTGGAGGCGATGCTTTGGGTATCATAGCTTCATGCAGGCTTATATATTAGTAGATATTGCTGGTAGGACTTTCCTTATATATCATATAGGCGCGCTCGTAGAAACAGTAGCTGAGCTGAGAGAATTCTGTGGCACGAATGCCTTCGTTGAGGAATTGAATGTATATATTCATCGTCTAAGCTCTCACTTACCTCAATCATATATCTTAAGCGCGTAGGTGTACTCAGCGCATACGTACATATCATCTTAATCTCTCCAATTCACACTCCCGCAAAATGGAAGACTCAAAAGACCTCAAAGACCCCCCACCACCATACTCCTTCGCAGCGCCGACCGTCCAATTCCAACCTTCACAACCGTCCTCACAATACCAGTCTTTCTCTCAACCAGCACCACAACCACAACCGCAAAAACAACCTCCCCCAATCCCGCGCCAGTTCCCGCCCGCGTTCAACATGTACCGCACGAGCAAACTAGGGGCCAAAAACTACTCGATTGGCGAGCACCAGAACGCGCCTCTGTACGCCGTCGTGCTGCACTCCGGGTTCTCGGGCAACCCCGACATAGTCCTGCACAACGGGCCCCACGACAACCGCCCCCCTCTCGCAGCCGTAGAAAAAAGCGGTTGGAGCGGGCGAGGGACCGTTTATCTCCCTCCCGCTCCCGGCTCTAGCTCCTATTCCGGGGGCAAGGTGACCGGTGCCGCGGAAGAGAGGTTCGAGACTGGAGGAGGGTTTGGTCATAAGACGTATGTGTTCTCGATTGAGACGGGCGTTGGCGCCGGCGCGCAGAGGGAGATGTTTGAGTGGAGGCATTCGAGCGGACGGGCGGTTAAGGGGTTGGAGGGGCGTGGCGGGGGTTGGAAGCTTTGCCGGTTGGCGACGGGGCCGCCGGCGGGTGTTGAGGGGGGGATGTTTGTGCAGGGTGGGGATCGGGGGAGTGATGGGAGGGAGGTCGTTGCTGTGGTATGTTCTTCATCCGTCTTTTCTTGGCTGTTTGTCAAGAGGCAATGCCGTTGAGATACCTACTTACTATACGTGAAGCAATTACTGACATCGTGACAATAGTGGGCCTGGGCTAGCGGTAGCCTGACGAAGACGTTCAAGTTCCAGTTTCTGGGGTCTGGGGCGAGCGGCGTGCTGGGGGAACGCTGGGCGATCATGGCTGTGATGACGGCGTTGAAGATCTGGGACATCGAAAGGCGCGCGAGGCAGAGCGCCGCCGCCGGCGCTGGTGGTGGCGGAGCTTAGGTTGTGGCTGCCGGCGTGTAGCCCCAGTTCTTAAAAGCCACGAATTGTTCATGATCATTATTTCTTATTTCCGGGGGGTTTATCAAGGTGGATTATGGGAGCTCTTCGCTTGTTCTCTGCGGATTCAATATCGAGTGTGTACTTATACCCTATCAAGTTACAATATCTTTTTTTCTATTGTTTAAACATCTTGTCTTATGTCTGAAGCCTCGGAACTGTATTGCTGTGAGCTTCTACCGTATCTGGTATTCTATGGCTAAGCAATTCAATGCTGTGAGCCTTGCTTTGGTAGATAAATCAAGATCTATGATGTTTATCTTTCCCAAACCAGCACAAGCCCATATGGAATCCTGGTTGATCTCCCCTGTTTGCGGCGAGGCTTAGCTGGACGTCGATTGACGACAAGTTCCACAATTTACGTAGTGAATGATATGACATTCTATGCAAGTTAGGACCAACAACGTTCTACTTTCGGATCAATGATCCAAACTCGTCGCAAAAGACCCGTCGGGTCCCAACCACCGTATCGTCTGACTTATCGTCGACTCCTTCTGTGGAAACCCGTTCACCGCATCCATGCTCGTAGAATGGGTCTCATATCAGTGATCACTACGCTAACGTCCTTTGGCTTCGCAGTAGCAGCCGCCTGGCGATTTGAAATAGTATAAGAGGGTCCGCTCAACGGGATCTAATGGGCCTTCAGCAGACTAAACTGCTAGATCGACTAATTATACTTACCATACGCGCGGCGCGGTTCTAATCGTTAACCATGGCTGACCACGTCGATCAACCAGTCCCCGTGGAGTAGGCCGCTAGGCTGCTAGGTATATCAAATTACAAGGGGGTGTTGCAAGTCAAGGGTACGGAATGGACAGCTGAAGTCGATCAATTTGCTGTGCCGCATGGTGTAAATGACATATCGAATAAGGGGAGAACGCACGACAATTTCTCTTCGAGTAGAGATGTCGATACACGTACTCCCCAATTCGCGATCTTTTGCTCCTTGGCATCGAGTCGAACCAGCCTGAGCCGCGCTGACTACGCATCATCGGTCTTTCAAGAAACCCATTTCGAATATTTGAATACACGGTACTACCGTCTTTAACCATTCCCTCCGGCGTCGACAAACAACGAGCTTCGGTATCAGCGCCACGGGACCGCCCGTGGTGACGGAGATGACATGAGTGAACCCGGGCGCCACCTCACCACCGGCTCCATCGTCGGTATAGTATTTGCCGTCATGGGCTTCATTACCTCGATCGCACTACACATCTACTTCAACCTACGCAAGGAAAGGAAGAAGGAGGAAAAGGAGCGAAAGGAAAAAGAAGAAAAGGAAAAGGCAGATCTCGAGAAAGGAAAATCGGACAGTTCCACCCCTACGGTCGGAGAAGAAGGCCTTGCTGCTAAGCCGGAGCTTGAGGGCACTATGGTCGGCGCCGTGATGCCAAAGATGGAGCTCGACTCGCAGCCCCTAGCAGAGCTTCCCAATACATCTCATGTGAGAGAGTTGGATGGAACACCATCTGTATCTGGTTCCCAGCTTGACCCCAATTCCGCAACTACGGCAAGGAGTGAAAATCGAATTTCACCGACGACACCTCAACAGCATCCTACTGCATTCGAGTTGCCTGGATGATCGGTACATTTTTACGAGTATGGGTACCTACCTACCTACTACTACTTTTGGCGTTTTGCATATGGGATACGGGAAGATGCGTTTGATACATCATGACTATGATCCTGATGTAGTATTATATATTATAGGCCTTTCAGCCACTCGGAACGGACTTCCCCAACCATCACTGTCGAAGTCCGGTGGCTATTTCTTCAGCGGGTATTGTCGGAGTTGAAGCTTACCTATATCGTGTTCGTTTAAATATGAAATACGAAATAAAAATAAACAATTGAGATACCCGAATAGTTTTGGCACAATGATTCAATGATTGTAATTTTCAATCCAACCTATTCTTGTTAGTTGCCACCTAGTAGCATCTTGAGATCGTGGAGGATCTAAATTCAAAGTATGACGGTCATACTAGTAGTCTCCCGGGACGGCAAGCTGCATCGTGATACCTTGACTAAGAAGCTTATTTTGCTTGGCATGACACATAGCCAACTTTCAAACGCTTTATTGAACAAGCCGCTGACGAAATACAGCCTACCTAGAAATCTACAACAAACGCGACATTTCCAGTGAATGAGATTAGCAACATCCTATGAAAAATCCCATCTATCATGACAATACTCTTGTGCTGCTAGTCGAGTGACTATCTTTCTTGCCGTTCTTATGATAAAATAACACCAAGTGGTTCCCTTCGAATATTCTCCGTTTCTTCGCTCCAAGACTCATAAGCCAGGTGGCATATTAGGAAAGCCTCTCAAAATCCGGTTCAATAACTCCCTACAACTGATCAGTCTCAAGGTAGATCCCACCAACTCTCATGTACATCCCTCAAATCAACCGTAGCTGGGTCCTTGATATACGGCGTAATATCCGTGGTAAGGTCCTCTTCCTTCTTCGTACTTCCATTACCCAAATACCAAGCCAGCCTATTCCCGCTCTCGGAGAGGTACTCGTACTCCCAATCCTCCCAACGCGGATCGCGCAAGACGATCGTCACCTGCGCCGCGCTACCAGGCCAGAGCCCGTGTATCCTGCTCCCGGGACGACCGCTATTATACCAAGAACTACAATTCTCAGATAATACCGTGGTCTCGAAGAAGGCATCCGAGTACGCGACGAAGTCGTCCGCAGCCTGCCGAGACGGCTGAATAGTCTTGATCCCCTCGCGCGCGACCTTGCGTAAAAGCTTCGCGAAAAAGGTTACTTGCACCTCGACGCTATGCGGCACCGTACCCGACCTTCCTGACCCATGCGGTCCGTGAATAAAGCCCAGGTTCGGGAAGCCCGGCGTCGCGGTGCCGAGATACGAGTATGGGAACCCGTACTCGCCGTCCTGTCGCCAGAGCTGGGAGAGGTCCTTACCATGAGCCCAGATACTGAAGGGCGGGACCAGATCCACGTTCGCGCCAGTAGCGCAGAAGATGGCGTCGACGGGACGGTGCTTGCCGTCGACTGTTTCGATGCCGGTTTCGGTGAAGCCCTTTATGTGTGTCTGGATGTACTCGACGTTGTCCTCTGTGATAGCTTCGAAGTAGTTGGGCCCGGGAGTTAGGCGACGGCAGTGAGGGGAGAAGTCCGGGATAATGTTTTCGAAGAGCTCGGGCTTCTTAGCTAGGCGTTTCCTGATCAACTCGGTGTACTCCTCGCGAGACTTTTGGTTTAGCTCCGAGCCCTTGAGCCAGCTGGTGAAGCCCCTCCAGTATTTGGATTCTAGCTCTTTTCGGAATTTGATGTATTCATTTGGATCCTTGAAAGACTCCTTGAGCTTGTCGGATATGGGGATGGGCTCGATGGAAGTCTCGTCGCCCGCGAAAGAGGCTGTGACCCAGGTCTTGTTCCGAGCGTAATGATCTAAGTGCTTGACACGCTTTTGGAGGTTGGCGGTGAGCTGTATGCCGCTTGCGCCGTTACCAATGATCGCTACGCTTTTTCCATTTGGGTCGAAAGTTGGATCCCAGTTGGAAGCGTGTCGGAGAAGACCCTTGAAGTCGTTTATCCCAGGATAGTTTGGTAGTTTCCAAGCGTTGAAGCGGCCGATGGCCGTCAGAACAAAGTCGAACTCCTGACTAGTGGTCTCTCCAGTGTTGAGGTTATGCACTTTCACGTTCCATACAGACTTCTTCTCGTCCCAGCTTATCTCTTCTACCTTCTGGGAGAGCTGCAAATACTTATACACCTCATACTTCCGTGCAAGTCCCTGCCAATAATCGCGAATCTCGCGACCCTGGGCGAACTGCTCCGACCATTGAGTGTTCGGAGCGAAGCTTGTTTGATATACGTGAGCCGGTACATCACACCTAACCCCTGGATATATATTCTCGAACCATGTGCCGCCCTATATCTAGTTATTATGTTTATATCATCTGGATTGACAATGCTAATACTTACCACGTCCGCGTTCTTCTCGAATATCGTCAGTTTTATATTAGGAACCTTAGCTGGAAGTAGTATGCCAGCCAAGACTCCAGAAAGTCCTGCGCCAACGACGGCAACTCTTAGCGGTCTCGGTTCATCGATATGTCGATTTTCTAATTTGAGAGTTGGAACAGGATAGCTGGAATATTTTGGTTCTTTAAGAAGCTGCTCGGCCGCTTCTTCTACCTTCACTACCGGTATTTTCACGCCGTTAGTTTGCTTTTCTAAGGTTTCCTGGGGCAACGAAGATGTCGTTTCTCCATTTGTGCTTGGAGTTTGTTCTAAGCTCTCGACAGTCATGTTGTCAATCGAGTTAACCACCTTCGTACAGCAGAAACAAAAATCCAACGAAAAAGGGTTTATGTCTAATCATCCTAATTATAAGAGGTCGGAATCCAAGACTTATAGCCGGCGGATTGAAGTTATCTTGAGGCGCGTTATCATTCGACTAGGGCCAAGTCGCCAACCTACTACGGCATTTATAGGCCAAGCACGCAATAGCCCCCGCGTCTTTGCACCTCCGCTATAGGACGTCCGGGTAGCAATCAAGCTCACAATTGACACCATACTATAGTTACTATTGTTGCATTGAGATTAGTTCAATGTCGTGATACACTTGCCGATATGGAAGACTTATCACTATATCATCATCAGCTGGGCCCATCCGAAACTTATGATGATTACTGGTAGGTATCGACAGCGGAATCATTAGGTTTCTAGGTAAATTATACAAGTAAAAGCTTATAAAGACTGTGTAAACTAGAATAAGTTCAAGATGGCTTCGTCGGAAGAAAAGAAACATATTTTCTTAAATGCGTTTGACATGTCAACGGTTGGACATCTCTCCCCTGGTCAATGGAAGGTAAGTTGCTAACCCCTTAATGAGATACTTCACTAACAATTTAATAGAATCCAGTTGATAAATCAGCTACAAAACGCAACCTCGAATACTGGGTAGAGTTGGCAAAACTGCTAGATAGAGGAGGATTCAACGCCCTATTCCTTGCAGATACTTATGGAGGCTATGATACTTATGAGGGAAGCCTTGACAATTGCATCAGACGAGCAGCACAATGGCCGATAACTGATCCAACAATCGTAGGTTGATTATAAATATTGTTTAAATAAATGTGAAGAAAAGTCTAATCATTCCCAAACAGCCGATCACAGCGATGGCGGCAGTGACGAAAAATTTATCTTTCGCCATTACTGCATCAACTTCATTCGAACCCCCTTTTCTACTAGCTAAAAGGTTTTCTACCCTCGATCACTTTACGGGTGGTCGTTTTGGGTGGAACATTGTGACCTCCTGGAAAAAGGCGGCCTTTAAAGCCATTGGTCTTGAGAATCCTATTGAGCATGATGAGCGATACCGCCAAGCCGATGAGTATCTGAAGGTGTTATACAAGTAAGTCTCATCTTAATCCATCGTTTGATGAACTAGTGGGACTTAAAGAATTGTATAGACTTTGGGAGGGATCGTGGGCAGATGATGCTGTCTCCCCTGACCCGGAGAACGACAGCTACGCTGATCCGGATAAAATCCGTACCATCAATCACAAGGGGAAATATTTCTCGCTGAATACGCGCCATATTGTTGACCCGTCTCCTCAACGGACTCCGTTTCTATTCCAGGCCGGGACTTCAGCAGCAGGCTCTGAGTTCGCCGCGACGCACGCGGAAGCTATCTTCGTATCTTCACACTCACCAGCCATTCTCCGACCAAAGATAGCTAAGATCCGGGAGTTAGCCGCAGCCAAAGGAAGGGACCCGCGATCGCTCAAGTTCTTTGCAACATACACCCCCATTATCGGCCGAACAGACGAAGAGGCACGAGCGAAGTACGAGGAGTTGCAGAAGTACACCTCAGTCATCGGGGGCCTTGTCCTTGTCAGCGGTTGGACAGGGATTGACCTATCCAAAATTCCTATAGACCAGGAGGTTACCGCGGCGGACTCGCTAGAAGCTAACAAGGTGCGCAGCATCTTAGACGCATTCACTGCTACGAGTGAGGACATACCGAAATGGACACCTCGTGTGATCGCGCAGAAGGCATCGATCGGTGGTTTAGGTCACATAGCGATCGGAAGCCCTCAGACTGTTGCTGATGACATGGAGCGCTGGATACGGGAGGGAGATTTGGACGGGTTTAACATTGGCTATGTGACTACCCCTGGAACATTTGAGGAGGTGGTTGAGCTCTTGATCCCGGAATTGCGACGTCGTGGGCTTTATCCCGACCCGCCGCAGGAAGGAGAGAAATTGACCGCGCGGGAGAGGATATATGGAAAGGGACAAAATGGACTGAGGGATGATCATATTGGATCCACGTATAAGTATGACCGATATCAAGAGGATCCACCATATGTTGAAGAGCCTGCTAAGGATGGGGAGAAATAAGTAATGTGCAAAGGGAAAGTTGAAGACATTCAATTTTTTGGATTTCTTATTCACGGTTAATCGAATAGTCTCATGCTGATTCTATTGACATTTTGCTCAATATGTTAATGGCAATGATTTTATATAAATTTTTGTATTGTAATTATATGAATTACTTATACGGCCGTTATGGTTGGTCCAACGTGATAAATTTCAGAATAGGGGCAGATTCTAAGGTGACCCTTAACTCACCTAGCACCCAGCCAGACAACTACTATCAATTATTAAAAGCTATTACCTATTAATTCCCCGCTCCTATTAACGTGATATCTTCTCCTTCCACCGGAGTACGACGAAGATCGCAGTGTAACGACATACCGCGAACCCCGCCCTAGCGATATTGCGTGATCGAGGTCGTCGTGTTGCGTGATCACAGCCAAGTGGCCGGAACGCCAGTCTGTGCGGATGGTAACACGCACATGCTACCGACGTAATATCGCGTAGTGCCGGTCTAGCGGGCAAGCTCGCCGGCATTCGGAGACGATGATGTCGACTGCCAAGGTAGATGTTTAGCTTCGGTATAGTTCAAGGGGGTATATCATCCGTTCTCCCGACAGCAGTGACCGAAGACTTTGTCAGCAATTCAACTCATACGTGCTTTACTGAAAGGATCAATTAGGAGACGACAAGATGAGTAATGAGGCAAAGCCGAAGAAGAGCCTTGTGCTCAATGCCTTCGTAATGATGTGTAAGTCCAATTACCCCGATTGTGAGGTCGGTCAACTTATACCGTATATTAGGTAGTGGGCATCAAAGCCCTGGCCTATGGAGACATCCCGACGACGAATCATGGAGATTTAGCGAAGTGTCACACTGGGTAGAGTTGGCGAAGTTATTAGAGGAGGCCAAATTTCATGGCATCTTCATTGCTGACGTTCTTGGTATGAAGTAACTACCAGGTACCTAATCACAGGTATTAAATGAGTATAGCTACTAACTATAACAATAGGGGGATACGATGTGTATAGTAACTCATTAGATCCAGCCAAGATCTCAGGGGCTCAGTGGCCGGTAAACGAGCCTTTTTCTGTTATTGCTGCCATGGCTGCGGCAACTAAGAGCATTGGCTTCGGTGTTACGGCTTCAACGACATATGAACAACCGTATCATTTTGCAAGACGACTATCGACAGTTGATCACCTAAGTAAAGGACGGTATGTTTCAAGACATAATTTGTGATATCTGACAAGTCTTTACTGATAGCTCATAGGTTAGGATGGAATGTTAGTTAACAAGATCCATATAATGGTCTATGTAGACGTTGACTGAACGAGTATTTAGATTGTCACGAGTTACCTAGACTCCGCTGCCAAGAACTTGGGCTTCACCGAGCAACCTAAGGTAAGGCCATATGCCTTCGAAAAATAGGGTACGGCGCTAAAGAAACCAATGATAGCATGATGATCGCTATGCACAAGCAGAGGAGTACGTTAAAGTCATCTACAAGCTCCTCGAGTCATCGTGGCGAGATGACGCGGTGAAACTGGATCGCGAGAAGGGTGTTTACACCCAACCAGATTTGGTGAGGCCAATCAATCATCATGGCAAGTACTTCACGGTACCTGGGCCGCATATCTGCCAGCCTAGCCCGCAAAGAACCCCATTGATCCTCCAAGCGGGCACTTCTCGCGCCGGAAAGCAGTTCGCGGCCCAGAATGCCGAAGCGATCTTTGTATCAGCCCACGCTCCGGAAGTATGTGCCAAAAGTATCGCAGAAGTTCGCGAGCTGGCTAAGGATAAGTTTGGCCGAGACCCAACAAACATCAAGGTTCTGGCGCTTGTGACTGCGATCCTAGGGCGTACGGAAGAAGAGGCCCAGGCCAAACTGGCAGACTACCGGAAATACGCCTCACATGAGGGAGCCCTGGCTCTGTTTGGTGGCTGGACTGGTATCGACCTCAGTAAATATGGGGAAGAGGAAGAGTTGAGACAGGTCGAGAGCAATGCTGTGCGGTAAGCATATTCATGCAGACCCTCCTATTCCTCCTAGCGTGCTAACATTAGATACTCCAGATCTACTGTCGAGGGCTATGCCAGATTCTCGCCCGGTACTTCCAAGTGGACCCGACAGACAGTTGCGGAACACGTCGCCATCGGCGGTAACGGGCCAATATTCGTGGGGACTCCCGCACAGGTGGCTGATGGGCTTGAAGTATGGGTCAACGAGGCGGATGTTGACGGGTTCAACTTCGTAAGTATTTTACTGAAAACGCCCCTTAAACGACTCCGCCTTCTTACATGAATTTTAGGCGTATGCACTATTCCCTCAGTCGTTCAAAGACATCGCTGAGCTCTTGCTTCCTGAGCTCCGTCGTCGAGGACTGTTCTGGGATGATTATGCCGTACCCGGAGGAACTTACAGGGAGAACTTCTACCAGAAGCCAGGGCAGACCGGTCCACTTGACGAGCATATCGTTTCGTCGTATAGATGGAAGGCGGGTGTGCCTCCAGGAGAGCATGTCATTCCGGAGTAAAGTACCCCTGAAACGTGCTGATGGGCTATAAGATACCACTAACGAATATCTGGCTTGAATGACGTGTAGGTACTTACCTAAAGATAGGCAATTTTGGATGTCACCAGATGGGAAAACGCTTAGGGCACAAAAGTTCATGTACTTGTAAATTCTCACTTACCTGTAGTCGGATAACGAAACAAAAAGTCCTAAGTCCTACATTAGTAGTAGGAACCTATTGCCCACATTCACTTCCATCCTATTCCTCTCGTGACGATACAAACCATGTATCTCATCTAAATATGACATGTGGGTTGGGTATACGAGGCCCCCAGTGCTCATCTGATCGCCAACGAACCAAAATGAGAAATTGCGAGGCTTGAATCGAAGTTGTTTACGGCTTACTTACGGCTTCACTGCCGGACGATCACCACAGCCGCACCCAACTCTAACCATTAGTGGAAGAAAAACACGAGGAGGCCCGATTAATCAGGAAGAGAGAATGCGAGAATGCGATATGTAAATAGTAGGACTAGACGAAAGAAGGCAAAGTAAGAGATAAACGAAGGCCATTAGATTCGGAGGAGCGTCAACGATAATCCCACAAGAACATCCAAAACAAACAACGAAACCATCCAAACCCCTCGTCATCCAATTTTTTTTCTCGATCTTCGCGACGCCACAACAGAAGGATCCGGCTAACGGCTCCCGAGTCTTATGTACTTACAGTGCCCTAAGTACCTAAAGCCCACATACATCGAACAGGATTCTCGTCCGTACCCACCGCCCAACTGCAAGCTTTCAGACCTACATACGCCATACAGAGGTACCGTGCGCAACGCATATTCCCAAAGCGTCCGGCACCGCGTCATTAGATCCCTCCATCGCACGGCCGGGAAGGACATGTGGCTGCCCTGCCTAAAGCGCCTCTGGCGTTTGCTTTTTTGGTCCCTTCTACTCCCCAGCGGGCGCCCGATCGGGAAACATCATCTTCCCGAATCGGGCAGGAAAGGGAATCCTTCCAGCTGAGTGAGCCGGGTAGGGCTCCTTCGTCTTCTGCGCTATATACCCATCTAGATAGGTAGGGATTTTAGTATTTGTCTAGTATATATGTAGGTACGAACGATGGTATTTAGTCTACCAGGTTAGCAGGTTTAATAAACGGGAACCCGTGGGCGGATGGCTTGGTGATCAACATCCTCCTCCGCCATCTCCTCCCATTCTCGGGAGTTGTAGTAATGTGGACCGGACGCCATTGTGGAAAGTAGCTACCTCCCTAACCTACCCAGCTAAAGAGACGTAAGGCTTTCGTCGCATTCGGATGAGGGCACTTCCTGTCCTGTACCTAGTAATTTCGCGTGCGTTTTACGACCGAGGCCATGCTTTTTTCACGCTTTTCTCTTTCTTTCGTTGCGACCACGTGTTTCGCGGTAGCTGGAAAAAGACAGTGAAAAAAATAAGGAAAAAAGAAAAACGTCCGCTGAGCCTCTCCTCCCTACCCAACTAGGAAGTTGGTACGTAGGGCGCAAGGCAGAGGAGGCGCATTTGGCTGGGGAGTGTTTCCGAAAAGCCATCTCATTACATAGGATGTACGTAGTTGAGATGAAAAAAAAAAAACTCTCGGCATGTCACTCACGCAGCAATCACACTGCCGACGATCGAATATCAGATCAGCCACGGGGCTTGCGGGCTTGCAAGCTTGCTTTGCTTCGTCGCGCAACCACGGTAACGGCAGCACACCCAAGATTCGGATCGGAAAACGGCCGAATAGACGTTCCGCGGCTTCCAATGACCAATACAAAATACCATGTAGGTCTGACGTTCTAACGTCTATGCTACCTTAACGTTAGAGTGTAGGTGTGTTAGGTACCGTTGCATTCCTGGCCTTGTATTATGTATTATGTATATGTAGGTGGTATGTAGGTTGTGTTTCAAACAGATTGCTCTTATTAAGAAGCGCAGCTCTAGAGAGACTAAACCTTGGAAGGGTGAGAGTGAGAGTGAGAAGCAGATCGGAGCCAAGCTTTTTCATGCGCCTGCGAGGCGCTGCTGCGCCCGGCATTGGCTGTTCCCGTTTTCTGCCGCAAGATGGGTGGTCCGTCGAATGAACGGGGAGAGTAGGAGAGGTACATACTTACAAGTACGGAGATATGTATATACCTATGCAATGGTAATGGTTGTCTGCTGCCTACGAACCGCACAGTAGTAGATACAGTAGCAGGTATTGTACCTATCGCTGCTAAAGGGACCTAATGTATGTAGGTACCGGGGCGTCGCGCATGCAGTCAGCGTCTCATGCCGCCACAGCGTCGCATCGCGGGTCCGTTTTGGGATGTTTGTCTTGCCCTGCTGCGTGAGTTTCTGTTTCTGTTGGAAAGAAAAACAAGGAGACGGTTGCTGATGGCGATGGAAATGGTGGTCCCGGGCCGCCTGTTGTGGTCGCGTCGCGTCCACTCCG
This sequence comes from Annulohypoxylon moriforme, assembly GCA_022695765.1. Classification (NCBI taxonomy): domain Eukaryota; kingdom Fungi; phylum Ascomycota; class Sordariomycetes; order Xylariales; family Hypoxylaceae; genus Annulohypoxylon; species Annulohypoxylon moriforme. The sequence continues at coordinate 211,544 of MU403094.1, read as the reverse complement.
GCGTCATGAGAGGGTGTCCAACCATGCTCCAGCGTCGATATCGATGGGAGGTTCTAGCGAGCGGCTTGGGTAACAGTAACAGCGGAAGAGACGCCCGGCGCCATTGTTACCTACCTAATACCTGCCTACGACCTACATACCTACCTACATACATGCAGGACCCGACGCACCCGGGAAATAACTCCCTAGGCAGACAACACGGACATATTCTCGAAATCTTGGTTACTCTTCGGTGAGAGTTATGGTTCCTGGAGCCGTCTTGGTCTGGGTTCTCCCCACACTACGTTACCTACCGCCTGGAACGTGCTTGCGCGTCGTCGTCATCGAAAGAAGGCGGAAGAAGAAGCGAAAGAATACTAAGAATACTACCGTTCTCCTGTGCCGGGACACACTCTCCCATCTAGATTACCGTAAGCCTTCTTTTCTCTCATTCCCAAGATTCCGAGGGTGAGATTTCCGCCGTGGTCTCACGAGCGAGACGGCAGATGACGCCGGTCACATTCCTTAGTCGAAAAGGGAATCTAAATAAAGCAGAGGGAAAAGATACATATTTGGTAGGCTAATGCAGAGAGAAGGTGATAAGTGTTCGTAAGGAAAAATGACCGATTCTGGCTCGAAGGAATCACACCAAGCTCCCGAAAGAGGTCCTGATCTGCGGGCGCGCCTCTCCCTACGACTATTTGTACCATTTGTACCCCGTGTCGTCATGGTTCAAAGGCGCAAGGTGCGAGCCGCTACTGCGAGTCATCATGCATTCGTGCAATTGATATGCAACTTCGTAGCGGCTATATACCTGGGAAGAAAGGCGACCCGTGATGTATGTTTGTATGCATGTGGGATGTAGGTCTAGGTAAAGTAAACAAACAAACACAAGCATGCAATATCGTGCAGATCGTCGAAGAATGCCTTGTCGCATGATTTGGAATAGCTCGATAGAGTCGCGTCCGTTCCTCCTGGAATCGTCCCATATGGTCCATCTCCGCGGTGTATGTGCCCATGTGCTTAGGTAGATTAAGCTAGGGCATAGGTAGGCATCGTAGGTAGCACTGATGGGGTAGCAGGAGTTCCGACGACTAGCTTAGGAATCCCTCCCCTCGAGGGGAAGGGATGCGTCTTACATCCATTCATGGATATTCCATATCTCGATGTGGACGTGCATGGAGGATTACCTCGGCATTAAAAGTGCTGTGCCTTTTTGTTCTTTCAACTGAAGCAATCCCATCCCTAACCCCGGAACTTGGTTAAAGGGCTGACAGGTAGCCGTGAAGGAAGCGAAAAATAAAGCGAAATCTGCAAGGTTGATCATGCTTGTTCCCAAGTGCCGTCGATATCAGGTTACGGAGTTGAGATGGTGCTGATATAAGCTTAAGCCTTCGAGAACACTTAGCTTACGAATCCACGGATGATGAAAGATATTGCCCATTGCGCAATTGCCGTCTTGGCTCCGTCCTAATTCGAGCCCGTGGATTCTAGACTGTAGGTGGATTTAATTCTCATCTCATAGTCCAGACGAAATATAGAGTTGATAGTAGCATCTTCTATAACTCCTTAATGCTATCAGGTCATACATATCTTGCTAATAATAGCAGATTTAGATCGCGACCACGGAAACGCTAGCGAGTAGCATACCGCGAAACAGGAAACACAGGTAAACATAAGCACCTAGAAAAATCGCCGTCAGCATGTTTATTCTATTCTCGGAAACGGGTCCATGACCTTACGTGCGTCGTCCGCCGTTGCATATCCGTTTTGGGATTTATGATATGTATGATATGAGAATGATGATGACGGGATGGATGAGGTGAGAAAGAAGGGCAAAAAAAAGGGGAGAAGCAACCTCGGATCTGCCACCCCTCTTCCCCCCCATCCCCTAAAAAAAGAGCACAAACTCCTCATCTCCCCCACGGGGGAAGACAGACGAGAGGTGGTTACATGGCGCAATATAGGTCGGATGTCGTTGCATCGCTTGATGGGATAAGCGGTTGGAGCGCGTGTGTGGGCGCGAATCATGATCCGGTCAGACTACTTAGCCGTCTGGCGCGCGGGTATTTTTGCGTCTTTTTCGAACTGCATTGCTCCCCTTGACCTTGCTTTCGCTCACTCTTCCTCGCGTATCGTATCCTCTTGTGCGTGAACGGTAGTCGGAAGTAAGTAAGCATGCGATATGTAGGTAGGTAGGTATGTAGACACGCTCAAAGTATCGTGCATATGAGCCCGGACATTGCTACGTATCTGGGATTAGGTGACACATGTGGCTTGCAGTCGTGTCGCCGCCACGACTCGGATAAGAAAGCCATTCTCTTGGCCTATGAATCACTGGATGCCTTTGTTCCTTTTTTCTGTATGCGATAATGGTCGAATGTGCAAGTCTTAGCGAACAAGCACCTTATTCCCTAATTTCGTACAGCCCTCTCACCTCGCTGTTGTGCGACGGTACCGAGGAACCTATATTAAGCAACTTTGGAACCGACCAATCTTCCCGACGGAATGCGCGCTGTCGTGCTTAATAAGTCCAGGTTTCTCCAGCCCTTTTCCGTGTTACCCAAACAAGACCAGTGGACAAATCATTAATTCCCCGATAATTGTCAAGCCTCGCCAACCAATGGCGTCGCGGTAGTAATATAAGGTAGATGTACAAATAACAATACGAACCTCCTGGGCGTCGGAAGAAGAGGCGAGGTAATGTATTAGGATACGCGATAAACTATCCGCTTCTGGTGTCTCTGCGTCTCTGTATCTTTGCATTTCCGCATGAGGCTCCCAGCAAGCCATGCCTCCATATACGAAAAAAAAAGCTTGACTTATCCGCTTTCGAGAGATGTCGGAGGGTGGTGGGTAAAAATTTCAGTTCGTCATCGGATTGATCGTAACCATCTTTCTGAACTCGACTGTGGCTATGGCTATGGCTACCTACCTAGGTATACTATACACTGCGTGACTAAACTCCTAGTCTTGTCCCCGACTTTAAAGACGCCTACCCCCTTTTTCACATGGTATCTATTGTAATGTACAGGCTCAAATGCAAAATTTCCCCAATGAAAAAAAAAAAACAAATAATGTGAAAAAAAAGTCCGGTGCCCAGAAACTCCAGGTCCTCTTTTCCTGACCCTTAATTCTCCACACCGTAGAATGCTTTTAAACCGTCGTTGTGTCCCCAAGTATGCAGATGGATGATTTAATACAGTTGTGATGCGAGTTATTAGTTACAGTGAATTCCAGATGATCGTCGTAGTCGAACCATCTCATCCTAGACTGCGTTTTTGACAGTGTTTTGAAAATTGACGTGGCGCATCTGTAGTCGCTTTGTGTGTGCAGCCGAGACCTCGATGGTTAGGTCGGTATTTGAAGGAGAAAGCCACCCTCTTCGATGTCTTCTTTGTTAAATTATCGCGTTCTAAGAACGTTTAGGACAATCTAAGCAAGATTACCTAGATATCCCAATTTTGTCCGTCGTGGGATCTGGGCTCGCTTCCCGAATTAAGCATGAATTTCCCCTCCCTTAAAATTCGCCTCGGAGGCTGAAACGCGGTCGGACGCCATTATTCAACACAAAAAAGTGTGATCTCTAATCAGTCTCCCGTCCAGGACCAGGATGACCCGTGGCTGATCCTACCCCAGCTGCACCACCACCACCACGCGACCTGTCATCCGATGTGGCCGGCGAATTTCGTCGTTCGCTTTCGCCCTGCTGCGCCCTCATTTCCGACGGATATCGTGGCGACGGCTGATCTGATAGTAACGACGAAACCGAGTGTGCACCGCTCCGAGGTGGTTGTTGCGATGATTCGCCCCCGCCCGTTTCTCTCGACGTCCCGAGGCCAGGCGAAAGTCCCCGGTGAGGACCAAAAGATTCAATTCGACCACGTCCCGCAGATCGATAGGATGAAATGTCGCTTCTTTGCCGGGAATGACCTCGCCGTCGACCCGGAGGGGGATTTGATAACGTCGATCCTCCATGCTGCCCGAAAGGCGGTGATCTAAACCGCGTTTGGCTTGGCGGAGGCGCTGGTTGCTGGGGGCCGGTCGCTTTTCGTTTCTTAGGAGATTCCACTAATTATCGAAAGGCAACATTAGCCAAGACAAGTTTTTTTCTACTTGCTCGTTTTGGATTTTGACAAACCAGAAGGCGTTCCTGGCTGATTAGAGCCTCCATGGGTAGTCGGTGGTTGCCAATGATGGAAGTATATCGATGGTGACTGAGTTTCTTGCTGTTGAGGAGCTCCCTGTTGCTGCGCTAACGCGTGTGCTGGGTGAGGAATACCAGACGGCCCGCCGGGCCCTTCGCCCGTACTTAATCGAGGCAGAGCAGAGCCTCCCAATGGTCTTCCCACAGCTCCACCCATACTTAAAGTGTGCGCTCTCGGTCTTGGTGAGCCGGGCCCTGGATAGGGGACGAAGCTCGCCTGAGCGCCCGTTCCGGACCCAGGTGTTGATGGAACTCCGTACTGTTGTCCTCCATACTGCTGAGACTCCCTCCGAGCCTCCGGGGATAAACCTCCCTGGGGTGGCATAATCTGTCCTGCATGCGCCTGTTGCGGTATTAGATATTGTTGCGCCCATTCGAGGGCCGCCTGTGGAAGTGCTCCGCTGCTCATTCCGGCAAACACGACTGGAACCATTGGCGGCGGGATGCCTCGATCTAATGATGTTCGGAGCATATCGTACTCTAGTCTCCTCTGTTCTAGTCGCAACCCCTCTTGCCGTGTCTTCTCTTCTTCCTGTCTCCTCCTCTCTTCTTCGGCCTTAGCCACTAACCAGCTCCTCATCGACTCCTCGGAACTCTGGTGTGGGGGCGGTGGTAATGCACCAAGCGATTGACTATGCGGTGAAGGGACTGGCGCCCCTTGCGAATGTAAAGGTGGCCCCGGAGCTGGTGGGTGAGGTGGACCAGGAGCCGGGGGGGGTGGTGGTTGAGCTAATGTCATGGCTGCCGGGAGAGGCAGACCACGGTGAGGCGCTGACATGGGCTTGGTAGATGGGCTCTGCTTCTGTGGGAGAGCTAGAAATGGCTTCTGCAAAGGGTCCTGGATACTCAAGGGGGGCGAGGATCGAGGCGGCGTCGGTAGGTCATGGACAGGCCGGTACCCGTGATGAACTGGCTGCTTGGATGTGAGCATCATCTCGGTAGTAGAGGCGAAAGGAAACTAGACGATGATGTGGGGATGCATGCTAAGGGTTTAGAAAGAGCCGGGTGACAAGAAGTTGAGGGTGTATACAGGAAACGAAGAAGGTGGTGAATCACCTTTGCATAAGAAAGCTGGTGAGGGCGGCCAGCTAAGAGAAGGGATAGGATACGATCGGGGCTTATGGAACTTTTGGATCCTTAAGCCCAGCCTCATTTGAAGATCGGTGCCAGACACATGGGTAGTACTTTCTAAAGGATTAACTAGGGGGGAGGAGTTGTGGTAGTTTGTTGCGTGGTATTTTGGGCGTTGCAACTGGACATGCGCCGACACAGCAGCGGTCGAGGAACCCTGGACGTCCTGGGAGGATCGGTGCCCAAAGTAGCTCCAAGTCTCGGGAAACACCAAGTGGGAAAGATCTTGGAACGGGACGATAATGTGAGCCGATAGACAGATTCTACCACTTGACGCCGTTTTAGGCAATGCCCGAAGCGGAAAGTAGACGTCGTCCTGAGTGTGGAGTAAACGAGGGCCTGGCTTATCTGGAGGCAATATGCGAACGTATGGACCTGGGAGATTTCATACAAGAACCGTAGTTTGTCCGCCTAACCGGATAGGAAGGAAATGAAAATTGAGAAGAAAACTTAGGTAGCTGAACCGGATAGTTGGAACAGGCCTTAGTACCGGGTCCGTTTACGCAAGCTGCGATGAGAATCGTCCGAATCAGAGGCAACCACTCGCTGTCAAAGTGAGCCGTTGCCTAGGCATGTTAGGTGAAACCGTTGCTAGCAAGAAACTAAGTGGTCTAAGTGGTCCAAATCGTCGCCGGTTGAAAGAATAGAATAGGAAGCTAAGGTGCTAGGTAGGTAGGTAGAGAGAGAGAAGAGTGAAGAAGGGAAGCTGCCGAATAGCAAGCTCGAGAAGCTAGAGAGAAATTTAGCTAGGCAGCGTTAGCTCGTGGTAGAAGTTTGGAAAGAGTGGCTGAAGAGTTGACGAGGCGTGCCTGGAGAGAGGAGGAAAGAGGAGGGGAAGCCTTCTTTTCACGCCACTACAATGACGAGGCTGATCAAGCTGGTAAGTACAGATCAGATCAACTTGGCCTGTCCTTGCTCTCCGTTAATTTTTTTCCAGGGTTGAGAGGCCCTGTCCCTCGCACAATAGGGCAGGGTTGCCAGCCCGACCTTGGACCTTGGGATGGCGTGTTTATAGGGCTAGTGCGGTATCTTTTCGCCGCAGGACCCCTTTTCTAGTACTCTTTTTCCATGGTAAATACATAAATACCTCCTACACAGTGACATAGTAAACGACTGACCTACCCCGTTTCGAACTCGAGTCTCGAAGGAAGCACAGGGCCGGGGGGTGGAAGACTTGCCATGCAGGGTCGATCCCTCGACGTCGGAAAAAGAATGTCAAGGAGGATCCAAGAGTGATGAACGAATCAGCAAGTGTGGGGGGGGGGGGTGTGGGAAGTATTAGCAAAGCGGCTACCTAGCACCGGTTTAGCTGCTTGCTTGACTAAGTAAGAGAGGTGAATGGAGAGTGGTGAGTGGATGGTGAATAGAAGTGGATGGATTGAAGAAGTGGAGTCTCGTAGAAGAGTGAAGACTGCACGGCGCATATGTGGGCAGATGGGACGAAAACTAATAAATAGACGCTTTTCTGTTGTAAGACGTGTCAAGAGTTCGAGACTATGGGATAGGACGGCGCAGGAGAATTCTCGCGAAGAGATCTAGAATTCGGCCGATCTCTTTTTCTGTTCTTTTCCCCTCGTGGCGCTTTACTAATTTCTATAGCTTGTAAAATGTAAGTTGTGAGTTTGTAGGTTGTAAGTGAATGTGTATGTAAGTGGGAGGGAGTTTTATGTTTTACCAGGTTAATGGATGAGTTTGGTAGTTTGGTAAATCTACCTACATATTAGTATAATCAGATACATAATACCTAATACCTACCTGATACTTGGATGGAAATAGGCAATACCGAGTACGCAACGTACGAAGCTAGGTTTAGGTCCAAGTATATTTACGTTATGTATTTTATGTCTGAGGATACATAGTATATAATGTATATGTGTATGTGAGGGTAAGTACAGACACAGGTAGGAGTTATGTATAGACGTTATGTATATGTGTATATGTAGTTAGGGAATTCGGCAGAGACCGTTGGTAGGTGCGAAACTAATCTGGATGGATAGGTCAAAAGGGGCAAGTACAGTGCAGAATGTACTTGCTCAATGCTCTATACCGGGCTTGGGAAAAAGAGCGTCAGCAGCTGAAAAGTGGAGTTTTTTTTTCGCGCTCGAGGTATGTGGATACGCTTAAGTACATGGTTACAAGAATCTCTACTTGCCTCTGATAGAAAATAGCCTAGAATCATTGGCTGTTTGATGGGCTGAGCAGCATACACCCACCTACATACATACATACATACATACATACATATGTACCATACCATATGTACTTTCTATACCTAGTAGGAGGCCGCCTTAGACAAGACCCAACTCTCGAGTCATGCCGCGAGAAGGGATGAGAAGGAGTGTACAAATAACTGATGCCATCTAGTCTCCCCCCGTCAAAAAGAGCCGTGACCCAGGTAAACTGGTTGTTTGTGTGGGTGCGTGCGTGTACATATGTAGGTGGTAAGTATTTGTATATGTGTGGCTGTACGAAGCAGACATCTCTATCTACTACATGCGTCGAAGCTCTCCCACTCTCACTCTCCCCCCAGCTCGTGTACCCCAGTTACCTATGTGCCGTATGTATGATGTATGTACAAGACCGAGAGGAACTAGAAACTTGCTAGGTCGGGACGTAAGTACTCCATACCGTGCGTGACTGTACGGAATCAACGCCGGTTCTTCCAGTTTAGCGTATGCAGGCATGTATGTAGGTAGTCTGCATGGAAGAATGTACTCGACAAAATAAAAAAAAAACAAGCTTGATGTGGGTGAGTAGGCACGCAGCGAGTTTCAATCGGTCTTGTATCAGAGCGTGATATACTGTAGATACTTTACCTACTATGAAGTTTGAGACTCTTGTGCAGTGTAACCTACATAGTACTAGATCTTGGATATAATCTAGTTCTAGCCTTCTATGTGTATAGTGAGTTTTTCTTAAATTACCAAGGTATCATACCTAGCTGACATGCGTCCCTACACGGCTCGAGTAAAAGCAAAGTATGCACGATGGCGGGGTCCTGCTATTATTCCTCAAAACAAGGGGTTCGCTCATCCTGTAACTAACCTGGAAGATTCCAACGCCCAACGGTGTAAGCTGTAAGAGAAATGTGAATATTCCCGATCTCGCAACAACTTGATAACGCGCAACGCGCAACGGGAACAAACAATCCTAGCATCTTGGCAGCTGACTTCCTCTTTGGAAAGATCAGCAATACCCGTATATCTAGGATCAATCTACGTTAGGTAGGTCGAAATAATACCTAGGTTAATAGGTAAATAAGATATACGAATAATAGTAATACAATTACCATATTACATTAGACAGCTAAAGTTCAATTCTGCGGCTGCTGCGGCCGCGTGGCTGCGGTGCTTGTCCCTTGCCTAGGAGGAGTCTAGCAGGTCTAGTCAGGTCAGATCTCCCTCCTAAGTTGCCCTGACAAGAGACATAGAAGGGGAAAAAGATGGTAATTTATTTACATAGTTAGTAAGAACGCCGTGTTTCGGGACCGAAAGTCTTGACCGTGTTATGTTGTTTCGATTATGTATGGATAAAGAAACAATCTGGTCTACTGTACAGATCTGTAGGCATTGAGCAATCAAAAGTCGAATAGGCCTGGTATTTGCATATTTGCATGGTTTCGCCTTCTCGCAGCCCTTGTCGGCAATGTTTCAAAGTCAGCCTGATTAGGCAAGTCGATCTTTCATATTTAGACGTTTCAACTAAGGCGCAAGACTGGGGGGTTCGGGGAATTGAAGGAGGGCTGCAATAACGTGGTAGTAGCTCGTCACATACATACTACATACTGCTACATAGAGGTAGGTAGGTATACAAGGTATATATACCATAATATGTAGCGCGTGTGGTACATAGTGTATATATTGCGGTCATTTTCCAGAGTCACTCTGCCGGGTCGAACATCCCAGCCCGCGGAATGAGAATTACCTCATCTAGATCCGACAATCGACATTCGACCAATGCTGTTATGTGGAAAGAAGGAGAAAAGAACCCGCTCTGAAACATCGATCATGTACTTTGCTGTTTTTTTACGACAAGGGTTTCGGATTTTCCATGCCGGGGGTTGACAATTATGTCGAAATAGGGAAAGGCCATCGTTGTTGCAGACATTTCAGTGGCGGAGCGTAGGTCGATTGACGGGAGGGAAGGAGGGGTTGTGGGTTACAAAGAGCCAAACCAGTTAGATCAGTCAGAATTAGTTCAAGATTGAGACTAAAGGAGGGGCAGCCGGGGCAGATGTTCGGAAATGCGCTAAGCCACAAGAGTCCTTTCTCAAGTTGAGTCTCTTTTTTCTCAAATGCTCTCCCTCCTTCTCATAGGATGATGAGGGATCATGGCTTAGAACATTTTAAAGCTTGGAACTCTGCCCAGTGCCCAGTGCCCCAGTGGGTGAGTACATATGTACATACATGATGTATATACATACCATAGTACAATCCATAGTACAATCCCAACGACCCTGAACATGCAGCCTAAGTGCTTCACACCTTACATGGGATATAGCATGGGTTACATGCAGAAATCTGGTAACTCTGCTTATTTACACGAAGCTATCGCCCAATGTCCATGTCGTATTCTCAAGAGTTTCCCATCCTCTTGTCACGACCTTGATAGTTTTAGAATACAGTCCTTATAATTAACCAGTAGTTATGTTGGTAAGATTTGCCGTAACAGATAGACTAAGATGCGACTATTTCCAACCGAACGCGGGTTTTTTTTGTCTTGTCGTCTTTTCCTGTCACATCTAGCTCGTCCAATTCAAATCCCGTAGTTTCTTCCGTACTACATGTGGCACCCCTCCGTGTAAGCCAGCATACCTACTAGCTTATATACATACATGATGTAGTGCCATGTTCGACCTGGCCCTGGACCACTTCCTTACCCGGGTTTAACTCCTTGTCAGAGCCTTCCCGTGTGTGCTGAAGACGACGAACATGTCGACTCATCAGGTGATGAATGTAAATGCCGGCATTTAAGGTTGCTTTTAACCTTACTTCATGCCTGGCTCGGAGCCCTTGTCGAAGGCGAAGAGTTTACCGTATGTGCAAGGAATACCGCGTGGAATTTGCATTAACGCTACCGCTTTTGGCCATGTTCGCCGTTGCGATTCTCGTTATACTAGGCTTTTACTAGTTAAGAATTTCAGCTCGTGGTCTATCGACGCCATAACCGAACGTTGCCGCTTGGCGTTAGACGAAAATTTGGTACGGCAGAATTTGTTAGCTGTCTAGGCCCCTCAGGCCCCCCAGGCTTCTATAGCCGCAACCGTTTATAGAATAGTATAGATCATTATTAGTCGATACGTCAGTTTGTGGCTGATGATGGGCACAAGCAACATGAGAGCCTCACTGGACGTCGAACAATGCTATTGATGGGGTAACACAGGTGCGGCACATGAATCCAATGCTAAGGATTCAATAAATATCTGAGATTCAAAGTTCCAAAGCTCATTCGTAAACGAGCCAGCCAGTTCTCGAATTACGGCGCAGTGGTTGACAACCTGGCTACCGTCTGCACGAGCACGTGTAATGTGGTGCAGCACAGCGTGTAACCAATAATTCCTGGGTAAACAGATCGTCTCTCAAACATACCTAGTTCCTCTGCGGCGCACCTCGTAAACATTGTCGCTCGTATGGGCCGTTGCCTTAACATTTAATGATTTATGACGAAAGACGCAAGCATTGCCAATCGCTTCTTATCTGTGAGACCGGAACTTTTTTTAGAGGCAAATGCAGATTCTGTCATACAGCAGCATTGGATACGAAGCACGGGTTCGATATTTATATGAGCTTAGATGCTTATCAACATGTATGGCGTCGATTACCCATTCTCGTGTGACCGAATGCACATAACTAGCGATAAAAGTCTCGACGAATCCTATCAAGCAAACACTTAGGTAGAACACTGAAGGCGTTTAGGAGAACGTAAGTGGCTGGTATGCATACGTGTATATTTTCAAATATTAAATCAGTCTTTACCCACATGCTTACTAGGTAAGTACCTACCTAATAATTCGTATACATGTATCTCGTGCATCTTTTGAAATATGCATTATTTATGGTTAAAGAAGCCAACTTACAAACAAGAAAAGCACATAATATTAATTATGTCGAAGGATTCTATTAGAATTAAAGGTACGGAAGTACTTACGTCTCGTAATTCCTAAAAGGGGAAGACGAAACGTCAGCCGACCAATCAGCGACCGGCCACATAGTATATGTCTTGGCTGGGATAGCTGGTTAGCTGGAAGCCGCTAGGTGGAAGCTAAACCTAGACCCATATTCCAAGAGAAGCTACAGCCAACATTTGAACAGGCAGGTCAGGCAGGTATCGTTCGGTACGGAATAGAACTAGGCAGGCTCAAGTTAAGGCGGGAATGTATTCATAAACCTTGTACGACCCCTAAGACATTAGCACAGTATGTGCATCACCGTGCCCTGCGACGCCTACGCGCCTTCTCTAAATGTTGGCTCTTACGTTTTCTCCAAGTTTGGAGATTAGGGTTTGTCTGATGGAGACATGGAGACATGGAAACGAGGAGACGGGCTTTGAAACGAGTCAAACGACGACCATCAATTCTAGACTTTCTCAACTCCAAAGAGTTAACAGCTGTATCATCCCTTGAACACTTGTTTCCGGCCCCGCGCCCCGTTACCGTTACCAGTTCTCTTGCATCGTCTACATCGTTCTAGTGACAGGATGTATGTTGGTTACTTGAATGCGCGCCATGCAAATCAAACACCAACTCAGCGACCTTTACGGTGCCGGCCGATGTCTAGCTTCCAATCCACAAAATCCGAGCCTCGTCGGCTAGGGCCAAGCCAAATATACTAGCAACCATGGATGAGTACGAAAATTGTCACGATTGACACGTCTGAGGTCTCAACTTGTCATTTCCGAAGGGATTTTATACTTCTGCCTTTCGGAACTCGAATGAGTGAATATTGGTATCTAATTTCATCTTGAATTTGGTAACTTATCCTTATAGGCTTACTATCTGCAAAATACGAACATGCAGATAGAAAGATACTGAGCTGATCTACATACAATCTCTGGTAGCGACAGCGAACTAGTGGAACCTGTGAATGTTCCAGATCGAAAGCACTGTCCAGTTCCGAGTCCGCATTATACAGCGCGGCTCTAAATGAACAACAGCAGAATGTCTTAGGCCGACTATGCAAGTTCATCGCGATGCTGGAAAGGAGCTTGACACAAAGTGTCGGCTTACGGATGGGGTTTCCTCATTGGGGTTATTTCCTCCCTTCCAGCACCTGGCTCTAAGCGGCAGCGGTTCCTATTGCTCGGTAACTTCCATGGCTATACCGACCCAGTTAGGTTATTGCCCTAGGCTGATGGGTCATACACTTTGACCCGGTAATTGTCGCCTTACCAATTATAATTCGGGTCCCCAGGACTCGCTGTTACAACCGAATGGGCCTCCAGACTGGAGATGGTGGAGAGCCAAGAAGACGCACAACAGCGGATAGACTAATGTTAGTTTATTGGTAGCCGCCGACACCTTGAACGTTCTCGGGCAAGCTAACCTTAAGCTACTCGACTATAGCGTGGCCCCGTTCCCTACATTCACTACCTAAGCACTCCCTGTTACGAGAAACGTTGATATCACTAATACAGAAAGACACTTGACAACGTTCTCGACCTTAGAATGTTGGAAATGGTCCACTTACAACATCGAGCACCTTCCTCAGAAAACTAAACCCGTAACACAGGTGGAATTTGTGCGGACTTCCGGAGAGCAGTACATATTTACCTACTTCGCAGTAGGCTAGCTGCCGAGAAGCGCATGCTGCATTGGTGATGCATCCGAAGCGAAGATTGTAATCAACGTGTAAGCAAGAACTGAAATAGAAGGTATTACTAACCCTGTGGTGTTTATTTTCTGATATTTCCAGCTGACCGACGTCTCGAAACTTATCAGTCGATTTTTCGTGAGCTTTACATTGCTGACCTTTGATATCTAAACAGCTAAATTCATGATCATAGATCGATGTATCTTCTAGTTTATTTATTACGATAATTTCGAAATTATTGCGAATGGGATGCAAGGGTTGATTGCCTTGGTTCTCATGGACTAATTTTCATTAACCTTGGACTCCCAGAATGGCGTCGTCACCACCCTCGTGATATTCACGAATCCTACTAATCATGCATTCCTCGATCGATTTCTATAGATAATTATCAGTTCCCACCAGCTTGAGCAAGTTTGTTTAACCCAGAAACCGAGGTCCGACCTCATGCGGGATGGGTGGTTGAGTATCCATTTCGGTATGAGTTGGGCGAACTGATTGTCACCGGTTCTGCGTACCAGGTTCATTCTTGCCCAGGTGGCGTCTCTGAGAAAGGCAAGAATCCCGGGAAACAGTATGTACCTAGTAAAGCAGGTTAGCGGCTACGGCGGCCGATCGTTGACCGCAGCGCGAGACCACGAGATTCCCAGTCGGGATGTCAAATATTCTACGTGCTACACGACATGCAAGCATATACTGGCAACCTTCCCATATTCCTGGCCGGCGCCGATCCTTTACATATGAACCTTGACCATGGCATTGACAACTATGTAATCAATACGTTATGGTTAGTCTCTGACAGACCTAACAGCCACCTCTACTACGATCATCCCTTTCATCAGGACGGTCAAACTTTTAATCTACCTAAGCAGTGGTCTGACCAGATCCTGCACCGACAATTTGGAATTACTGGAACCACCTACCGCTCATTTGAGGTCTCTTTTTACCCCCCACAGGCTAACATGGCTCGCCATATGCGCGTGGGCGCCACATCCTCCCGCTGCCACGGCCCCGTATCGACCGGAAAAGCAATCATCATATCTAGTATGTATTTTGCTTTTTTGGCCATTAGATTGGATCTTAGATACGTGGCTGAAACACGCTATCGTAACGCCTCCCGCTCTTCAAGGACGTGGCACTCCCTGGCCATATTCTTTACTTCACTCCCACACGGGTTAGGCTCCGAGCTTCGCATGGGAAAGAAAGAGGAAGAAGTGAAACCGGTCGAAGGCACGTGTTATATTTTGCTCGAGCCGCAATATTCCATGTATTGTCGGTCACCTAATTCCGAGCCCGAGAACTCCATCGAGGAAAATCTACTCACCTAGTAGTCCCGTCAAGTTGGGCTCGGGGGGACCCGACTATAGAGATTATTAGCGTACTTGCCTTACCCCCTAACCTTCGGTATCCAAGCGCACGATATCTATTTGCAGAGATTTACGAACATGAACACTATTCATTACATACATACCTGAGTATCTACTCGGTAGATGCAATAGGCGTTTTACCAAGCACCTTAGCCTCGAAGGGCGCAAGCCACTTTGCTAGTCAAATTGGTTTGCTCGACTAATTAATAACAACAAGCCTCAAGATCTCTGAAAAGGGCATCCCTAGAAGCTTAGTACCCCGACCGTTTGTGCCACCTGCTGTTTTCGTCCCTTGACAACCTTTGTCCGATCGATTGCCCGATCGACGAAGAACCCAAACACGGGACTATCCAGTTTAACCAAAAGGCAGTCGGAGATAAGACCGCGGCATAATATTTGTTACACCGATTTTATAGGACCTCCTCCTTCGCATCTGTCCCGATCTACATCAGGTATCACAAATCACGTAGGCGATCACGGCTGTATTTTACAGCGGACCGACTAACGCGGCTTATTAACCCGTCCCAGACCGTCGGAGTTATAGGCCTTCATACATACTAACATACAGAACTGTTGTTACGTGCTTATTCACTAACCTAACTCGACAACAACAGGCTAAAGCCTCTAGTGGTGGGCCGATAAGTCAAAAATTCTAGATACCCCCTTTCTACATCGTTTTTTTTTTTCGCTTCTAGTCTTTTATTCCCTTCCCCTCTCGTTGGAGTAATTCACTATTTCCGGTGGGCCGCCTCGGACCGACTGAAAATCTCTACACGAGCCGCCCGTTACTTACTTTTTTTTTCTTCTTCGCTCCGAAGCCTCGGGGGTTTTTTTTCTAGGCGAGCGCCTCCTTGTGGGATAGGGCGCGTATGTCTCAACTAACGCTGTCGCTAGTAGCGCCTCAGACGTTGGCGGATCTGCAGTTTTTCGACCGGCGTGGTCTTGGGTTTCCACGTGGATTTTAGAGCCATGTAGGTAGGTATCCGGGTAGGTACGTGGTGGGTGTGTGGCGATTCTCGTTAGCGAGAGACGTCGTCACCAAAGGGGAATAAGCCACGATCTTTGTCGTGGGTTGGCGCCATCATAAGCGGGCTTCACTTACCGCAGGAATTACATATATAGATAGACTATTGTATATATAGCAGTACCTACCTTAAGATAGTCAGTCACGTAAATAGGCATATCCAAAGAATTTGTTCTTTTATTCCTAAATACGTATTCGCGTGTCTGGGGACTTTTGGCACAGGGTTGAAGGCTGACCAGGTCAAGCCGACCCAGTGGAAGGAAGGGGGTGTGACTCTGTCTTCAACAACTTCATCTCTCGCCTCCTGGTGAGTAGACTAACCGAACTGCTTTCCACGAAGTAATGGCTTGCTATGATTGTGAGGGAGGTACCTAGGTATCCATCTAACCACCGCGTCGTGTCGCCCAAATCATGTGTAAGGTAGTTATAATATCACTTTGCCTAACGAACCACCTTTCTCCCCGTCCCGGAACCACGCCGAGACTGCGTAAAACTTCTTGTGTATACCTAGGTTATGTATGGTATGCGTGTGCGTGCTTGTCATGTAAAAATTGCCGTGCCGCGCTGTGTCGTGTGTGCCCGTTCCCCTCGTGCGTAGATACGTATTCTATGATTCATGATGATATATAGGGAGGTAGGTAGGAATATGATCTCGCCAGACACATATTATATAGAAAAGGGTCGTTCGAAAGCATCCATCCATCAATCAATCGCATCTTCCCATGATTCCCATGAATATTTTGCCACTGCGGAGAACCTGATCCGAAACATAATGATAATGATAATCAAAGACATGAAAAAAACCAAATAAAACAAGCAAAATAAATCAAGAAACAAGACGTAACAATAACAGTAGAAAAAACATGCCCGCGTATGCCTCCATGATTCCAACACCGTAATTCGCCTCGGCCGCCCCCGTATGCCTTGACCGTGACGATTAAATACCGATTTTGTATGGTATAAAAGAAATATGCCCGCATGGTCATCTTTGGACCTTGCACGTGCGAGAAGTGAAGAGTCGAACAACAAGAAGAAAAAAAGTAGATAACTAGAAGATATTCTAGACAAGCTAACTATATGGGAGCCTGCATACGAATTTGTTTATGGATGTCATATTATCCATAGCAAGAAAAGAAACATTCATGTTAACTACCTAAGGAGGTAGGTAGACATGATGTTTCTATGAAATATGATGGGATTCCTGTCAACCATCTCGAGGTAATTCAAGTTTCAATCAGACGCCTACAACTCCATAATGCGTCTATTTAGGACAAATGTCCTCCCGATCAACTACCAGCCTGCCTGCGTGTTTATCAAGTAACGTCAATCCTATCATCAATCATCATGACTCGTATCGCTTTCTAGAAGAGACGAACTACTTGAATATGGTTTTGGGTTCTTCTTGGTTAAGACAGCCTTTGGTGATACGATCTTAGGCTCGCTATTATTCCGAGCTTTTATCAACTTTCGTGGTCGGCGCGTTGTCGGAGAAACGGCTTCGTCTGACGTTTTATCGCTAGATGAGCTGCTAGGAGTGTACGCAGAATCTATGCTCTGCATTGGTAAAATGAGAGGTGGGGAGCGGCTCGTGAAGCTGCGCGGGTTCACTATAGGGGGGCTGGGAACGGGTGTGACGTTGTTATCCGATGCTTCCGTCGGTGTTGTTTGCGTAGAGATAGGATCTGTATGGTGCCCAGGAGGTGGAGTAGGAGGTTGAATGGTTCCTGTGGTGTAGGTGTCCAGCTTTCTCTTAAGCAAATCTGCCTTGACTGGTTTGGCGAGATAATCGTTCATGCCCGATGCTAGACATTTTTCTCTATCACCTTGTATTGCTGAAGCCGTCATGGCGATTACTAGGACCTTTCTCACCTCCTCGATGGGATCCTTTCGGAGAAGGGCCGTGGCTTCGTAGCCGTCGAGAATAGGCATCTGAACATCCATCAAAACCACATGGTATGGGATACCCTCCTTAGCTTTCTGTCGTAGACCTTCTACTGCCTTAAGCCCGTTCTCATAAGCGTCGACCTTGTCGTATCCGAGCTTGTGTACGAACTTGATAGCAATCTTCTGATTGATGAGATTATCTTCTGCGATGCAAATGCGGATTTGATCTTTTGGAACCTTGGCTAAATCTATAACTGGGTGTAACAGATGTTGATTATGTGTTGACTGATGGGGGATGTCACGTCTTCCTCCGATAGCTGAGGGTGTAGTAACGGGCTGGGCATCTCCTGCTGTTACATCGGGTGTCGTCTTTTTGAATGTGACCGTGAACCAAGCTTTCGTGCCCCTGCCCTCCGTACTCTCTAAGTTAATCTCGCCCTTCATCATATTCTCAATAAGCGATTTGCAGATGCTGAGACCGAGTCCGCTGCCGCCATATTTGCGAGCAGTACTTGCGTCTGCTTGACTGAAGGGCCTGAAGAGTCTAGCCAGCTGTTTGGGCGGAATACCAATACCAGTGTCTTCAACCCAGAAGGTAAGTTTCGCTTGTTCGGGGTTATTCATATCCACCCTGGTACCAATAGTGATAGAGCCATTTTCTGTGAATTTGAGACTGTTACTGATAAGATTTCCAAGAACTTGATGCAAGCGGATCGGATCCCCGTATATGAGCATTGGCGGTATATCTATATTTTGAATGATTTGAACGCTTTTCTTAGATGCTTTCTCTTTATTGCTGTACGAGGCAGCTCGGACGACCTCGCGCATCATCTCTTCTGGGTTGAAAGCTGTAATGTAAAGCTTCATTTTGTCGGCTTCCATCTTGGAGAAATCGAGAATATCATTGATGACCGTGAGTAGGAGGTCCGCGGAGACTCGAATGGAATCCGCCATCTCGAGTTGTTCTTTATTGAGATTACTGTCTCGTAAAAGTTCTGAATTACCGATAACGCCATTTAACGGGGTTCGTAGTTCGTGGGAGACGTTGGCAAGGAAGATACTCTTTGCTTTGGCTGCTTCTTCAGCAATCTTGACATTACGTTTGGCTTCGGCCTCGGCGTCTTTGGCCTTCGCCTCCGCATTTCGAGCTTTAGCGACAGCCTGCCTCTGTATCCGGACCATGGCTTCGTTTTCTGATGATACCTTCTCGACTGCTTTCATGGCAAGGGCGTTAGAATAACTGATACCAATTTGGTTCACCAACAATTGTAGGACAGTAACATTTCTATCAGTGAAGCTTCCCGGCTCGCCCTCCAGGTAAAGTACTCCGAGCAACGGTTTCGATCCATGGCAAATAGGTATCGCAATGACAGCTTTGCTTAACGAATTCGTCTGTAACCAGGAATCGCTAACTTTTCCAAATCGCTCGTCACTGATAAGATCGGGGATGAAGACAACTTCGCGGAATCGAGCGCAGTATAAAACGACGTTTTCAGCAACGAGTGATGAGCCGATAAGGGGTTGCCCAGGGAGGTTAGCCGTGGCACCCCTTTCCGAATCACCGCTAGCCGCAATACACCAATTATCGTCGTCGTCGTCTTCGTCTTGAACAATAATGGCTGCTTGGGTCGCGGACCCGCCACAAGTTTGGAGAATAACATCGCACATCGTCTTGAGCAAATCATCAACTCGTAAAACGGATGAGATGACTTGGGACGAAACTAGGATGGCGTGAAGGTCGATCATATCAAGAGCAGGCAAGCCAGCCCCAGCTTCGGGTTGCATTGAGCCGCGCCAAGCAGCCATCCGGGTTTCTTTCGTTTCCTCATTGACAGGCTGTACCGACTGTGGCACGTCTTCGTTGTCAGCAGCAGCGTACGTTACGGATGCGGAATCTCCGGCAAAATCGGTCTGTACGGCAACTTCAGCCGTTCTTGAATGGCGGGCGGGACTGTGGAGGAGGAATGCGTGATCTTCCTCGATACGTTGTGCAATGCCACCCGCCCCTAATTGTCTCCAAAGGGCAACCGATTCTCTCAAGCCCGCTGTTGCTGATCTCCTTGCTGACTGCCTCACGAAGAAACCAGCCATCAAGAAATTCCCAAGGGCTTCCTCAAAAAGGAGACTATATTCTGAGGCATGGTCTAATGCCGCTTCATAGTGTCGAATAGCAGAACCGTGGTCTTCGCGAAGCTCCGCGATTTGGGCGTCTAATAATTTTGACCAAGCGAGATAGTTGGCATCTGAGACGACCTGCCAATCCTTGATTTTCTTGTTCAAGCCTTCAAGCCTTATTATCGTATCTTGAACTTCATTCTGCAGATCTTCGGCAGCTGTCCTCGGATCGCTAAGCTTGCGTTGCATAAGACCTGCAAGAGAGAGGCCATAAAACACTATGACAGCTCGACTGTTTCGGGCAGACCAAATCAAATCCAGCTTATCGAGACACCTCCGCCCCATTTCGCAAGCTTCCTTGTGATAACCATACAAGTATAGTGCAATGATTTCCATAGTTTCGTATATAAGAATAGACCTGCCACCGTTTCGTGTTTTTATGTTAAGCCAAGACTTGTAAGAACTTGAGTTATGTTGGTCGTCTGTCATCACGGTGTCTGGTTTCGTTGTCCCCGTCTTGCCCTGGAGCGCACGACATATTTGCCTTACTGCTATCAAGAACGTTCCACCCCTAGTGTCTTGATGCCAAGCCGGTACTTCCTCGCAACAATATTGACATATCGACTCTAGATAGCCAAGGTTCTCGCTCGTAAAAAACCTCATTTGAGCCGAGAGGCCAAAGCTAAGAATAACGGATATGCGGTCGCCAGCGTTAGACGCAAATTCGACAGATTGTTCTGCGTGGTTCAGGGAGACGCTAATAGGAACCTGGATGTGGCTGACGAAACTGGCATACACCATATATCCACGAGCTGAAGAGAAAGAATCCCGGGTCCTCTCGAGGAGTTCCAGACATTGGTTACCGAGTTCTGCGGCGAATTCAACCATGTTAAACCTGGATAAAGCGATCATGGCGACATATAGGAATGCGGTGCTGGCGTGAGGGAAATGTTTTTGTTTTAGGGCGAGGACAACATGTGTAAGCGAAAGGTTATAGAAGTCTAGATTGTCACTCCACCAAGCGGCACTAATGGCGTCTATAAGAATAGCCCCGATGGTGATCTGGTGAGTGTCAATAGTACCAAGGGGATTCAAGATCTCTGCCCTATCCATATTTTTAATCTTGGCGGCCAAATCCATGAAGAGCGCGTCGCATTTCTCCAAGGTCGGTTGCGCATCGACTTCTACCTTTAACTGAGTCAAACTCTCCTTTAGGATAGAGAGTGCCGCCTCTGCATTTCCATTTTGAGATTGAACTCGGGCTAGGAGAAGCCAGGCGGGCGCTTTATCCTCAGCACTTTTGGCACTGTTAAGAATAGTATCCGCGAGATCGTGAGCCGTCCCGTTATTTCCCATGTAAATATAGCATTCCGCTGCACGCAAATGAAGTTTGAGGGTTTCCTCATAGTCGACATCTTCGAGCCCATCTGTCCACGGGTCTGGTTGTAGCAGTAATATGGCGCTGTGGTAATATTTTGCAGCGGTCGGTCTGGCGCCATTTTCTACGGAAAATAGAGCGCAATCCATCAAATGCTTCCGGTATGGTTGGCGAATATGGACCCGGCGCTTTATGATGTGAGCTGCTTCCGTGATATGCGAAGCGGTATTATCCCTTGATTTGACTTCGGGTCGACCATGCTTCAATAAGGTCTGCGCAATAGCGAAGTGCATCTGAGGAGTGTTACATTCTTTGAGGGATGCCGCTGCTTGAATATATCTATCGTGAGCAAATCGGAACCTGTCATCACTTTCACCCTGAACTATGATGCAAGCGTTGATTGCCGCTTGTAGCCCCGCCACTGCTTCCTCTTTGGAATATTTGGTACGGTAAAGGATGCCGCTCATCTCGTGGCCTTCGTCATCGTCAATAAGGTCGGACTCGCCTATGAGAAGTTGTCTGATCAAGCTGAATGAGAATGTATTTCCCAAAAGAGCAGCCCATGCCAAGATAGCTCGCGACGACGGTGGAAGCTCGCTTAGTCGGCGCGTGATGAAGTCATTATTCAAGACGTCGTAGTTATCCTCTCCCTTGAACTGTTCGAATAGCCAATCCAGATCGAAGAGCCACCTATTTTCCTTATAGTCATACCATATACATCTTTTGCGGTAGCAAGCATTCAACATCTCCCTCATATAGAAAGGATTGCCAGCGGTCTTTGATTGGATTACCACGGCTAAGGTAGCAACGTCTTCCAGGGGTCGACATAATGTTGATGCGACATACTGCATAATCTCATATTCTGTGAGTGGCGACAGAACGATTCTGGTAATCCTCGGGCCACTCGATCTGGGGTGTTCTGTTTTAACTTAAAACTTAGCCTTTATCATTGAACGGGAAGGGGAGAGGAATGAATTACCATCACTTTCGGCCGGCTGAAGTATCCTTTGGACCTTGTCAGGAGATAATTCCTCAGGCCTGTAGGTTATGATCAATACCATCTTCAGCCGGGCCGAAATTACTTGAGTGATTAATTCTAGAGACTCGTCGTCGGCAAACTGAAGATCATCTAGACATAAACAGACGAAGTGATGACTCGTAAATATTCGTAGCAAATCCAAGAACGTGTTCATTAAGCGGATCGTCTTTGTAGACCCACCAGTTCGTAGGAAATCTTGCGAGCTCTGCGATGTTATACGTGGGCTCTGAGGGCGAGGCTTAACTGGCTTTCCAGGAGAGCTCACAGGTGATGAGCTGCGCCTATTTCCAGGAATTCTGTTGATTCGCCCGTTGACTGATAGCTGAGGTGATGGCGATGGGGCTGATGATGTAGGCTCTTGCGAACCTAGGAGAAACTCGGGGAGTCCGAGCAAGTTGTGAAGCATCGGCCATATTGGACGAACGTAGTCTTTCAAGGCTCGATGGAGAGGAGTGTCGGTGTTGCTCTCACCCCATACTTGCTTGAATAGGGAAGACACCAGTTTCAGAAGTGGCCCAAACGCAGTTCTCCTGGCGGTATCGAATTTCGCCGTCGCGCAATATCCTTTCCGCCTTGCATCAGCCAGCACTTGTTGGACGAGGAAACTCTTTCCCAGGCCTCCCGCGCCCTCGATAGTAACGACCTCGCAATAGCCTCGTCTCCGAAACTTCGCCGACCCAAGTTGCCTCGAAAGACTGGAAGTCTCTGTACCGCTATGACGTGAGGAAGTTTGTCTTTGCTCACCAAGGGTATCGAGGACGGTTTTAGGCTCAAGAGAGATTGATTGGTTTCTATCCCAAGCTTTGGCTAATCTGGGAACTGACTGATTCGAGGAGATTGTATCACCAGAAATAGTTTGATTATCGTTCCCATTAACTGAAGGTCCAATGACGCTCCTAGCCGTTCTGGAGTCCGAGAAAGATTGTGAAAAGGAGCCACTTCGTCGAAGTCCGCCTTCCACAGAGCTCGCACCTTCGCTAGAAACATCAGCGGTATCAACGAGTTCGCTTGATAATGCTGAGTTGTCCGAAAATCGATTGGCTGCTCCGATACTTGCAATAGCATGACCCCTTGCGACCCTCTCAATAACTCTCACGAGTTCGTTGTGCTCTTTCTGGCGTCCGATCATAGCCGTAGGTAACATAAAGAATGATGAAATGTCTTTTGAAGCTATGTGCCACTCTTTTAGGGCTGTCCAGTCACCATTTCCCAGTAACTTCTGAACCGTTTGTAAGTCATGGCGTAGGCCACTAGCTGAGTGGTATCGGTCGGAGATATTCTTGGATGTGCATTTCTGTATTATGCGGCCAAGCACTTCGGGTACGTCCGTCCGAATACTAGACACCAAAGGAATACGACGATTTAGTACAGACTGAACGATATCTAATGGTGAAGCTCCTGTAAAAACAGGCTGCTGAGTTAGAAGCATCCAAAAAAGGACACCTAAAGAATAAATGTCAGTCCTCGTATCTGGTTCCGCAGGCATGCGACCAGTTTGCTCTGGACTTATGTAAACTAGTTTGTTCTTCGCACCAAGCTCCTTAGAGAGCGTCGACCACCCAGTGCTCGTGAGCCCATGTTCGAACGACCTTACTCCCGAGCCAAAAGATATTAGCTTTACCTTGTTCGTCTCGATATTGAAGTGAAACGCATCTGCTCTTATTTCTCCATGGACCATACCGTGACCGTGATGTAATATCTCCAAACATTGTGTTGCGCCAATTGCGAAATCGAGGAAGTACACCAGACTGATGGGAGGATCCAGGACGAAATCATTCCTTCGATAGGCTTCGAACCGATCCTCGATTTTCCTGGCATAGTAAAAGGCAGGCCCTAGATCCAAAGTTTTAAAGAGGTAGTTCTCCCCCGGATGCTCATATATCGCCACGATAATGGCCGCTCGGTCGCCCGGTTGCGGGCTCAGGCGAATGAGATCTATTGGCTTCACATTATGTATCCCCTCTGGATCGGCCGTAGCCATCAGATTCTTCGCTATATGAAATGTCCTCTCCTCGCGAAGGACATGGTAAGATACCCGCGCGACGATCTGCTGCTCTTCGACATTGGAAAGGTCGGTAGCTAGGCTAGAGAAGGCGGGAGGAGAAGTCGAGGAACGTTCGCTGCTCCCATCGCTCTGCGAAGTAAATCCGACGACATGAACGTCGTTAGGCGATGGGCGGCTCGGGGCTAATTTGACGATCCCCGGCGGGCTGTTTAGGGCTTGCAAGGGTGTTGTCGTTGTAGTGGTTGAATACGGCGATACAAATCTGGTGCCATAGATATGCCTAGACAAAGACTCTCCACGTTAGACAGCTACTATTGTATAGTAATCATGCGAAACTCATCGCATTCGGGAATATAGGATACCAGTTGTCATAGCTTGAATGGAATGGCCTTCTCGATTCATCCCAAGTAAAACCGCCTAGTTGCCGGAGCCGATCGAAGATGCGGGTTGGGGGGTCGAGTTGTTGGTCGTCCGACATGACCGCGGACCCATCCATGATGATATCTCGGCATACATAGGTGGGCAAGGTAGACGAGGCAGGCCGGCCACGGCGTCGTTCAGTGGGAAAAGAGCAAGCGAGATGCCACCGTCGCGACACACATGGCTTGTCTGGCCACCTTCAAAACGGAAAACCGAATATTTCAGTGTCTGTGTTTTCAGTGTCTGGGCAGTCTGGGCTGACGATCTCCGCCCGGGGCTTTTGTGCTTCGGCTTTTGTATAACTTGTCCAAGGAACAGATGCACTAGTGTTTAGGGTCTTCATCTACTGGTTTAACTGGTTTAACTTGGTTTGTGGAATCCTGCAAAGTGGAATTTGGTTGCTTTGGTGCTTTGGTGCTTGTCGCTTAGTCTCCTTGGGCTGGGCTGGTTTGCTCTACTGTACATTAAAGATCCAGGATCCGGTGATCAGTCTCCCATAGTGTAGGACCTTGGTAAATATTGTGAATGGCCAGAGGGTTTGTGGTACAGGAAAATTCGTTTAATCAACTAATACAAAGAGAGGAGAGATAATCCACCTCTTGCCTACATACATAAAAATCGTAGATTGAGAGGCGTTTATACGTTTATACATTCATACTAATCTGTACAGTCTGTATTACCTTACATTAGGAAAGTACATGGCGGCGTGGCTGGTTGGCCATTACTCTCTTGCAACAGGAAACTGCCCCTCAGTATGTCTAGTATTCCGCTAACAGGAGTTACATCTGAAACCTAGCATTCCCCTCTTTTTCCCGCTAGCAAAACTTGCATCTCATTCGGTCGTCGAGATAGAAGAGAACATTTGCCGCTCTTACCAAAACTTACTGGATTTGCAAAATACTGACATAGTTGGAAAGTGCGGGAGCTCCGAGCCGTGGCAACCTGCGTGGGGTGTGACGAACGTCGCTCCTGCGGTCCTGGCGCAAGCAAGTTACGTAGCTCAAAAGGAAATCCAACTCTAATCATAACCTTAGCAGGATACCCTTGGCAGCGAATGGGGTCACTTCGGCTACATTTATTTAGTCGACATAAGTGGCATAGTGGCATACCTAGGTTCTTACTAAAGAGGATCCCACGACTCTTCTTTTGACAACATTTTTTCCCATCCGCACGTAAAATGGTTCTATAGGGTGCAGAGGGTGGCAGATACGTCAATGATACTATGTTTATGCGGCCAAGTTGTGATAAGGGCATAAGAGGCGAAATTTTTATCAGGTACATGAACAGATTTGTCATTTTACTAGGTTCTCAGGAGATCATCTATGAGCCACCTACGCAAACGATGTAGTAGCTTAGGCATGTAAGATTTTGAGAGCTGCAAGGCTATTGATTTTTTATGCAACTTCTATCACTTATAGGTAAGTAGATGTTCTGCCATGTTAAAACTCATTGGCTGGGAAGGCCGAGTTACATCACCATACATTATGCGAATTACCAAAAAACGATGGGTTCATAAATCTATTTCTTTCTTTCTTTCTATTCATCAGGCTCTCTAACGCAAGAGAAACATGGGTTTATAATGCCATATCATCACACGACCGCGTCAGAATCATCCCAACGTACCATTACCGTCGCACTCATCAAACATGAACTGCCATATGCTCAAGATAACTCTTAAAAGCTCCCTAGTATTTTACAGGGGCCTCTGCGCGGCACAATATTAAGCGAGTATGTACGCCTTCAAGGGCCACTCGTTATTAAGTCCGACATTTATTTGGGGTGCGAAGGCAGGCTCCTCTTAGCCGCCAACGGGCCTTGGTCAAGACGACGCTCAGTATTTTGACGGGAGTTGACGAAATCGGGGTAGTTTAGCGTAAGCTCAACTGCGCCGTTTACGATGTGGTCGGCAGCCTCAACACCCAACATAAATGAGTGGTCCTGGTTGCCAACTTCGTATCTCCAGCTGCCGAAACGGCCACGAGAGTAGATGTCGAGGTCTTGGAGCTTGGGGAGAAGTTGCTTCAGGACACCCTCACGCTCTAGAGTGGGAGTGGGGTAACCGTGGTCAAACTTGCGGTGGTAGGTGGAGACGATCTCATCAGTAGACTTGATCATGTCGGTGTTAACCAAGCCCTGAATGCAGTCCTTCAGAAGGTTGGCCTCGTCAACCGGCTTCAAGGAAGACTGAGAAACCTCCAACATGATGGACCAGTAGGGGCCTTCCTTAGGCTCTGTGCTTGCGGGCTTGCTGCCATCCGCGATTGAGATAGTGGGAAGCTTGGTATCAGCCTGAGGCTGGTTGTAGGGGGAGTAGTTAGAGAAGATGGTGGCTCGGTAGAACGGGCAGTTGTCCTCGGGGAAGTACAACTAAAGATCGTTAGTTATAGTTCAATGCGATTCATTTTCTGGTAATAACTTACCCAGCACTTGTCACCGATACGCTCGGGTCGTGCGCCACGTAGACCAACACCAATGACGTGGGTGGAAGAGTAGAATAGACCCTTGCTGAGGGTAACTAGCTCCTGGTTGCCCATTTTCTCGACCAATTGGTCAACGTTCATGGTGGAGACGAGCTTGTCATAGCCAATTGTCGTGCCGTCCTGGAGAGTGACGACCTTCTTGTTGGCATCGACCTTACTAACCTCACCCTTCTTGCCGAAACGCTTCTTCTCATCGGGAAGAGTGTTGGCAACAGCAATCCAGATACCACCAGTACCATCACGGGCAGGGAAGCGGAATGTGGCATTGGGACCCCAGTTACCAGCAACCTTGTTTAGAACAACGTTCTTTACAACGTTCTTGACATCGGGGGCAGCTACACGCTCACCGAGCCATTGGCATTGCATCTAGAGATCGCAAATTAGAACACTCCTTGTTTAGAAGGTTGAAAAAGTTATTTGACTTACCTTAGTGGTAGGAACAGCCCAAACCTTGTAGTTGTATGGTCGCATGAACATGTTGGCAATGCCAGTACCAGTCATACGCAAGATCCACTCATCGAAGTCCTTAGGCTTAGTGTTTGCGACACGAACCTCCAAAGAAGCATCAATTAGACCGTCAAGAGCCTCAACCTGATCTTCCTTGGGCAGCATGGAGATGTTGTTCTGGAAGGGGTAAGGGACCCATAGGCCCTTGTAGCGGACGTAGGAGATACGCTGGTGGGTATACCAGTCATCTTCCTTAGGGAGAGCCTCGTCGATGCAGTCGTCGAAGTACTTGTAGTGGGAGAAGATGACATGGCCACCAACATCGTAGAGCTGTTAAGCAGAGTCGACGGTTAGCTTCTTGCTGGACGGGGAGACATTGGATTGAATAGACTTACGAAGCCCTCGGGTGTGACGTCAGTGGAGGCAAGACCACCAGCCTTCTCGTTGGAGTCGATGATTAACCACGAAGGGCCATTCTACAAAAAAGATGTTAGTTCACGATACTCTAGTGTCTGAATGGCGGTGTGGCATACAACTTGGTGGAGGCGCTTTGCAGCACCCAGACCCGTAGGGCCAGCACCGATAACGAGAACGTCGACGTTGCTACGAGTGCAGATATTAGTCAATTGAGCTTTTCCAAAAGATTTCTTTCTAGTTTGACATAGAATTTCTTTCTCCAATGTTCAATGGACTAAGAAACTTACATGTCCGCACACATCTTGTCTTAGCGGTTTAAACACAAGGCGGGGAAATATGCCCGGGTCAAGTGAAGCTCTATAGGCAGAACGGTGTCAGAAAGACGAAAATGAATGGATAGACTATCCAAGTCAACGAAGGCTGAAGGATAAAGTCTGTCTAAGTCTATGATTTACGCGAGAGAAGTTCGTGTGGCAGACGAGAAGTCTCGAGAAAAGAGACCGGTGGTCAGGAGAGAAGCGTGGTGTTTTTCTATGTATAATATTTTGGATATTTTGGAGGGGTACTACACTAAAAAATGTGGATTTGTGTTAGCTCAAGGCCCTGCTGGGGGGGTACTAGGTATTGGGTACTGGGCATTAGCTAGGGGGTGTACTAGGAGTGACCACACTAAAAACTTGTGTAGGCCATGTAGTAGCCATGTAGTGGCCAGGTAGCCTGGTAGTGTGTATCCACGATATGTGTGTGCGCTGACCCACCTTATCGCTATCCCCTGTCTCTCCGTCATGCAACTTGGCAACATTTTGAACATTTCCAATCTTCATCCGTCCAATTAGAGAGGGTCTTATACCAGATACGGTCAAGACGCTACATTCTACCTGCATATGAAAAGTCCTCAACTTGACTTTGCAGCAGCTCTTGTTATTTCAAGGTTATTTTGGTTATTATTTATCACCACCGCTACCTGCTACCTTCTGCGTACCTCTTGGGGGTGAGAATCTGGAGCGTCGAATCAGAAAACGTCCATCTCAAGTTTTGAAGCGGTCGAACCAACAAATCATGTGAATTCCAATGTCTTATGTTATGCATGAAACATGACAATTAAGACGTTCGAACAATCGAGACTGTTTAGTAAAACGATGTTCTGTTTCTAAATTAAGGATTGAAGTAAAGATTAAGTTGGTTGTTATTCCAGATCAGTTTGATCAATCTACTTTTCTTTCCCCTCGCTATTAAAAAACGGATTCGAGGCGGCTGCAGGGACCAAAGTTAACAAGTCTCTGTTTAGAGGCATGTCCCTGAAGCAATGAAGTAGCCTCGCTGTCATGATTCGACCAAGTAGCACGAATAGTAAACACCGCTTAGTTACCGCTAGTTTCCCCCCCTCCTTTAAAAAGCCACTGAACACCATCAAGTCAGGGGTAAACTTGGGAAGACCTCTCCTCTAACTTCCCTAATAGGTGAGATATGGATGATTATGACGATCACTCACTTATTATTTTCGTTGACATGCCTAGTACTGTGCGTAAAATGCATAACCGACATTAGAACAAGACCTTAGACGTCCGCATGTGAAAGGTGGTCAACTTCTGATAGGAGCAAATTCGGCCTGCTACTGCAACTGAGAGCATAAGAAGAGAAGGGCAAAAAGGTTGCTGGGCTGCTGGGTTGGACTACCACCAAGCACCACCAGGAAACCCCTGCTCGCAATTTCATAATTAAGATGAAGCTCATACCCGTCCCTTGCACAACGTCGTCCTCAAAGCATCTCAGATATCGAGCACGACATATTGGTTTGCGTATACTGTCTTTGCTTAACGCAAGAGGCATTACACATTATGTTGATAAGTAGTTTCTTTTGAGGTGCCGAGCCTTAGTAGCATTTGACTAAGGCAGTATATACGTAAGTAGAGACGAATAGGTTCATGGATTTATTCGTAAGCTTGCCGACTCCGTCCATTTCAATGCTCCCCTAATCGCATCCCTTTTTAGACAACATGTTAATGTATACATTCTGTATATCTTATACTAAATCTGTGTTACTGAAATCTGTCGAAAGAGTGTGGCAACGGCTGCGCGAGTCAAGTGCAAAGTTGTGGGAACGCTGATGAGAGTATTATCTACCAAATGCTAGCCAGCTCTAGAATCCCGGCAGCTAAAGTTGGTGTACATACATAGCAGCATAGTCGCATAGTAGTGTCAAAAATCTACCTACCTAATAAAATAACTAATATCGGAGTAGAGCACTTCTCTTACTTTAGTTTTGCGTACTAGGCCTGCTACTCCCACTTATCACTCGCGATTGATGTGTTGCATTCGTCAATCAAATTGGGTCTCGAAGATCGTTTAATTTCGATAAGGTCGTGTCCCGTCCACGACCAGGTCGATGGCTATTTCTACCCACATGTACTTGTACATCCACCTCCGACGATCTTGTTTTCCGCTCCCAGTACTACCGAGTTTGGGTCGGTAAGACTCTATCCCTTCCAGCCCTTCCTGCCCTTCTCGAACTTGACTTCTAGTTGGAGCCTCAGGACCGGTTAGCTCCGCGAGATCGACAGCGAAGATTTGCAAAGTCGCCAAAGCCGCCGTCTCAAGTTGATGTTTTGGCCCACGGGACCACCGGGCGGCTCAAAAAGAAATCCCCCAAGTGGAAATCCCGAGTTGATCAGTTCCGTTAGGACCAAGTTGAGAATAGTTTCCTTTTAAGCATACCTACTTATTGCCTATGTATGTAAGAAGAAAAAAGGCTGACTCTCGGCCGGTTCTTGTATTCGTAGAATGTCCGAATCGGTAAGCCAAGAGAAAATCGAATACAACGTTGGTACATGCTAGGTGAAAAGACAATTTCTTGCATAGATAGTATTAGATACGGTACATAGATCTTATCATCTTGCCGATGGCTAAGCACTATTTGGGTGGCTACTATAAATACCTGTCATCAAAATGAAGTGGGCGTATTGCGCCATAAAAGGGGTTACTTAGGTTAACTGTTTTCGTAGTGCATTCAATGAGATGAAAGTCAGCCGTAGCGACAACGAGAAGACGATCACTAGGTACAGGCAAATAAACTGCTCAAAAATCGCAGAATCAAATCGGAAATAGGCACTAGGTATTATATACATATTTTTATTAATCGGACTAAGCACATATTTGTCGATCAAAAGACAATCCTCTTGCAACCATTTCATCATCGTGCATGATCCTGCCGTAAGAGTCGAATACTTCACCTACATACCTCGTACATATCTGGTACTATAGAAAATGGCTTGCCATCTCCATGCACTATTGATAACTGCATTGGTATAGCGACACGAGCCGTCTAGGTCAGACAAGCCTCTTACTGCACGTGGCTGCCAACCTTCGGCTACTAACGTATGACACGGACCTAAATCAGCTATCGCGGTTAGCTGACATGCAGCTGACGCGCCATAGAAGCCTTATTTGGTTGAGTGAAAGCTGTCAACTAGCGGGGGGGATATGCCGCGCCGTAGGTTTATCTATAATCTGCAAGATGAGCAACCATTCACTTGGGACGTAGGATGCTGCTCAGCTAAGTACTAGGTAATGGATGGGAATATATTACAAAGAACAAGTTACCAACGATTCATGTAACCCGAAGAGTAGATGTAACCGGCAAAGAGGAAACCTTCGAATTACCTTGGAAACACACGTGTCGAAGAAATGAATGTTAATGGGGAATGGTGATGAAAAGCCGCAAGTTGTAGGTAATACGTGGCCCCGAAGTATATATCCTGCTTTTGCATCTCGTATTTTGGGCTGGAAAGCCACATGATGACGACGTTTCATACGAGCAAACCTTCAACAGGTAAGGGGGGTATCCGGGAAGACTAGCACCCCGCGGAGCCTCAAGTTCACGATGATGCTTTTAATAGCCTAGTCAAAGCTAGTCCCATCCGAGATGGAATGTTGGAACTCGGAGCTTTTCTTTTTTACATCCTAGGTAGGATATGTACTTTTTTTTTCTCCATCATCTCCATCATCTACCACGCCACAGAGGAGATATAATGGCACGGTGCACAATCATAATCATCGTTAGCCAGCCCAACAGCCCTGGCTTAAATCTCTCGGCTTTACTTAGCTTTAGATTCAAACGGCTTCTAAATATGACGGGCAGGAGATGAAACATCCTGACATTGAGGTTAGCGAACGGCAAACATCCCGCATCCGTCTACGTCGTCTACGTTGTCTACGTCGTCTGCGCCGATGTTTTCTTGTGTTATGCGACTTTAGTATGCGACTTAGGTGTGTATACGAGTCTTAGGCGAGTGGCCAATTACAAAACAGGAAAACGAAGCATGTAGAAAGCCTAAACCGAATCTTGCATGCCTCTTGTTAGACAGTCAAGACTTGACTTACGAATTCGATATTAGGAAGAGGAATGCTATTTGTTATTCGGCCCAAGATGTTGGTATGCGTAGTCTTCCACGTCTCCCGCGTCTCTTTTGCGTCTTCGACTAAGGTTGTGGGAGTATGTGGGAGGGCGAAAGGGCTGTAGAGAGCCCCTTTAAGTGTTATGATGAAACAAACTCTTAATATGGACCGGCACATCAACAGTACATAATACGCTGTAACGGTAACAGATCTAAAATTGGATTGGACAGATTGGATAGAAGAGAAGCAAACGTGCTGATGTTCCAAGACTTGGTATCCTGTGGCTGGCCGTGGGGAAAGGGAAGGGACCCGTTCCGCCTGTAGAGAGACTTGAAAAAGGGATGTTCAGTGGTTAGAGGGTTAGAGTGGATAATGCTAAATGCCCGTGATGAAATGAGAGTCTCTTAAAACGACATCAGTGGCTGCTAGTTTTCAGGTTTTAGCTATTTTACCAATCGTCTGCTATTCCTATTGGGGTAACACTACGCAATTACTTCTCCCCTGACTGCCTGGTTACCCTGAGCGCAGGAATTCCAGGGAATGAGCCTTCAGCGGGTTAGTGGGCTAGTGGGCTTGTTAGTGGGGGTTTGCAAGATCAAAATGGGACGCGATTATGTACCGGTACTTATCGAGCAATTCGAGGTACCTGGTATGTATACGTTGTGGGGTTCTGGCCCAGTGCTCTTAAAAAATCCTAAAGCACTTTAAGGGTGATTAGGGTGATTTGGGGTGATTGATAGCCAGACGATTGAGGGCTGTGCTTGCAGAGATTGCAGTAATTGTATGATAACTCACTGATTACAGTACATGGCACGCACTGATAATTGATGCGACCGTGTCTGAAAGCGCTCATTTAATTGGGGCGGGTTTTGGGGCTAAAATTGTGCGGGATAAGCTCAACTCCCTGCATCTCTCTGTAGTCTCTGTACTTTCTCTCTCTATCTCCCTCTGCTCCTTGTATCTTTTCCCCGTTACCCCCCTGCTCCCCTTGTATCCCCTGTATCCCCTGTATCCCCTGTATCCCCTGTATCCCAAAATTGCTAGGTGTGCCTGGGTTGGCCTTGTCGTAACGCGAAGGCGACTCGGTACCTTTCATGGTACCTTTCAAATTGAAAATTTATTAGCCGTACATCTCTTTCTCACCCTTCTTTTTTTGTCCTTTTTTTTTCTCGTCAACTTCTGTCCCTCCAAGAGTCGACGACCTTTCTCTCCTCCGATCATACAAATCAGCCTCTATTTTTTAGAAGCTTCACGGAAGAGAGAACAAGAGTTCATTTCCACAGAGAATCTCTGCATCGTGAATTCTTGACTCGTAAACGCCATACCCCAAATTTATCTACACCTTTAATTGGTCTCAGCAGGCTTGGCCTAGTCGCTCATTCTATCGTGTCATCTTCAATTCATTCACTACCACCCCCTTTTCAATTATATCGCACTCGCGACCCTATTCAAAACTCCTAACCAACATTAATCAAGTTCACAATGGCGGACGAAAAGAGTCGTACATCTGGCGAGGTCCCTCGACCTGAGCCTAAGGGCCCTATTCTGCCCACTACGAACCCTGAGGCTGATAAGCCCCAACCTCCTAAACCGGCCATTCACCCGGCCCTATACGTTGCGTACGTCGAATCCTAGATAGAAACACGATCACTATCATCACTGTCGAGACACGGAAGGATAACTAGCTGACACCGAATCGTTACAGAGTATGGATCAGTCTGTCGTCATCTGTCATTCTCTTCAACAAATGGATTCTGGACACCCTCGAGTTCCGTAAGAAAACCCCCCCTTTAATGATGAAGTCGAGGTTGGGACCGTGAACAAGATCTAATGGCGTCTTAGGTTACCCCGTCATCCTCACCACCTACCATCTGTCCTTTGCGACTGTCGCAACGCAATTGATGGCGCGTTACACCACCCTCCTTGACGGTCGCAAGTCTGTCAAGATGACCGGTCGCGTCTACCTCCGTGCTATCGTTCCTATCGGTGTCTTCTTCAGCTTAAGTTTAATCTGCGGTAACTTGACCTACCTCTACCTCAGTGTTGCTTTCATCCAGATGATCAAGGTACGAATATCGAACCACCCTCAAGAATTACGAAGTAGCTTGGTGCTGACGTTGGAATGTTATAGGCTACCACCCCTGTTGCTGTCCTTCTTTCCAGCTGGGCTATGGGACTCGCCCCTCCCAACTTGAAGCAGCTCGCGAACGTGTCCGCCATTGTCGTTGGTGTCATGATTGCCTCGTTCGGTGAGATCAGATTTGTCTGGATTGGTTTCCTATACCAGTTGGGTGGTCTTATGTTCGAGGCTATCCGTCTCAACTTGGTCCAGGCCCTTCTCAGCTCCGCCGAGTACAAGATGGACCCCCTCGTGTCCTTGTACTACTTTGCCCCTATTTGCGCTGCTATGAACGGTGTCGTTGCGCTTGCCTGGGAAGTTCCTAAGGTCTCCATGGCTGAAGTGTACCACGTTGGCCTTTTCACTTTCTTCCTGAACGGTCTCTGCGCCTTCCTGCTCAACGTCTCTGTCGTCTTCCTGGTAAGTTTAAAAAAAAAACATCCTAATTTGAATCTTGTCACGGTTGCTAACAATCATACAGATCGGCAAGACTTCTGCTGTCATCATGACTCTCTGCGGTGTCCTCAAGGATGTCATGCTGGTTGTTGCTTCCATGCTTATCTGGGGTACTCCCGTCTCGGGTCTCCAGGCTTTTGGCTACACCATTGCTCTTGGTGGCATGGTTTACTACAAGCTCGGATTTGACGCCCTTAAGGGTTATGCTGGTGAGGCTGGCCGACAATGGGCTGAATTCGGTGCCGCCCGACCTGCTCTTCGCAAGATCGTTGTCGTTGCCGCAGTCGTACTATTTGTCTTTGTCCTATTCGGTGGCTTAGCCCCTACGTACGCCCCCGACTACGACCCGTCGCAATACCTCTCCAGCGCTGCTGGCAAGTTTGGCGTCTCCTCATAGGCGAACATGTGACAAGACCAGACCTCCCTTTTCACCATACGCATTTGTAATATTCTGGGTGGACGGGGGTTAAACTTACGCTTTATAGAGCTAAGCATGATGACGGGTGAACGCTACGTGATGACCTAGTACGCGTTCTCCCTGAATTTTCGAGTACATACTTGCACATTTTCCAATTCATCTTCGCCGGGGGTGGTAGTAATTGGAGAGACATTTTTCTTTGTGGCAGTGGACACTGAATGAGAAAGGTAGCCACATGGTTTTTTTATTTTTTGTACGGCTATAGAGAGCAGACAAGGCGTCAATTGCACAGGGCCGGGTTGCATCTGCTCGTATCACGATAGGGCTAATTCATGTAGCTTAGAAAAGGTCGTAAGGGAAACTAGACCTGAATGAAAATGAGACTAAAATTTGAACATCATCTTGTCCGTCCCCTCGTCGAGTGCTGTACGTGAGTCCCGTATGTAGTTCGATCCATGTCCTGAATGGTGGAAATACTCCAATTCTAGGTCTGAGATGTACATTTAGGCTATAAACCGCCCGTCCAGGCACTGAGGATAATATAATCCTTCGTGTTGAAATCGACCCAGAATCGCCTGGAACATATCTTGATCAGCGATATATCCCCGAAGTAAATCGGACGAGGTAGTATGCATTTCGTGGATCGGGAGCAGATCTGATAACATCCTTCCGTATTATTAACGGCTCCGGCTTCTCGGTCAGACTCTGATGCGGAATACAACTAACATTCTGGGAACTGATCATCTTGGCACACATGGATGCGTCTACATATCCAGGATAGAGAAGTCGGTGTTTTAGGGACTTCGGAAACTAGGAGGCCATAACATGATGGTTCGGTATAAGCCCTGTACGACGTAAAGCAGCCTGAGATGTTTATGCTGTCATACATGCATAACGAATGATATGGATTTGGTCTATGTACCTTCACCTAGAAAGCCAGGTGTAATTTCCGATGTTCAAGGCCCGAGGGTTACGGAGGGTAAATGATGGAGGGTTTGGGTGGTTTGAAGAAATAAGCCTCCCTTGATTTCTAGTTATCAGGTATTCAATCCTCGTCCTCCCTCGTTCTCATGTTCCCTTATTTTTTTGCTAGGTAAGCTACGTCAGTAGCTGAATGACATATACTCTATTTCTATTGTTAGTAACCTTGACGCGGCTGGCTTCTAGCCCGTGTTTTATGTGCCTGTTTGTAGAGTAAGTTGTAGTAGAGGATATCCTGAGGACCAATACGCAAGTCACATGTATGTAGGCGGAAGCAAGCATGTTCATTCGTCAAGATTGTTTCATTTTCATGATTCTGAATTCAGAGCAAGACCCTAAAGGCTCCTAATGCCATTGATGATGCGATTTACATCCCAGACCGAACCCCCTAAGACCGAACGACGGAAGTATGCAGACGAAAGGATTAGAATTCTGTTGAAAATATTGGTTAGCATATTTCCTTCTTGGTAATGTAAGAGACTGAGAATGTGAGAGTAAAAGACATACTCAGGGGAGTGAAGAACCATCGGTTCTTTCCACTTGTGTAGCGCTCCTCCAAGACCTTCTTCACGTTCTTCTTAGCATCCTCTCGTTGGCTGACCTCCTTGAAGGTCTCGCCGGAAACAACACCCTTTAGGCCCTCAAGTTCGAGGGTGTATCGTGTGGGCATCAAGTGGTTGTAGTTGATGGCCTTGATGAAGGGCTTGATCTTGGAGCGCTTCTCTTGGCGCGTCTTGGACATGCGTCGTGTGATCTTAGAGGGGTAGCGCTCGATACCGGCGACCAGAGCGTGGCCGTAGGGGTGTGCCTTGTTGCCGCTGTCGACGGGCTGAATGATGACGACCTGTGGAAGAGAGGGTTTAGTTAGTATTTAGTTCCATTCCTTTAAAAATAAATCTTCGGAGTGTAGATTTCAATTCCTCAATTCCATGCGGTTTGTAAGAGAATTGTTTGCACAGCGACTCGGACTCGGACGTTTCGAAAGTGTAGTGTAGATAGGGTATTGTTGTGCTCAAATTCTCAATCCCCAATCCATCACACCGTTTTGCGTATCTTCAATTATCATCGTTCAATTTTTTGCTTTCTCGATAACGTACCTTCTTACCGGCATATCTGCCGCGGGTGATGATGGCAACTCGGCCGACCTTGAGGAACTTCATCTTTGTGGCTTCGCTATCGTGTTTGTCGAAAGGGCGAAGTAAGTCGGGGAAGTTGAAAGTGGGTTGGCGTAATTGGTCGTTGGAAGATTGCAGTTCGGAATTGAGGTAAGTTCGCAAGTTCGCGATGGCTAAGAAAATCCAAAATGTGCCTGAGAAAATTAAGCGAGCTAAGGGTTATCATCCTGATTGGACAAACATTTATCGGTGGGGTATTTTGTATCGTTGTCACATGTGGTCAAAGCGTTAACCAATTAACGGTGGGGCAAGTACATACCTCAATTGCGGGCGACAACAGCACTTGAATTTCTACAATACATCTACCCCCTCACTTCGAATAGAGTACCCAAATACACCCCGAAGAACGACTCCTGAATTTAACGGACAAGTGTGATTAATTCGACTACGATGGCTCCTCCGACGTATATTATCTCCCGTGTGGCAGACCCAATCTTCGCCGTGGTTATTGGTCTCGGGGCAGCTGCTACAAGAATAAACCGTGAAGGGAAGGACAAAGGTAGAACCACGCAGCAGACTATCGAGGCTGGGAAAAGGTATATTGTCTGTATGATTCATCGGAATTGAGCATATTTCTAATACAATCTCCCGTTTAGACGACTCGGTAATCTCTTTAAGTCAACGTGATGACATTCTCCCCAGTACCACCAGCTATTAGTACCTAGCTTCATGCCGTACACCGTAGTCAACAACCACGAACATTCTCGCAGGCCAGCTAGTTTTAAGCCTTCAAAGGGCTTTACGCCATAGTCACCGACGATATATACACTAGGCTCAACCCGAGAAGAAACGAACAATGGTATATAATACGCTAGATTCTATGGATAAAACTACCCGAGACGGACAATAGCATTATTATCTAAGCCGAACACTTATTCGGCATATGCCGGACCATATTCCTTCTTCATAGCTTCCCTCACCATCTGTCCGCATAGCTTGGCAGTTGGGTTAGTACTCACAGCCAACCCCTTTGCGATCTCATTACCATATCTCCCTCCTAAGGCGAAATCTCTCGAGGCCGCCTCTTCAAACTCGATCTTTGTCCATTCGGCTTCCTTCCTTTCAGGTACACTAGGCACATGACCGGGCTGGAATGACTTTGCGGTCATATGATAGATTGCTGCTCGTTGGGTATGCGCCATCGATAGGGTCTTCCCAGCTTGTGGCGAGATAGATGCAAAGAGGCTCTTCGGCGTTAGCAACGTAATGGCTTTATCAAGGTCGGAGAGAGCTAGTGTCGCTACTTGGGACGTCTCGGCGCCGTCGAGATCCCGTAACAATCTGTTCGGATTATGAACACCAGTTAGGAGCATCGTATCTCCATACAGCCTCCTAAGGGCCTGTGCTCTATTGTTTCGTGCGCTAGCATAGTCGGGATACTCTGAAATGAGCTCTCCCAGCCTCGATACGCACTGACGATATTCTTCTATTGGTTCCGTTGTCGACGCCGGCCGCAAACCAGCTAGTTGCATCTCTAGCTGTTGCATAGCTAACACAATATCCCGTTCTTTCTTAGAGACGCGGTCATACACAGACGTGTCAGTTATATTCGGGTCTTTAGGCAATGTCGAGTCTACGATGACAGCTGTCAATGGATTTGATTCCGGATCTTTGATCTTCTCGAGCACGTTGAAGTCGTGTCGGCTAAGAGAGCTTGCTGCTGCCATATCGATGGTCTTTGAACAGTGAAGGAATTCGTTAATGTGAATAATTGCTTGGGTGTTTCGAAGCTTTTAGGACGGGAAGTTGAGGGTGACGAAGTAGTGTGAGACAGGTAGACAACACATCGGTAATCTCGATGAGACGAGCTTGGCTACATAGACTAGAGGTAAATAGTGACACAACAAGTATGCCACAGAAGATATGCTGACTTCCCAAGTGCTAAGGTTCACAATGATAGACCGATAGTCGACTCTTAATGGTACCTCTTCTCCACCTCGGCCCCTATTTCCAGTGCCGACCTAAGGTCAATGCTGGTTAGCGATAAGGAAAATAAGGGAAACAAGCTTTTGTCCCCCTCTAACCGTGTAAAACCATTTGCCCTTATTGGATATCCGGCGAACCTTAGTGGGTGGCGTCGGATAGCTGCAGGGCGGAAGCGTGGAGCTCGGGTACGGCTAGCTTCGGCAAGCCATCTGACGTCTTTGTCTTCCGCAGCCTGCAAAGCCGCAGCGGTCCCTTATCCCACGACCTTCCACCTATCTTATTATCGATGCTCTTGCGGTCAGCCACCCAAACATCTTGGGCTAATTAGAGTTAGGTAATCTCATTCCATGCATTCGGAAGCTCTTGTCGGGACTTATACTTTTGGGGATCTTACGTATGACGACCCAGGTGTGGACTTGCGGCTTGCCAACAAGGAAAGCTATCTACGTGCGGAATCAAATCCGGCCCCGAGCTTTCCATACTTAGCCGTCGTAAAGTCAGAGGTAGGTGTAAGTATAACGTAGGTAAGGGAGGTAGATCAGTGGTTCTATCTTTGCGTACTCCTATTTCTATAGCCTGTGTTCTTCTATACGAATCTTATATAGTAGATTCACATTCACATTTAACATCAGATACTTAAAAGAGGTCTAAGTTCTACCCCTATTCATCTCATCTCATACCTATATTTTCTTAGTGATATCGAGATATCAATCTATATCAAAAAGCCAAACATACGCACATACAGAAACAAATAAGCAAATAAGCCAGTAAAGAAATAGAAAGAAAGACAGACAGACAGCCATGGCCCCCTCCGCAATCTCAGAGTCTCCCCCAAGAGACGCCACTTTCCATCACCCGCCTCACACATCACCATCATCAGATTCCTACGCCGTCCAGGCTGGCGTAGCCGACTTTCGGGGCTACGACCACATAACCTGGTGGGTAGGCAACGCCAAGCAAGCCGCCTCGTACTACAACACCCTCTACGGCTTCACCACGGTCGCCTACCGCGGCCTCGAGACAGGCAGCCGGTACTTCACATCACACGTGGTAGCCAGCGGCGACATCCGTTTCGTCTTCACCTCGCCTATCCGCTCGCTCGCCCACCTACCTCCTGATGAGCCCATCTCCGACGACGAGCGCGCCCTGCTCGGCGAGATGCACGCGCACCTCGAGCGCCACGGAGACGCAGTAAAGGACGTCGCCTTCGAGGTCGACAACGTCGAAGCCGTCTACAACCGCGCCGTAGAGCAAGGCGCCTCCGCCGTCCAAGAACCCAGGGTATTCCGCGACAAGCTGCACGGCAGCGTACTAACAGCCGTGATCCGCACCTATGGCGACACGACACACACCCTAATCTCGCGACGCGGGTACTCCGGGCCCTTCCTCCCGGGCTTCACCGCGCGCTCCCCACCCCCATCTTCCGTATCCCTCCCATCCATAAACCTCGCCCGAATCGACCACTGCGTCGGCAACCAATCCTGGAACGAGATGGTCGCCGCATGCGACTTCTACGAGCGATGCTTAGGCTTCCACCGCTTCTGGTCCGTGGACGATAGCCAGATCTGCACAGAATTCAGCGCCTTATCCTCGATCGTCATGAGCAGCGGCAACGAAATCGTCAAGATGCCCATCAACGAGCCCGCGCGGGGGAAGAAGAAATCGCAGATCGAAGAATTCGTCGTCTTCAACTCTGGCGCCGGAGTTCAGCACGTCGCGCTACAGACCCCCGATATCGTTTCCGCCGTCTCCGCCATGCGCGCGCGGGGTGTTGAGTTCATTTCCGTGCCGGGGACGTATTATGAGACCATGAAGGAGCGACTGCGCACGGAAAAGCGGAATTGGGAGCTTGAGGAGAGTTTTGAGACGCTTCAGAAGTTGAATATTCTGATTGACTATGACGAGGGCGGGTACCTCCTCCAGCTATTCACCAAGCCGTTGATGGACCGGCCAACCGTGTTCATAGAGATTATCCAGCGCCACGACTTCGCCGGGTTCGGCGCTGGGAATTTCAAGAGTTTGTTCGAGGCTATTGAGCGGGAGCAGGCCGAAAGGGGGAACTTGTGAGATCAGGGATGTGAGGGGATGTACGATATCAAGATAACTTTTTCTAACGAGGTCATGACGGAGCACGGCGGGTTCGGTCTATTGAATGAATTGCATTGATACATGCTAGGGACTGGATAAACCCAGCAGCATAGGTATGGTCCTGAATATGGACCTCATAGTTTGAGCATAAGCCATTTCTAAGCAAGCAATTGAACTACTCACATAGCGGTAGAGTAGATAGTTATAGTTTTGTGTCATTCATTGATTCGGATGCCTTTCTCTATACGTCTTAATACATCATTTATCGTGCGTGGGTTCGATGGAAAAGTCCAAAAGTCCCTCTATGCGAAGAAAGAGAAAACAAGAAAAAAAACGTTCATGCCCTCAAAAACGAGGTCGTTTATGACCAATTCCCTATCCTGTATGCGAGTTCCGCCAACGCCCCTCTCCTTTTTTCAATGCTGTAATGTGATGTGATTGTTATGCCTGGAATTCACTCACTCAAATATCCACCTCTACCAAACGACCACCCACGTAACTACTAGTAGAGTATCGGCAAGGGTATACCCATTCGGCCGTCTTAGGAATCTATCTCCATAGCCCCGTTCGCATCGCCGTTGCTCGTTCCATTCCCATTTTGCTTTTGCGCACCTCTAGTATCACTCAGGCATCCAGGACAATTATGTAGAACCTCGTGTGCGAACAAGTCGCAATCGATGCAAAAATGGTTTCGGCAGACTTCGCACGCGTACCGTCCAGACTCACTTAGCCCTTTCAGCGGCGGTGGCACGACGCCCCCAGCCCCAGCGCCGCTATTGCTCCTCCCCTTACCCTTTTCCGGAGTCTTGCCCTTAGCTTTCTCCGGTGTCTTTCCCTTACTCGACTCGGGTCGCGGCGCCTCGGGGAACGGTGTCAGGCACGAATAGCACGCCTTAGATCTCTTGGCTTCGGCCCACGGGACCTCGACCCAGTTGCGCAAGGGAAACAGGTGGTGGTACGAGCGCGCGAGATGCGTCGATAGAATAAGCGTCAACCC
This sequence comes from Annulohypoxylon moriforme, assembly GCA_022695765.1. Classification (NCBI taxonomy): domain Eukaryota; kingdom Fungi; phylum Ascomycota; class Sordariomycetes; order Xylariales; family Hypoxylaceae; genus Annulohypoxylon; species Annulohypoxylon moriforme. The sequence goes on along the minus strand of MU403094.1, from coordinate 169,291 downwards.
GCAGCCAGGACACTCGGCGGGGAGTCTGCAGACCCTACTTGCGCATCTAGTGCACTTGTAACCTTCTCTTGTAGGTCGGTTGTGACAAGCGCAGTAGTGTATACTATCACCCGCGGCTAGCGTCCGAGACGGGAAGCCCATCATGAGCAAGCTGGCGTTGTTCTGCTCTTGAGTTCGGGTGACGGGTGGCGTTGTGACTTCGAGTAGGCAGCTGCGGAAGTGATCCTCGTCAAGGGCAATTGTGTAGCTAGAATTGTCGCCGCCGTTGGTCTTGGAGCATAGCTCGTCGCAGATGGCGACCTGGGCGGCCAAACCGACAATGGAGACACGGATCCGGTCGTTCACGAGCGCTGTTATCGTCTCGTGGATATCGCCCGGGTCGCTGGACATGAGGGCGCCGTAGATGATTACGACTTCGCGGGTACCGTGGGAGGGTGTATGGCTGTTGGACAAATATTCGTTAGCTGTCATACCAATTCAATTGTACTCAAGTTCCCTCCGTCATTGTTAGATTCGTAGCGACGTACAATAGAGCACCCCGGCACATCTCCAGCGCGTTCTGTAGACTAGGGTTTCCCTGGGGATCCCTCTTGACCCAACCCTGCAGTTTCTCGAGGTGATCCGTCGGGTTACCGCTCATGTCGCTTATCCTGATCGCAACACCATCTCGCATTCCTATGACGGCTAGCTGTGAAATCGGGTTCTGCTCGAAGTACTCTCGGACAAATTGCGATGCGTAGGCTATCGTCAGCTCATACCGACTAGGCAGCATATCCTTCTCGAGCATGGCAAAGGACATATCTACAACCAGTACTAGATGCCGTATTATACCTCGTTGGAGGGGCGTGGTATCTCTGAGTAGTCGCGCTCGCTTCTCTGCCTCGGCACGGCCCTCGATGGCTGCCGTGAGCGAACCATCTGCGTCCTCGACGACCGCATCCCATGAACGTTGAATGTCTTCCCAGGCGGCCTTACCACCTTTTCGGTTTCCTTTCTTGTTCTTATCGGGTCTGTTGTGCGATCGCGTGCCATGTTTCGAGCTACCGGTTACTTGATGGTCTTCGAAGTCGTCACTAGCATCGTCGGCGTGGTATTCGCCGTCGGAGTCGGCCATTGTCAAGTCGCGGTGGAGTTATGTCCTCGTCGAAGTCGTATAATGAAAATTCACAATGCTTAACTTAAAGCTTCGTTGTTTATATCGTCGGAAATTCGTCAATGTGGGAATCGAATGTCAAGTGGAGGAGTATAAAGGGATATGGAAGTGAAGAAGTCTTAAGTTGTAGCTATGACTTGACGCGCGACCGTTTTTTTCTTACAACACCTCAAGGCATTGTTGACGAGTGAGTCAAAGGGCAGCATAACCCCAGTAGACTACCTAAAAACACTCAATGGATTTCTATCGAGGCAAAGTATCGTAATAAACCTTGAATGTTTGAATGTGAAGATATAAGATTCAAGATTTTATTATAAGACGAGGCTACTCTCGTCTTTGTTGAATGCGACTGCCGCAATTGCGTAGCCTTGTAATTAGCATCATAAGCTCCGACCAATCAGACATCGGATAGATAATACTTTTTACGGATAACGCACCTAACACACCTAGGTAAGTACGTACATAATGGATGTTCCATATATTATGTATATGCCCCTAACGTTCACATGCCATTCATAGCAATTCACTTCACTCATACGCGACACACATATTAGAACTCGAACAAGCACATTACCGACTTCACTCGTCTGGTTTGAGATTATTCAACGCCCATCATACGACATCATATACATTAGCCGCGTATCTCCATCTCCTGGGTATACTGTCAACCACGCTCCAAACTCTCCGCTAACCAGCGAAGAGCAGATCTGCCACCATATGTATATGAATATAACTCCGCCTTCCCCTCTTCCCCGAGCGTACTAACGTCGTTTCGTGTAGCGCATGCCATCGTGCTCCTTCGAGGCTCACCCCTTGCCCAAGCTATAACTAGTGTTTTTTTCTACGTGGATTAAATCTTCGAGGTATTTTTATGGCCGTTTCTCTCGAGACGACTTGTTGATAGGACGCATCCAAGGAATGAAAAGAAAGGAACATGAACGGGTATATTGGTGAACCTGAACGCCGACTCCGTATTCAAAATGAAGGACAATAATTAAGGGTATCCCGTAGGCTGGCTGGCAATCGGCCAGTCATCTTCCGTGATGCTTGACCAGAATACCCATATCATCACTACTGAAAGCAGAGTGAAGAGCGTTTCGAACAACGCCCCATCGATCTTGCCAGCGGTTCCATTGCAGATGTAAGGGCTGATGACGTAGTTGAAGATCTGCCCTAGCGCGAAAAGAACAGCAGCACCTGTAAGATAGATCATCGGTCGGACCTCGCCGAGGATTCGGAGTACGAGCACAGCCTCTAAAACGTAGAAAGCTACGAGAAAGACGAGCGGTGCTAGCTGATAGAGGACGTATAGTGCGATGTTTCGGTAATGGTCATTTGGATCCGGAACAAACTCGTTCGTCCAGTGATACCCCGTATCGAGTGCGATATAACCGGTTCCGATGAAAAGGACGGCACCAGAGATGAGCATTAGTCCCATCGAGAGTGGCGTTCCATCATCGAGGATTTGGTATCCCACAACTGCATTAAGCAATAGAATCCATGTCGTCGCAATTATCATTCCAAGGTGAATTCCGGTGAAGGCCTAAACAATTCAGTTAGTCTCGCATAATACTATTTTCTGTCGGGTATCGCATACGACTCGGACTGTTCCACTAAGAGGGAACTCTCCAACTGTAAATATTTCGCATATCTCGATGATTATATAACCGAGAAGGAATAATTGCATCTCTCTATAGCTAAATTAGTAAATGAGCCTTAAGAATTGATGGATTTGGATACAAACCTCCTACCGACCGCAGCTTTCTTTTTCTCCGATCGTAATAGCAATAAAGCTGATACGACAATGGCAATACCACAAAGCAGTATGGATCCTGCACTCTATTAGCAAGAAATGACGAGGCTTGGGAGGTTAAACAAACCTAGATTTCCTAGATACCGGTCACCGGACAACGGGATGCCTTGCAGATCGCAACCACCGAAACCCCGTTGGTCATGATTTGGAGAGAGGACCTAACCATATTTATTAATAACCTAGAACACTTGGTTGGAAATCGTATAGTCGTGTCACTCGATGAACGTACATTGCAAACTGGTAAGGTCGAATCGCGACAGAACGCCTGTGTACACCAATATTAGCGTTTCGCAAACACGAATAGGACGTATCGATAATTATCTAGTTAGAAGGAGATACATACGTCGAAATTGCCAAAATTTGTCGACCCCATTTAGCTTGCGGCGCGAGGGGATCGCGCGACGATCGGTTTGGAGGGGATTAAATGGCTTATTCGAAATGACTTGCGCTGCCAGCGCCTTCTCCTGCTAGTCCAGTAGTTGAATCGTAATATTCGAAAGCGTGCGATTACTAGATAAACTAGACGTTGCCCCCTAGATCTATAATTGGTATGTTGTGATAGAAATTGATGAGATTATTCGAGCCGAATGGAAGACAGCCTGACTCTGACTCGTGTTTGTCGAATTCGAAATGCTCGATCCGGATTCTTGCTTCAAAAAAGTTGAAGGCTGGATTATTATGATGTAATTCGATTTATCCCCCTCAAACTCCCTTTCCACTCCAATTATCGTATCCCGAACCTAATAATATTTTTGTTTTTTTCGTTTCCAAAATGAATGGGTTTTTTGTTCTTAGAATCTTCGAAAGAAAGAGGAATTAGATGGATTAGACTAGATAGGATTAAGGTGGTAAGATGAGAGGAAATGAGGGCGCAACGAAGACCAGGGCAGAAAGGTTCCAAGGTTGTTAGGGTGATTGATGTTGCTAAGCCAATCTTGGGGTCCCTTGCGCCTTCTACAACAAGAACAAGAACGATAGAGAGACGAAGCTACCTTTAGCCCTGGAAGTAGGCAAATCCTAGGTAATCTATTGTAAGTAGGAAGGCGAGGAAAGGGTAAGTCAAAGGCTCTGGTTGGCGCAAGTCAGGAACAGTGGGTCATTTTAAATTGTCCCAAGCCTATTTTGGTCTGTCGATTTCTGCTGTTCCTGAGCGAAAAGGCAGGAACAACGCGATTCGGCTAGTGAACAGGGGTCGAAAATGTGGTTGTCTGGGTCTGGCAGGGGTGATAGTCCCAATTTTGAATTTCTCTTTCACACTCTCTTACGACTAGGGCCGCGCCAAATATTTATTGAGAGGAACATTTGAACTTAATTCCGATTCCATTACGGTACGAATGTGGGAGATATTGGATATTGGATGGTTTGTAATGTTAACTTAATGCAACAATGCAATAATGGGAAAGCCTAAGTTTTTTTCGGCCTGAGGCTACTTCGCTTTAAAAACTTACTATACGATGACCTATTAAAGCAATGCGGTGGATAGGAACAAGAAAATCAAACAATTGGTAGAAGGGAAAAAAACCGTTCGCGAACTGGCCAGCTACCAGCAGCAGCCAGCTACAGAGCAGATCCACGATGTCTTGCATAAATGTGGTTGTGCGTCCTTGTTGGAATGGGCTTAGAAGTTACGTGTAGAAGCAGCTAAGGAATCGAGGGGATCCATCCCCGATCTGTACGTAATTTGGGATTGGATTATCTTCATGCGTGATGAGCTGTAGCCTCGAATGAGATAAGCGGGTTGGTCCTCAGCCACTGACAACTGATACCATTCTTCCCTTTCCCTATGCAAGCTAACTTCTTGATAGCTGTCTGATTCTAAAATGGTAATTGGGCGTTAAAAGTGTATCCATCGTATGAACGAAAGCGTATTGATTGATGCTGATAATATGGTAGTTGAGTAGGTAGTAGGTAACATCTTCCGAGGGCGTCGACACTGGACACTGGGCTGTTTAGCTACTACGAATGTTGCATAGCATAACGTAACTTGACCGGGACGGCCCTAGAATCGAAAAAGCCGATTGTCTCGAATTCCTAGGTACTTTAATAAAGCTGCTTGAGACACCTCTTTGGCGCCAAATCTCATCCCAGTCGATGTTACTTCTACCCGCCAACCCTTGCCCCTTCATTTTGCAATCTTGGATGAATGTCCGCTTACGGTCCGTTTACCACGACGGTCCGCTACCTAGCAATTGACTAGCTGCAACCTCTTACGTATGCATGAGAGATTAAGCGCATCAGGAAGTTGAATTGCTGAAGAAGTGATTCGATGACATTATACTAGGCGGTAACTACAGGAGATGGAGAAACTGCCTGTCTTGAGACATATAAGATCACAAAGAATGCATCGGCCACTATAACTTAAATGTGACTTACCTAGTGGTGGTGAGTGCTAGTACAGTCAGTAGAAATATTAGATGATCCTTTCAGCCCTGGCGTTGTCCCCCGTGGCTTTATGGTAAGCTCATAAACTCATAAGCTTTTCGGGCGAAGCATCCGTCACATGTTCGCAAGGCTTACGCCAGTCGTCCCCCTTAGCCACTGTAGGAGCCGAAGCCTGACTTCACTTCCGCGACGGCATTTCAAGTGGTGTAATACGTAGAAGCGATTCTAGCTGCGTGCGTGACTTCGAAGTATGGCAGGGAGTAGAAGTGTTTCAGCCACACTTCCTTCGTACCAACGGGCATCTAATGTGAATTGCCAGTCAGGTTGGTCAGCCTTTTTGTAATTCGGCGCCCTTGTTGACTCCAGCCAGTCAATGCTCAAGAATGGTTTTCCATGGAATTAACGTCAAGAAGCCCCTACAAGCTTCCTTCTTGGGACATAGTCCTCAAGACACATGTGACTATTTCCGAACCAGCCCTGAAGGACGTAGTGGCCGCGGGGCAGCTGGGAACGCACAGGCGACAGGCTATATCGGGAGTTCTAGTTATTCCGTGGAATACTCCAAGCCGGGTCTGTGGGATTTGAGTGACTTAGGTTATCTGGTCGAATCGAATCGATGTCGCTTTATCTAGATGCGTTATCTTGCTCGACGCTCAGACTTAACGATGGGCTCGATATAATCAATTGCTGGCTTTGTTTGTTAGTTTATCTAGGTATACCTAGTAATTAAACGTCTGATATAGCGGACTAAGGATGATTGATGATCGTAGCCAGATTAAATTAATAGATTAGACCGAGATACCTAGTGGGATCTATGAACTACACATCGGATCTCGACGAGCACGACGAGTTGAGCAGCATCCTAGGTTAGTACATATATTTATCTTTTCACGTGCGTGTGGGTGCAAGGAATCTCAAGGCCGGCAGTGAGGGGGTTAGAAAATCAGCCGAGCGATCGAGTCTGTTCTCGTGATTAGGCTTCCCCAAACTTTTCAACAGCAAGACTAAGACATCGATAGAACTGGGAAAGGGTTTGTTATGACGAGGAGTAAATCCTGGGGTGTTGCATCCCCGAGTGACATCCGTGCTGACCGCCTTGGTCCGTACGTTCAAGCTATGATGCCATCGTGGGTCTCGTCTGCATATTCTGCACAATCTGCATGCCGGAGCCGCCATACCCAGATTGCAAGAACCGCACCCGTCCGGGCTGAACATGCATCATGCTAACACATGACCCGAATGGTGTTCTTGGATTCGCCTCAAACGATTTGCTGGATTGAGTATAGGATTCGACATGTGTCGTAGTGTATCGTATGCGAGATCCCAAAAGGGGGACTGATTTGCACACGCTCGTTTTCCAAATAGAAAGGGTCCCCCCCTTTGGAGAAGCGAACTCGAACACTGCACCGGCTCTACGACTGTACTCTAACCCCACAGACTTTTAGATGCGTCATGTGACTATCTGTATCCGCCCGCAGAGTTGTGTTCCAAGGTTTATGAAAAAACCCGGAGGTGAGTATAGTGGTTTAAGAGAACGAAACAGTAGTGTATGATTGCACGTGGTGTTTGACAATAGGCAGCTTACTTGGCTTTATAAATTGAGCATCCATCAATGAACCTCAATGATTCCAGACCGTTGGTAAATAATTATTCAAAGTTCTGGATCCGCCGGTACGAATCGACACGAATCGTAATGCCATTTTATACCACACAGTTGTTTGAGAGAGGCGGATACAGTATTGTACATGGCATAATACATTAGATCGTATAAATAATGAAATACGGCACAGTACATAAAGTTTAGGTAGGCATTAACCTGGAAGACAAGTCTTTTGTGAGACCTTGTGGGGGTTTACTACCCCACACCCAGAATTGCAACTACCCTGAAACTCCCAAGGCTAAGGAAAGCTAAGGAAGGCTAAGGTCGCGGTTACCGCAGAAAAGAGATCAATTGGTCGGTGTTAAGTTGTGTAGCACAGTACGTCAGTTAACGGAGTACAAGTTGGGTTGTCCTTGGCTGGCTTAAGGTCAGCACTGGTCAGTACTAAGGGGAAAGATCAGCACTCAATTCTTACTCCCTGAACTTCTGAAAATAGGGGATTGCAGATAGGAGGATTCTAATCGATCTGTCCGTCTTGTCCGTCCTAGAGAGCATTGAACCCAGATTTTTTTTCTTTTTGTAAAACTTGCTTGCTTCACTCACTCACAATTTCGTACTAGTATTCTTATTCATTCATTTTTCCAAGTCATCAGCATTGATTATCGAATTTGTATCCGTACAAGAACTTCTCTCGAATCATCGAATTGCTGACTTTTTCATCGCAACCACCCCTTACGTCTGTCAAATAATAATCAATTCATTCGTTACGGGGATTTATCGATACATTATTGTAACTTTATTTCTACTCCGTTCTCGGTTAACTTCAGTTACTTCAGTTGTTGTATTGCCATTTGTACCTACAGTGTGCGGTACCTTTTTGGACGAGATTTTCCAAGGTTGCCTCTAGGCTTCCTAGGCTCGTTAGGCCAGTTCAGTTGTGCATGTGTCTTGTGCTGTGATCCACCTTGGTGCGTTGTGGTCGAAAACTTGTCGACGCCTTTCGTCACTCGTCAGGCCCGGATGACACTGAATCTCGGGGCCCTGTCCTATATACACACTCCACCCATTTCCACATTCCCCAACTCAATTCCAATCAACATTATCATCGCGGGAGGGTGCTGCTGCCTCACAGCCCCAAAACCTCCAAAATTCCTTCACCAAAATCAAATCGTCTTCCCTCAAACATCCCTCTTCGGACCCTAACCAATCGTTCCGATCACGATCACGGCGCCCAATCGACGTCATTGCTGGCCGGCCACCACCGGGACCAGCCATCCCACGAGAGACGCTCTGTCGACTCTGCCGATTCCGACTCTTGGACGGATACCGGTGATCTCGCAGAGCAGTTGGCGGACGAGGAGGATCCCCTGCGAAAGACTATCGCCGATACCTCCATTCATGACGACCTCTTATCCGGCGTTCTAAAGCGTCATCCGAAACATAAACGCGTCCAATTTAGAAGATCCGTCTCCGAACATAGCAACCATCGTTCGTCGAGATCTTTCTCTACAACCATCGATAAAGAAGCCATCCAGGTCCCTGACGTTCCTCCACGCCGTATTGGAAGAGCAGAACGTATTATAGCCGCCATCATGCCGGGTGCCGGGGTTCACGGTTTCACGGGCAAGGCCCTGATGTTCGTCACACGCTCACCCAGATGAAGGGAACGGGCCTTGCTAACCATGTCACAGCTACTTTACGAGTATATTCGTATCGTTAGGTGTTTTCCTATTCGGATATGATCAAGGTGTCATGTCGGGTATTATCACGTAAGGGCTCGACAATGATTTTGGTTCAGCTAAACCGTTTTTCTTGTCCTCTAACAATGTCTTTAGTGGCCCGTACTTCAGAGATTACTTCAAGAATCCCTCGAAGGCGGAAGTTGGTACTATGGTTGCTATTCTCGAGATTGGTGCCTTAGTCTCATCTCTAATTGTCGGGAGGGTTGGCGATATCATCGGTCGACGACGGACAATTCTGTATGGGTCTATCATCTTCTTCGTGGGTGGTGCCTTGCAGACCTTTGCTGCCAACATGCCTATGATGATGTTAGGTAGAATTATCGCTGGTCTTGGTGTTGGTTCCTTATCCACCATTGTTCCAGTCTACCAGTCTGAGATTTCCCCTCCCCACAACAGAGGTAAACTGGCCTGTATCGAATTTTCGGGTAACATTATTGGTTACACGACATCCGTCTGGGTAGATTACTTCTGCGGTTTTATCGAGAGCGACCTGTCGTGGCGTATTCCTCTACTAATGCAGTGCGTGATGGGAGCCCTCCTGGGTCTGGGTAGTCTTATCATTGTTGAATCCCCAAGGTAATGCTCCAAAGGCTTCATTATTAATGTAGAAGCTACTTAAACTAACAATACACGTAGATGGTTGCTAGACAATGACCACGACGAAGAAGGTATTGTTGTCATTGCGAACCTATACGGTGGCGGCGATATCCACAACGCGAAGGCAAGAGAAGAATACCGTGAGATTAAGATGAACGTCCTACTCCAACGTATGGAGGGCGAGCGAACTTACACCGAGATGTTCCGACGCTACAAAACTCGAGTCTTCATTGCGATGTCCGCGCAAGCCTTGGCCCAGCTCAACGGAATCAACGTTATCTCCTACTATGCTCCCTACGTTTTCGAGTCGGCCGGCTGGATTGGCCACGAGGCAGTCAAGATGACCGGTATCAATGGCATAACATACTTGCTTTCAACCATTCCGCCATGGTACGTGGTTGATCGGTGGGGTCGCCGAGTCATCCTCTTAACCGGCGCGGTCGCGATGGCAATATCCCTTTCCATGGTATCATACTTTATCTACCTAGATATCAAGTCTACGCCGACGTTGGTAGTCGTATTCGTCATGATCTATAACGCTGCGTTCGGTTATTCGTGGGGTCCTATCCCTTGGCTCTACCCACCTGAGATCTTGCCGCTGAGCATTAGATCCAAGGGAGCAAGTTTATCAACTGCTTCTAACTGGGCCTTCAACTGGCTAGTCGGCGAGATGACTCCTATTCTCCAGGAGTGGATTAAGTGGCGACTGTATTTGGTACATGCATTCTTCTGTGTAGTCAGTTTTGTTGTTGGTGAGTATACGACCCATTTTATTCTATTTGATAACATTACTAATTGTGGATAGTGTATTTCATATACCCCGAGACTTGTGGTGTACGATTAGAAGACATGGACTCGCTTTTCGGAGATGCAAGCACTGCAGTCGGAACCCCTGGAGTAAGATCTGAGACGGGTTCTTTAGTTCGAGCAGGATCACCTGTTCCGTCACTCGACCTACGGGGACGACCTCTAGGCTCGGACGCCAATATCCCCCCAATGGATATTGACCCACCCGTGCTAAATATTGTTGACGGGAAGCCGCAGCTACGGTCCGAAAGCCAAAGCTCGCGAGGACGAGTAGGCGAATGGCTGACGAGAATGGTTGGGCAAAATCGGGGGACAAGCAGTAGCCCAGCCGCTGGAGCCAGATATGCGCCATTGGACCAGCGAGATGACTAAATTCACGAAAGATGTGGCATTAAATTGGTTAGGGGAGACTACTAGACTCTGATTCATATAGACGGCGCTACGGCGCGGCGGGAATTCTAACGGCCACGGCGGCCCGCGTTCTAACATCATTGTACAATTGTTTTGCATAGTCGTTGTTTCGGCGACTCCGGCAAGGACCTCTACGGCGAGCGACAAAGTCGAAAGAGAAATGGGGAAATGAGTTTCATAATGCATCGTAACGGGCGAGCTTTTTCTTTTCTTTCGTACACTCGACGTAACCCTAGATGAGCTCACGGTCATCAACAGGGATACGAACTCATTCATCTATTGGTGCTGGGAGCAGAGATTGGGAGCATTAGACCCTCGAGGAAGTCTGTTCAAGTTAATGTCAATATGCGGGATCTGTACAACTGCGTAATCAGCAGTCTGCAAGGTCCCTATTCACACCGCTAACACCGATTCTCAAAATTTATGCTCGGCTACGTGCCTAGGTTGTATGTAATAGGCCACGATTCCTTAATGCGGGAGGATGGATGTACCTGGTTGGAAAATTAATAGTACGCGGGCGGAAGATGGTTAATATGTTTGTCGAGAGTAAATATGTTAAATATACGTCGATCTGTAACGATGATAATGATATTTAATTCGTTGGTATATAATGTTTTCTAGTAGGTTGTGTCAACGGGAGGTCTAAACATATATATAGTTTCTGCTATCGGAACTGACCTCATTTTCATATGATCGGGGCTAAGGTGTGCGGAGGTACGGATACGGATTGGACGGTACCGACTAAGTGGACAGGCTCCTGGGCAATCTAGAAGGTACGAGGTACATGCAACGGTACAGCGAACTAGCCTCTAGGTCGTAGTATGCGTACTGATCTGTACGCGCGTGTCAGATAAATGAGCAAGGTGTCCCTAAGAAGGTACAAACGAGACAGGATTTAGGTGCTAGAGTGCTAAGGTGCTAAATAAAGCTAGCTGTGCAGGGGTTTAGGGGGTGTTTTAGCGTAGGCTGTCCCTCACTTGTTAGAATTGATTCAGCTGAAGCAGGAATTAAGAAAAAAAAAGTGAATTGAAGCCGGACCACGGCCCAGGGTAACCCGTATTTTGTGTTCCTATCGTCGTTTAATCGTACACGCCACGCAACCATCCTTACCTCCCTTTTCCACTTCTCACTAACCAACCTTTTTTCGAGGATTCAGGTTCCCTATTCTACTTTCCTCTTAGACAAGATTTGTCTAATTGTTCCTTTTTTTTTTCTTTGTGGAAGAGATGCTCTACTTTTGCCATCCTTGACCAACCTAATCTATTCTCTTCAGGTCCCTCCTTTTTTCTTGACGTTGACATTGTGTCCTCCGTAAGCCTCGTTCGTCCAACCAACCTTTGACGCTCATTCTACCTTTTACTTCTCCTATTCCTCTTCTCGACCTTGGAGAATCAGGGCCGAGAAGTAGTCTACAATCATGGCCGACAAGAAGGCCGCAGTCGCGTCCGGCGCTGATCCAGCCGGCGACGCTGCACGGCGACGAAATGTACCTGGTGCTACCCCTGGAGCTTTGGCGCAACAACCGGAGCTCGACGAGAAGAAGATCCACGGAACGAAGAAGGTATTTAAGATGCACTATACCTATATTACAATATTCAAGCTTGGATGGGGACAGATTGCTTATTTTAATGTGAATAGGATGCCTCCTTTTTAGATGTGCTCGATCAGTGGGAGTTTATCATTGCGCCTCTAATTTTCACGGCCTTCGCCATCTTTACACGTCTATGGAAGATCGGCCTCAGCCCCATTGTAACTTGGGATGTAAGTATAGCTATTCCACCAAGCTTCAAGACGCTCGCTAACAACTTTATAGGAAGCTCAGTTAGTCTAACCCTCTTGTCATTCTTGTCGTTCCTTGACCGCCACGCTAACGCTTATGCCACGATAGCTTCGGAAAATTCGGATCGCATTACATCAAGCGTGAACTGTTCTTCGACGTGTTAGTACAACCCGAAATAACTTCGATTGCCATATAAAATACAGGTTTTAATGCGTGTAACAGACATCCTCCTCTCGGTAAAATACTTGTCGGTCTCTCTGGAGTTCTAGCTGGTTACAATGGATCGTTCGAATTCAAATCTGGCGAAACATACCCCGAAGAGCTTGACTATACCTTCATGCGAGCTTTCAATGCCTTCTGGGGAATACTATGCGTGCCATTGGCCTACTACACTGCGAGGGAATTGAACTTCAGGCGACCTGCTGTCTGGCTGGTCACGCTTATGGTTCTGTGCGAAAATTCGTACACGACGATCAGCCGATTCATCTTACTAGACTCTATGCTTCTCTTCGGTACCGTCGCGACTGTCTTTTGCTGGTCCAAGTTCCATCGTCAACAAAAATATAGCTTCGAACCTGAATGGTTCTTCTGGCTGTTCATGACGGGACTGAGTTTAGGATTCGTTTGCAGTATCAAGCTTGTCGGACTCTTCGTCACCGCCCTCGTTGGTATTTACACGATCGAAGATCTATGGAACAAGTTCGGCAACGTCAAGATGCCCGTTCCGGTGCTCGCTGGCCACTTAGCTGCTCGAATCGTCGGTCTCATTATCATTCCGTTTTTGGTGTATCTGTTCTCTTTCGCGCTCCACTTCGCAATTTTGACCAAGAGTGGGCCAGGAGATGCACAGATGAGCTCTCTCTTCCAAGCGAACTTAGAAGGTAGCGAAATTGGACGAAACTCCCCACTGGAAGTTGCCATTGGCTCCAAGGTAACCCTTAAGAACATGGGCTATGGTGGTGGTCTACTCCACAGTCACGTTCAAAGTGCGTATATAATACTCGATATGGTCGTCTTAGAAAAAGAGAACTAATTTCTTACTAGCTTATCCCGAGGGTTCGTCTCAGCAACAAGTTACTTGCTACCACCACAAAGATGCCAACAACGAATGGTGGTTCTACCCTAACCGTCACGAGAAGGACTACGACCCAGAAGAAGAACCTCGATTTATTGGAAACGGCGATGTCATCCGCCTAATCCACTCCCAAACCGGTCGAAACCTCCACAGTCACGATATCGCTGCCCCTATTTCGAAGAGTCAAAAGGAAGTTTCTTGCTATGGTAATCTTACCGTTGGTGATGATAAGGACCACTGGCAAATTGAAGTTGTCAAGGATGTTGCTTCTCGCGACAAGAGCAGAGTTCGTACTTTGACTACCGCTTTCAGACTTAAGCACCCTGTTATGGGATGTTATCTGCGAGCCGCCAATGTCAACCTTCCACAATGGGGTTTCAAGCAAATCGAGGTGACGTGTGATAAGACCAACAACCCCCGAGATGCCTTTACCCACTGGAACGTCGAGGCTCACACCAACGAAAAGCGTAAGTTCTACTGAGTCAACTTGTGTTTCTTGTCACTAACCCTTTCATAGTCCCTCCTGGAGACCCGGGCAAGTACAAGTCGCCATTCTTCCACGACTTCATCCACCTCAATGTTGCTATGATGACGTCCAACAATGCTCTTGTACCCGACCCCGACAAGCAGGATGATCTTGCTTCTCAGTGGTGGCAATGGCCTATTCTGAACGTTGGCTTACGTATGTGCGGATGGGATGACAAGATCGTCAAGTACTTCCTCCTTGGCAATCCTTTCGTCTACTGGGCCTCCACAGCCTCTTTGGGCGCCGTCGGCCTGGTTACTGTCTGGTACATTCTCCGATGGCGACGAGGATTTTATGATTTATCCCAGGACGATATCGACCAGATCCACTATTCTGGTCTTTACCCCATTCTGGGATGGTTCCTTCACTATCTTCCGTTCGTCATCATGGCTCGAGTTACTTACGTCCACCACTACTACCCAGCCCTATACTTCGCCATCTTGAGTCTCGGTTTCCTTGTCGACTGGCTCCTAAGGAACCAAAAGAAGGCGATCCAATACCCTATCTACGGAGTCCTTTACACCATCATCATAGGACTCTACATCTACTTCATCCCCATTTGCTGGGGTATGACGGGTAGCAACCAGAACTACAAGTACATGAAGTGGTTGGACAGCTGGCGCATCTCCGACTAAGGGGCTAAATTTTCAAGCGCCATCGAGCATAAGGGGGGGCGAGCCCGAGGATTGAGGTAGGCTGTTCGGCTTCAGGGTTGTGATTCTCATATAGAAGCAGGACTGGACTTAGGTAACACGGTCCGATCTGGTTATAATGACCACACATCGATTTAGAAATCTCCATCTCCTCTACTACTACTATCTTCTCCGTTGTTTGATGTAACGATACGAAGGGCAAACTTTGCATGAAAAAAGGGAATCAAGAGAGTGGAGTTCACGGTGGTAACGTGGATGAGGCATATTGGGAACACAAAAAAAGAATACTCATCAGTATACCGCTTTCTAATACAACACGCGAAATTTATTTCCTTTTCTTCTAAGAATCTTAAGGAGTTCGGTTCTTCTTTTTTCTTCGTGATGGTCGTGATGGAGATAAGTCACAATCTATTGTCACAATGTGAAAATGCGGAAAATATGAGTTTGTTACTTGTTCGTTCGCTTGTTCGCTTGGTATACTCAAACAGTAGACATTAGTACGTAGGGTATCATCGAATGCGCATGACGATGCTTCTTCCTCCCTGAGTGCGTGCGTGTGGCTGTCCTTTATGTAGTATGTATGTACAAAGTTCCCCTTAGACCGGAACACCCAAAAAAAAGCCCTTTAGTCAATCAAGCAGTATCAGTAGTAAGTTCAACATACACAGGTACGAGACCCGACATCTTCTCTCATGAGCTTTAATGCGATCTTCAGTTTCATCTTTCTTCTCATGACGTCGAGTTCATCCAATCCAACCCAGCCCAACCTCGTCCGGTGCCCTTAAACATCTCACCTCCCACAATCTTAATCTTCAATCTTCTTCACTTCGAAGGGGCCAACATAGCCGAATTTGTTGGCTAGCTAACTAGCTGGTTAGTTAGTTGGTCATTAACAACACCCACCCAAAGCAGACCCCCTCCCCGCATCCGCAGACAGCTTAACCTGCTTCCCGCCCCCCGCAGGCCCCGGCCCCTTGACGCCGGAGCGGCGGTCGTTAAGATCATATTTCCCGGCATTGATGTTCTCGAAGATGCGCTCGGCGACGCGCATGAACGCCTCCTCGACGTTCTCGCCCGACTTGGCGGACGTTTCGACGTACTGCAGGACGCCGTTGCGGCGGGCCCATTCCTCCGCTTCTTGTTTCGTTACCTCGCGCTTGTTTTCGGTATTTTCGGAGGAGCTGGGGGAAGGGGAGGAGGGGGAGGAGGATTGGGCTTGGTCGAGCTTGTTGCCGACGAGGATCACGACGATGTCGGGGTCGGCGATTGCGCGTAGGTCGGAGAGCCAGTCGGTTACGTGGGCGAAGGTTGCTTTGCGTGTTATGTCGAAGACGAGGAGGGCGCCGGAGGCGCCGCGGAAGTAGGAGCGGGTTACGGATTTGTACTAGGTTGGGGGTTAGCTGTGTGATTTGGTTGGGTGGCTTGCGCTAAGGTTGGGAGAGAGGAAGTGTTGTCCAAGGCGCAGCGCACGACTTCGATATCGAAGGCTACATAGATACGTCCCCAGGCTCGGTGGGTTGCTGTTGGTGTGTAGCACATACCGTCTCCTGTCCTGCCGTATCCCACAGCGATAGCTTCATGTGCTTCTGGGGCGTGGTGTTGGCGCGCGGGGGTTCGGGAAGGCCTCCGTCGGTCTTAGGGGCGGCGGCTGGTTTGGAATGCGGCGGTCCAACCGGCACGATCCTCGACCCGAATTCGACGCCAATGGTAACGTCGTGTTGCGGGCTAAAGCGCCCCTCGCAGAGCCGGATTGTGAGGGACGATTTACCGCATCCTGAGTCGCCGATACACACGAGCTTGGCGATGTAGTCCCAGGGCGGAGAAGACATTGGGACTAGATAGGGTAGAAGGTATCGAGGCGGGCGTGGAGGGCGGTGGCTGCGATCACGAGGGCTCTTGAGTAAGGAATAAGGGTGCCCGGTGGTATCTTCACTCGTAGATGGCGTCTCTAATGCGACGATGATAAGCAAGTCTCAAAGCTCTATCGTTCGGAATTAAGAGTTAGCTTTTAGGTTATACGACTACAGGGTCATGCTCATGTGATAGGTAAACGAAGAAGTGAGAGACGACAAAAATAATTAGTAGATATTACCTTGGGAGTATAAGCTTGTGAGGACAAAGAAGCAGGTTGTATAGGCAAGTGATGGAGAATGAGATACTATGGAAGTATCAAGGTCTCAGGTCAAGTCAAGTGGCACTTCACAATTCGATGATGTCTGCTGGGTTCTGACCTGGGATCAGCCTAGGTACCTTGAAAACCGCCTGGAGTTAAAGCTCCCCTAGCCTCAAGCCCCTAGTCTATCGATAGAAATGCCTTAACTCAGGTACAATGCCCAGCGTTCACCGGTACCCATATATAAGGGTACCTAGGTACCTAGCGCAAGTATACAGAGTTACAGGGATTTATCCTATCACAGGCTACCAGCCAAGTGAGGCGAGCGTCGGTGTTTTGAGCAGCTGGCAGCGCCGATAGCGCCTGATTCAGGGTGGATGACCTCACCAAGTCAGACACCCGGTATTTTATGAAAGGCTCGTGACGATGTAACACTATATCGACATTCGTTCAAGGGTCATAGTAAAAACAGCAGAATAATTAATGAGTATAGTGACTTTCTCCGTTTGGATTTCTTATCTAAAGCTTGGCACAAGATCCATTATATATCTATTGGTGAGGTGATGGAGCGACAAAGTGACGTACTTGCCTCAAGCACCTCTAGTACGTCTAGTACTAGTACATACCCAGATACCTCTTTCCTCAAGTGCTCTTAGGCAGCTATGCCTGCTACGTTAGCAGATGTATGTATGTACATTGGATGTCCATATATCTTATCGGAGATATGCCTCTTTAAGCGTGCAATTGCAGGGTTCGCTAGGCTCACAGTCACCAGTACATCCACTGCGTCCACTAACATCCACTAAATACATCCACTTTGACCGCTTCCGTAACGCATTTAAGCATCTACAGGCAGGCTCTCACAGTCCGGATAAGCAGGTACTTGTACCTAACCTTAGCTGCATGTGAGCAATTCCGGGAGTCATCCACCATCAATCTTCCATGTCCCAATCCTTATCCTACATGCACTCGTACATTGAGTCGTACATCCACTCTTCATCATTCAAATCATTTCAGCAGTCGTTGTTGTTGTAGACGCAGCAACCTCCCATTTACCAACTTATCTTTATCGTATTCTTCTTTCAGATTCATTTTCCCCCGTTGCAGACTATTCTAAGCCGTTTGCTCATCGTTTGATTCCTTTTATTGGCGGGTAATCCGTGCCCCCCCAGTTTACGTCCGGTTTACGGTTTACGATTAGTAGTCAACTGTGTATGGTTTGCATCACCGTGCCGTCGTCACCGCTAGTGATTGATTTACTTCTCTCAAATCCTGCCTAACCCTCCCTATCCATCTTACCTCCTTCTTAATCTGCTGGAGTCTACCTCCTCCCGCGCTCACCGAACATGTTTTCCGAATGTAAGTTCAGCCTCAATACCCGAGAAATTTGGGGGCTTTCGGTCTGACGTCTTAACTCCTAGATGCCTCAAGGTTTTTAGCCCAATCGCAGTCCCGGTTATCTAACTTCGGCTCACCCGAGAACAACGACACATCGAACCGACAATCACAAGGCACGCCGGGTCGTTTTGGTAGACATCCTAGCAGGTCTTCGTATCAAACCCGACTCGGAAATCCTTATCAGCCTGCTGGTTCTCGATTCGGAGGCTTCTCGCGATACAACACCACTTCGGATGCCCCGCTCTTCCATAGTGCTTTGAACGAGTATCGGGAAGACGAAGATGATGACGATGCGAGGGAAGCTGCCGATCTCCGAGCCTTGCAAAGGTCTCGCCGAGTATTCGTCTCGAGTCGGCTGGAGGAAAGTTCGGCTTCTGAGGGCGATGGGCTCGGTGCCTCATCCGGACATAATGGGAGTGAGTCACACGGCAACATGTATTCCAGTGCTCGTCCTATAGGAGGAATCAAGAGTAGTTGGAACGGTGAATCGAGCTTCAAAGATAGACATTTCAAGCGCGATAGCAGCATGACTAAAGAGCCGGATGGTTTAGGCAACAAGCGACAGGACTCTGGGAGCGATGAAAGTGGAAAGATGGTTGATATTGGTTTAGAATCGACAGTACTAGACAACGAGGTACCCGATGACCTCTTACAAGAGACCCCTACAGATTCGTCACCACCCGCTTTTCAGCAGTTTAAGTCGGCCTCAGGTGGTCCAAAAGGCCTAGCCGGCAGGAGAGGTTCGAATTTAGAGTACGACCAACGCTTGATGCGTCAAGTCATAACAGAGGAGGATGAAGATGAAGAAGGGGAAGGGGAAGAAGACCGAGGAGAAATACCTACACCGGCGCCCGCTCGGATGTATGGTGAGATATTTGTGCATGATCAGTTCTTTGCCTGGATCTACCTCATAGCTATCGCATCCCTTCTCGCCACCTTCGTGCTAGTATGGTTGCACACGTCTGTACCTAACAGGAAGATTGGCGACACTATCTACACGACCCTCCATTCTTCGTTCTATCTCCTCGCGGTGGATACCTTAGTTTCGATTATTGTCGCCTTGGTCTGGATGGCGGCGCTGAGATCCTTCGTTCAGCCTTTAGCCCTCCTCATTCTGCTAGGTGTTCCGATAGTCCTCGTCGCCTTCTCATTATACCCAATGATCTCTAGCTTCCAAGGACCGGATCACGGATCACGACTACAGGACGTTGTTATGAGATGGGCAGCCATTATCCCGGGTGCATGCTCCGTCGTCTGGGTATGGCTATTGTATAAGGGACGTCACGAGATACAGAGGGCGATAGATATATTGGACTTCTCGAGCCGCATTCTCGCAGCCAACCCGGCGCTTGTGCTTTTAGGTCTTGGTTCGTTGGGCTTTGTGGTTGGATGGACCTGGATATGGCTATGGATGTTCACCAGGATCTTCCTCGGTGGATACTTCTCCAAGTCTATTTCAGCCTTCGTCATCGGTACCGCAACTTGGTGGCTTGCGGTATTCTTTTTCCTTATGTATGTCTGGACTCTCTCGGTTATGAGCGGAGTTGTTCGCGCGACGACCGGTGGCACCGTATCAAACTGGTACTTCTTCCGTAACAACCAATCTCCTTCCTCATCCAACGCTATTGTCAAGGGTGCATTAGGACATTCCACAACTACGGTATTCGGTACGATTTGCGCTTCTACACTTCTATCACTGGCGGTTCGGGTCCCGATATTGATCCTGCCTCGTCGTATATCGAGTATATTCGAGTTCATAGGATGGCGATTGGCACCCCGTCCAGTGTCTGTTTTAACTAACCCCTTAGCGTTGACATATGCATCAATACACTCGTTGCCTCTAATGGAATCGGCATCACAACTCAGTAGGATCCAGTTTCTCGCTACGGGGCCCACGACGACTCTAACACCAAGCGCATTTTCCCGACGTGGGCAATCAACCGCATCGTTGATGCCCTACCGGATGGCGAAGATGCTCCTCCATGCTGCACGATTCGTTATGTCGACGGCACTAGGATTTGCAGCATGGGTTATGACTGCACGGCAGTTGCAGATCCAACTTCCAGATGGCCTTGGTATTAGAGGAAGCGCATATGCTTACGTTGTGGGTATGGTAGCTAGTATGATCGGTTGGGGTGTATTGGGGGCAATGGAAGGTATTCTATCCGGCATTCTTGACGGTGTGCTCATATGCTACGCCAGCGAAAGGCGGCTAGGTAGTGAGCGAGCCACCTATTGCATTGAGGCGGCAAGGCTCTTTGAAGAGAGGCGATATGATGAGAGAGATATGGTTTGATTACTCCTTTTTTTTCTTCGACTACAGTTTACGCATTGCACTTTTTAGCCTCGGCGTTTGCGTCTAGGCCGCCAAAGACGGTGGATAGGAGTCTCGAGATTGGACAGGACAGCTTAGATTAGGTCTATTGAAACTCTTTCGCAACATAAGCAGCATTTCCAAATAGTGGCACATATTGAGTTTACACTGATTCTTACAAAAACAAAAATTAGAGTACTGAAGGTCAGCAGATATAAGATGGGAGTCCTAAGCACAAGTTGTCTGTTCTTTTTTCGGATCTAATGGGGAGGGACATGTTTTATAATTCTCTCCTGGATCTCCAGACAAACTGTCTTCGTTTGGTCGTCATGGCTACGCAACAAGACAAGCCTATCGAAGGCCCTCAGGCCTCCCGCCCAAAAGCTGCCGATGGCCACGAGGACGAAGAATGGCATAACATCGAGCTTCCAGGTACGTAATTTCTATCTATAACTTCGTACCGGCAATGTGTCAAATACTAACCAGACTCAGATCCAGACATGGAGTGGGAACAGGTGTATAAGTGCGCAGCTGATCCTCGTAAGGCATCCCTCTTTCTCCTTGGCGTCTATCCTATTCTACGCTGCGTTTATCTTCTACTTCACCAATTTCTTCATCTTTTTTATGATATATGTGTCCTGTTGTAGATGATCCATTCATTGTTAGCATAAGCAGCTAACTTGATAAACTCCTAGATGCCATCGACTACTACCAGGACGAAGGCCTCGTCGAGCAACCCGTCGAGGATGACTGGACAAACGTGACCCAAATCCCGGAGGAACTCCGCAATGGTAAAAAGGGGAGCAGAGTCATATCTACATACGATCCCGCCGGTCTTAGGGATAAGGCTAAGAAGAGGCTCGCTAGACAGCGACTTGTGAAGGAGGCCTTGCAGCAGACAGCGACTTCCGGGTCGTCCAAAGACGGTGCTATGGCTACTGGTACCAAAACGAAGACCGGTACTGGTACTGGTACGAGCGATATCATCGACCAGCGTGCCCCAGCTTCGACTGCAACTACGACTACGACTGCCGCTGGCGGTTTCGATGGAGGGTCCGTGGCCGATGGATGGATACGTGCCGCGTTCTCCCAATATCCACCTCCCTCGAGCTTTCTAGACGCCAGACGACGAGACTCTAAATAATACGGCATACAGGAATCCCGGACTGCCCAAGATGTCGATGCTCTAAAACATAGGTCATGTGGAAAACGAGAGAATATCGAGGTCTAAAACTATAGAGAGCGGGAGTTATTTCACGAAACAACCCGGGTTGGATATTACATTTGCCTCAACCAGTCTATCGCAGAGCTCACAGATAGACATTCCAGTGTCTATCTATTTCCTTGGGTAGGACATTGAGACTTCTTCATAAGTCATCTGGGGGTCACATGGCAAGAATAGAGTCCAGGAGCCGTTTGGGAAGGGTTTTTTTTCGGCTCGTTATGGGATATGAATATGATAGGATTGACGACGGATGAGGCCAGCTTCGTCCGTCAAGTACCTTGGTAATAGAGAATAAATGGTTTAACTTATCTAAGAGCATGGTTCTATCAACTTACTATGTCTAGGTCGTCAATAGGGTTACCGAGATGGCCCCTTCGTAATTATGCTAGTATCAGTCTAAAAGTTACAGAACACTAATCGCATAGTTTAAAGATACCCAAGGTTCAACTTACTGTAACTTATATATTGAGATGAATATATTAGTTATCTAGATCGGTTGATCTGCCAAGTAGCCAGTCATGCCCGACTGAGCCATTTAAAGGATAATTGTCATAATTACATACATGTACCGAGGTATATGTTGTGTGCCAATATTGAGTCTAAGTATAGAACAATAGCGCCAATCTTTACTCCTAAACACCTCTTAGTCGACGCCACGTGAGGAAGATCCAAGCCATATAATTCGTAAGCTGTCGGGCACGGGCTGGCACGGCTCGAAAAGAATGTTAAATTATTCCAAAGTGGCACTGGCAAATGTCGTCAGCTCCGGCGCCCAGATCTCCCAGTGTCTAAGACAGGAGATGTAGGTGCAAAGCTCCGCCACGATGTATGCAACTCGTGATTGGTTCCGAGTTGAGGACTCCAGCAGTGGGGTCCAATGTCACTTTTAGTTACAGCTGTAACACGAAGGCAAACTGCTACTTCCGGGTTTATAGTGGAATCTATCAATGCGTGAAAAGTATCGGGCTTGGAGAAGCCGAAACTTTAGTCTTTGGTATGTAACTGATGACTGATGATGAGAGGCGGTGCTTTCCCATCCAGGTCAGGTTATACAAATACTTACGGTAGCTTGTTTGTACCTACCTTACGTACTGCACAGGTGTCCCCTTCCTCGAATCATCTACCCGTAGTAGAATCTAGAAGCTCCGGATATCAACTTTTAAACAGGAACAAGCAGCAGTAGTAGCCACCCATCATGCAGTAGGCTATCTAGAACCTTGAAGCTACATAACATACCTACATATATTTAAATCGCAATAGATGGTCCCTGCATGCCATCATCTATTTCTCTCTCGCATAAATTGAACCTAAATACCGTTAATGACCTATCAGATACTCTGAATCCTTAATCCTTTTTTTAGACTGGACAAACTGGAACAGAACCCCTCCTTGCCACAGAAGGACCCCGCCCTTTTCGCTCCAGTTAAGGAGAACTGACAAGACTTACAAGACCTACTTACATACAAAGCCGATCCATCGATCCATCAGTCGATTACTCCATCCCTACCTCATTTTCGATAAATTGATATTACAACCACCGTATCATATCACATCACTCTACGTCGCCAAGTCGAACTTGCATCTATGGCGGATTTCGCACCACCTACGGGCCCGCCGCCCCCTAAGGTACCTGCAGGTTGGGTCGCCCGCTGGAACGATCAGTACAGCGAATGGTGAGTTTAGCACATTCCCTAGATATCCCTCATATCCTCCCCATAATCCATTCACCTTCTCATCTAACACTTTCGTTTCTAGGTTTTACGTCAACTCATTTACCAAGAAATCACAATGGGAGAAACCCACCGAGCCCGCCGTCGACCCAGACGGCATGCCCCCAGGACCTCCTCCGGGATACGCCCCCGGTCCCAGTCCCGCGCCCAGCGATTCTAAGTCTGCGACGGGCCACAACAACCCCTTTATCAACGAGTCCACGAAACCCGGCTCTAGCTCCCACGTCGACGAAGACGCCGACGCGCGACTGGCGCGACAACTGCAAGAGGAAGAAAACGCCCGCGGTGCGGGAGGAAGTGGCGCTGCGTCATCGTACGCCAGCACCCCGGTACCAGGCCAAGGCCAGGGCTATTCGTCGTACCCAGACCAACTTCCCGCGCGGGGATCCGGCGGCGGCACGACCGATAAGGCAAAGGGCCTTCTAGGGAAGTTCTTCGGCAACAAGAACAAGCAGCACGGCGCGGGCGGATACGGCGGAGGGTACGGGGGCGGATATCCCGGACAGCAATACCCTCCTCAGCAACAATACGGCGGGTACGGAAGCCCGCCGCCGCAGCAGGGGTACTACCAAAGTCCCCCGCCTCAGGGCCAGTATGGGGGATACGGCGCGCCTCCGCAGCAGTATGGTGGGTATGGTGGTGGTTACCCTCAAAACCAAGGTGGTTACTACCAGCAACAGCAGGCACCTAAGAAGTCTGGCGGTATGGGCGCGGCTGGAGGAGCGGCGCTGGGGTTGGGTGCTGGGTTGATTGGAGGTGCGTTGATTGCTGATGCGATTGACGATCATGAGCAGGACGCGTACCAGGATGGGTATCAGGATGGGCAGGACAATGATTATGGCGGTGGTGATGACTTTGGTGGTGGTGACTTCTAAGGTTTCTCTAGGACTGAGACCTTGAGGTTGAGGTAGTGGGATTTTATGGGATTCTAAGGCTGTGTGTTTATATTGCGATGTGTCTTTTTACTACCTCTACCGCCGTATGCATACTTCTCAGAGATGAGAAGGGAAGGGGAGGAAGAGTGGGTTAGACTGGAGATTCAAGAAAGGAAAGAAGAAGAAGCATGTATGCATTGATTATGAATGATACGAACCCGAACCAGGAACATAAATGGAAATGAGGAATGAAATAAGGAAACAAATGTTAGGTTAATGTGAAATCTTGAAACTGATTTAACATGGTGTAATAAATCTGTCAGTATTGCCAGTTCGTCACCCGCGATCTCTGAATATATGAACGATTAGTGAAGCAACATCATATTTCATGCAAAGCGTATTTGTATTCAGGACAATAATCCCAAGACAGTAATCCCAAGACAGTATTTCTCTATCTCGTGCTCTTCTATAACCAAGTAATTATATACTCTTAAGTTCTTGTGTTGTTCACGATCTACCTCTTCCCGCCTTTCTTCCCGTTACCACTAGACGGTTCGCTCTCTTCTTTCTTGCTTCCCTGTCCAGCCAAATAGGCAGCCATATCAAAATTGCCCATAGGGTTGGCGCGGGCTTGCTGGCCTCCGCCCATCAGGCTGCCCATCGCGCTATTCTTCTGTTGTTCTTCGAACTCGGCGCGCATCTCGGGATCCACTATAGAGGATTTTGTTAGAGAACAATACCATATAATTTGAGACGAGAGAACAAGAAAGGCAAGAAAAGGGGGAGGGGGAAAGAGGTGACTTACTATTGTCGATTAACTTCGGCACGCCGAGGAACAACGCCATGCTGACCAGTCCCATGAGAATCATGGGGTTCTTGAGGATGCCGAGGATGGAGACTACATTACATTACGTTAGCTTTTATTTCACCCATTTCTGATAGCCGTAAACAGGGCGGAAACGCACAAGATCCCCTCTCGATGTAATACTCCTTGGGCCCTAATACCCGCACGGGAAAGCGCCCGAACTCGCCGCCGCTGCGTGGCGCCTCTCCTCCCTTGTTATCCCAATCGTTGCCGCGGTAGGTCTCCCATGCTCGTACTAGCAGTCCCGACCAAGCTGCCTTAGGATCTTTGGTTTCTGGGTCGAACACGTCTACCCGTAGGGGCGCGAAGGCATACGTTCCGCAGTGGACGTCGGCGAGGTAGGACCCTGGCGTCACATTGCGGAAGGCGAATGTGTTAGCCGCAGATAAGGGCGCAGAGTAGGATTGTTCGAGTGAGGAGAGAGTAGCATGTGTACTGGGCGGTAAGGCGTTCGGGTTCGGGAGTGCGGGCGAGGATGGGATCCAGAGCGTGAAGCTCGTCTGCGGTTGGGTTTGGGGAGAGCCGGAGCCGGAGGCCAAGGAGAAGGCGCTAAGAAGCGCTGCTGCGAAAGAGGTGCGCATCTTTGCTTCTCTCTGGGGATTTAGTATAATGACAATGATTAATTATGTAGTATGTAGCTTGTGAAGTGTATATCCTGAAGCTCCAGGGCTATGATGTGATTGTAAAGTGGAAGTTAGACGTATGCAATAATTTAGTGGGACCAGCTAGCGTTTGGTCTTGGCATTGCTATCCACCTGGAAGGCGCGCTTATTGTCACCCATATGGCCTCAAGCAAGTTGCGCAGATTATGTAATTGTCTCAGTCTACTAAGTATTTCCATTTTCCACGTTCTTGAATTTGTAGAATTCAAATTCTTTCTTATTCAGAAAATAAACTTGATTTGTGTATTTCTAGGTGTGCAATCAAGAAAGCGAGTAGTTGGTGAGTTCTAAATCAGATAAACTGTTGATTCTTAAAGGACTAATAACTGGATTGCTAACTAGGTAGTATATAATTTAGATCATGGGTATAATCATTCGCATGGAAATGTGTACTGAGGGAATTCTTAGACCACTGTTGGTGCCGCTTCTTCCTTCTTACCCTCTGCCCCTGAGCTTCCTTGCCCCTCAGTGGTGGCGGCGGCAGCCTTCTTGAAAGATTGCTCGAAATCGGCAATGATGTCGTCAATGTGTTCTGTACCAACAGAGATACGGATCAGATCCTCCGTTGTACCAGAGGCGATCTTCTCTTCGTCCGACAATTGCTCATGTGTTGTGGTCCACGGGTGAATGGCCAACGTCTTGGAGTCACCAACATTGGCTAAGTTGGAGATCAGCTTGAACCCGTCAACGATCTGGCTACCAGCGGCGCCACCACCCTTAACGCCAAAGCTCAAAACGCTGCTGAACCCCCTCTTTAAATATTTCTTGGCCAGTTCGTGGCTGGGATGGTCTTCCAGTCCCGGATAGGACACCCAACTCACATACGGACTGGCCTGCAGCCATTTTGCAAGTGCAAGTGCGTTCTGCGCATGTCGCTCGGCTCTCAAGCTGAGTGTCTCGATACCGAGGAGGAGTTGTTGCGCTGCGAAAGGGTTCAAGGAAGCCCCAAGATCACGTAGAATTTCAACTCTCACTCGAACAATAAATGAAAGAGGGCCGAAGGTCTCCCAGAATTTTAAACCGTGGTAACCCGCCGATGGCTTGACAAATTGGGGAAATCGAGCGGCGTTTTCACCCCAGTTGAATTTTCCACTGTCAACAATGACACCAGCAATTGTTGTTCCATGACCGCCAATCCATTTGGTCGCAGAGTGCACGACGATATCTGCACCATGCTCGATAGGCCTTACGAAGTAGCCACCCGCTCCGAATGTGTTATCGACCTGTTCACGTTAACAACCAACCCCTCAATATTTATTATCAAAACAAGGACTAGCGACTTACCACAACAGGAACACCCTTTGCGTGTGCGACCTTAGCAATAGCCTCGAAGTCCGGCACGTTATATCGAGGGTTGCCAATGCTCTCGAGATATATAGCTTTGGTCCTGTCGTCAATGGCTGCTGCGAAGTCCTCGGGGTTATCGCCCGTGATGAACTTGGTATGAATTCCGAACCGCGGCAAAAGAACCTTGAGCTGATTGTAAGTGCCACCATAAAGGTTGCTTGTTGAAATAATGTTGTCGCCGACTTCTGCGAGTGCAGAGAGAGCCATGAACTGAGCAGCTTGACCAGACGCGGACGCCACAGCTGCGGCACCACCCTCTAAGGCGGCAATTCGTTTTTCGAATACATCAACAGTCGGCTATTGAGGTTGAATTAACACTGGTCTATGAATGCTGAGATCAAGTGATTATTACTCACGTTCATGATACGGCTGTAGATGTTGCCCTCCTCCTTAAGAGAGAACAATCTAGCACCGTGTGCCGAGTCATTGAAAGCGAAGCTCTAGTGATCAAAATTAGCTCACTATACATTTCAACGATGAGTTTTCTAGGTGAACGAACCGTGGTTGCGTATATGGGAACGGCTCGAGCATTGGTAGCTGGGTCTATCTGCTGGCTACAGTCTGGTCAGTATCCAATGTCTCGGGTCTCATATGGCATCATTCATACCCCGCATGAAGCTGCAGAGTCTCGAAGTTTTTGCTCAATTCCTCTGCCATTGTAACTGACTTGGATTCTCGTCTAGTATAATAAAGGTCTCGTATATATAGGAAATAAGTTGATGGGGAATAAATACTCGGTAGGGGATGAGTAAGTCGTACGACCGGGTTTAATTAGATATTTGGGTTCACAAACTGCCTAGGCAATTGGCCTTACTCAGTGCTACGGGAATACGGCTGCTTGAATTAACTTATAGGCTTTTTCTCATCGCAAAGGGACTTCCGATAATGGGATTTGACCTTCGAGTTAATCCTCACTCTCGGGACCCTATTTGGGGTATTGTGGAGTAGCAGCACAAAGCACGCCATCGACCATCTTCGATAGACTTGCTTCGTAGGAAGTCCTACATCCAATGAGAAAAAGGGAAAAGAAAAGAGCTACACGTAGCTACCTACCTTGGTAGCTGTCCTAGCTTTCCAGCAAACCGTTGATTAGGAAGTCGCTCATTTCGAAGGCGACTTGCACGGATCTCGCTCGATTAGCTTACTAGTTGTCCAGGCTTGGTTCTCGACATTCAGCACAGTTTATTCCCCTTATATCCAGCACTAAGAGGTAATAATTTCAAATCAGAGGGTATAATTCAGAATTCTGTCTATTTCCAGAACTCATTAATCAAATGTATAAGCTCTAAAGAACCAATATGGGATAATCGCGGAAAATCCTATTGGTTCTTGGGAAACTGGAAGAGCTGAGAGGACGATGGCGGGGTAATCTAATACATCATCCCACCGTCGTATGGCGACAGATTCTTCACCCGCATACCGGTAGACGGTGTATCACACCCATACCAAACTGTCGGAATCTGCAATCCAAAGTACCGAAAATTCAAGATGATTGAATTAGATTTCATTAGTGCAAGGCTTGCCGACATCGCTCCACGTCTTAGCCTTCAATTTGTGGTTCAATTCACCATCAACAAAACACATAAGAGTTGCGCTGACGTCAAACAAATAGTGGTATATTGGATTTAATTCATCCCGCCTTCGTGAAATAAGAGAGCACTGCCGAATCGGTTCTCCTATATAGTTAAGGTATAACGATTATTGTTTCGAAAGTATCACACCCCAATAAAACTCCTAAAACTGCGCCCTTCTCCCGTTCCCGTGAACTCGTGGATATTTGTACCGGACGGCTGGTCATCTAGACGAAGCCTTGATATCCGGTTTCTCACGCTCGTTACTACCGTTTCCCTTCCCCCCAGGGTTTTTTAGTCTCTGCTATTGGAGACGGGTTCATTGATGAAAATGAATATGATGAAGATAATTGTAGGAGTCTAGCTCTTGCCCAGATGCAAATACACCTTATCCCAACGCCCCGCCACCGGCGCCGGCACCGTCTGGTAATCGAGCGACGGCCGATACGGCGACAGCGGGATATCGGTATACCTAGTGTTCCCGGGGGACAGCCAACCGACACCGGCAGCGGCGACGGTCATGCGACTCACGCTTAGGCGGCCTGGGGGACCTCCTTCATCGGGGGCACGCTTAAAGGGCCCTTGTTGCTGCCACTGCTGCTGCCATTGCGGCGGCGCAACTTTGGGAGCGGGAGCGAAAGCCCTAAACCCGACTTCGAGACTTCCTTTCCCATGACGATGGCCGAGGCGGTCCACAAGAGGAATTCCATGGCGCCGAAGGCGATGCTGGCTTGGGCGGCGCCGCAGACGGAACCACGGCAGAAGAGCAGGCGTGACATGAAGACCGAGAGGGCGATGAAGCCGGCGAAGTAGAAGAGCGCGTTGCAGGCTTCGAGGCCCATGGCTACGAGTTGGTGGGATACTGGTAATGGTGAGTTTTTGTGTGCAAGGGAATATTTTTAGGGAAGGAGGGGGCTTACGCTTAGGCACGAATCGTGGTGTCAGTTCGAGGTAGAGAACTGAGATGATTGTGAAGATGGATACGGCTAGAAGCCAGTTGATCTGAGAGGGAGACGAGGTTAAGGTGTCCACGTTGTACCAGTGGGCGACTTTTAGACTCATGTTAGTTTTCCATTTTCATCTCTCATACAATAAGAGTACATACCGTAGGCTGTGAGTCCCATGACGATGATGGCGAAGAGCATCTGAGCGGCTCGAAGGCCGAGGATAATGAAGCTTGATGAGATCATGTTGGCGGTAGGGAATCGAGGTGTACGGTTGGGAAAACGAGCGTCACGGTGAGTAGTTGTAGTCGTCATATAAACAATACTTTGATAGTTACGCTCGAGGACGTATATAGTTGATTATTCGTACGACTTTGTAAAAGTAGGGAGCGACAACGGCGGCAAAAATGCAGAAGAGAGAGTATCAATATCCCAAAGAACGGAAGAAAGGGCACCAGGCACGTCGCAGACAGATATTAGATAGAACGGGTAGTTTAAGGAAAAAGTCGAAAGGAGAAAAAAACAGGAAACTACGTACGGTTGTTCATGCGAACTTCATGGGGGGTATCACTGGCTAATTATCAAAGATTTCATCAGGGTGAAATCGGGGTCCCTGGTTGAAAGGCGATCGCGCGTGTACATACTTACGCAAAGGTCGTACTGGGCTTCACTTGATCGCCAGCAGCGATGCGTTGCGTTCTGATACCCTTGAGACCATCTGAAACAAGCAACGATCAGGGGTGCGGTGCGATTGCTATGCGCCGGCGCATTTGAGAATTCCCGAAAGGGGACATGTAGGGGAGCGGAACGTCCAATCCAGACCAATGATCTCGCAGTCATCTGCCGGGCTCGGTCCCACAGGGGGGCGAGCAATGCACAGAGCGACTTTGATACTTTGGTGCTGTGGACAAGAACTTCTTCCACGTTTGGGGATTCTGGAGCCCGCTGAGAAAGATGACAGATCCGAAAGCCATAGTTTCTTCGGAGTTTTGGGTCTTTGCGGGCGGATCATTTCTATTTCGAGTTGATACTACATGATGAGAGATATATGTAGACATATTTGTACAGAATCGCTCAATTTTTGTGTTCAGAAAGAA
Organism: Annulohypoxylon moriforme; assembly: GCA_022695765.1. Classification (NCBI taxonomy): domain Eukaryota; kingdom Fungi; phylum Ascomycota; class Sordariomycetes; order Xylariales; family Hypoxylaceae; genus Annulohypoxylon; species Annulohypoxylon moriforme. The sequence goes on along the minus strand of MU403094.1, from coordinate 138,611 downwards.
TGTTTCCATAGATTGAAATATCTCTTGTTTTTTTTTTTTAAGAGATTAAGACCCTGCTAATATTGGCGGCAAGCCGCGAATTAGTACCTAGGGGCATGGAATATGCCGCCGTACGCCGGGCGCCTACATGCTCACGCTTACACTGACAAAAATTTGCGTGTTACATGCCAGCGCCCAACCGCCAATATTCATGTATCCACCCGTCCAGGTGTAAAATATTGTTTCCATGTATGACCGCCTAGATGGTAATAAGATTAGCTAGAAACCGACGGCGATGAAGAAAGTCAAGAAAAGATTCAAGAGATTGAAACACAGATTGCGGGGACTGAGCCAAAAATAATTAAATGTTTTGGAAACAAGCACGGAATCTTGTATCAGAGAGCGTTCTGAAATCTTAAAGCCATCTTGGCTACGAGAGCCAAGTCGTCTCGAGCCTGCCATCATACACGGCCAAGAAAGGATTTTGTACGCGATCAGACCCGGGGGACATGTGCTATGTAAGAAGAGACAGCTAAGGCGGAAACGGGTTAGCGAAGAATGTATGTAGCTATTCCGGGGCACTTATAATAAGTGCTCTTTGTATTAACGGTCGGCCTAGACTAATTCCCCAGATTATGTTTGGCTGGTTGGTCCGAACTAATTGTGACCATTCCGAGCGACCGCTCCCCGTACGGAGGATTCAAAGGTCACATATAGGAGACCGGCTCCGATACATCACACTTAAATGTATGTTAACGCTCGTCTTTTACAATGCTGATGAATCTGCACCCATTTTTCCCTCAAAGGCATCCTGCGAAAGAACGAGATCTGGCCTGACTGGATTGAGGACCTTAGGTGATCCTGTTGCGATGAGTTATCGTGGCCTGTTTCCTTATAGTCCCCGGTCATATTGACAATGTTGTCATTAAGTAATCGAAAGATATTGCGTGTTTGGAGTTACTTTAATGTTGATTGATGCTAGGAATATTGAGTCATTTCTCGGATTGACACTTGTTCTCAATGACCGGAAGCGTTCGCTAAATCGCCTGACGACAAGATCCTTCGGATAAGAGTCACAATAACAGAAGGCATTTTCGGACTTGAACACCGCGTGTCGGCCACGTATAATAAATCATTCGCAGGTTAAGTGCCAAGTTCGGAAGGATTGGATTGAATTGTTGAGATTCCCTATCGTACGTTGGCGTTACGGAAACGGTTAAGAGCTAATATTCCGAGGCTTCAGTCCTCGACTCCGCCACTGCTTTTTCAACCGAATCTGGAATAAAGCAAGAAATTACATGCAGGAAGCTGACGTTTATGTAAGCTCCTGTAGGCTTATGAGATACCTTGACTCGGGATCCCTTAGGTTGATGATAGTGACGTACGTTAAAGCATATTCTAGTTATATAACTCCCCAATAGCCAATTAGATCATTGTATTTAAAACCCCATAATACGCTATTACTCCGAGGTTCATATATTGGCAAATCAGGTTCAACGTCCTTCTAGGCGCAAGGTACCTAGTAGGCCTAGTAGGTAAGACGCAAACCGCAAGCCTCGGCTCGACTAAAAGAGGCCCTTGGCAATTTCGTGCATCGTTGGAAAAGAAGCAAGAACATGTGCTCACTTGACTAGCTTCGTTCAATTACTGCTTATCAAAATCCTTAAAGAGTAGTCAGGGGCGCTTTTGCTTTCAGTCTCGGGGCTCTCTCCTTTCTTTTCGGACTTTGGACATTTAAAAGCTTACTTAGGTGCGTGGGACGCTCTTCCATAGTTGAAAAGTTCGATGCTTGGGTGTTTCCTTCTCCAGATATATCAAAGTTGAAGGAGAGCTTAGAGCACTCCACACCTCGGTATCTACCTTCAAACTAAGTGGGTCAACAACTTGGAACTGCGGAAGTACACAAGCTTTAGAATAAAGATCGCGACCCGAGGATATTAATCTTAGAACTTAAACCTCCCCCTTACTTACGTCGCTTCTTTTCATAGCTATTTCATATCTTCCCATATCTCAGCCATCGCCATATAGTGGGAACCTGTTGCATCATCCAATCCGGTACAACCGTAGCTGCAGCTTCAATTCCAACGTACTCGCATCCCTTACCACCCTCGACCCATTTAACCGGAAAATTCCATAACGATGGGAGGAATCGGCCCCGATCACCAGACAATCGCGTATATTAAAGAATTATCAAAACCGCCAGCTCCGGGCTCACCTTACTCTTTACCTATTCCCGGTTCCGAACGCGAGGGGAGAACACCTATCTACAGACATTATAAATTTGTTGATAAGCCTTTGCTCGAAACTTATGTGCCTGAGATTCGCACATTTTACGATCTTTGGCAGGATGCCGTAAAGCGATTCCCCGACAACAAATGCCTCGGCACGCGGCCCTGGAACTCGACAACTAAGTCTTGGGAGAATCACTATGTCTGGCAGACGTACACCGAAGTTGCCACGCGAAGCAAGAACTTTGGATCCGGTATATACGAGCTTTATCGCCGTATCGGCGTTCCGGCCAGCGGCAACCATGGAGTTGGTATTTGGAGTCTAAACAGAGCCGAATGGCAGATTGCAGGTAAGTTCCTAAACTCCCAAGGCCAATTAGCGACATATGGCGCGATGTGCTAACTTGACGGATCCAAGATCTTGGATTAACCTCGCAATCGCTCTTCTCTGTATCGCTCTACGAGACCCTGGGACCTGATGCCTCCGAATACATCATCAAACATTCCGAACTCCCCTGCGTAATCTCTTCGCTACCCCATATTCCGACTCTTCTCGCCCTTGCACCCCGAATACCTCAGCTCAAACTAATCATCTCTATGGATCCTTTGGATTCCGGAGAGCCAGAGGGATACTCTAAATTGGCTATGCTGAATGGCATTGCCGCCCAGCATGGCGTTCAGATATGGTCTTTCCAGGATGTTGAAGAGCTCGGAGCGAAGATTGCCCACCCTCCGCGACCTCCCCGCCCAGAAGATATTCTCACCATCAATTACACTTCCGGTACGACCGGTGATCCCAAAGGTGTGATGCTTACTCACGCCAACTGCGTTGCGGCCGTCACTAGTGCTCGCTCCAGCGGGTCCTATACCGAAAAAGACGTCACTTTCTCCTACCTACCTCTTGCTCACATTTATGGGCGAATGATTGACCAATCTGCTGTGACTACGGGTTGCGCGGTTGGATATTTCCATGGAGACATGCTAGGAGTTGTTGACGATATGAAAATCCTGAGACCAACTGGGTTCGTCTCGGTGCCTCGCCTGTTCAACCGAATCGCCACGGCTATCCGATCCCAGAGCGTTGAGGCTGATGGTGTAAAGGGAGCTCTATCACGGAGGGTGATAGAGGCGAAGAAGGCCAGCATGAAACTGCCGCCTGGTCAGGCGCACAACAAGCACTTCCTCTATGACAGGATATGGACACCCAAGGTGCGAGCCGCTGTCGGTTTGGATCGATGTCGTTCGATGGTGAGCGGAAGCGCGCAACTCGACCCTAACGTTCACGAATTCCTTCGGGCAGCCTTTGCAAATTACTTCTGCCAGGGTTATGGCCTCACAGAATCATACGCCGCAGCATCATTCCAGGTCGATGGCGACTTTACGATTGGCAACGTTGGCGGCCCGATGCCCGGCATAGAAATGTGTTTAGAATCTCAACCGGAACTTGAATATCTAGTTACAGACAAGCCTAGGCCACGAGGTGAACTATTACTGCGGGGTCCATTCGTTTTCGGCGGATACCTGAAGAACGAGGAGGAGACTAAAAAAGCCTTGGAGCCTGATGGATGGTTTCACACGGGCGATATCGCCGAGATCGACGAATTAGGCCGAATCAAGATCATCGACCGTAAGAAGAACGTCCTCAAACTGTCTCAAGGAGAATACATTTCTCCCGAGCGAATCGAGAATGTGTTCATGGGCAATTCGCCTATGATTGCTGCTGCCTTTGTTCATGGCGAACCTAGCCAATCAACGTTAGTTGGTATCTTCGGCGTAGATCCGGCCGTGTTCAGCCCATTTGCTAGTAAGGTCTTGAAGAAGACTATAGATGCAAGTGATATTGAGGCCGTTAAAGCCGCTGCTCGGGATCCCCGTGTAGTTAAGGCCGTCGTTAAGCATCTCGAAGAGATCGCCAAGAAGTACAAATTCAACGGCTACGAGCGCGTGCGCAACTGCTTGCTAGACGTCGAGCCGTTTACCGTGGATAACGAGCTCCTAACACCAACGTAAGTGCCATATCGATCTCCAGCTCATTTAAATTTTTGCTAACATAGAAATTTGTAGTTTGAAACTCAAGAGACCTCAGACGGTAAGGAAGTTCAGGGCCGATATCGATCGGATGTATGATGAAATCAATTCGGAGACAGCCCACGTCAAGGCAATGCTGTAATCCGGCAGCCATGTTTATACAACGTATAAACTGTGTATTCCAGTTCATTTTGTGTATAAAACCAATGGCGTTAAGCCGATAAATATAATGCTTTATTATGTAATATTCGAGCACCGTTACTTGCTTAAAATGCGATATAATAATAATTTCGTTATAAAATTTAAATTTAAAATAATTATTTTTATTTTTTATTTTAAAATATATTAAATAAAATAAATATAAATTTAAATTTAAAATAAAAATTATAAATTTTATTTATATTAATATTATTTTTATATAAATAAATATTAAATTATATAATTATACGTATTAAATTAATTATAATAATAATTATTTTAATAACCGAATTTAAAACGTTACATGTGGGGATAACATCCATCATGGCTGTGAACGCGTCGAATGGATCATTAAGGCGTAAAGAAGTTATCGACTTAACTATCGACGACAACGACGAAGAAGATGGTGTTGTCGCTCAAAAGAAGTCAAATTTACAAGTATCTGCGAAACAGTTAGACCATGGCTCAAATTCAACGAATGGTTACTATTCAAAAGCCAAGTTAAGCGGCCCCTCCATCACAAACCCATCAACAACATCAAACGCATCTCAAAGTGTTTCCATATCGAGGCGTACCGAATCAAGCTTTCCTATACGACCGTCTAGCCAACATGACCAACCATCACCGTCCTTGCCGTCGCCCTTCTCTAGCCAGGCTCTGGAACACCCAACAAAGCGGCGAAAGACACACCACAGCGCCAACCATAAGACAGCTTCTCCGTCGACGGACACTAAGGCCTTGACAAGATGTTTACAAATCCAGGTGTTCCCACACCTCGAACGTGCCGTAAAGAAAGTCGACAAAACAATTTACGATGTCGAGAAGCTCGGTGGAAGGATCATCGGTAGAATTGCCAATAAGGAATTTGAACGTCAGTTTCACGATGGCAATGGCAAGCTGGCTCCGGACGTCGAGGCCTCCGTGATAGTGCAGATTCACGGACTAGTAGCAGAGTTTACAAAGGGAAATGTAAGGCCTTCTAAGATCTACTTTATGGTGATGGCTTTTACTCACGTCTTCTAGGAATTTCGACGTGTCCCTGCTCTTCCAGTACCAGCATCGAATCCCACATTTGAGCCTGAAATACATCCCATGACCTCAGTACTACCTTCTATTGAGAATGCAGACAATGAATTCCCACTTCGTGACAGCGGTAGATACGGGGAGAGTAGTAGAAAGGAACGCCCTCGAGAAAGTCCGAAGCCTGAAGAATCGAGACCACAACAGGTCCAGATACCAACCCGAATCCCGCCAAAGAAGAAGCCACCGATTTCACCACAACAGCAACGTACAAGAGCAAAAGCGACACAGTGGCAATCCAATAGAAGTTATGACTTCAAAAGAGACCGGTCGCCAATACAGATGGAGAATCGGTGGTTCGGTCTACCTTCAAGACCATATCTACCTGCCAAGGAACGACATCTAATTACGGCCGGCATAGGGAGACGTCGGGGATTCTGCATTGGTAACGAGCAATTACGCCAACCGAGTGTGTATCATGTAGACTTCAGCGACGAGGAAGTTAAATACATTAGTTACATCGCTAGATCATTATACGGCAGACCAGCCCAAGGCCAAAGATCAGTTTTGGAGGATGTACGTCGTGTACTCAAGAAGTCCGGCGCCGAGGTCATGACAGCTCGTATTGTTGACGTTCATCGTCACAGATATATCAATTTTGAACTACCCCCTCTATCCCTGCTGCAGCGTTCCCCAGATGATATTCAGAATTTCCTACATGACCTCTACCATAGGCAGGTTAATAAGGATCGGAAATCATTATATCTCGAACGAGACGACGCAAATTTACAATATGACGCCTCGAAAACAACGGCGGTGCCATCGCTGTTAATGGCAAGAGAGATCGTTGGTAACCGCCTCGGGGCTACTAGACGCTACGTAAACTTCAACACAGCGTTCAGGAGTAATAGAGAGGATTATCTAGAGCCAAAGGTTGAATGGACCAACTGCGCTGGCGATATCATGACTATTGCCTGGACTCCAGATTCCACCCGCTTCATTTGTGGCACCACCACACACTCGGATTCCCACAACCAGCAGTACAACAAGCCCGGAAATCTCCTATTTGGCTCCGTCGCGGAGAACACCCTGCAAGCGTATCCTGATCATCGAATTCCTCGCCCCCTCGTTGAACATGGCGACAATTCTTTACCATCGATGAGAGAATCACAGGATCCTTGGCTTTATACTTCGGTAGTGTCATCGGATTATGATCCAACAACGGGTTGGCTCTTTACATCAAGTTTCGACCATACGGTAAAGGTCTGGTGTCCCTCTGGGGCGAATAAAAGCAACATGACCCTTCGCCATACCTGGATGCACGAGGGGCGCGTCAATTTTGTGGTGACAAATAAAAGTGTGGAAAGTATCAGCAAAGTAGCCACAGCCGCTGATGTTCCCCAGAATGCGGTACGGGTTTACCACGCATTGTTAGATCATAGCGGCCTTCTAAGATATGATTATCGCGAGTTTACATGTAAACGGGTCCACGGTGAAGACTATGTACCTTCAGATAAGTGGGCTTACTTTCCATCTGCGATCCGCTGGGGTATAGAATCGAGCGTAAACCACCTTCTCCTAGTCGGCTATTCTCCACGAAGCCTAAACGGCGATGATAACGATATACCGGAAGACAAGCATAAAACAGGGGAACTTTGCCTTTGGGACACGAACACATATACAGAGGTTAAGGTAAACAGTGCTGCGACATCGAACGTCTTTGAGGTCGTGTGGCATCCCTCTCGACCGAGTTTCGCCGTGGCAACTTCAGCCTCCCAAACTTCGGAAAAGATCGAGGAACATATCCGAACTCAAATTCGTCTCTTCGAGCCGAACGAGACCGGGCAGTATGGCGTGGTGAAGACGCTTGATTGTCCCGCGATCGATCTCAATGAAATCATAATCAGGTATGGACACACTCTATTTTTGAGCGGCTTGCCAAATTCATGATGCTAACTTCGAAGTAGACCCAACAGTATTCTATACTCATATGTCGCTGCTGGATGTACCGATGGTAAAGTCTACATCTGGGACTCGGCTAGGAGTGAGGACGACGACCCTATGTGCGTCCTCGAACATGGCGGTAAGAACCCACTCTACTTCTATCTTAAGGCATATCTAATAGCAATTTAGACCCGGTTGAAGAACTCATTGGAGACCGAGAACAAGAGGACGTAGGAGTCAAGTTCATAGCTTGGGCCACAACAACCGATCGTTTATACACTGGTTCATCCGACGGTGTTGTTAAAGTGTGGAATATACGACACGGAAAAGGGGTCCTAGTGAGAGACCTCATCGAAGTAGCCGCGCCCATCACAGCCGGTGCTTTCTCTCCGGACTTCAACAGACTACTCATCGGAGACGCCAGCGGACGCGTCTATCTCATGGACGTGGACAGCGACAAAGAGGACGGCCAGACCCGGAGCCAGGCTCACCCAGCCGCTCTTGCGTCGAGCTTCTTAAACCTACAGTTCGGCGGGCAGCAACGCGCGATCCGTCGCCCTCGTCCATTCATCCCTCACCCCACGCCTCCTCCTCCTGACTCAGCCGAAGGGCACGACAGGACCGAGTCAGAAGCCCAGATCGGGCAGCAAACGGCCAAAGCATACCTAGACAAATCACAGCTCGTCCTACACCCCGACCCCACCGTCGGCGCCGTCCAAGGCCTCGCGTATGCTGAAACGAACCTCTTCCGCGCCGAAGCCCATGTCGATGGAAATGCTGAGGCACCGCTTCTAGCTACTTTCGAGGCCCAGCAGCGAGTAAATCAGGGTTTCTCGCGGGAAACGCGGTTCAGACAGCAGAGAGAGGGGAACATCCATTTAGGGGACTTAGCGCGAAATGGGCATAGGATGAATTTGTCCAGAGACTTGGTGAGCAGGTTAGACGCGATAACGAGGAAGGTGCTGGAGAGCGAGAAGGCGGAGATTGAGGTTGATTGGAGGGATTTGGATTATGAGGATGATTGAGTGAGTGGGTGAGGGGTATGAAAAGGAAAGAAAAGAAAGAGAGTGTGATTGTGTGGATAAGGATATTCAAAAAAGAAAAGAGGGAAGAAGGAACTTGAGAATGAGAGTACGAGTATGAGTACAAGGAGGAGTGAGTGAGTGTGTAGGTGGGAGAGTATAGGGGTGAAAGATAATGGAATTATTAGTGAGTTAGCTTTTTATGGCTGGTACAGCTGTCACTGTAGCTTTAGCTACAAAGGAAAATATAATTTATGCTGTGTTATTGAGGGTATAGACATATGTGATATCCTTTCTTCAAAGAGCCGCATCACCCCTGATCTACACCTGGGCAGTTAGTTAACTTGTCTAACTCAGTGATAACATGTCCACTCAGACCTAAACTAAAATGCCAAAGGTAGAGGCTTGTGTAAGCGAGATTCGCTGCTCGTTTATCTGGACCAATATGTATAGCCGACGTCTTCATAGATCTCTTCTATTTTGATTTCACACTGTCCTCCTGTTCTATCTACATCCACAGATACGATACGCTCATTAAAATTTTAAAAAGAGGCGCTAATACCGGTTGCTAAGATTTAATATATCGACAGCTAGTTTCCCTCGCCTTCATACTTCCGAGTCAATAGTCTTGTCTCACAGTAAGCCCGCCTTTTCCCGAACTCCCCGAGGGTACCAAGGATTCGGTTTAGGTGTGGGCCAAGCCGGGTGAAGAGAGAGCTATTGGTTTATTGGTTATTGTATCGAGGGTACGTACTGTATTTCGTAAAAAGTTCTATAGCTGTTCACATGCTCGGGGGATGTCCGGATGCCCCGGAGTAAAATATCCATCCCTCCAATACGCCCCCCACGTCTTCCACATCCATGACCCCCACCTATGGCGTCGGTTGGTCTCGCGAAATGCCTCACTATATCATACATATGTACGTGAAAAATTGCTACAGCCACAAATAGAGTTGCTCAGTAGCGATTCGAGACATAGTGGTCATTGGACCGGACTTTTAACACCGATAATTCTAGATCATGCATGCTGTAGAGAGGCGTTAGAAAATATATTACCGGCTACAACTATCCTTTCCCTCGTCAATTACACTGTCTTCTGCCCATTATATCACTCCTAAGAGTGGCAATACAACGTATGCCTTGTGAATAGTGGCTTATGTGTCCCAGGTTCTAGACTAGCTATAAGCTATGTATAATACTTTAAGTTACGTCTTCAAGAATGTATGTTCACATAATTAGATAGCTTGCCAATCACATGATCCACGAGTCAAAGTTTTATACAGAATCAACCTATTATTGATTCTTGCAAGTACCTAGCTTCTGTGCCAGAAGTAAACGAAGAAATAGCCGCCCCCTTCCTTTTTGTTTGCCCCTAACGCCTTTCGTGCTCCGAGTACTATACATTATGTACTCTACTACAGACTCGAGTCTGAATAGAGTAGGCCGTACACTCCGTATGTATAGGAGGTAGGCCGATGCTAGACCCCGAAAGAAAGACGAGCATCAAAACAGCAGATAGACCGTATACCCTGGTGTAAAAGTTCATCAAGCCTAAACTTGAGAACTTGAAAGAAGACCGATATAGTGGCATGTCAAGAAAGACGACCGTAGTCCTATCAATCTTAACGCAACATACCTCCAACGCCGACCCATGCTACGTGATTCGTAAGGTGCTATGCAGATCCTCCCATTGCAAAACACCGCAACTACCATGCCGATTCAACACAATATGCGAATTTCTCTAAAGTTCTAAGGAGAAACGCAGAGAGCATCAAGGCCTAGTAGTTAAAACCAAACGACAGCCTCAAAATCCGAAGTCCAACCAGCCCTACTGGTCGGTAGGGGGAGGGAAAGCAAAGCCAGGGGGGAAGACTGGCATGCCGTTCGGGCCGGTTGAGATACCAAAGGGGAATGATGGAATAGCCGGGCCATTGGCTGTTCCATTTCTGTCATCTTGGTGTTCATCCTGTCGACCGTCTCGGTTTCGGCGCCATCGAGTGAGATCCCCATCATCGTCACCACCCGGACCGCGACTGGACTTGGGTCCATGTCTTCCACCCTTGTCGGTCTGCATACGTCGACTAATGGCTTTCGACGAGACACCAGCGCCAATCTCAATATCCGGTTCCTCGACTACAAGTCCCGTCTCGATAGCGCGACCACCGCTACCGCCAAATTCAGCGGTTAACATCCACTTTCGGTCCGCCTCCGTTAGCTTGTTGATAGGAATAACGCTGATGCCCGTCTGGTAATCGCTACAGTCTCTTGGACCAAAGCCGACACCCCATCGAGTCTATTTTATATGTTAACACCGCAGACAATAACGACAATTTCTGAAACTACTTACCCTGAAAGTACTATTTTCCATGGCTTCCTTGGCATTAACGGCATCCCGTCGAGTGATCATCTTCACAAATGCGTGGCGCTTGTCCTTGTTAACGATGCAGGTCTGCACCTGGCCATGACGATTGAAAGCGCTGCGTAACTCGCTCTCTGGGCAACTATGCATATCGATTAGTAATTGCTAAATTAATTTAGTGCAAGGATATAACTTACGTGACACCTCCAACGAACAAAGTCCTGCTCAAAACTATAATTTATGTTAGTAGACATAATCGTAATGAATATTCAGCAGGCTTACCCTTGATGTGACCCTGCGGGATTGTCCTGTCAATGTCGACCCATTTCTCAGCCGGGGGCTGTGGGTATCCTTGGAGAGCTGGGCTGGGGCTACGGCCACGGCGTCCGGGACTACGTTGCCGATAGTCGGTGCCTCGAGCACGACGATCACGATCATCCATACGTCCTAATCCAGGAGAGTTACGACCATAGCCACCATATTCACGATCAGCGCGACCTCGAGGAGAGTCTCGCATGTCCCAGTGACGGGGGGGTGACCGCGACCTCGAACGGTTGCGATATCTAGGCGATCTAACTTGTTGGAAATCGTGGTCACGTGGATCAACAGACTGAAAGCCGCCTTGACCCCACGAGCCGGCGTACTGGGGCTGGCCTACAGGGGGTGGTGCAGCTGAAGTGGCAGTAGGGGCCGATGCAGGTAGAGCGGCACTATTGCTCTGCATACCGGCTATAATAGCTGGAATCTTATCAAAAGGCACACCTTGTTCGGCAAGAAGTTTGATCAGTAATACCTGCTGCTGGACACCAGGATCCATGTTAGGGGCTGGTGCGGCAGAGGCACCTGGAGCTACACCAGGAAAGCCGGGGACTAGATTACTAGCAGTTACTGGGGGCGCGGGGGTCGGCGCCTGGACTTGGCCGGGCTGAGGGAATGAATACGGCATTCCCGGCAAATTTACAGACTGCTGAGGTGTTGCTGCATAAGGAGCACCTTGTCCAAGTGGGAGAACCGGCGAATGAGTTGTGGTTGTCTGCGCTGGCGCTACGTTATAGGCACTAGTCGCAGCTGGCACATTGTTACTGACCGGCGCTGCGGTCACGTTCTGCCTGGCGATGTTGGCTAGAGCTTCCATAATGGCATTCGGGGCTTCGGCGACGGCTGGCTTGGATTCCGGCAAACCTGGAAGGCCAGGACCCGGCGGGGGGCTGCCTGCCGGTGTCGTAGACTTGGCTACAGAAGCAAACAAGGGTTAGATACACATCCTGAGAAACACAACAGGAATAGCGAAGAAGTGGGGGGATTTTCTTTCCATCAAATTTCAAGGGTTTGGGGGGGACCTGGGGGAACCTGGGAGACCTACCTGCAGGACTGAGTTTCTGCTTGAATGACTCGATCATATCTAGTGGGAATGTCTGACCCTTTTCCCAGATATCAATGAGTTTCTTAATTTTCTCCTACACGGAATGATTAGGTAAGTACTTTCTTTTTTTGGGTCAATGTTGCAAAAAATGTCTTAGTTAGGCCAGCAGACGCGAGGGAACCAGAACGAAAACCGGCCTAATACTAGGAAATAGCACGACTAAGTATCTGTGGCTTATTCCAAGAGCACCACGACTGGTTTTTGACGATGCTGATGCTATCACCAAGAGACTACTACGACTGAACGGGCGACAAGTATATGATATAGCGTACCTTCTGTTCTCCGGGAGCAGTCTGAATAATGTCATTCATAAGGACAGGAAGCAATTCCGTTACTCTATGCACGCCGGCAGCGTAGGTTCCATCGTTTGCAGAGCTATTGATAGGTTGACCTTGATGTTTAGCGTGTTCAACCCATTTGCGAGTTACGGAATCTACGACGTATAACACGCCTAACTTGTGTGTTGCAGGAGCCTTTTTGAAGTGGGTATAAATCTTTTGGATGAGTACGGATTCAGACTGCGATGTTGGTATTCGAGTTAGCATCTTCGGACTCGGCAGGGCAGAAACAGACGGACTCGCGGGATCAAGGAAAGAGTCAAATCGGCCTAGGGACTTACCTCAATGTTGTCAACGCAAAGGCTTGTGAGTGTTGAAATACGGGAAGCGGTAACTCCAGGTGGCTTTAGGTTTTGCATGGCATTCAAGCCCGCCTCGAGCTCAGCTACGGGCGACGACATGATTGCTCTAGTGCGCTCTCTTCAACAGGTTGGGATGATGACAAGCACAATGTACAGCGAGATCAGGCTCGCAGCACCTGTGAAATGATATACGATAGAGTCGCGCGATTGTCACCCAAATAGCAGGGAGTCTCTTGTTGTGGGCTTTGGCTCTCGGGCGATTACTTGTATGTATTTGTGCCGCAACCTAACGAGTTACAGCTGTCAAGAGGCAAATCTAGGTAGAGTCGAAGAGTGTTTCCTTGTTTCTTTTCTTTTCCAAATGCCTTCTTCAAAGTAGACCAGATTTTAGGAGGGTGAATGATGATGAAAATCTGCTTGCGAAAAGTGAAGAAGTTGATGCGACAATGATTTGTACCATCAAAAAAAGTTCCTTCTTGCACCTCTACTATGGCGCGTGGGAATCAAGTTCCCGATACGGGTACGGGTTGTACGGGGGTCGAAAAATTAGAAATCCTGTGGCTAGAGTGAGATTTGTTATTGTAAGTTGACAATGCCGATGCAAGTCTGCAAATGTACAGGTGTGCAAATGCGACTTGTGCGCGGCAAACTATTTGAAGATGTCGAGAATATTTACAAATGCTGTAGTGATGGTAAGTTGTAGGATGGTATGGGTGAGTTCACTTGCGGATAGGAAAAGGTTAAGGTTGGGTTGGATGAATTGAAAGGTTGGAAAGAGGAGATGGAACCGAGCGCATTTACTCGAGGTTTTAGCTTGCCTGTGGACGGCAAGATTTTTTTCAGTCGCGTGTTGCAGAGGTGGGGGGTAGTTGAGTAACTGAGCTAGTACTCGCACTTGCCCAGCCACAGTGATCCACAGTACGATTAGGTTTACCACTCGTCCACCTACCGTACTAACACTAACACTAACACTAACACACTTCGCACCTACCAAACTCAGGACGCCTAGCAACCTACTTGTCACGGAATATGTTTCTAATATGGATGATATACGAATCAGAAAAATTGATTTTAATTTTTTAGAACTCAGAATGATGCAGCTTTATCTTCATATACAAACATCCATGTATCTTATTAACATTAAAAGCTGACAAAAGTTGCTACATAAGTATGAATATGCCTATCCATTAATAAACCAACAGATGTCCTTCCAAGCTTTGAATGACATAGGTACGCGCTTAGCTACCCCAATCACCAGAGACACCTACAGCTCGCAACGCTACTTGGTTTGAGAAAGCATGTCATCAAGTATATAGTTTCGCAGATCACTAGATTCTTCCTAGCTGTCTTGAATCATTCAGTTCGAATATCGACGAAATAATCATGCCGAGGAAACGAAACTTGATAGATCAAATTATAAAGAGACAACCCCGGATATCATGCTGAGTTATATTAACCTATATCACCTACCCAGATACTCCGCATCTCAAGAGTGTCTAAGTTAGGTGTGATCTCGTGCAACTGTGAAGCTAAATTGACGTCAACCCTACAACAACCAAGCTGCATGTGTGTATAATGGAAGGGAGCTCTTGAAGTCCTGCTACGACTGGTCGGAAAAGAGGGCAATTCCTACGGTTTTATGCGCGGATATGCGGAGACTAAATATCCGTAGCAACCTGTCCTATTGGTCGAGATTTATACCTGATGTAGTACTTTTTGGTGAGGCTTCGGCCCCAATTGGCAATGGCCAAAAAATAGAAATAAGAAAAAAACAGTTGAAAGGATGCGGTGCGATGTAGGCCAGGTAGGCCAACACGTATACCAACGCAGGCAGGTACGAAACATCAAGTATCTCCGTATACTGTCCTTTTAGTTGCCGGGACCACTAAATTTTTCTTCGGCTTCCCCATCCAACCGAAGCTGCCCCTAGTCCGTCGCTGGTCAATTTACCTTGGTAAGGACGACCCTAGGTGGTTTTTGCTCTTGAGGCATTTCATCACTTCTAATTATTTTTTAACCTTTTTCTTAGAATAATTATCACATCTTCCTAATTTCTCCCCCTCCATCACCACCATCACCACTCAATTCTTCTCCACTGCACCTCGCGCAATGGCTACTTCTCTTCGTTTGAGCACCTCTGCTCTCCGAACTACCTTGAGGGCTCCTAGTTTCGCAGTCCGCACCACAGCTTTCAACGCCGTGCGATGCTACTCTTCTTCCAAGAGCCAGGTCAGCAAATTTCTGAAAATTGATATACCTATCCGCGACACCCCAAGCTTACCAATTGGCCTAGACTCTGAAAGAACGCTTCGCCGAGCTGCTCCCTGAGAAGATTGAGGAGATCAAGGCCCTACGAAAGTAAGTGTGTTGTGTTGTTGTGCCCCTCACTTGATACTCACGGCTCACGATGCGGCGCATAGAGAGCATGGCTCCAAGGTCGTAGACAAGGTCACTCTCGACCAGGTGTACGGTGGTGCACGAGGAATTAAAGCTCTAGTATGGGAAGGTTCGGTTCTTGACGCTGAGGAGGGTATCCGTTTCCGCGGCAAGACGATCCCGGAGTGCCAGGAGATCCTCCCCAAAGCTCCCGGTGGCCAGGAGCCTTTGCCAGAAGGTATGCGCTTAACCTGCGATCAAAATAGTGCATATCAACATATTAATTTTTATAGGTCTTTTCTGGCTTCTTCTGACTGGCGAGGTCCCTACCGAGCAGCAGGTCCGTGACCTATCTGCTGAGTGGGCTGCTCGATCCGATATCCCCAAGTTCATTGAAGAGCTTATCGACCGTTGCCCTACCGACCTACACCCGATGGCCCAGTTCTCGCTCGCTGTGACTGCTCTTGAGCACACTTCGTCGTTCGCCAAGGCCTATGCCAAGGGTATTAACAAGAAGGAATACTGGGGATACACTTTCGAAGACTCTATGGACTTGATTGCCAAGCTGCCCACCATCGCTGCTCGCATCTACCAGAACGTTTTCAAGGGTGGCAAGGTTGCGGCGGTCCAGAAGGACAAGGACTACAGTTTCAACTTCGCCAACCAGCTCGGCTTTGGTGAGAACAAGGACTTCATTGAGCTCCTGCGTCTGTACTTGACTATCCACACCGACCACGAGGGTGGCAACGTCAGCGCGCACACTACCCACCTTGTCGGCAGTGCCCTCAGCTCACCCTTCCTGTCACTCGCTGCCGGTCTAAATGGTCTCGCTGGTCCTCTCCATGGTCTTGCCAACCAGGAGGTTCTGAACTGGCTCACTGAGATGAAGAAGACCATTGGCGATGACCTCAGCGACGAGAAGATCACCGAGTACCTATGGTCCACCCTGAACTCCGGCAGGGTTGTTCCCGGTTACGGCCACGCTGTTCTCCGCAAGACGGACCCCCGATACAGCGCACAGCGCGAGTTCGCCCTGAACAAGATGCCCAACGACCCCATGTTCCAGCTTGTCAGCCAGGTTTACAAGATCGCCCCTAAGGTTCTAACCGAGCACGGAAAGACCAAGAACCCCTTCCCTAACGTCGATGCTCACTCCGGTGTCCTTCTCCAGTACTACGGCCTTACGGAAGCTAACTACTACACCGTCTTGTTCGGTGTCTCGCGTGCCATTGGTGTCCTACCGCAATTGATTATCGACCGTGCTGTCGGCGCGCCGATTGAGCGACCCAAGAGTTTCTCTACTGCTAAGTGGGCTGAAATCGTCAAGAAGCTATGAGGAAATGAGAAGGATTGCATTTTTCCTTTGGTCTGAAAGAGCATGTTTCACAAACGGAAATAGAACGGTCTACTGAGGGCTCAGTGGTGTATCAAATGAGGGGAGTTGAATTAGAGATGCTCCTAACGATACCAAAAGCTGTGCTTGTACAATAATGCGTTATGATTATTTTTTGTATAGGTAGCTGCTATTCAAAGTTAACTACTATGTACATGCAACACTCTCCGCTTATTATCTTCAATGATATGAAATTTCCAATTCGATTTTCTACTAGGATCAAGCATCGACAAATTATGAGTCCGTCTCAAGGCGCCACTTGGGTTTTATCAAATTCGTGGCGTTCCAGTGATTGGTATCGATAGATTACCTATGCATATAAACGGTCTAAAGTAATGAAGTAATAAAGGAAAGATTGGGGAAAGTCCGGTCCGCTTGTTGAGCGTAAGACGTGCCCTAGCAAACTCGATTGATGGGGGGAGCCGCAAAAATATCGGGCGGAGTATCTAGGGGGTCCTTACCTCGAGCTTGGCAATTGTTGAGAAGGTAAGATCCAACAACTTCGAAGCGATCTGTACGTAACTTGGCAAGAGCGCTGAGACCTCCTAACGTGGCGTAAGAAAAGAAAAATAAGGAAAGAGAGAAAGGAAAGAAAAATCTGTTCATCTTCATTAAGATCTAATCTTAAACTCTATAAAACATTGAAACATCCTGACACCAAGTAAAGTAAACCTCTATTGTCAGATTTCTACCGAATCAGGAAGTTTCTTTTCTTGGTTTTTCAACACTTAAGGCACTTAAAGGTACCTAATAAGGTAATTCCCGAGTTGTTCTACTACGATCCCACTAATAGGTATTAACTCCATTACCGCCCCCTCAAAGAAGACCCTGAAGCAAGCCCTGAGATTGGCCGACATAGGCCTAGGTTGAACTAAAAATCAAATAATTACCACATGTGTCCGAGGCTGTTCTAGCTGTTCTGGCTGTTGAACCTGGTTTTGCTGACCACGCTCCCGGTATCAGCTGCAAGCTTACTTACCTACGGGTAATCCGAATATTCCCACACCGACACCAATCACAATCAGTTTTGTCGGAAAGCCCACCCGACTCCGAACGAGAAACTACTTCGTTGCTTCGACTTTGATTCCCGTCTTGAATCCGTCTTACAACTTTCTTCTGAAACTTTATCCCTCACGTCGTTCGAGCATCGACATTCTCCTCTAAGGTCCATCGACACCCTCTTTCTGCGAAGAAGCACCCGATTGCCTTGGTCAGGCCCCCTTCCGTCAAACGATCCTCGCTTGAGATGTCCACCGCCACCGCTGCCGCCTCCGGGGTTACTCCCCCCTTGACGGACAAGAAACTTGAGAAGAAGCCCATCAAGTTCTCCAACTTGCTTCTCGGCGCCGGTCTCAACTTGTTCGAGGTCACCACCCTCGGCCAGCCCTTGGAGGTCTGCAAGACTCACCTCGCCGCCAATCGAGGCGATTCTTTCGCCTCCGCGCTGCGCTCCATCTGGAACCGTGGTGGTGTTCTTGGATGTAAGTACTCATTAACATCATATACATCGTATCCTTCCTCTATCACATATACTGACACGTCATCTTCGTATCGTAGTTTACCAGGGTCTCATTCCCTGGGCCTGGATCGAAGCCTCGACCAAGGGCGCCGTCTTGCTCTTCGTCGCCTCCGAAGCCGAATACTATGCCCGAGTTGCCGGTGCTTCGGAGTTCGGTGGCGGAATCATCGGTGGCGTGACTGGCGGTGTCGCGCAGGCCTACGCCACCATGGGTTTCTGTACCTGCATGAAGACGGTCGAGATCACCCAGCACAAGATGGCTGCCTCGGGTGTCAAACCTCAGAGCACCTTCGCGACCTTCATGGATATCTACCGCAAGGAAGGCATCAGGGGTATCAACAAGGGTGTCAACGCTGTCGCCATCCGACAGATGACCAACTGGGGCTCTCGTTTCGGCTTGTCTCGTCTTGCTGAGCAGGGTATCCGCCGTGTCACTAACAAGGAGCACGGCGAGAAGCTCAGTGTTGTTGAGAAGATCACGGCTTCGGCTCTGGGTGGTGGTTTGTCCGCCTGGAACCAGCCGATCGAGGTCATCCGTGTCGAGATGCAGAGTAAGAAGGAGGACCCCAACCGTCCCAAGAAGATGACGGTTGGCAACACTTTCAAGTATATTTATGACTCCAACGGTCTCAAGGGTTTGTACCGTGGCGTGATGCCGCGTATTGGGTTAGGCGTTTGGCAGACGGTTTGCATGGTGGCTATGGGTGATATGTAAGTGTTTTCTCCCAACCATCACCATCTTTCCTGTGGAGTAAAGAGGAGTTAGGTTGCTAACAAATTGCGAAATAGGGCCAAATCTTACGTGGAAAAGTTGACCGGAGAGAAGGTCACTGCTAAGCATTAGGCGGCGTTTTATGGGATGATGGTTCATGATACTATATGATAGATCATGGAATGAATGTGTGCATTTTGAATTTCTGGTAGTTGCTACCTATAGATCTTAAACTTTTACCTGATGTGCAGGTGGCTTTTGAGTGGACCGTTTTAGAAACACGGCGACGTTTTTACCCTCGTTGTCGATATTATACTACATAGACCTGATCACAATACAGGCTTTTGTGATCTTTGGGGTCAGTTATCTCCATCTCTTGAACCCTGTGCGTGATTTTCTGCTCCGTCTTATGGACGTTACATGTGATCGCTGCAGCATACCTTTACATTGACCAGTAGAAATATGTCTACCTATCAAGACGACCAAACAACCTTTGTCGAATGAGGATACAGAGTTCAATTCCTCTACGATAGTTATTCTACTTACACGATTCAATTTATAAAGCTTCTAATTATCTCCGAGTTGACACGGCATTTGCAATCTTAGATATAGGCTTCCAAATTTCTTCTTCGGCTTGGCACCTGCCGGATTGCGAGATCTTCGAATCCTTTGAGGCTATACCCAACTATCTCGTCAGCTAGACTTGTTGGCCAAGAAGGTCGATCACCACTTGGCGTGTTCGAGATTCTTGCCATATCGAGGAAGGCTTTTTTCTCCGCTCGGCTCTTGCGATATGCGGGTTGGAGATCCTCGTGGTTTTGGGGGGTTGTTTTGCTTAAAATAGGTTGGATCGTGGGTTTGGTTTGCACATGTATGTCAGCCTTGGCGAGAGTAGTAATACAGGATGGGTTAGATAGCCTCGGGCAAGGGTTGTCGAGTGCCGGACGAGGAGTTTCAATAGTCTAGGTTGAAGGATTATAGTCAGGTTGAGTTGTGGTTCGCTATCTAGGTTTGCGTGGCACTTGCGTGAGGCTATCTAGCGTAGGAAGATATGAGTGTTGGTTCCATCGTGAAGCACTTGGCAGACGAGATATGTACAGGAACTTGGGATACAGTGTAACTTCCTACTTGAAGGATCACTATCACCCAAGAGTTGATGCACCCGAATATGTTGAAGATTCTCGTAATGGCGGAGCGGCATTAGTCCTTATGGCGTTCTAGACGAAAGAGTTCATGTATTAGGATAGGACTGTAATGGAGAGTTCAACATCTATTGTGTCTCGTATGGTACATACATGAATATACTCTACACTAAGGCATTTTCGGCGTGCAAGTGATGCTATCCAGGTTCCTACCTAGTAGACATTGTGAAGAGCGAAGTCTCCAGTCGATGATATATTACATTTCCAACAATGGGGAGGTTTATTGACTTGTAGCTTTGAACTTCTCGATAGCTTCTTTGCACGACTAGGAAACATGTACTAGTCTACTACCAGAATAATATTTCGATACCGACATTTCTCTATGTCACAAGTCATCTATAGCTGTGCCTCTTGTGTTACGTGGGCTGCCCTGTATTCCGCTATGTTCGCTTCATCGTACGATTTTCATGGTCAAACTTCTATTAAAGTCTAGAATAGTATGAATATCATAGTCCCTTAATATGTCTTAAGTGTTACGAATTACCACGAAGGCATGGCTCTAGTAGATATGAACGTACTGGGTATATATTGTCCCAAGCCACTCAAAGCTATTAGGGTGAGATCCAAGTGAATGTCGCTTGTGAGGTCATTCAAAGGATGGCGGGAATACGAGTTGTCCACAACATACGACAGGTGCTTAATCTGGCTTACCAACAGATAAATAGCTAAACTAACTGTAATCGGAACAATACGAATATCGTTGATTTAAGTCCAATGCGGTTAATAATTGACAATTGGCAATTGTACCTAGGCTCATTCAAAAGTTGGAAGTTTGTTATGATGTAGCCCTTGAAATAAGAACTCGAGCAACAAAAAGGTACGAAAATAATCTTCAATAATAGGTAACTGAATCAGAAAATCTACACATTTCCCTATGACTAAGAATTAAAGTATATTAATGTCTGACAAGACGAAAAGAGTTTGAATTATTTCCAATTATCAAATGCGTGTTTTAGCACATGCTCGGCAGGGAGAGTTCTATCTCTTAGACGAGGCATTGGGATGGATGACCCCCATTCTATGGAAGTTCTCGAACGATCACGCCCACGCAACACTCCCGAAGACCTGCATTCGGGAAAATCGCTCACTATGTCACCAATGCAACCAGTAATCGCGTTATATATGAACAATTTGACGTTGACTGTCACCCTTCAGCTCGGTAGTCGTATGCGTGAGTTTCATTCAATGCTAGGTTAGCATCCAGTGCCTGATATGAAAAAACCATACCGAGTTGACGGTGTCTGAAGGTGTCTGAATATCACATGTCGGTTGATCATTACACCGGCATCTTCAAGCCAAACTATTGGCCCACCGAGCCGGTCTACGATTTTTGCTCGAGAGATCTCCGTGGGGGAACGGGCCGATGCATTTGGCTACTACGGTCTGCAGTCTGCGTCGCCTTGGGCATCTAAGGCTGGCGAAAAGCCATTTATTTTAGGTGTTGTGTGGTCGCATTCCATGGCACACGTAAGGCATAAACTGACGTCGGTGGACAAATTTACAAGAAATGGAAAAATCTGGAAAACCACCATGTTGGGTAAGATGTGTTTGCTAAGAAGCGGTCGTCATCCGTGGTCGTAATAAGGAGGCTTTTTTGGCGGTCAAGCGCCACATGCCCAAAGCGTCCAGCGGCTTGCCGCGCATCGCCATTACCGCCGTCGCGACGGGGCCCACCTATGACATATCCATCCCTCCATCCCTACCTACCGACAACGAAGACAGGAAGGCTTCTACCGCTGACGAAAAAAACAAGGCAGCAAGGTCAGGGAGCTCAAGGGAGTTTCAGGGAACGCAGGTGCCAGCACCCGTTGGCCCAGCGCCGCCTGTTTTCCCATACGTCCCATAATTATTTTTCCCCCATCCCTTCCAGGCTTCCTACGTACCCCGGTGTGGAAGTGTGGAGGGAATGGGGATAGGCATATAGTTTGGACGGTAGTCAACTACTCGACCACGGGGCATTCCGGGGAACCAGCCGATCGTCTCCCCTGCCGAGCCCGAGGCGGCCCGTACGTTATTCCTGCGATGGCAACCCAGAATCCCAGACAAGCTCAGGGCAAATCGGATGGACCGCCTTTGGTTTACGTAAGTCCGGCTCGTGACAACTTTGGGGTTGGACGGGAGTCTTGGCTCTGTATTCCTTTCCCCTGAGTTCTACCGACAGACAGGTATGTGTGTGGACAGGCTAAGATGATGATTGATGGGGAGCGCAGGATCAGCTCGCCTGGATCGAGGCTGTCGGCAATTCTACAGTACATGCCTACCTACATTTCTATTTACGTCCCGACCAATGGATCTACTACACCATGTACGTTTTAGGTTCTGACCTACTTCCGTCTATCATCTCTCTCTCGGTGTCTCAATGTCGCAAAACGCCATGTTTAGCTAGGCCTCGGTACATTATATTATACTAGATCGCTGCGTTGTAATTATTGCTTATATCTTGGCCCTGCGGCGCCTGCCCAGTCGCGCCGGCTGGGCACAATCTTCTGACGCATCCGTCTGCGTGCTTGCTCTACCAGTCTGCCAGTCTCCTTTTCTGATTACGATGTAGCGAGTTCGCGCCAAGGAAATCCGTAGATAAAAAAAGGGTCCGTCGCCTTCGCGAAGAGGTGTAGATCGTCGGTCGTTTCGCGACGGGAGTTCTTGGCTGAACAAACCTTACGCCGCTACATACGCGTATTAATGAGAGGCTGAGAGAAGGCAGAATAGCTGAAGGGCAAATAGTTTCCTTTCGATAACGGAGGAGGGAAGAGGGATGAGCGATGTGCGACTGAGCGACCAAGAAAAAGCCCAGAGCCAAGCTTCCGATACGTATGGGTTTATGGGTTTATTTGTTTCTAAAAAATATAGGAACATTACTATACGATCCCGATGGCCGAGAAAGGGAACCGTCAAGCTAATAAAAGTCGTTAGGGGCATGCTTGTGGCATCTTTGTGGTCGCTTGGCATGACGCGCAAATATACCTGCCAAGACGACTTTGTCTGATCTGTCTGATGAGGTTGTCAACTCTACCTTCGATAGTACAATACCGTACACACGACACTGTATTGTCTTTTTTTCCCTTCGAGAACACAAAATTCGGATAGTTGCGCTTCACCAAGACGCTAGGTAAGGAGTACAATTTACACATCATCCACACCATACGCCTATTTATGTACATACGTACACACACATGTCAGATGCCCGCCACGATTGCCTCGAGTTTGGTTCTGCGTATACATAGGATGGCATGTACCGTACTACATCGTGTACCTACGCAACACTCTGAGCGGATGCGCACGCTAGGAGGGAAGCATCATCTTGGCGGCGGAGAAAATCGTACAACCAGATCTGCCATAAACACTTTGGGCAAGCCAAGCCAAGAAAAGGACGCTTGCTAGCTTCGATAAGCTTTCAATGTTGGCCTGCCCTGACTTTCTGACCTTGGTTCGGTTTTAGACATCCCATCATATTCGCTATTCGCGGAGTTAAGTAGCCGCGCGGACCTGTCGTCAACGAGCCAGCCGGTCGAGGTCGAGTTCAGTCTAGAGTTGATACCAACGCGACGGCGTCGTAAAAAGCTTTTTCATCTTAGTAGCAGAGCCGTTGCCTCGGAATCTAACTGCTGAAGCCTATCTGTAAACTATGAACTAAAGAAACTACGGTAGAACCCTTCTTGCATTCGACGATTGAACTTAGAATGTTGCTCTAGACAACCTTAGTTCTCATCAACCTTCTAGAACAGGCAATAAATAAGGCTTGCCCGATAGACCCGGAACCATTGGGGTGGGAAACCTTTTTCCTTTTCTCTCTTAGGGTTCAAGGATGTACCCAGACCTCGTGGAAGGTATGAGTAAGCGTGAGAAACAAAAGATAGAAAGAAAAAAAGGCTCATCTTATGTTATACGACATAATGGGGGCACACCCAACGGCGGTTTCGAGATGAGGTATTTCAAAATAGTAAACAATGATATGTAATAAAATGTTTACTGTACGCTCCTGGCTAGATTGTTTCAACAAAGAACCAAAGAACCAAGCTTTTTATAGCCGGGTTTCATCGTCATGTTGCCTGCATCGCATCCTTGCTTAAACGCGCACAGGCGCTTCTGGCGTCTTATTGCCATGTAGAACATGTAGGTATCACAGAGGATACCGGCAGTAAGTACTTGCAGGATCCGATTCGTTGTAGGTTCTAGCCTTCTAGGAAATGATAAGGTATGTAATGGCGTACACCCATGATGGGCGCGGACCGAGGAACGGCTAAGGAGCGGGAGACGTGGACAATCCAAAACCGTCTCTCGCATGAAATGGCAGATAAGACGAATTTTACGAGGCTAGATTGACCCTTTTTGAAGCGAGTCGTAGCGGCGCGACAGCAAGAAGCGAGAGCGCAGGTCGGCTGCTCGGAGACACGAGCGAGCGTATCGAATATCGGGAGTAGAATACCTGTTAGGAAAAGCTCTCCCCGTGGAGTCTGTTAGGACTAGTTTGGACCCCCATATGATAGTGGAAGACCCCCCAAGCTAACTCGCTCCTAGGTAAACAAATCATAAATTACGCCCTGGAAGGAACCACATAATGTCCGAATTAGAGCCATTGACCATTGATAGCAGCTCGAACGGGGGCCGCGAAATGGGAAAATCTTTTAGCGACACGAGCGGCTCGATCCTCGGATCCTCACTGTATAATTCCATCGTATCCGCACCGTGTCTTTACCACACACATACACACCAAGTCCCAAGTCTCAAGTCCCACGCTCTCCGGCTATCCTGAATCCAGACGCCCGCAAACGGCGAGGCAATTCTGGCTTTTTAGCGCAATCACGCACACCTGGCCGAGCGACATATACCTGACACCCTGCCATCCTAGTCGCACGAATCCCGATTTTCGAGATTACTTTTTTGCCGCGAACGTGATTGGCGAAATCGTTCAAAGTAAGGGTTCCAGATCCAGGTCCGGATGCATAACTATGTAATAGTAATGATAAGTTTATGATTGCCCACGCGACTACTTGCCTTACGGTGAGTGATATATGGTCATATGTGGCTTGCTACTTCGTACATACGTATTCTTCCATTTCCGAATTTACGGCGGGTATGAGGCAGATGAAGACGAGCATACGAGACAGCCGAATAGGGGAATGGGAATGGGAATGAGGGCTCCATCTAATCATTCTCCATTCCCTCGCGACAACGAGGCAAATAATGGTTAATTTTTTTTGTCGATATGACGAAGATGCCGATGACCGAAAAAAGGCCTTTGGTCGATCTCTCGAGATCTAGCTGTTCCGCCTCACTCTCAGGTTTGGAAATAGATACCTGTAGCGTGAGGCCATTGCCATCCTAAGCGTCCAAGTTATTAAGGTTGTTGGCCCGTCCGCTTCCTGAGACTAAAGCGCCCCGTACCTAGCTGCTTAAGAAGGGGGTTAATGGGTTAATAGGCGGATATCGGATGTAGAGTTGACTAGATTTGACGGTGGCCACGAGACTCCAAGCGGACAAGTCTGGTGGAGCAGCGGCCATACCGAGCGAATCTCCATCCGAGAAATTGCGGCAGGCCAAATGGCTCTTTTGCCTTTCACCGAGGTCTCCTGTGCCGGAGCGTGTCGGTGTAGAGGGGTGCCGCGAGGACAGAAAAAAAACTTTTTTTTAATAAAAATCTAACATCATCTACGTATCAAGCTGTACTGGTTGTACTACCGTCTTAGTGGTCTGTGACCTGTTAGCTGGGGTATGGGAGCGCAGGATTGGTAAAATGCGGGATTGATCCTGTGGTCCCCATGACGTATGAAAAGTAAGCCACACACGCCAGAGTCGCAGGATTGCTACCATCGTTACCCGGAGCGTTCAGTTCACTGATTCAGCGGTGGATTGAATTTTGACTTTCCACGCTTGCTGGCTTGCTCTGGCTGTTTTCGATGGTTCGCGTCCCTAGTCGCGCGCTCTGATGCCCTGAGGCTCCGTTCATAGCACAGGAGCGATAAAAATCCGCATTTGGCAGGTCGCCGGTAGAGGGTACGTACGGGTTCTCCACGTTAGACAATGACGATTGTCGGTTAATAGGGATGGACTGGCAGGCTGGGCATTTTCTGGATCTCGCAATGGCGGTCTTGGGAAAGCGTTCAATACCTAATAACTAATACCTAATACCTACAATATCCATATCGCATGGCATGCTCTAATGAAACAGCAGCTAGCAGTAAACTCAAGGTACATCTTGGTCTTAGCAGGATCGGCAAAGTCTTGTGGGTTCCAGCGCCTTTCCGCTTTCGATAGCAGCCTCGTCGACTGGAAAATGGCTCATAATGCTGGTAGTTGAAGCTATTAGCTGTTGCTACGTAGACTGGCTGACTGGTAGATAGGAAAAGGGAAAAGGGTAAGGGAAAGTACCTGGGTTACCCATTCTGTACGTACCGCCGACTAGTCTGGTTAGGCCTGTCTAGCATCTCTGCTGCTTTGCAGTA
This sequence comes from Annulohypoxylon moriforme, assembly GCA_022695765.1. NCBI lineage: Eukaryota > Fungi > Ascomycota > Sordariomycetes > Xylariales > Hypoxylaceae > Annulohypoxylon > Annulohypoxylon moriforme. The sequence goes on along the minus strand of MU403094.1, from coordinate 112,125 downwards.
TGCAGACTCAAGTGCAGATGGATTTGTATGGATTGTATGGATGGGTGGATTAGGGTTGCATAGGCACAGTAACAGGGCGCACTGACTCGCTATTAATTGACGACATTGCGCGAGCTGACACTGTGCAAGGCTAACAAGAGCGAAAGCATGGGTGGTCCCAGTCAATGGTTAACAGCCCTCGCATAAGCCCAAGGGCCTATGTAGTATGTACACTAGAGCACTAGAGAAGGTGACCGTGCTTCCCGAATGCAGAGCTCGTGGAATCTTGATTTGGGATGAGCCTTGGAAACCAGCAGAAAAAAAAAAAAACTCTCACCAAAACAATTAGGCTAGAGCTATTCCCATGCCAACCGTCGCATCGGGATAGGCGAAAAATAGTTTAAAATAGGTCAATTGAATAGAGAAGATAGGTCTACAGCTTCAGCGATAACTTCCGACATGTTTTTCTCTAAGCTTTGACTACAAATGACGAATGGAAAAAGTCGGTGCGCTTGTTCTGTCAGTCAGCATCTTGGGAGCAATCGAGTAATTCCCGCAAGATCAGAGAGTTCATGGGTCAGAATGGGTGCAAAGTGCTCTAGCTCTGGAGATGGGATGTGGAGACGCTGCTGTCCAGGTACCGGAGAGTGGATCCTGCAGGGACCGAGTCACACTGTGGCGACTTTTTGAGTCCAGTAAAATAACAAAACTTAACTCGATTCGGTAGGTTAGACATCTTAGTCTACGTATAGCTACAAGAACGCACACTAGACTTTGCGCGGGATGCGTCGTACCTTTAATCCCTGGGTACTGATGTGCATAGAAGCAATTTCCCGAAAGAATTACCTAGCTAGCTTAGGTAAACTTGGCTGTATTTGGCTCCATGTAAGTAAACAAACCTTGAGCTTAACAATTTAGAGTTGAATTTGTGAGTGAAGTTCCTGACATCAGACGGGCCATTGAATTGTTATTGAACTGTTGATTGAAGTATACCTAAGTTATTCACTGATATATTCGCTGCTAAGCTGACGTATGATGTACTTATACCTCGGCAACCTACCTATCTATGTACATGCGTGAATGAGAACTGAAAATTAAGTATTTAACTTGCATAGAACTGAACGTATTGACGAATCTGCAATACAATAATAATATCTGCAACTACAAAATCGCGCGTTATACGTACTTCCGCATACCTAGAAAATAAGTCAAAAAAGATATAAGTACCTAGGTACCCTTGCAGTATTGCGAAGGTCCTCCTGGCTTGGCCAATAGGGATGTACTGGATGTAAAAAGGTGGATCCGGTGGAATCAAACGGAAAGGAACAACCCACACTGTATTGCCCTGTACCGATACTTCCATGCTTGGGGTGAGCCATTGGAGCCACTGGAAGCTTGGTCGACGAAGGCCCCACTTCTCGGAATTAGCTCTTGCTCTTCTCGCTCTGTTTTCCATAACTTATTAAAGAAAAAGCTCGCCCACATTGAACGCGCTTTCTCTTCTTCTTCTCATCACGTTGAAGACTTGGTTACGGCTCGTTCTGGCTCGTCAATTCCTCCCAAGGTCGTCCGTGGTGCCTTCCGCCCAAAATCTCCCCTCTTCCCCCCTGTGTGATTAGTCTTCACGTCGTCCATCTTATCTCCCCCACGACATCACTTTCACCAAAAAAACATCTTCAATCACCTATACAACCAAACCTAATCAGCATTCCAGTCGATCCTATTGTCGATTTCTCTGCCCGCCTATCCTGGAGTAATTAATAATTTCACTGGACTCAGTCCTTTATATCCGCACATCTATTCAATTCGACATCTGGGTTATCTCTCGGTTTGTCAGTTTAGAAGCTCGCCGCCATGGCTGAGTCCAACAATGCCGCCGCGCCGGCGCTTCACACCAACATAGAGTCGGGCAAGTTCGATGAGAAGGAAGCTCACCGTATCGAGGACCCTGCCCCAGCCAAGACTACTAAGGGCGAAGAAGAGGAAGACGAGGATATCGATGCCTTGATCGAGGACCTCGAGTCCCAGGACGGAAACGCCTTCGACGATGAGGAGGAAGGTGACGGACAGCCTGGTGGCACTGGTCGCGTTGTTCCTGAAGAGATGCTCCAGACTGATACTCGTGTCGGTCTTACGGAAGGTAAGCTGGAATCGACATTGTCGCCGTGGCCGAGTTGCGTAGAATTGGAAAACTAATTATTCCACAGCTGAGGTCACCAACCGCCGTCGCAAGTATGGTCTTAACCAAATGAAGGAGGAGAAAGAAAACCTCATCCTCAAGTTCTTCGTAAGTCCTACGAGATACTCTGATCAGCAATTCAAATTCCGCTAACGTGATCTAGGGTTTCTTCATCGGTCCTATTCAATTCGTTATGGAGGCTGCTGCCGTCCTTGCTGCTGGTTTAGAAGACTGGGTCGATTTCGGTGTCATTTGCGCCCTGCTGCTCCTTAACGCCTGTGTCGGTTTCATCCAAGAATTCCAAGCCGGTTCCATTGTCGACGAATTGAAGAAGACTCTTGCTCTTAAGGCTGTTGTCCTTCGTGACGGCACTCTCAAGGAAGTTGAGGCTCCTCTGGTTGTTCCTGGTGATATCCTCCAAGTTGAAGAGGTGAGTGATTTTCTGCTACTGAACTGTCAATAATGTCGCAATTCTAACAGTAAATCAATAGGGTACCATTATTCCCGCTGACGGCCGAATCGTCACTGACGATGCCTTCCTACAAGTCGATCAGTCTGCCATCACTGGTGAATCTCTTGCCGTCGACAAGCACAAGGGTGACCAATGTTTCGCTTCGTCTGCTGTCAAGCGTGGTGAGGCCTTCATGGTTGTTACCGCCACTGGTGACAACACCTTTGTTGGTCGTGCCGCTGCCCTTGTCAACCAGGCTTCTGCCGGTACTGGTCACTTCACTGAGGTTCTCAACGGTATTGGTACTGTATTGTTGATTCTCGTCGTTTTCACTCTTTTGATCGTCTGGGTTTCGTCTTTCTACCGATCCAACCCTATTGTCGACATTCTCCGATTCACTTTGGCCATTACCATTGTTGGTGTCCCCGTCGGTCTTCCCGCCGTCGTTACTACCACAATGGCTGTCGGTGCTGCCTACCTTGCCAAGAAGAAGGCCATCGTTCAGAAGCTCTCTGCCATTGAATCTCTTGCTGGTGTCGAAATCCTTTGCTCTGACAAGACTGGTACTTTGACCAAGAACAAGCTCTCTCTCGCCGAGCCTTTCACCGTCGCCGGTGTTGACCCTGAGGATCTCATGCTTACTGCCTGTCTCGCTGCCAGCCGCAAGAAGAAGGGTATGGATGCCATTGACAAGGCTTTCCTCAAGTCTCTCAAGTACTATCCTCGTGCCAAGGGTGTTCTATCCAAGTATATTGTCAAGGACTTCTTCCCCTTCGACCCCGTCTCAAAGAAGGTTACTGCTGTTGTCGAGTCTCCCCAAGGTGAACGCATTACCTGTGTCAAAGGTGCTCCTTTGTTCGTCCTAAAGACCGTTGAGGAAGACCACCCCATCCCTGAGGAGATCGACCAGGCCTACAAGAACAAGGTTGCTGAATTCGCTACTCGTGGTTTCCGTTCTCTCGGTGTCGCCCGCAAGCGTGGTGAGGGTGCTTGGGAGATCCTCGGTATTATGCCTTGCTCTGACCCTCCTCGTCACGATACTGCCCGCACTATCAACGAAGCCAAGCGCCTAGGTCTCTCCATCAAGATGCTTACTGGTGATGCCGTCGGTATTGCTCGTGAAACTTCTCGTCAACTCGGTCTTGGTACCAATGTCTACAACGCTGAGCGCCTTGGTCTTGGTGGCGGCGGTGACATGCCCGGTTCTGAGGTCTACGATTTCGTCGAGGCTGCTGACGGTTTCGCTGAGGTTTTCCCGCAACACAAGTATAACGTCGTTGAGATTCTGCAACAGCGTGGTTACCTCGTTGCCATGACTGGTGACGGTGTCAACGATGCTCCCTCTCTGAAGAAGGCCGATACTGGTATTGCTGTCGAGGGTGCCTCTGACGCTGCCCGATCTGCTGCTGATATTGTCTTCCTTGCCCCCGGTCTTGGTGCTATCATTGACGCCCTTAAGACTTCCCGACAGATCTTCCACCGTATGTACGCTTACGTCGTCTACCGTATCGCCCTTTCTCTTCATTTGGAGATCTACCTTGGTTTGTGGATCGCGATCTTGAACCGCTCGCTCAACATTGAGCTTGTTGTCTTCATCGCCATCTTCGCTGACGTCGCTACTCTGGCTATTGCCTACGATAACGCTCCTTACTCCATGAGCCCCGTCAAGTGGAACCTACCCAAGCTCTGGGGTATGTCCGTCCTCCTTGGTGTCGTCCTTGCCGTCGGTACCTGGATTACTGTTACCACTATGTACGCTCAGGGCGAGAACGGTGGTATTGTCCAGAACAACGGTAACATGGATGAGGTTCTCTTCCTTGAAATCTCCCTCACTGAGAACTGGCTCATCTTCATCACCCGTGCCAACGGTCCCTTCTGGTCGTCGATTCCCTCGTGGCAACTCACCGGCGCTATCCTTCTCGTTGATATCCTAGCCACTTGCTTCACCATCTGGGGTTTCTTCGAGCACGGTGCTCTCACCCACATTGTCGCCGTCGTCCGTATCTGGATTTTCTCCTTCGGCGTGTTCTGCATATTGGGTGGTATCTACTACATCCTCCAGGACAGCGTTGGATTCGACAACCTCATGCACGGCAAGTCCCCCAAGGGCAGCCAAAAGCAGAGATCTCTCGAAGATTTCGGTGAGTTACAATTGACACGATGTTGTGGTTTTAAGGGATTTTTAGCTAACGTGTTTCATAGTTGTCTCTCTCCAACGTGTCTCCACCCAGCACGAGAAGTCCCAATAGATCATCCGCGGATGAAACCGAATGGCCGCCCCTTGAGTGGCTATTGTCACCAGGGACTAGTCCTAATCGGTGGTACATACTATTGCCCTTCGGTGTATAGACATATTCCCCGGACAAGGCTTGGTTGTTCACTTCATTTCCTTCTTGTAAACTGAAATACCACGGCGTATAGGCCTTCGGTTATGTCATACCCACGTCTCTTAGGCTTAATAAGAATGAAAAAAGTACAAAATACCCGGCATGTCTTATGTGAAGCTGAGTTATGTAATTGCACGTCTTTAAGAGTCTAGTTATGATAGCTTTTCAATGTACATGTGTTAATTTCTAATGAATGATCTATTTGCTTGTATATATACCATAAGTGCATATTTATCGATTGACTTTATTACGTCATCTTTACCATCTCAATTGGTATTCTTTGTTGAGCATTGTCGTCGTGGTCATAGTGTAATTTTTTTTAGAGTTCGTCCCTAGTAGGCGAGCTTCCACTTTAATCTTTAATCTTTAATCCGTACCTCCCTACTTACATATATTCATACCATTATATATTCTTTCACAATTCCTGGACACTGCCGTCGCGCTCGCATAGCATTTGACCAACTTTGTAGACGTGCATCAAATACATCAACTCGATGGGTTCCGGATCACCCCCCGAGATTCCGGGTTATTTTTGGGGTAAGTCATTTTTTGGCCATCGTTTCTTCTCAATTTTTGAGGTGCTAATATTCGTTTCTTCCTAGATCCGAAAAAAGGCCGATACTTCAAGATTGAGAAAAATCATCATGCTCCCCGTGATGACGCGCCTTGGTCCTCTGACAATGTCAAGAAGCGCAAGCATATTGAAGCGGCTGCAGCTGAGAGAGCCTGGTACAAGGTTCGAAGCGTAGCTCGCATTGCCCGCTCAAGAGTCCTGAATGAACCACTCATGGGCGGCTTCCTTGCTCGTGAGCACGGTGATGATGTTCGTGATCTTCGCGCTGCAAGCTTTGCGCATGGATTGATCAAGAAGGGTTACATCGACGTCAGCGTTGGCGTGGAGAGACGCTTGAACGTCAGGGCTTTCTGTATTTATGATAGGAGACGTTTCCCTTTTTATGCTGGGGAGGTCGTTACTGGTTGGCACCCGGTATATGCATGTAAGTGTTTTTTTTCTTTCGTGACAACTATTGTAGACGACAAAGGCTAATATAAGACGATGTTTAAAGTTACCGCTGGCACATACTGGGTCCAGTCAACTGCCCTGATTAGACATGACGAGACTGGAAGGTAATATATCAAGTCGTGGTCAATATACACATGTAGGATTATTTCGCTAACGGGAATTACGATGGTAGAATCAGTGAATGCCCAACTCCTCGCAAGGATATAGCTGAGATCCTATCGCCAATAGAGCCTGGCTATTCAATCAATGTATCGGATATCAAGTGCAACTCTCACGACGGGTTTGTCTGCTCCGACTCGCTCGGGAAGCAGTCTTCAGCAGCAATCTGGAAAATCGCCTTCCGAGATGTGGGCCCGAGTCTAGTTCTCCAGCAGGTTCAATATACGCACCGGCTTCCCTGCACGTCAACCACCCTGTGTCTACCCCCAAGCGGCCATTCTATCATGTGCTTCGCCGGGACGAATCTGGGTCTTGCGGGGATTGATGCGCAAAACCAGATGAAGTTGCTCACACCTACGGACTCCAAATCAAAGAATGACTCCCGCCTGTCTTTCTACAACGAAATATTCGGTGTTGATCACGATGTATCCAACCCCAACGTCGTGTTTTTTGGTGGTCGCAACGGGCTAGTCTTTACTGGTGACCTTCGACAGGATCCCTACGACTGGAGCAGTATCCAAGTACCGAGGTCTATCGCACACGTCAAGGCGGTCAACGACAACCAAGTTCTAGTGGCTGGTCTCGATAAAATGATGTCTGTCTACGACACACGATTTTGTGACCGTCTGCAAATTCACAATATCCCGTTAGAAGTAAATAAACGACGACGGGGCGGTAACCCGATCGTGACGATGGCGGAATACAAAAGCCACGCCCGCTTTTACGGTGGTTTTGACCTCGATCGCAGCACTGGTATAGCGGCGGCTGCTCACGAGGATGGGAAGGTCGCGTTGTATTCCGTACGCAGTGGCCGCCGCTTGCCGTCTCGAGCTATCGACAGTATCCACTCGCAACTGGGACGGATCAATCGTCTCCAATTCAAGACCTTTGAGAACGACCATACACCAACCTTGTTTGTTGGTGATGGAACCAAAATAACTGGCTACTCCTTCGGCGTCGACAATGATGACGATGAGTGCTGATGTATTTATTGGCTATACTTTACGCCTTTTCCCTTTATGTCTTTGGAGATATCCCGTTCCCTTGGGTGTCTTGCATGGTGGACGGCAGGCTTGCATAACTTACGAATGAATGAACAATTTGCATTTGAAGGAGGGAGTCAGGGACGTGAAAAAATGAGTGGGTTGGCTGCATTGGGAGGAAATGGTTTGGCCTGCATCTAAGGTGTTTGTTGCTGAGATACCCAAGTCCTTTTTGCAAGGAAGTGCTTGCAATATTGATTTCTCTTACCGAGAGTAATACCAAATGATGATTTCTTTCCTTTTGCCGTTACATTATAATCTTTTGATATGCTTGTGATAACGCCCATTTTCTTCCGTCTGACGTCCCTATTATTCACATCAGAATATTATATATTAATCTGTCGAACTGATCGGTTTATACCTTTACAGCTTCTACTTAGCTTATACCATGCTAACTTGATCCAATTCCCTATTCTCCTGTTTCCTGACTGAGCGTCCGTATGTACTCACTCCCATGCTCCGGCTTCCATCATCATTCGACATATAAATATACATAAACAAACACATCCCCCAACCCCTTCACCCCCCAGCAAATCCCCCAACCCCTGCCTCCCTCGTCGTGCCCCCAATCTTCAAATTGTACGTCCCCCTCAACCTCGGAAACGCAACATCAAACGCCTCGCCCAGCGTCCAATTCTCAAACCGTCTCAAATGCCTCTCGAACACGGGGTTTATCAACAACTCCCCACCATCCGGGCTCCGGAGCAACGTATCCGTGTCCTCGTACGGCCAGTTCAAAGACACCGTCGTCGTAAACGGGATAAAGAAATTCTCAAACAGGAACTCCCCCGCCCTCGTCTCGTACTCGGCCGCCAGCCGCTCCCGCATCGCCGGGAACGGCAGGTGGTCGATCCATGCCGGGTGCGGGGTTTCTAGCTGCGCGGGCGTGGGACGGGCGAATGTCGGTAGTAATGAATAATTCGCTAAGGTAGGGGAGACTTGCCATCGCATCACGAGGAACATGTAATACAGCACGGCCACCCGTTCCGGGAGCGTGCTTATACCGGGGAAGGCGGCTAGGATATCGGTGAAGACTTTGGAGAGGGGGTGCGAGAAGACGCTGTGCGAGGGGTTGAGGAGCGAGGAGACGGAGGGGTAGCGAGGGCCGATTACTTCGCGCGCTGGGACGCCTTCGTAGGCGCGTTGGCGGCGCTCGGAGAGGAAGTCTAGGAGGAGGTTGTCGAGGGGGCAGGTTGGGGGGCTGTTTTTTATGGGGGCGGTGCGGCCGATCCAGGGTGCGGTTGTGTCGGTTCCTGGGTTGAGGAGGGTGTGTTGGGGGGCGTATTCGATGTGGTGGTGTTGGTGTTGTTGCGGTGGCTGTTGTTGTGGTCCTCCGTTTTCGATCGCCGTGCTGTTTCGAGAGGGGATCGAGGTGGTGTTGGCGTTGGCGTTGGCGTTCCAGTCGTGCTTCATCGGGAGGTGGTGGTACTCGGGAGTGTCTTGGGGACCGTCGATGCCGGTCTGCATCCTGCTCACGCGCGCCGAAGGGTCGAGTAAGAAGTCGAGCTTCAGTTGCTCGCCAGCGCCGAGGTCGAGGCTATGTAGCAGATCGTGCCGCTGCTGGTTTAACATCTTGACGGACGTGAAGTGTGGGCTCGGGTGTGTCGCTTGAGCTTGCCATGACTGGTCTACCATTGTAGGAGTAGGAGAGGCGGCGCTGATGGGTGTAGAGGCATTATAAGTCGTAGTTGTAGGGAGAGAGGGCGACCGCTGCGGAGGTTGGATGCTCGGGATGTTCGATAAGGGTGGTGTGTTATAGGCTCCTTCAGCTAAGATGATTTCTATTAGTCCTCTAGGCTCTCTTTGCTAATATGTGACATGTATAAGATAAAATAGAGGCTTCGTTCCACTTGTAGACGTTAAGGAATATGTGTTTTAACTATACTACGAACTTACCTTGCTGACCAGACAATATGGGTTGGATCATAGACATGATAGCAGCTAGACGGCTCTTAATCTCGGCATTCTCAGCCTCGACGGCCTCCTTCGCTCGTATCACGGCCTGGAGCTCCTGATATGGTTGTTGGGATGTTAACTCATGTATTCGCTTTTCGAGTTTTTCGATCTGGTTCTTCGTGCGTTCGCGGATGGCTCGCTGTGCTTCTCGGTCTACGAGGAGACGATGACATTATTAGCGGGTTATAGTAAGTATATATGAGGAGTAGGTACAGCGTGACACTATTATTTACGGTCTTCAAAAGATAATAGGTCAAAGAAACGTGTAAAGAGAAGATAAATATAGTGTAACCAATGCAGCACGGCTTACGAAAGCTACCTAACAGGTACAGGACATTGGTTGGTGATAGGGGAATTTAGGCTTAAGACATAGCGAAGCTAGGAGCCATACCATTGGCTCTCTTCTTAGCAAGTTGTTCCGGCGTCAGGTTGGCCACACCTCTCGAGCTGGGACCAACCCGTCGCTTCTTCATCCTCTGGTCTTCGACAGGACCACCACCGGCTCCGTCTTCCGGGGACAGGCCGCCATCATCGTGGGAAGAGGAGGGAGGACCAGCGCCGTGTTTGTGGGGACGGCCCGACTCCTCGTTCTCGGAAGGGCTGCCGTTGTTATTAACGGCACCGCCGCTCGCAGCAGTAGTAGGACGGTCGGGAATGGCGGAGGTAGAGACGCTAGTCGAAGTGGTAGGAGAAGTGGAGAACGAGAATCCCGAGCCTGCGGCGGACGGGTGCATGTCACGGTGGTAGTAATCAATATTATGTCGTGTATCGTGGCATTGGTTAGGGTACTGTACTAGGTACGGCGGGATACTGCGCAGTGCGCATTCGCGTAATCCGTATGTCCGGTAGACGATAGAGTGGGTGTGGGAGTGGGCTTGCGGCGGGCTGCGATACGCGTATCTGCCACTCTGCTTTCCCGGTTGACTGGTTAATTGTAAGGAATTGCCCGAGTTTCTACTCGGGTTCTTGTATCAACTTTTTTTCTAAGGATAACATGTCCCGATTAGGAAATAGTGACTATAGCCATTTGGGTTTAGTGGCTCTTGGTACGTCTTGCGATCTGTGCTTTCTCTTGAGAATAGCTTCTACTTTTCTAGGCTGCGAAGCAGCCCACTGGGGCCGGAGGGGTTTTGCGACGAGGTGAGCGGAGCGAACCGAGGAGCAAAACCACGGAGGCCAGAAGAAAGGGACTTGGTGATAACCTTGGAAGTGAGTAAAACTCGGGCTCTTTTGCTGCCCCAGCATGGGGTGGCCTCACGTTCCACAATCTTGACCCGCCCGGTAAATTCCACCGAGAATGAACAAGATCGTCCTAACATGAATCGGTAGAGCCAAGTGGATCGCTAACAATTTCATTCTTACTCGAGTCAGCAAAACATCCGACATAAGCCCCCTGCTCCCCATCCTGATTGGCCAATGCTTCTTCGTCCTTAACCCCTATTTCCACCACGTTGGATCCAAGCTACATGTTATATTGATTGTCACGAGCAAACATCTACTATCTTAGGCAATGATATCATAGGTACCCAGAGCTGAAAATTTCTTCGGCGTGCTCTCTATGTTTGTATTAATCTAAAAAGTCAATGCAGGCCCAGGCTACTATGTCCTAAGGCGGGTCGCTTATTCTCACAACACGCCCCTGGCCCTTCCAATCACCGTCAACATGTCACCTCGACAAGGTCGATAGCTTCCAAGGGATGTACCTCTTTATCTTCCTCAATTACTAGTACACATCCAACAATAACTTATCTAGTCCGCGGAAGCCCTTGCGAGAGCTTCGTGAAGGTGTGGTGGGAATCGGTATCTCAGCTGGCTTGTATATGTCGTCAGGTCCATGCTGATCTGCTTGAGGTTGTCACACATCATCCGCCTTGTACCCTCGTTGCCACTGAACTGTCCGCTCATGAGACGCTCCCTCTGTCGAATACAACATGTGATCGTCCACATCAGTAAGTTAGGTACATTGATGGCAACTGTTTGCGACAGTCCCGAAAACGTAGCGGCGTAATGCCTGATTCTCGCTGGATCGCCATTCGCATCGAGGGGTAGGATTTCAAGTGCCCGGATTTTCTATGTGATTTATCAGTAAATTTGTCTGCAAGTGTTTAGGAGATACATAAGAAATGCTCACATCTAAGGCTTCAGGCCACTGGCTACCCTCTACCAAGACCTTAATGTCGCTCATTTGCAGAAGGATGTGGCAAGCAATCCGGTTCTGATCCTCGATCTTCGTGTAGAACATGGCATCCTTCTCGTACATCGACATCATCGTCATGGCAAGTTGGATAGGATCGTCGATGGATGCTAAGCTCAAGCTGCTGCCAGGTTGCGCCTCGGGGTCCTTACCATCCGATCTAGGCTTAACCGGCATCAGGCGCATAGGATCCTCACCAATCTCGAGGGAAATAGCCTCGCTTAAAGCACGGCTCACTATGGTTACTACGCTGTCGTAGTCAGCAGCGAGATGGTACAACAACACCGCATCCGTTGTTCGGCCGTTGTCGTCAGCGAATCGGGCTGCCTGTAACGTGACCGTCTTGACAAAGTCATCTTCCTCTCGGAGGCCGATAAGCGGGGCACGCTCTTCAACGAGACCGGTGATTCGGTGTCCGTCCGGTCGAATGTCGCCAATAAGTTTGCTGAACTCTCTACTCTCCAAGATAAGCTCCCGCAGAGCTACGTGGCAAAGCTCTGCTTGTTGTCGTCCGGCTTCGCCACCCAGGTCGGCATTGAGACAGATTAAGGTAAGATAATCGACAGCGGAGGCGACATCGGCAGCACGGAAATCGCGTGTGTAGTATCCCAACATACGACCAAAGCTTAGCTGTGGTCTCGAACGGGTGTCATGAGATAGAAGGGAGTCGGCAGTGGTCCAAGGGTCCGCGGGGCGTATCAGGCCGTAGTACTCGAGGGCGATGGAGAAGTGGATGGCATCCACGTAAGAGAATGCGTAAAGGTATGCAACAGCCTGCTCAAACATTCCCGAGAGAATCTGTAGGAAGAAGTACATGCCGAAGGAACCATTATCATCTTCGCTTGGTGACTTCGGGAAGTGCTTGAGACCAATTTCCCGTATGCTCGTTCGCAGGTCCTGCAATCCGTATGACTCGGCAGCCACTTCGGTTGACTTGTCGTTTTCACGAGCAAGGTTGAACTGGAGCCAAATCCAATCCTCAATCTCGGTGTTAAGGCCATCGAGACTGCGATTGTTTACGTCGCAACGACCTACGATCTTGTAGCATGCCATGCGGAATGGGTCGATGGAGTTTTCTGGTGCATTGCGGGCTCGTTGATTATATTCGTTATTACAACGATCCTGTACTGCACGTCTTAACCGCCTATCGGGGCTACTGACGTACTCGAGGAGGTACGATGCGAAGGTGCGGTCGATACTCCTGAACGTGGTTGATTGAGCTTTGACATAATCGGCTGCCTCGGCAATCTTTCCGGATCGAAGTAGGTAGAACACGATAGCCCAAACGTACTCTCCGTCGACCGATTGTAATTCGACGTTATCGGGCACAAGATTTTTCCTAGAATTTCGTAATCGAACGTACGCCTTGATTTTACTGATCACATCCGGACGGCCACCCAAGTTAGCTTCGCGAGGGTGTTTAGTAATGAGGTTTTCAACCTCTTGGAAGAATTTCCCTTCCAAGAAAGAATTGGCTCCATTGAGGATTCTTTTCCTCATTTCTATCGAGCCCGGTGACTTCTCATTTGGATCCAAGTATTTATCCTTATACTGGCGTTCTTTAGCTGTGGCATCGCCCGCAAAAGTTTCCGCTTCTGGGTTCTCTCCAACAATGGCCATAGCAGCACGGTAGGCATCGACGAGTTGCGGAGCGTGTCTATCGCCAGAACTGCCAGCCACTTGCGCGAGCTCATGTAAGATAGGATATGGTTGCTTCTCAATACGGGCATGGTTGAGTTGTCGGACACGTTCCGAAAGTCTACCTTGCTTCTCCCTAAGGAAGCGATCATCGAAAGAAGCAGCACCATTTAGAGCACCCGGGCTTCCTGCTGTCTCCTGAACGTCTGTGAATTCGGGTTGGTGAGAGCCGATCTTGCTAGGAGTGCCAATGACCGACTTCTGAAGGTTTGAACGTCCGAATGTACTAGCCTTGATACCAGGTGCTGTAGATCGCGAGGCCTTGGCTGTTCGTCGCGAACGTCCAAAGCCGGCTGCATGTGACTCTCTACCGGTGGCTGCGGGTTGTCCCTCCGCAGGTCCATCATCTTTAGTCTTAATACCAAAATGTTCGTAGATTCGCTTCCTTTGGGCCTCCCATTCCATGTTAATATTATCCTCGAGGAAATTATCAAAGTCCCTAGCTGATCTTTCCAAGCCGTCAGCAATCATGCTGAGGGTTGTTTTCTTCTGAATGTTGGAGAGGTAGGCATCGACGTCGATATCCGCGGCAACGGGGGCAGGAGCAGGTCGTTCGATACGACCACCGATTCGAACATCGAAGTCGTTTAAGTCTCTAACAGCCGATGCTGGCTCGACACCAGAGGCAGCAAGGATATATCGAGCTTTATCGTGGGCTACAGGATCGGCTCGCGGACCAAGCTTTCGAAGACGTTGGCGAAGATCTCCCAAGCCAAGCTGAAGGCTGGGAAGGTCTTCTAGAGGGGATTGTTCGCTTCCTGGCTTCCTGCTCTTCGAGAGGAGGTTATCGAAGTAACCTGTGGTATTTCCCTGTGGAAGTGTGCTGGTATTGAGCTGGCTAGCTCCGAGGATAGATGAGGTTCCTTGAGGGAAGTTGTTTGTAGACTGTCCAAGGCCAAGGCCACCAGCAGGTTGCTGGTTCTGCATAGTCGCGCCAAACATGCTTCTTTGTTGAGGTTGCTGTTGCTGTTGCTGTTGCGGCTGCTGCTGGGGTTGAGGTGTTTGAGGTTGTGCCGTATTGAGTGAACCGAACAGACCTCCTCCAGATCGAGGTTGTTGGATGTTCGCTGTCGCGCCGCCAAGGTTGGAAAATGGAGTAGCAGATTGTGGTTGTTGTGGCTGCTGCTGTTGTTGTTGCGTTTGATTGGAGGTAGCACCGAACAAACTGCTGCCGAGCTGCGGCTGCTGTGTGGTTTGCTGCGTAGGTTGTCCTGCAAAGAGCGAAGAGGCGGATTGGGTTGGCTGAGCAGCTTGGCCAGTAGCTGTGTTGGCTGTTGGATTGAGACTTCCACCAAACAGACTGCTTGCAGATGGCTGCCCCGCCGGTTTTCCGCCGAACAGCGACATGATGAAAAGGAAAACGATAGGTCAGCTACCGTTTGCAGATGGTGGGGGTTCCGAGGTTGCTGCAATTGGCAGCAGAAATTATAACCCGATACCAAAGTTATCAGGTATTGGGAATTGTGAAATCACAAATAGATTTTAGGAAGCTGGAAATTTCCTAGCAAGGCTGAAAAACAATCAACAAGGCAAAAATCGTTGCGGGTAGCTAGCGCACAGACCAGCGCGTGTCAGCTAAATCAACTAAATCGGAAGTCAGCTAGCACCCTTTTTTAGGTACTACCGGTCGCTCTCTCCACTGTAACCAGCGCAACCATTTCTACGGCCTGGGGTCCCAAGTTCCGTCTAGTAACATTCCAAGATTAGGAGGTAGGCACTACTTCCAATTTCACTTATATATTAACTTCAGAATTCCATCACCATCTAAACAGTCTTTATGGTGACTCAAATTATATCAACAATTGCACAACTTCGTACGTGTAGAGCCTTTAACTAGGTACTTACCTAAGTACCCGCACATTCACACAAGTTTCAGTGTCTATAGGCACATAGGGACAGAAGTCAAACTGTCACCGTCACTAGCCGCTCCAACGTGTCAGCTCAACA
This sequence comes from Annulohypoxylon moriforme, assembly GCA_022695765.1. Taxonomy (NCBI): domain Eukaryota; kingdom Fungi; phylum Ascomycota; class Sordariomycetes; order Xylariales; family Hypoxylaceae; genus Annulohypoxylon; species Annulohypoxylon moriforme. Next base: position 97,108 of record MU403094.1, on the reverse strand, counting down.
CCAAAATCAAAGACAACAAGTTTCATCGCGAAAAAAAGGACCAGTCTATCATTATTATAGGTACTACTCATAAGTATACCGGACAATGATATTTTCTCTCTCTATCCCACCGATGCCGCCGCGCCTGTCAACAAGTTCCAGTCCATTAAAGGTACCCTTTCTACTCACAAACAAAAACACCCCAACCCCCTTTTTGTTACCCAAGTTGTGAGTTTAGTTTACCTCCTTATTTACCGAATTCGTGGTCCCAGGTGCTGGTGGCCGCGTCGATCCTCTGGCGGTAGTCCCGCTGGGTACGGCATTGCTCTAGGAAAACGTCGTACTTGGCATCGAAGAGTTTCTTCTCGTTGGCATCGTTCCCGGGCTTAACGAGGCGGCCAGGTTTGCTCATGCGATCCATGATAGTCCATAGGTTCTCCGTCTTTCCATCGCTGTCTCCGCTTGCTGCCTTCGCGCCAAGCATGGCTGCACCGTGTACTACGGCAGCGTGGACGTAGCGAGGGATTAGCACTGGCTTGCTGCAGACCGTCGCGATAAGGTCCATGAGCATGTCGTTCTGGCACTGACTGCCGGACATGAAGATTGTCTGGATATTGTGGCCAGCAACATTCATGGCCTCAATGATTTGACGTGTTTGCAGGGCAATGAATTCCATTGTGGCATAATAGTATAGTGCAAGGCCGTCCACGCTGGAGTCTGGACTGAGTCCGATCACCGCGCCCTTCATGTTAGGGTCTGCGATGGGCGAACGGTTACCCCATAAGTCGCCATAGAAAAAGAAGTGTCGGCCAAGATAGGAGACTGTGGGAGCACTAGTCTTCTCAGCCAACTCCCTAAGGTGGCCATTCATGTAGTCATAGATGTTCATATGCATAGCTTCGGCAAGGGGTATCACTTCTTTGTGTGCTGGGTGCGTCTCTATGACGTGTCTTAGAAGTTCGCCCGTCGCCGACTGACCACCCTCTGCTAACCAATAATTAGGCAAGAGTACGTCACGGTAGGGTCCCCATACTCCATTTACGAATACAGGCTTCTCGGACATGGCAAGATGGCAAGTAGATGTACCAGCTACGGCGGCAAGCCGAGTAGAGGCTTGGGCAAGGTCGTTCGCGGGAGCGCTCTCATCGGCGTGACCATACTCGGTGTCAACCTTTGCTCCTACGGTACCAACCCAACCAGCATAAGCATCAATGACACCGCTACCTACAGCGATGCCAGCGTGCAGACCTAGCTGCTTACTAGCGTGTTCGGATAGGTGGCCGACAAGCTCGCCAGCACTAAAGTATTTACCATTCTATAAGTGAGTTAGCGGAATAGTTCAGCCCACAAAGAGCTGCTGGGGGTGGGGAAGAGAGCTTACCACTCCGTGTACTCCACCCATGCGCCTGAAGTTGTCTTTAGCTAGATCTCCCAGGCCAATTTCATTGAAAAAGTCCTCTTGCCAACCCTTCTCACTTCCATCTACACCTATTGGGACGTAGCCCTGTTTGCATACAGTGCTGCAGAAGCTTCGGTTCTCGTTGCCCGTGGCTAAGTGGGTCAACGCATCCGACAAGTCGTAGAACTTGCAACGGTTGAAAAGCTCCGGCGGCATGTTGTTCTTCAGCCATAACACCTTAGGGATCTCCATCTCAATGCTCATCTTGCCTCCAACATAGCGTAGTAGGTTGTGGCCGGTGGCGTTGATCTTCTCGGTCTCTTGGACGGGACGGTGGTCTAGCCAAAGGATGACGTTTCGGTCGTGGCCATCGTTTTCGAAGGTCGGGCCGGTAACTGTGACAGGAAGGTCTTCATCTTCGGAGAAGACCGCTAGGGAACAAGTGGCATCGAATCCAATACCCTTGATATGGTCGACATCAACGCCGGACTGGTGGACAACACGCTGGACGCAATGGCAAATGCAGTGCCAGATATCCGTGGTTGATTGTTCCTAGATAGATCATAAGTTAATTTACCCCATTCCATTGGTTAAGACAAAGCAAGAATTGGTAGCTTATAAGTGGACGTACATAGTAGCCTTGTTGTGGCTGCCATAGCTTGATAGCTTCCGAGGCTAGAGCCTTGATGTCTCCGGACGAGTCTATTAGGCAAGCACGAGCTGAACCGGTGCCTACATCGATACCAATATAGTGATCCTGCATGGTAAGTGCTGTTAATTAAGTATGTTCGGGTTTCTTCATAGGAAAGATGAACGATTGTTCGTTTTGGGGAACGCACGATGTCTTCGAAGTGAATTATATTTCGGGTACTAAATAAGGAAAAGGAAACCCTTTGTGTCAGAAGCTGGCTTTTAACTCCCAGTAATACAGGACGATTCAGGACATTACTAACTCCATCGTGGGGGAAATAATGCCCTCAACTTATTAGCCACCTCAGGGAAAGCTGCCGTAAACGAGTGAATAGAGTTATTAATCGCACAAGAAACTTTGATCCGTCCAATTGTATCCGTTACTAGGGTTGTACACGATACGCCGTCAAGCAAGAACGATACACGGCTACACGGGCAGCACGGGATACACAGATACACGATACCTCTTTCCTTGAGGCTTTTCCTTCCAAGGTTCCGTCGTGCCAATTGCGTCGAAGGAATCGTGTGTGTGTCAGCTTAAAGGAGGAAGTTCGGAGTACGACCAAATTCACGCAGGACAAGAACGGACGAGACGGGAAAAGCACATCTGCATCTGTGGGAGGGCAGAAGTAGAAATCTAAGAAATCTAGAATTTCAATAAGAAAAAAAAAGATAAAAATGTTCAGTGACCCTCGTAGCTTGCCCCTGCTGTCCACGCTGCCCACAAGTGCTTAGGTGTGAAGAGTTGCTCCCAGTTGCTCTAAAGAAGCTCCCCCCTTGCAACTTTGCTACCTTCTTTACTACCCTGCTACCCTCCATAAACCTTCTACTACTGTACCTGCTATGCAGTAGCGACCGACTAGCAACCATGTAAAGTCTGGGAATGGCCTGGGCAAGCCTGGGCCCTGGGCGAAGCAGGTGCCAATCCTACCCAGTTGCAGGGTACACCGCGATACTCTAGTGTCGTCACAAGGTGGGGATGGTGGGGAAGAGATGCACTAAAGCCAGCAATACACCAGCAGTACCCCGCCAATCTTTGCCCCAATTCATCAAGCTCTTTCCCTCCGCGCGGGATAAGGTTGACTAGCACTTCCTAGCATCAGGTACCTATCCGTACCGACTCAGAATTCTCTGAATCTCTTCCAACCAATCCAGAAACCACCAAACTCTCACACCTGATAGGCATCGTGACTTTTGTTGGGTGACAAACCGCTCCAACCACTCCACAAAATATTCGGGTGAGCCGACAATAACGTGGAAGGCGAGGGAAGAGAGAAAAATTTTAATACGAATATTGGAGACTCCCGTCCTTTACCGTCTTCTGGAAAGTCTTGTCCATCTGTCATCTGGTCCTGTCTGTCAGAGATCGCACTAAGCGGAATCCACATTACAGCTGTACAACAGGGTTGCTTGGAATCCAATCCTTGGATGCGTGATGTACATACTACGTCCACCGCCAACTTGGCTCCGGGAATTTGCAGGAAGTCCGGTCTTAGGAGGATTGTCACGATGATCTTTTGGTGTGGCAATTCCGCCACTCCCTAGGCCGTCTGGGCTGTCTAGCCCTCGTTTGTATGTACTTACATGTAGTAGGTAGGCAAGACGATTCTTCGGTCTGTTTGGTTCGTCAAACCCCCCTCCGCAAGACTGCCGATCAACCAACATATCGAGTAAAAAGCCGCAAGCCAAAAAAAAAAGCAGGGTAAAGCAGGCAAAGGTTGCTTTCCTCGTGTGAGGGAATAGTAATTAATAAATTTGAAATCGGAAACTTTTTGCAGAAACGGACTGACTGGGTATATCTACGCGAACAACTCCCAAATTCCGAGGTAGGATACAAATTTTCAGCTAACCTAAGCCATTCGCCCCGATGCCCGGAACACCTAGATAATAATCGTGTAACCATCGTGAAAGTCATCGACTTCGCCTATTGCGATCGTAGGAATTAGTTTGTGCATATTTCTCATTCCCGTATCCTTGTCCGTCGTAGCAGACCTACAAAACGCCCCCTGTGAAACTCCTGCCCGCCTCCTCCCCTATTCTGCATCTTCCGGTTGATCCTCAACAAGTATTACCACCGTCAAGGTTGCCGCGTAAGCCTCGCGGATAGCGCACGCCATGCTGTGTCGCATTAGCCATTAATCAATCAAATACACCATCGTCGTGTAACGGAAACAACTCACCAAGTCCTGCTGATGTCCGCCACGATTGCGCTTAATCCCCAGTGGGAACACCACGCCCGCGCCAAGACTTCATTGTCGCGATTTCCAAATGCTTGAATTACTAGCACTCTCTCCTCGTCGCTATCATCGGAATGTTGTGTAGGCTTACTACCACCAACCGCTATAGATGCAGTGCTCCTTTTTTTGTCAACGGGCTTACCCCAATCGAGAATATCCACAACTTCATCAACACTACGGAGCGAATAGACATAATCGAAGAATAGAGGATGTGGTCCATCAGAACATGGCCAAGCGCTGATAAACGAGACATCGAATGTTAAATGAAGTGGCCACGATACGCCGTCAATAGCGAACTGTATCGATGCATCAAATAATTTGGGGTTCGCATCTGCCTTATCGGCCAGCGTCTTAAGATTGATTTGCTCGATCCGTATCGTATCGACGATGTCGTCCATATCTGGCGTGAGTAAATCGTAATCTCTAACGGGAAAGACTTTGGAAGGCGGTCCCAAGGGGTCCGATCTATCATTCATCGATGTTACGTCCTCTGGAGTTAGGGGCTGATGTCGTGGTTTTTTGGTGCGGATGCGGGCAATTTGAGTGCGATTCAGATCACTCGTAGGTCGAGCAGGACCAACCCATCCAGCGACCTCGAGACAGGTTGGCGCAAGCACTTTACCAATAATACAGGTTGAAGCCCAGTAGGTATAACCCTTGCGATACTGGAAACCGCAGTTGGGATGAAGATGCGTGAGTAAGGCAAGGTCGTCTGTTGCCTCATCAGGATCGATATCGATCAGAGAGTTCATAATAAGATAAGGGAATGTTGGCTATGGGATAGTAAGTTTAACAACGTTACGAAAAGGGATTAAAATGGGAGGCACTTACTCCTGGTAGAACCAGACCGCTAAAGAAAGCCATGGCATGCGAACTAACAGGCATCAGGGAGCCCTCCGCGTCTCTCTCCCTCAACTCATCCAACGTTTCAGGGAGGTTCGGCCATTTCATCATCTGGGCGAATCTCTTCAACATCTTGACCTGTCTCTTTCTTAGCTTGAACCGCAGTCTGACCTGATCAGCAGTGTCGCCGTAACTCTCAACACGGACGAAATCTCTCCATCGTCTAGCAAGGGCCAGATTCCACTGGATCTTAGGTGGGATTTGCGCAATCAGTCTCTCCTTGGCCCAATCCGTATGCAGTCTAGAATTAATTCGCAGCTCCAGCTCGAGACTCAGGAGTAACTGGTAGAAGAACTTATGGTATTGTTGCTGATTTTCTGGGCCGGTATCATAGATGTACTTCGTCACAACCTGATTCTTCGGATTTGAGAAGTCTATCCAATCCGAACCCGACAGACACATAACCAGGTCCGTTATCTGCCGCTCCATTGTCTTGTGCGGATTGAAGACCTTGTCGGGATCTCGGAGAAATCGTTTGTATATGCGATATAGTAACTCATCGTCGTCATCCTCTAAACCACCTTCCAAATCCTTCAGTCGATCAAAGATCTGGGTCAAAGTAACATCTCTCGGGAGGTAGCCGAGATCACGCAGCCCGATAGGAGGCGGTACAGCGTTGAAGAGACCAACCCAGTGATTTAGGGTAATAGTGCCAGGACGATTTCCATATCCAAATGCAAGACTTGGTTGTTCGAGGGTCTCCCAGGGATAATTAGGCGGTCCAGAACCTTGTATTTTCAAGGTAGTAAGCTGGGTCATCGCGTTATGCTGATTGACAGTGTCTCCTTCATCGCCGCGATTGCCTGCTGTTGTCGTAAATAGCCCGTAATAATGATCTGAAGCGTGGGCGATGGGGCGTTTATATCCCTTGTGTGCAGGGACACCTCTCGAAATGAACTCCATAGCGTGGCCGAGTGAAAGCTCTTCCTCGCTGGCGATGCCCGACGGTGGCCATTCCGACAAGGGCGCTGGCTCATATCTGTGGCCGTTTGACTGCTCCCTACCCTTGCCTTTAGAGTCACGGGGGTCCGGACGGCGAGGTCGTCTGCGGGATCCAGCACTAGCGAATTCAGGCCGCTCAGACCGCCGTCTTCGAGAACCTACATCACCATCGCTAGCCCGTCTCGAAGGCGACGGCTTCTCCTATATGAAAAATGAATAAATATTGAATTTAGATAGTTGTTAAGAAATATAAGAAAATACATACTAGCCTGTTGCTTCCCTGCGCATTGCTAATCCTGCGGATCAGACCGCTCCATAGCCCCTTCTTCTTTGGTTCGGCCATAACTATGTCGCATCAAGTTTTGGACCGGCATAAAGAAAAATAATGTGTAGGATTATTTGAGGGCAATTCCAATATGTCTTTAGAAGGTTCCTGAACGCCGATGCGAATTACTTACGCGTCAGGCCTTGTGGCTGGGCAACACTGCACACCTCAGGAACCAGGAAAGCTGGCAAATGACAAACAAGGAAATTGGCCTCGAGGCGGACTTCGGTACTCGGAGTCAATAAATTCACTTAACGATTTTATTGTTGTCTCATATTAACAACAGCCTTAAAATGATATCGCAGAATCGCAGAAATGATAGATTTAATGTTTAATGTTGATTTGCGATGTTAAAAAAAAAGGGACGGAACTAAATAGACTAATACGTTTCGTTTCTAATTGTTGCCGTGGCAGGAGAAAGATTTATTGTGTTTTAGGTCCGTCATGTACATGAACGCACAAAACTAGAAGCTGCAGGTGCGTCATATGCACAATCCAGTTAGGAAGGGTCCATCGACGCCAGCCTCAATGCGCTTGCTGCATCATGCTTGAAACGACTCATCGTATTCAGTGGACTGATTGGGCTGATTGGATCGAAATCAGTGGAAGCAACCATTCAAACATTCAGGAACACACGTCGCTGCCACTGGATATGGGCAAATCAAACGCTTACATAAACTGCCACCATCTGTATTCTAAAGTGTATTATCCACTTACAAGATTGAACAACAACTCCCTTCCTTCATCCTCAGCGCTGGCAACTTTCCATTTGTGCAACTTTCTGTTTCGAATATTAGCACTTTAGCTAAGGGTATTGAAGCCTAAGGACTTTTTATGCTACATCAAATTCTTCTTTGGTATTTATGCTCTCAATACATTTTCATGGTTACACATCCGTACCTATGCACGCAACAATTTTTGCGAACCCGATACCTCCAATGATAATACCTGGGCATCAACCACACCACTAATGCTGTATACAACGAACAAATTTCTTACACATACTGTCTTCAAGTAACACAACTATTCACCACCGTTAGCTTCTTCGCCTCTCAACTCTACATCAGCTCGCCAATCGGAAACATGGCTTCGGTTTCATTCAACAACGGTTTATCCAGTTTCGCAAATGCAGCCCGGTACTGCACGCAAGTAATTAGCTGACAATTTCTTCGGAGGGGAAAGCAAGCCTCATGAGGGGCAATAGACCTTACCGAGAACACAAAATTCAATATCAGAGCGAGCATCAGTGCAGCGCTAACAGCCAGCGGCCCAATCATGTTGTCGAAATCTTTGCCACTACGCTCCATGATCATGTCGCGACGCCTGTGTAACATGGTATACCCCCAAACTCCGGCCATGATGGCAATTATAATATAGGCGATACCCATGCATTCAGCGAGGAAATTCTCACCCGCCGCCGTGTACAGACTGATTGCCAAACTGCCTAACAGGATACATATATGCTGCCACTTGAGGAATGTCCGCTCGTTTGCAAGCCACACCTTTGGCTCAACCTGCAGGGGACCTGCGTTTTTAAGCCAAACTTCTGGCTTAGTAACACCTTCAGGAAGTTGCGCACGTTGTCGCTTAGCGCGAGAGTATCGCGATAGAGAAAAACCGGGGAAGACGGATGAGAGAGTTCCATAACTTCTCTGCTGTGTTGCACCCTCCTCATCACCTGGCTCGACGTCTTGGTTTACGGCGGTCGGAGGTAGAGAGGCTCTGGCGTCCCGAGCATCTCTGGCAGCTCGCTCGGAGAGATACGACTTTCCGACCGGCGAACTTGTTGCGGGCTTATAAGAACCAATCTTGGCAGCAGCAGCACCACCGCCTAGGAAACTGCCTACGACCATTGCGTCTTCTGCCTGTTGCGCTTTACGCTGTTCCTCTTCATCGTGTGCCGTTTGTGGGTCTTTTCGAATATCCGTTTCGAGATCGCTGAGCCATAGGGGTAAGTGATTAACGTAGTCTTCAAAGAGAGATGCAACACCGTGCACGAATTTCGAGAATCTCGGGGCTGCATGGACGAGATGAGAGACCATTAAATCCTCTACCCATCTAGGCCGCTTACGGCCACCTTCCTCCTTCAATTTGATCTCTAGGAGTGCATACGGAAACCTCGACACCTCGCTCTGATTTATGTTTTTGAATGGATATGACATGTTGCCGTTGTCGATATCTCTTCGGTGCCACTCTTGAGGATCGCGACACGGCCGATCACGATCTAAGGTATCCTCGCGAATAAAGGCGATGTCGGTATCAATCGAGATTCGCACACGATCATCAGAAGGCTTCTGGAACGCCGTACGGGTATAATTGGCCCTTAGGATCGGTTCGAGCTTGTTCTTAATAATGAACTCCTGGATCTCTCCCGCGGTAGTCTTGAAGGATTCGATAGCTTCGGCTGTTTGGCCTTGTCTCTCCATCTTCTGAACCGTCTTCTCCATCTTGTAATCTCCATCGATGAATTGTTTGATATATTTATCCTTGATATGGAACTTTTTCTCCTCGCTAATACCATTTTCATGTACTATCTTTTGCTCGAGGACAATATCCGGTTTCGAATCCAATTGACCATACCAGCGAAGTCTCAGGGATGAGGCGTCAACCTGGCGATCTACCTTAATACCATATATTTCAAATTTAGAGTTATCGAAATAGAGGGAGGTGATCTTGGGGTCGTTGTTTCCGTCTGGCTCTTGTCCGGCTTGTTGAGTATAAACGAGAGAAGGTAGGTGTCGTAGGATGGCGGTCTTCACTTCGAGGAGGTTGTCGGTGTGTATCCAAACTAAAAGTACCATATTAGCGTAAATTGAGAGTTACAAGATGTCTCGGGTTCCTACATTTATGGGCGGTGTAACGCTCTCCATTGTGTACTTCCTGCGGGTTCTCCAAATCTAGATCCAGAGGCTGTCGCTGTTCGCCCTCGTCAAGGTTCTGGTTTATGGCGTAGTACATCAAGGACAGCTTCGTAAGGAGGGGTGAATACGCCTGCTCCGAATTGAAACCGCGCTCTGACAAACTGACTCGCATCATGGGCCGCACCTTATATCGGTCGCCACGCTTGCGGTCGTGCTTCTTCGCGATCTTGAGAAAGCCGGTGTAATTGGCGCTGCTGTATTTCTTCAGTTCCTTCACCTCGTTCGTAATCGAGTCGAGCTCGCTCTTGAGCTCCTTCAGCCGCGCGGTCGTGATATCGCTCTTGGGCTTGTCCTTATCGTCGGTCGAGGGCGCCATATCCTTGAGCTTCTCGAAGGCCACCTCCGCGCGCTCCTTCAGGGAGCTGACGATCTTCTCCTGGAATTGCGCGACCTTTTCGAGCTGCACGTTGAAGATCTCGTCGCAGAACCGATTCTCGTCGTCCTCGGTCCACGGCACATCTTCGTCTTCTCGTCGGTCTTCGCGTAACATCGTCTTCAGTTTCGAGTAGTCGATGTACTGGTCCTTCCATGGCGGGTAGATGGACTCTCGTAGAGTCTTTCCGAACCGCATCGTGGAGGCCTCGTGATTCGGGGGGTGACTTCGTTCTCTTGTTTCTTCAATTGATCGTGAGGTTGGGGGGTTGGTATTTGAATTGGAGTGCAATTACGTATTGGCACAGACGAAGTACTGTATGTATTCAAAACAACGGAGTGATATACAATTAACCCAACCCAATTGGACCGGATACAGACAAGAGTATATAGAATATGTATACAGAATAAGGCAGTCAAGTGTCAAACCGACCGTTTTTTTGTTGGTACACGAGTAAGTTAAGGAAATTTTGCTGGAAGAGGAGGATATATTTTGCACAGTACAAATTATGAACGCCCTGGTTTTGTCGCAGCTCTTTCGTCACGACTATGTTACCGGCGGGGCAACGAAACTTATTCCTAGCTATTACCTAACCCCTGCTCCCCTTCCTCGATCCAGCTACAAGTGCGAACCAGCTCTATACTACCAACGGCATAGTTCAATTGGAAAGGAAGAGCTTTCTTGCCAATGAAGTCTCGTATTTACAAAACGTGGTTCTAGAGCTTCGCGGCTTAAACGACACTAGAAGAAAAAAAAGCCGACTACGATGAAGACTAAATGCCCACATGTGAATTAGATAAAAAAGTATCTTCACAATGAAAACCGAGAGAAACATTGCTAAGGCATACAATACACACATAATATAAACAACTATAACACTTTACAATTCTGCATATCCTAACTTGGTGATAAAATTTATACGAACCTTGAAGAGTTCCTCTCATTGAAAGTTCTGAGGCATAAAAGTACATAATGACATTCATATGTTGAGATACCTAAATCAAGTATTAGAAAGACTTATAACAATTCATCGAATATCAAAACGTATTTAAAATACACACTTAATATATATTCACCTAACTAGACTATCATATATACAACCCATACAGTGACTTTCATAAACATACAACTCCATGCTAACAAAAAAAAAAACGACCGACATAAGAGGTATTCTGATTTTTCCGAACCGCCAACGAACATTCTCGCCCCTTTTTCGTGGTATCGCTAAATCAAATCGCAAAAAGTACCTAAAAAGCAGCGAGCCTGTCCAAAAATCTAGCTTTTGACATAGCTGTACATGAACTTCGTATCAATTTCGTTGTCAAGAAAATGGTAACATTGTTTTTGTTTTTTTTTTACGCCGCGACGACGCTGAAGATTTCCTTTGCCGTTTGCTTGATGATACCACCGGTGACAGGTAGGGTGGTGTATTTTTGGAGGAAAAGGTCAACTTCGCGAGCAGCTTGTCGTCCTTCGTTGATACCCCTAAACAAATTTGTTAGTTTATAGTAATTTGTGAAAAGAATTCAGCCAACTTACCAAACGATCAGTGACTGTCCACGACGACAATCACCAGCTGCGAAAATACCTGGAACATTGGTGGCGTATGAACCAGCAGGTGTCTTAACATTCTTGCGGGCATCCTTCTCGATATCCTCGCCAAGTACTCGAGCCTCGGGTCCAAGGAAACCCATAGAAAGAAGGACAAGGTCGGCAGGGAAGAACTGCTTTGTATCTTCCAGCTTCTTCATGTCCCAACCGCCGGTAGCAGACTTGGTCCACTCGACACGAATGGTGTTGATACCCTTGACGCGGCCACTACCGTCATCGACGAACTCCTCGGACATGATGCAGTACTCACGAGGGTCCTTGCCCATGTGCTGAGCCACTTCTGTGTGGCCGTAGTCGACACGGTAGATACGAGGCCACTGAGGCCAGGGGTTGTCACGGCCACGCTGTGGTGGGGGTTGCGGCAGAAGTTCGAAGTTGATAACCGACTTCGCACCATGACGGACCGAAGTACCAATACAATCGTTACCAGTGTCACCACCACCAATAACTACGACGTCCTTATCCTTAGCAGAGAGGTAGGCTCCGTCGGCTAGCTCAGAGTCAAGTAGAGACTTGGTGTTCTTGTGCAGGAACTCCATGGCAAAGTGAATACCTTCAAGGTTGCGGCCCTTGATCGGAAGGTCTCGGGCAACAGTGGCGCCAGTAGCAATGACGACGGCATCGTGAGTAGCCTTGAGGACCTTCAACGAGATATCTTCACCGATAGTAACACCAGTCTTGAATTGTACACCTTCGGCAGCCATGAAGTCTGTCCTGCGCTTGACAACACGCTTATCGAGCTTCATGTTAGGAATACCGTACATGAGCAGGCCACCAACTCGGTCAGCACGCTCATAGACAGTAACTAAATGTCCAGCTCTGTTCAACTGATCGGCACAGGCCAGACCAGCAGGACCGGAACCAATGATAGCAACCTTCTTGCCGGTTCGGACCTTTGGTGGTCGTGGTACCATCCATCCCATCTCAAAGCCACGATCGATGATAGCGCACTCAATCGACTTGATACCAACGGGGTCCTCATTTATTCCAAGCACACAAGCACCCTCACAAGGAGCGGGGCAAACACGGCCTGTGAACTCGGGGAAGTTGTTGGTCATGAGTAGACGGTTAAGGGCATCTTGCCATTGGTTCTGGAAGACTAGCTCATTCCACTTTGGAATAATGTTGGAGATAGGGCATCCCGTCTCGGATTGGCAGAAGGGGACACCGCAGTCCATGCATCGAGCAGACTGGTACTTGAGCTCGTCTTCGTTTAGGCGTTGAGAAAGCTCGGCCCAATCCTTGGTTCTGGTCTTGGCGCTGCGATATTTCTCCGATCGTCGCTGGTACTTCATGAAACCCTTGGTCTTGTCGAGAACAAGAGCACGCTTCTTCTCGGATGCGTTGTCACCAACTGTCTCTTCGATGTCTTGAAGTTTAGCAGCCTTCTCTTCCTTCTTCGCTTGGACGCCGGACACAACTGGGAGGTTGTACTCGGCACGCTTAGCCTCAGCAGCCTTAGCGGCTTCCTCCTGAAGGACTCGCTTATAGTCAACAGGGAGAACCTTGACGAAACGTGGGAGTGCCCTGTTGAAGTCCACAAGGATACGAGCAGCCAGCTCAGATCCGGTGTAATGGTGGTGGTCCTCAATGAGGCCGCGCAGGAATGCAATCTCGGTAGGGTCATCAACTTCGGAAGCTTCAACCATCTCCATGTTGAGCTTGGAAATGAAGTCGCCATGAATATCGAGGACGTAGGCAATACCTCCCGACATACCTGCGGCGAAGTTGCGTCCGGTGCTTCCCAGAATAACAACACGGCCACCAGTCATGTACTCGCAACCGTGGTCACCAATACCCTCAACAACAGCCGTAGCTCCCGAGTTTCTGACGGCGAAACGCTCGGCTGCGACACCTCGGAAGAAACAAGTACCGCTAGTTGCTCCATACAAGCAGACGTTACCAATCAGGATGTTCTCTTCTGCCTTAAATACAGCCGACCGAGGAGGGTAGATGATGAGTCGACCACCGGACAGACCCTTGCCAACATAGTCATTGGCGTCACCTTCTAGCTCTAACGTAATACCAGGAGCAAGGAAGGCACCGAACGACTGACCGGCTGAACCCTTGATGTTGACGTGCACGGTATCCATGGGGAGACCAGCTTCTCCATAGCGTTTGGAGATCTGGTATGAAAGCGATGTACCCATGGCACGATCGGTGTTGACAATATCACACTCAATGCGAGAAGGGAGACCCTTGTCGAGAGTCAACTCAGCTTCAGAGATAAGCTTGTTATCGAGTCGAACATGGAGGCGGTGGTCTTGCCGGCGGACGTGGAAGGTGGAGACGCCGGGTCGGAGCTTATGAGCAGGAGTAAGGATAAGCGAGAGATCGATGTTGGAAGTCTTGTTAGTTCGAAGATCATCCCGGACCTTTAGACACTCGACGTGTCCCACCATTTCGTTGATAGTTCGGAAACCAAGCTGAGCCATGATTGCCCTGAGCTCGTTCGCAACATAGTAGAAGAAGTTGATGACATGCTCGGGCGTTCCAGTAAACTTCTTACGAAGTTCAGGATCTTGTGTTGCTATTCCAACGGGACAGCTGTTATAAATGTCAGCAATTGCATTTTGAATGATTTTGAGGGGTGAACAACACTAGAACAACACTAGAACAACACTGAGAGAATGAAGAGAAAAAAAGACGACGACAACAACAACAATGATGATGACAATTAAAACGATGAAAACGACGACGACGATGACGATTAAAAGGAAGAAAAAGAAGAAAAAGACGAAAACTAGGTAATACATACGTATTCAAGTGACACTTCCGCATCATAATACAACCCATAGCAATCAAAGGCGTCGTAGCGAAACCCCACTCTTCAGCACCAAGCAAACAAGCGATAGCAACATCCCGACCTGTGCGTAGCTGTCCATCAGTCTGGACAACGACACGTCCACGCAAATCGTTCAGGACCAGCGTCTGGTGAGTTTCGGCAAGACCAAGCTCCCACGGAAGACCCGCGTACTTAATTCCAGTCCATCGACTGGCACCAGTGCCACCGTCGTGACCGGAGATAAGGATGTGGTCGGCCTTAGCCTTAGCAACACCGGAGGCAACGATACCAACGCCCGTCTCGGATACGAGCTTGACGGAAACGCGGGATCGGGGACTCGAGCACTTGAGATCGTAGATAAGTTGCTTCAAATCCTCGATGGAGTAGATATCGTGGTGAGGAGGAGGCGAGATAAGACCGACACCAGGGGTAGAGTGACGAGTTCGGGCAATAGACTTAGACACTTTGTGGCCGGGAAGTTCACCACCCTCACCAGGCTTGGCACCCTGTGCCATCTTGATCTGTAGCTCATCGGAGTCCGCGAGGTATGCTGACGTGACACCGAATCGTCCTGAGGCGACCTGCTTGATGGCGGATCTCATAGTATCGCCATTTGGCATCACTTGTGATCGCTCAGGGTCCTCACCACCTTCACCGGTGTTTGACTTGCCACCTAATCGGTTCATGGCAACGGCTAGGGTAGAGTGAGACTCCATAGAAATCGAACCATAAGACATGGCGCCTGTGCAAAATCTCGTAACAATAGCGGTCCAAGGTTCAACTTGCTCAATCGGGATCGGGTTGCTTTCCTCAAACTTGAAGTCAAGCATACCACGAAGAGTGCAAGCCTTGATCTGCTCATACTCAGAACGCGAGTAAGCCTCGTACGACTTGTCGTTCTTGGTGCGGACGGCATCTTGAATGTTCGCGATAGAAGTTGGGTCATTGATATGGGCCTCGCCACCATCACGCCAGTGGTATTCGCCGGACTCTGGCAGACCTGGCACTCCGATAGTTTGACGTGAGGGGAAACCACGTTCATGGAAACGGAACGCATCCTCAGCAATAAGCTCGAAGGTAAGACCCTTGATACGGGACGCTGTTCCCCTGAAGCATCTCTCAACAACTTCGTCATCAACACCAAGTGCTTCGAAAATCTGAGCACCCTTGTAACTGGCTAGGGTGGAAATACCCATCTTGCTCATGACCTTCAGGATACCACCGTCGCAAGAGTGCTTGTAGTTAGCAATGAGGCTGTCGTCAGAAAGCTTCTTCCTGATCAGTCCCTCGCGGTTGAGCTTTAGGATACACTCCATCGCAAGGTAGGGGTTGACAGCGTCGGCACCGTAGCCAAGCAAGACACACATGTGGTGTACTTCACGAGCCTCGGCAGTCTCGAGCACAACGGCAGCCATTGATCGCCACTTGTTGCTTACGAGATGGTGGTGAACCATACCTGAAGCCAAGAGCGACGAAACGGCAACACGGTCAGCAGATGTCTTTCGGTCTGAAAGAACGATAATTCTATCCCTAGCCTCGATAGCTGCAGTGGTTTCATCGCAGATAAAATCAAGGTGCTTCATGTAGCCAGCAACACCCTCCGATTTGGGGAATGTGAGGTCAATCGTCTTCACAGTCCACTCCGGGTACAGCTTAGACATGTTGTTAAGAGCATTGAATTCGGGGATAGAGAGAATCGGGCTCGGAAGTAGTAGTCGACCGCACTGAGAAGGATCCATCTCAAGTAAGTTGCCTTGTGGTCCAACATAACATTCTAGGGACATAACGATAGACTCTCGGATGGGATCGATAGGGGGGTTGGTGACCTGAGCGAAGAGTTGTCGGAAGTATTCATAGAGCAGACGAGGAGCCTGAGAAAGACAAGCCAACGGAGCATCATTGCCCATAGATCCTAAGGCTTCCTTCTCATCCGATGCCATAGGAGCAAGAAGTAGGCTGACCTGTTCATGGGTATATCCGAATGCAAGTAATAGGGGGTCTTCCTGAAGGCGCGTAGAATCCGGCTTTGCTGCCACATCGACGGATTTCTCCTCAGATACTTTGCTTAAGACTTTGGGCAAGCTAATAAGCTCCTTGTCGATCCAAGAACGGAAGTCATTGCGGCTAGATACAGTCGCCTTAAGTTCCGAGTCATCAATCAAGCGGCCAGCTTGCGTATCAACAAGAAGCATACGGCCTGGTTGCAGACGTCCCTTTTGAATAACCCGTTCCGGATCGACGTGGATGGTACCGACTTCAGAGGCGCAGATAATGCGGTCATCGTCCAAGATATAGTATCGGCAAGGACGGAGACCGTTTCGGTCTAAGTTGGCACCACAAAATCGACCATCAGCGAATGTAAAGAGAGCAGGACCATCCCATGGCTCCATTTGGCATGCCGCCCATTCATAGAACGCAGCCTTCTTGGGGTCCATGGCAGTGTTACCTTGCCAGGCCTCGGGAACCATCAACATGACGGCTTCGGGTAGCGAAAGGACACCATTGATGGTAAGCAACTCCAGCACGTTATCGAAAGCAGCCGAGTCGGAGCCACCGGCTTCGACAATCGGGTAAAGATGCTCAAGCTCATCGCCAAAAATGTCGGATTGCATAACACCCTCTCGGGCGCGCATCCAGTTCTTGTTACCGCGGAGTGTGTTGATCTCACCTGAAGGGATGTTAGACATACGATATACAGGGTTATAGGATATCTAGAGCTACACATACCGTTGTGGGCCGCCCATCGAAGGGGTTGAGCACGATCCCAAGAAGGGAAAGTGTTCGTGGAGAAACGAGAGTGGACGAGGGCAAAATGAGCCTCATAATCGGCGTTTACCAAATCATGGTAGTACTGATATACCTGAACTGGAGCAAGCTGTCCCTTGTATACAATATTCTTGTTTGAAAGGGAGCATAGGTAGAACCAGTTATGCAGACCGATGGAGTGAGTGGCACGCTTTCGAAGAACATACAACTGTCGCTCGAATAGCCGTTCGTCGAATTTCTCTGGGTCCGTCATTTCAGGAGCATTTCCAGAGCCATACGCAGACGCAAGCACGACAAAAGGCTGTAAAATGAATGGCTCGCGTGAGGATGCAGCAGGACCAAGGAGAGAAGAGTCTACAGGAGGTGATCGCCAACCCAAAACTCTTAATCCCAACGATTCGGCAATGTCTTCCAATTGCCTCTTCGACTCCTGCAACGTCTCCTCGTCCGGCTTAAAGAACAGATTTCCCACAGCATATTGTCCTAGAGGGGGTAATTTGATATTCTCCTCCCTCTCAAAATTCTTGATAAAGAACTTGTGGGGGATTGAAGTCATAACACCGGCACCATCGCCATCCCGAGCATCAGAACCAACCGCACCACGATGGGTCATGTTGCAAAGAAGGTTGCGGGCTACACATCGTTAATTTTCGGGTCCCTAGATAAGGGGGAATTTTCGTGACTAACCATCGCTGACGATTTTGTGGCTTGCCTTGCCCTTGATATGGCTGCACGAATAATTAATAAGTTGTTTCCTGTGGCGGACGTAATTATGTGATTATCATACCAGGCAAAACCAACACCACATGCATCTTTTTCCAAGCTTGGGTCGTATAGACCTCTACATCAATTCATTAGTTTCAAGGCCCTGTCACGATTATTAATAGGTAGTTACCGAGCACATACTGCTTTACCGGAAGAGCACCGGCCCAGGAGTCATTGTTATCTGTCTGATATTCATAAGGATGGTAGGCCTCGGCCTCGGACTCTATCTGTGTTTGTCTATCGTCGAAGTCGGCAGGAAGGCCCATGTCAGGCAAACAGACGGGTATGGCCAGATGAGGTATGGGGTATTACGAGGGTCGGAGGTATCTAGATGCCTCTTGAGAAGCGGCCCTGGTGTATACGGTATACGGCGATGAAAGCAGCTGACGCTGCTTAAACGTCAGGTCAAAGCTAGTGCACACAAGTTATGTCAGCTCCTAGTAATTAACTCAACTCTTGGATCGGCAGATGCAAACAACGGTAACAAGGCGAGAGATAAGGCAAGAACAATAGATTGATCCAATGGCGAATAGCGATCCAGACAACATTCGATATTGGAGGGTCCAAGAGTGGCGGCGATGGATATCCAGTGGGATGAAAATGCGGGGTGATTGTGATGGTACACCCAGACTAGATAGACTAGCACCCAAGAGAGCGATTTCTTTTTTTCTCTCTTCTCTATACTCCTCACCGGTGCTCGTCCTTCTTTATCTCTTTTATATAGTGGAGAGTGGAGTTTGCCATGTGATGCTGGCGGCCGAAGCGCAGTAGACAAAACTCTATCTAGGCTCTAGGACCGGGTTGTGAGAAAAAAGTCCAACGAGCTTCGCGGAGATCCAATCGGGAAGTAATTACAGCGGATCGCGATTATCTCGTGGCAAAAAAAGGGATTCGGGATTCCTTTCCCCCTTCAAGTATCCGGAAAGTATCATCCTGTCCACTTGACCGAAAAATGAGAAAAATCGGACCAAGGTTGGGAAGCGTCATTGTCATTGTCAGCGCCGAATAGAAAGAGAACAAAAAAGAAAGCAATGAATAGCTTCTTCGATGTTCCCTATGCTCTATTCTCAATAATGCGCTTAGCCCCAAAAAATGCAGCACTGGCGTCATTAGGCTTGGATAGACAGCCCACCACGACACACCCATGTAAATGCGACCTGAATCAGGAAATTCGATTGTCGAATCATAAGTGTTCGCGCGTTCGCACAGTGAGAGCGTGGGGAGCGATATGGGCAGCAGCCAATTGAATGACTTCCAAAAGCAACTATGCGGCTATCGATCTCGCGTCTGATAGGTTGGCGATCGTGCATATGATGCCCTTTTTTGGTCCGATGCTTCAGTTATCACCCGTACATAAAGTACAGTGAGGGACAAGGATTGCTGCATTCGGAGGGGCGGAGTGCTTCATCCAAGCAGCATACAACTTTTTCAACACCAAATTTCACAACCGGTGTATAAAGGTATATAGCCCATAGGTGATCGAAATGTTGATCCTTTTTCGCTTTCCGATCCCATTCCCGATTTATGGACACAGCAGGTACTACTATCCAGGCATTTCGCTTCCCGGGTCGACATCCGCCGTACACTCGTCGTTCTCCGTTGGCATCCAGTTCGAAGTGTTTCCCGTTCCGGCAGGGGAGTTTGTAAAAACATGTAACTATACTCACAGGTTGAAGTTTTTGCGCAATTCGCTTTCCTCTTGCTCTGTTTCTCTTTTTGACTGAGTGTCCTCGAGAGAAATGGTAATAAAAATTCAAAGTCTCGACGAGAAGTTGGGTATTTCGCTAAATGGTCTGGCAAGAGAAAGAAAAAGAAGAGGGAGGAAGTAGACGAAGAGGAGGTGCGGCAATGGCGTGGTTTTTATGGTTGTTACAAGTAGCAAGAGAGGAGCCAAGCCGGGTTCATAGACTTTCCAAGGCTGCGTCTACACAATTTTCTCAGGTAAGAATAGAGAGAAAAAAATATTTATTCACAAGCTTAGTGAACAAGAAACAAAATTGGTGTATGGCTGTGTGTAGAACCTGACATGGGACATGGGGGAGTTACTAGATCGGCCTCCTCCACCAACTATACTTTAGCATTCACTCAGCAATAAGAGTATGCTTAAGTGGGGGAGGGGGAGATGGCCGAAGGACGGAACGACAGGTCTTTCATACCCCGGTCATCCTGTTTGCGTCTATTGGTCTGTTGGTTCATTAGCTTAATACTTAGCGGCTAGTTTCGATTCGGTGACGTTACCGGAGTTCAATTGGTATTGCCTTCTTACATAGAGTCATTGAAGATTAACAAATGCGCTATCCTCATTGGCTGAAACTTACAAGGACTATGGCAGTTGCTTGGTTAAACCCATTACATAGTTGGAATTTTTAGGGTTTTAGTGCCGCTGTACAAATATACAAATACGTCTAATACAATCCAGCCATAACTCGGACGCAACCTAAACTTTGCCTCCTGGCACTTACACACACCAGACATAGTACAACCTTTAGACCAAGAAGCGAGGCGAGGGAGCGAAGAAGAAGAAAAATATTCGCGCGGTTTCGGAATTTGGTAACATATGCACCTCTATGACATATAATTATATAAATCTCACCCAATGGGCTTAACTCTTATTTCTGTGTGATCAAAACAGACGTCGTGAGAGGTAAAGTTAGGAGGATGACCACGTAAGTGTAAGAGATGGTGCAAGGGCGTGAAAGACTCTCTCCATATGATTATCAATTTGGAAGTTTGGGGGGTTGTGGATGATACGAGACTGTTTGCTAGTTTACTAGGTAATGTTGCTAGTTGATGGATGTTGCTAGTATAGTATATGGATACATGGGTTACTACAATTCCTAGGAGATGCAACATGCCATCAAGTCGTGAGATGGTCGCTTTTCTTCAATAGCGCCCCCTAATTCTCACTCTAATTACACATAAACTAACTACCCGTTCTATAATATTACCAATGAACCTATTTCATTAAAGGAAGAGTCAGTTCTGACAGCACTATTTTTGATATTCGAAATCTATCATTGAACTTTCACTCTAACTTGAAAGTGCGCCTATGTCGTAATGGTGCAGTTCGCAAAAGCTTAGGCGTTTGACTTGCAACCCAAGGCGCTGATTCATTGGTAATTGGGTTTCCGAGGATCGTCACTCGCAAGCAGGAGTTTAATCGCTTAGGCACTACTCAGTCACGGCTGATTGATCTTCGCAAATCAGAAGTAAATCAAATCAATAAATTATAATAATTTTACCTATGTGCTTGCCGTTCATCGGAGGGGTTCTGTCTCTAAACTACGTAGCCGTAAGTGAAGATTTGAGTAACAGAAATGCCCCTCAACGCCATATGGATTATGGATATACTATCCAAAGTCCATTCCAGAGCGCACCCTGCGCACCCCACACAGACATGCATATCCCGAGTCAGGGGTCTAGCCAGGGAGTAGACAGGGTGGCCCAGGATGTCCAGGATGAAGACCTCTTCCGTGTAGACGGATTGGCGGATGAGAAGCATAGCTGGCCTAAAACGTCGAACGAGGAATTATACCTAAAGAAAGTCCGTTTAAACTACGGGATGATCCAATCATTTCTACTACTTGTTGGCTCCCGAATCGTAAGAGCGCCGTGGTCCGATGTCGCGTTACCCGCTACTGCGGAACACTATTGCTGTGCACTGTATGTATTGGGGGTAGCATGCAGGCTTGAGATGTACTAGAATGCTAGAGTACTAGGTTAGGTAGCAGGTGGCAGGGTCCGAAAGAGACGAATGCGCTTACGAGAGCCTCCATTTGGGGCGTGCTGCGTGGCAGCGTGGGGTTTCTCCATCACGAGCAGACAAAATACTCACATCTTAAGTGTCTGATTTGAGGAGGCACGGGGGAATCAACCAAGATGCTTCATTTCTTGGAAGTGTCTCACGTCGTATGTACGTCGCTCGTTCAAAGAGGCAATTAGCATTATATCCCGCAACGATTAATTGACCATGTAATCCGTATGTGCCGAGCTGACGCAGCAGCTTGTTGTTTGCCCACGGGGTTGTGAATCGAACAATCATAGGAGGTAATGGCTTGGATTACGAGTAATGACGATGCATTTTGAAGTTCGCCTCGAAGTGTGTAATCTTATGAGCAAGGCTGATCTCCGGATAGTATAGGAGAAGATTGACTATAAAAGGGTTCTATCGAAGTCTATATTCAGCCATGCTCCAATTCCTATACAGCTTCAACTACTGTAGCAGGTTAGAGGCAGTGAACAACTGGCCAATTAGGTGTTGTTTTAAGTATGCTAGTCTGAGGATTTGGAACGACCATTTGAACTCCCAACTGTACTACTCGGTGTTATTCTGCAAGGTGAACCTGCATTTCATTTTAAGTAGGACAGGGCGGCAGTGTTACATACATGCTGAACCATACATACTGAACCTAGTCGTCGAAGATGTGACCGGGGTTACAACCTGGTGCTAGGTTGATGTTAGGTTGGTTGGCCGCGTGACCTTCCGTACCATTGTGGTGACTAGTTCGTCCTCTCGCTCGCTTCGAAAAAAATTGTAAGTAAAAAAATCGACAACAGTAAATAGCAATAGGCCACCAATCAGAAGGCTTCTTAATCGTGATGAGCGTTATCTCTCGCACTAGGCCTGGGACAGTTCCTTGCGAGCCGCTAACGAGGCCGTACATAGCGTAGTATGTATGTACATATGTAGACCCGTAGACCCGTAGTCAATCTAGATCTCGGCGAATATATGACAGAATCGTAACCTCGTTCCGAGCGCAAAGAACTACGCGTCACGGATGACAGCGTTTTGCGAGAACTTCGGGCTTCGTTTGCTTGTTACTTGAACGGCGGTCATACCCGACATTTTTCGATCAGTCAGTTCTACACTCAGGCCGACCCGAGTAACGCAAGGATTCATAGCGAGATCGGCCTCGCAAAGAAATAAGCTGGAACAGAGATTCTCCCCTCCTGATCCTTGCCAGTCGCGGAGGGAGCGGGGCGGACTTAATTAGACAAGTTAAACTAAAGAGAAGCCCTGGAAAGGCTGACGGACGACGGCGGGGACAGGGAACATGGGATGAGGCCCCTAGCACGTGCACCACATAACGCACTATGTGATGTGTGTGCGAAATACAGTAATAAGAGGAGGTCGGGCGCATTCGTACGTTCGGCGTTCGTTCGTGCTTTAGAAGCGCAAAAGATTTCCACTTTCCACTTCTCGTTCCGAAAACACCCGTAGCCGATGTAAGTCAAGTAACAGTCCATGGGCCAGGCTAAATGAAATATGCTAGTTGTTCGTTTCATAAGCCGCGGCTCTACTCACCGCTGATGACCTCGTACCATACGCTGCATAGAATGCCCTTGACTAGCAATTTAAGGGTATTCTTATTACCTGATGAAAATGTTCTTCACAGCATTCTTGTTGGTAAGCGTATTTCGGAAAGACATGACTTGTCATAGACATAGGCTAAGAATTTGAGACTGTGCCAGATGCGATGTGAGGAGTATGGATATTCAGGAAGACGACCCTGTAGTCGACTCACGTCCGAAATAACGTACGGAGTGACAGCACATATATCACTATTCCGGAAGAGTATTGATAGTCGAGGCAGTATTGTTGTATCGCAGGCTGCAAGAAGCACTTGACTTTGGAGACCAACATAGAACGTGGAATCTGGATACGTCCGTTTGAAGTACTTGATCACATGCTTATGCGAAGGGAGTCCTCGTTAGCCTTGTCGGGTTCCTTCTTTTGGTATTTGCGAATGTTGGGGTGATTTTGAAATTGGTTGTGTGTGGTGTGTCCAAATCTAGATGATTTTTGAAGTTGTTTTTTCATAAAATATTTATGCCAGGATGCTCATTGATGTATTGATGTATTCAGGGATGCTGAAGGTAAGATGCATACTTCAGGGCTACTACCCCGGACAACTGGAGAGAATACTGGAAAGTGCATGTCGTTTAGGTAGGTACAGTACAGCCCTGGAGGGCAGCTACGCCTAGGGCAGGCTTAGTCATAACTAAATGTAATGGATACTGGGTAATTTTGGAGCCTCAACATCCCACCTTAGATCCTCTCAGATCTGCAAACCCATCCCGTTACCGCAACATCTCTTTCGAGGGCAGTTATTATTCCTGTTACTGCGGTAGTAGGAAATTAAGCGGGATGAACTTCATGCCGCCACTCCAAAAGACCACCAATTGCATCTAATCGGCAATCCAGGTCCCTTCTAGCCTGACCTTGACCTACCTCTCAACTAACCGGACCAACCTCAACAACATGCTGTCCCTTCTCCCGGACCTAGCACCGCGCGACGTAAGTTACCCATCTCGGGCTTCTCTACCCCGGGAACCCTCTACCTAACCCCTAGCCTTCTCATCCAACCTGTTAACTCCGAATCAACCAAATAGCTTGCTAACTTGTTGACTGACTAACCCGTCCAGTCTCACGCACTATGGTACACCTCAACCCGCAACCCCCTCGCCTCCTCCAACCCCGACGCGTCCCTCTACCCCCCAAACGGTCCCTCCCCCCTACCCCCCCACCAACAACACGACCACACCCACCGCCGCAACGCCCACCTCCTCGACCGCTCCCCGCTAGCGCGTCTCCGCGCCGACGAGCAAACCATCGAGCGGCGCCGCGCAAACGTAACCAACTTCGGCGCCGCATGGCTAAAACCCCCCGGTATCCCCAAGACCCTGCACCAGCTCCGCGAAGAGCGTCGTGAGGCGGAAGAGCACGCGGAAGCGCTTCGACGGGAGGCGTTAGCGCAAGAGCTCGCCGAGGCCGAGGCGGGGGCCGGGGGCGTGGACGCGTTGCTAGATGTTCCGGGAGAGGGCGAGGATGGGGATGGGGTTATGGATGATGTGCAGTTGGACGGGGCGAGGGATTTGGATGAGGACATACCCGAGGCGGATGACTTTGGGTTAGGTTCTGGATCTGAAGAGGATGAGGATGAGGAGGATGATAGTGACAGTGAGGAGGATGACGATGACGACGACGATGAGAACGAGGCAGAGCGGAGGGCAGCCTACGCACAGCAGGTGCTCATGGCGCATCGCATGAGGCAAGCGGATGATGCGTTTCGTGAGTCTATGGTCCGCGGGCGTGATGGTGGGAATTACTACGGCGTCGACGACGAAGTAGATGACGAGGATCAAGCCCAGATGATCGAGGAAGACGATCTGGTCGGGCACGGAGACGGTGGAGATATGGATATGGAAGGAGATTTGGACGATGATATCCCCGAAGCAGAGGACGCAGGCTATGAGCATACGGACTCGGAGGCGGATCTCAGTAGTGAAGAGGACGGCGACCAGCCCGAGATGAGCTTTGCCGCGCAGGCATCCCAGCCGCAAAGGTACAGGCACAGTCTAGCACGCAGCGACGCGACGCGACATAGTCTTGCTATTAGTGATATCCTATCGCACGACGAGAGCAGCATGCTACACAGTAGTCCTGAAATCCAGCGACGGCGAAATAGTGGACCTGCACGTCGCGCTCGAGGCTAAAGGAGGAGAGGCAAGGAGGCGCTGCACCTCCATCAGGCCTATTGGTTATTCACGATAATCACGTACATCACTTGCATTACCTCAAGATACCAAGATACCCTTTTTCTGATTCATTAATCCTACCCTACGCCTATGGAGATCCGTGTAATCAGCCAGCCAAGTCTTAATAATATTTACTATTGCCAAAACCCAAGCAAGTAGCGACGAAGTAGACGATGGATTATGATACAATTAATTACAAGCGTCGTAGTTTTTTTGACTGGCCAATGATCGTTCCCATATGTACTTCGTGAAACTTCGTCTCGTACCCGTACTTTTTTGCGGCATTACCCTGTGCTATTCAGAACATCTCCCCCTTTTCCTCTTGCTCGATCGTACCGTTGTACCGTCTTCATGCCAAAATAGAAAGTGAAAACACGCCACAACGCCTTCCGTAATGTGATATAATGCTGCATGTGTCTAAATCTTGCGTGTTTGAATGTGTTGTTCGTTCAGGGGTCGGAGGTAGGTTGGTGGGTTCATAAGTGACCCAGAACGAAAGGATATAGGTAGGCGATCAGAAGAGCCAGACGTAAACGAAGATGAAGATCACGGCAGCGAAAAAGCCGAGCCAAACCTTCCAGCCGACACCAGTTCGCTCTGCCATAACCAACATCCTATTCATAGTACCGCGTAACCTTAACCGCGTCGAGTCGAACGTATCGTTCATCTTCTCCGCGAGCGCCGAGGACTCTCTAATCTCGTCGCCGATAGCCACCGTCATCTTGCGCGGAGCGAAAACACTACGTTAGCATATTCTTTATCGCAAAATATCCCATCTCACAGGTTCTCTCCCCGCTTCCGCTTCAGCCATTCGGCCATCCACGACGCAGACAACTTCGCTGCTCCCCTCTCTTTCTCTGTTTATATAAATAGCATAGTATGTATATGAACTATCATAATAAAGCAAGAGAAATCCGCCCCCTCAACTTACGCGCAGCATCAGCAGTACGATAAAACTCACATCTTTCAGGACTTTGACCTTCCCTAAGATGCCCTCGACCTGCTGGTCGTTCTGGCTTTCTAGCTCGTTGAGCACCGCATCGCTGTACTGGCCCCTATGTTACGCCTTGATATTAGCCCCTATTTGTTTTCCGATGCAGGCTTGGCCTGATAGCTTATGATAGCGCGAGAGAAGGAAGTAAGAAGTACTTTGAATTCGGCGTCGCAGGTCGGAATGTTCCTCTGTTCTCTACACCAAGATGCGAGCTCGCCGAGCCGTTACTACCTCCGGGGTATCCGTAGCCGTATCCTACAGCTGGGCTAGGTCGTCTCGCAGGGTCGGCGCTGTTACGGCCGCTGCCGCTGTATCCCTCGAACAGGGCGCTGCGGGAATCCCGCTGGTGGAGTGTCGAGTGGCCGAATCTGTAGATATCGTGTTAGCCCCTCATCTAATAGCACTATGCACGCGCAAAGGCGTTGGTTCAAAGTCAATAGTCCAGCCCTAGGAGGCTTTCCCCTTTTCGAATACAGGCGGCGCGGCGTGATCTACATGAGATCTCCGGGGCGTTCCAAGGAAAGAAGACCACCGGGTCCTACTCCTTGTCCAGAATCCCGACCAAAATAATAATATCTCATTGCTTGATAGATAGATCCTAAAAACTACGTACCTTGATGCCATGCTGTTGTTACGTGTCGAAGTTGAAAGATGGCAAGAAAAGAAAAAAGTAAGAGATTAGGTATAAGGTAGCATTAATTTACTGGGGATAAAAGCATTTGCCAGGTGCTGCCACGTGTGGCGTTGGGTCAGCAATCTTCATTTGAATTTAACGACGTCACTTAATCGAACTAAACATTCGGGAAGCAAGTAATTAACCTTAACTCAAAACAAGGAATTTGAAAGAGAAGGAGTATTTGAAGCTTTATCCAAACGACATATACTGGCTCCTTTCCGTTATTAGTTCCTTCCTAACAACCTCTTCCTCGGTTTAGCTTAAGATGTTCGCCTATCATTTATCATGTCACAAGAGGGTTAGTAAATTGAAAACCCGATCATCAGAAACTGGATAAGGTAAACTTACATCTATATAAAAATCCTAACTCTAATGGATTAAGAGAAGTATTAGAGCTGTATATTTTAAGCCCGGAATAAAAAGGTTAAATAGAGTATCAAGGCATTATAAAAATTCAACAACACTTTCATTTATAGGACCGGTTTCTCGGCCGTAGTTTTCATTATTATCAACCGGAACACTACCGTGGCAAGTATTCCCATATGGGCCCTCCTCTTTCTCGGAGATGGCCCAGACTCGACCTATAGCCGTATCTAGGACCGTCTCAGCTACTTCTTCATCCCCGTATGACTTTGCAGAACCACCATACTGCCCCCATCCCATATAAAACATTCCATCCTCGCCTTCCCAAGCCCCTCATAGCCTAGATTCCCAATGTTGCTACATTCGATAGACAACAATGATATCAAAGACCGACTAAATGACCGGGTCGTACATCGGTTTACGTATGTGGTAAGGCTGTTGATATTAGATCGTAGTAGCTAGAAACACAAAAAACGATCCGAACACCCAAGGAGAGGATCCCAAAATGTATATGGTAGATGTTCTCCTTGTCGAATATATACAGCAGTCGTCATGATCCCTTTTTGTATGCTGACCTTGTAATTGAGATCTTCAAGAAAAAAAAAATTCTAAGACAAGATTCCAACCGAGTTCGGTAACGTTCGGTAGTTAAAAAATAATTATGCACAAAGGATAGTAAAGCTGTAATGCAAGGTCCGCTGAACGCCATTATTTTAGAATCCAAGGATAGGGCGCAAAACACGACGCATGGCAGCGTTGTTTAACAGAGAATATGTTGCGTCCAGTTGGGGTATCATCTGAACATAAATATAAAAACGAAAGTGAATTTAGAAGTTCTGCGAGATGCCGGCACTTTGCTGAGGGTAGTGCGACGGGTTTTCGATGCGCGTGTTGCGTCGAGCCGGGTTATCTCGTATTACCGGCTGTCCTCCTAGTTCTCCTGGGCGCTGTTGACCGTAAGCGCCGTCAGCATATGGATTGTTACCGCCGTATTGATCAAGATATGCAGGCCCGCTGTAGGAGCCTGCATTCTCACCCGAGCCATCAGATCTTCCAGCAGCACTGTAAGATGATGAGGCATTCGATGGCCCACGGTGCACGTTGCCGTTGCCATTTCCGCGGTTGTCAGCGGCACCCGGGCCCATAGCACCGAGGATTTCGCCTTCTTGTGGTGATTGAGAGCCTTCGCCCATTAAGCCGTCTCCTGATCTAGTGTCAGAAAAATTTCCTCTGGTCGGCGAAGTTGCATCCGAGTAAGCCACACCTGCTGCACCGCCCGACATTGTAGTCGAAGCTTTCCTACCGGTTGAACCAGCTAGGGTAGTAGAACCCCATCCACGATAACCCGAAGATCCACCGTCTTCCTTCATCTCGTAAGCCCCAGCAGCAGCTCCTGCTCCCATATCGGGCAAGGTTGGGTCGTTATTCGGATTGTAGCTGTAATCTTCGACTTCCTTTCTCCTTTCTTCTGCTGCGTCCATTCGTTGTTTGCGCTTCCTCCAAAAGAAAATACCTCCGATAACTAATAAGGCTACAGCAGCGATTGGAACCACAACGGCGACCGCAATTTTGGCTGGCTCGGCTATAGCACCCGACTGAGCAGCACTTGAGGTTATAACAGAGCCAGAGGCATCTGTGGAGGATGCTTGCGCGGTAGATTGTGCAGTGTTGGTATTCAACTGGGTTGAAGTGACCGTGATAAACGCAGTGCTCCCATTTTCTCCCGTGCTCACCTGAGTAGTAGTGAAAATCACACTCGAAGTTGTCGGCGGAGTTGTCGTCGTTGATGAGGATGATGGTGTCGTGGTACTAGGTGTTGTTGTGGTTGAGGTAGGAGTAGTAGAAGATGGAGTTGAAGTGGAAGTTGGAGTATCGCTAGTAGTAGGAGTTGTGCTGGTTGAGGTAGGGGTTTCTGTTGTGGAAGTTGATGTAGGCGTTGTCGCCTGTGTCGTACTAGTAGATGTAGGATCAGGTGTCGATGTAGATGGTTCAGCTGAAGTGCTGCTAGGCGTAGTTGCAGACGAGCTGTCGGCGGCGGCCGGACTCGACGCCGTTTCCGGTACGGAATTGTCCGTACTCGTGGCGTTCGTAGACATGGTAAACTGCCTCGCAACTCTCAATCCAAACAAGTTACTGGGCGTCATATTAGCATATTTAGTATGAAATGGCGCGAAGAGATAGCGGTGAAAGGCGTTGAAGATAGTTGAAAAGAAGACGGTATAGATGTAAGTAGAGAGGTTAGGCTAAACAAAGCGGAACGCCATTCGGCTGAATGGGGCTTTGGAGCAGATCGGTCCAATGAGGTTATCATGGAATGTGTCGCAAATCGCCACAGCATTAAGTTGTGAATGTGCATTAAATGCCATCGCGTGTTTGCTCAATGAATAACATAACAAGAGAAATTAAATACATACCTTTACAGTGAACTAATAGACGCAGACAACTCAAGCTGACTCACAGCCAAAGAGGACTGGATGAGAATGAACCTCAACTCTGTTGTGGAATCGACAATTGACCTTGGCTAATGTTTCGAGTTGGGCTGGCTCTGAGACGCGAACGAGGAGGTCGCCAGGAGGATGGGCGAAGGACGGGACGGGATGGGACAAAAAGACAAAGTAGTGTAGGTACAGGTGCTGAGGTGCAGTGGCCCGGCCGACGGTGGGCGGTCCAGTCTTGATTAGTGTATGGAGAGAGGGAATTGTAGCAAATGAGAGAACGAATAGGCTAATGCATACGAGGCGATGATCGGTGCAGGGGGTTTCCTGCTTGTGGGTTAAGGCGTGGCTGAGTTCCTCTATTTTTTCCCGCTTGTGCCTCCGGCGTTGTCGTATGTGCAGGAGGATCGAAATTGATAGGACAGGAATGCAGCAATCCAGCAAAAACCGCACGGATCCAGGAGTACTAGTCGTAACAGGTCTTAGGTGAGTAGAAACAGTGACGAAGGTGGTGATGAATTAAGGAAGAACAAAAAAAGAAGAATTAGGTGAGCAGTGATCTAGGTGAAGTACCTAGTAGGTAAGTGATTATTAGATCATAGATTCGACAATGTCGTCAGAACAAACACGAGAGGGGAAAGAAAACGAGAAAAAAAAAGTTAATGAATGATGGGAAAAGTTGAAAGAAGATTAGCCCAGGGGCAATTCCTCTCAAGTAGAGAAAATACAGCGAGGTAGGTACATAAGTGGTGATGATTGACCAAAAAAAGTTGGAAATTTCCTTGCTGACAATCGCAACTAGATCCAGTACTGTACCTCTGTAGTACCTGCTACGGCGACGGAGAATCCGGTAATGGCCCTCAATTGAGTTTTATCTCGCAGCAGCTCGCAGGAACATCCCGGCGCTATGATGTTTGTTAGTGGTTTCGTTTAGCAGTTACGAGGCACAGCTTGTACGATAGCAGGCTAGTAGATACCCTAAATAACCTAGTGCCGTTCTTCCGTACTTCCCCTTAAGGCCTGTGGCTTGCTCATCATCAATATCTACTGCTATCCCGCATTCGCAACAGGTACCTACATGATTCAGCAACCAATTCTGTAGTTGCTGAAATCATCAAGTGCAATAGGTACCTATGTTTCGGCGCAAAAGAGAGAAAATTGACGACAGTTAGAGTGTAAGTATGTCAATTATCAATCCCCTATCACGAAATGATTTGTTAGGTATCTTGCCCCTGACTTACCAAGACGCTACAACTTAGTACGCTTCAGAATGGGCTATCTGACGTTGACATTGAAGAGCCGTTAAACATCAAGTGGACTAATTACCTACTTCCCGAGATTTGGACCGATCTTTCAAGAAGTTTCTTGAGATTGCCACGTTTAAACAGGCTGTTTAGTAGCACTAGCCTTATAGTTCAACTGATCTGTCGTGTCTAGCAACTCTATTTGAATAAACGTTGAACCTTGAAAGTTTATTCCACGTGTGTTTGAGTTAGCACAGGGGAATAATACGGGATCGGCTAGTTGCTAGCAACTTCGATAAATCGGAAAGAGTTGACAACACTTCGAAGATGAACATTGAACAGCCACTCACCAACGTTGTACCACCAACTTGGATCTTTATATAGACCATCAGCCCTCTATCCAGCCTACCATCACTCACGTAAGGGCAGATCTCCCGTAACTTATGGGGTCTCATCTAGCCGCCGGAGAAGCCCCAAAAGCTCTGTGCAGTTCCAGTACAGTCCTAATGTAGGGCATAGCCCCTCGCACATCGCCCCTCATCCAGCATCATGTATGTAACCCATCGTAATCCATCTATTCTGTACATAATAACAGCACAAGAATCGTATTAGACTGGTTCGCCGTCTCCATAAACTCACCAGAATCTATCTGGTGGTACGATCGAGTCAGACGAATCAATGACTTATTACAATATACAAGCGTCAATCATTATCCTCGGACTCGAAATTTACGAAGGCAGATCCTCTACGCCTAAATTAACTAATACAGACAGACAGACAAACATGCATACATAATACCGAGCTTATAGTTCTCACCGATGCAGCAACTGCACGTTCATTACGTTGCGGAAATTCAATTCTCCAAAAGAAATACGTAATTACCCCGAATTCCCCCATATACGGCTGCATGGCGAGAGCCGTCGGGGATCTTCGATCTGACCAAGCAACCGGCGAAACAGAACTCGAATTGCGCATGCAAGCCTTCTGCGTTGGGAATCCTGCAAATCCGATCAGCTGGCGGATTCGGAGATCGTTCCGAGGTGAAGAGATTATAAGTTCTTCAGCATTTTGGTAAACTCGTGCGTTGGTTGTGTAATGAGTACTTGTTAGGCGTAGATAAACTCAAAGCAACTCAATTTACAGTGACAGGAGTTAAATGTAACACCTTGCAAAAGTAAAGCAATCAGTTACAAACGTTGAAGCATCAAAAACAGAAAAGAATTATCATACCTACGGAAGTACTCGTGGAGTTTCAAAAATGTTCCTTAAGATTCAAGACAATCCTCTACAATTACACGCCCAATTACTCCTCAGAACATTAACGACACAATATCAAAAATTCAAACATAGCATCCATACCTCTTCAAGAACATCATCACTACCACGAAAAGCATCCCCATGCTACACATTCAACCAAGAAGAGAAACCTTATTAAAAACACGCTATAGTACAAGGCAAAAAAGACGAACTTTACAGCAAGGGGGAACCATACAATAATCACACACGCGCGACGCTCCGTTCAAAAACCAACCTGGTTATATTTCTGTTCAAAAAAATACCTAATAAGCAAAAATTTCCCTAGTTTTACCTGACTCACGGTAAAAATAAATCTGCACCGATCCTTCTATAATGTGTCCCCATGCAAGGTTAAATGCTTCGCCGGTCATGATTTGGTTTCCAGATTACCTCCTCCCGGATTGGAAGAATATAAAAAGGGCATTAACAGTACATATTTGTTTCTTCAGAGATATACAAGACGGCTGAAGCCTCGCCATATTTGGTGCGTCAAGCCTACTTCGGAATGACTAAATTGCTTTAAGTCCTCATGTTCCATGATGGCTTCAGGTTATCGGTCATTGCAGCCTGAGTGAAGACAGTGTCTCCGGGAAGACGGCTGACTCTACCGGCACCGGCGCGGATGGCGCTGAGATTAGCAGACGATATACCGCTACGGTTGCTGACTACACTGCCGGTCTCACTCATCGAGTCGGGATCCTTAAACCGACGCGGGGGAGCGAAATCGAGGGCAGTAAATGTTCCTGATTTTCGGAGTAGATGACTACACGATATTAGATATACGATCTCTCAAACGTAGATTAAGGGTTATACTTACGGACTGGGTAACGCAGGAGTTTCGTCGAAGGCACTCACTAGCGGTGAGTGAATAGGAGTGTTCAACATGTAAGGCTTACGTTCACCAACGGGACTCTGAGATCGGCCAGCCGCTACATCCTTAATGGTAGGGGGAGGCGCGAAGTCAATAGAGCCTAGTAGAGCCATCGAGTCGTCTCTTAACTTGGAGGGAGTAGGTAACGTGTTGAGTGCGGCGGGAGGAGGCATCGGCTTGCGGGGTTTTCCATTGAAGTTACGTGGGTTGGAGGCCGATGAGTCAGGACGAGGGCTCATCGCTGCCCACCTGCTGGCAGACATAGTCGAGCCGGCTCTGGGTCTACGAGGACCAGGCATGCCCATGCTCCCGTGAGGACCATGGCCATGGGGACCACGCGGTCCAGGGGGGCATCGTGGTCCGGGTCCAGGCATAGGTCGTCTATTGCTTGGAGGCGGAGTCATAGCACGGCGAGTGACAGGCTGTGCGTATGGCATAACAAATGCATTGGTATCGGGATCGAAGAAGGCAGTGTCACCGAGATAGTTCGCGTCGTAGTCTTCATGATAAGCGGGTTGTTGCGGAAGTGGTGGGGGCTTTCCGGTATCTGTCTTGATCTCCTCGAAGTATTCCTTGTAGAAAGATCGAATCCTGTTGGCTCTGAACTCGGGGTCTTCAGACTCAAGGAAGTCCTCTGGGGGAAGAGGGCGGAACCCGACAGATAACCTTCGGTTGTCCTGTCCCGGTATACCCAAGCCGGCCGAGTGTGGGTATTCATGCTCTTCCGGCATGTGCGGCATTTGAAGTTCCTCCTTAGCCATTTCATGGTCCGGTGCATCAACTTGGAAATGACCCGCATAGTTCTGGTAGTCCTGAGCGATATCTGATCCGGCAGGCAAAGACTCCTTTCGGGGCGGTCTCACACCTGATAGATCTGCGGAATTCTGAGAAACACGAGTATCAATCGCATGATTAACGGGTCCGGCAACATTTGCATTAGAGTTCATGGATTCATTCGAAAGGGGCCGAGCATTATATGGGCCCTGCGAAGCTGCGACCGGGGGTTCTTGAATCTCAGGTACTCCAGGAAGGGTGATATTATCATCCGTGAAACGAAACTCGTTCTTTGCTGGGACGGCAGGTAGTTCTTCACCAGAAGCACGACGCGACGGTGGCTGGGCAACGGGTGGCAGTTGCTGGAGGGGAGACGGTCCACGGCGAGGAGGAGGCGGGTTTCTGAACGGATCACGATCGCCACTAGACCGGGTCTTGCCAGAGGATACAGTAGAATCCCTATCAAGTCCCTTGTTGAACGAACGCAGAGACGCAACATCGCTACCGGCGTAGCTAGTAACAGGTCGGTAAGGGTCATCTTGATGGAGGCTTTTGGCGAGAGAATTCATAGATTCTCGGGACTGGTGCAAGGCCGGCGGAAGCAAATAAGGACTAGAGAGGTTCATATCCATGGAGAGTTGTACTTTGTGATTCGGGTCCTTCTCCTTTCCAAAGTAGCTCTGTCTCTTATTTTTCTTGCCAACCACGTTGCCTTCGAAACCAAAGTCCATTGACTTGTACTTGTCTGTCTCATCTTCTCTCCTCTGCCTAACCGTTGTACGATGATGTAAATAAACTAAGACAATGATCGCAAGTCCTAGCGGGATACTGCGATAACGTTAGTCACGGATTAATCCGGTTCTACCAATTTCCAGTTTCTTACCAGACACCGAGAATAATCGGAATGGTTGTGGTACCACCGACTGGTTTTTCGTCCAGATTGTTTTCCCTGGGCACAATTCGGGAAATAGTATCTGCCCAAACAGATCCACGATCGGCCATTGCTTCCCTCATTTCCATCTGGACAGGCTGCTCTGTCTCGATATGCAATGCTCTTGAATGAAAGTGGTGGTGGCCGTGGCCGTGGCCACGAGCTTGATGAAAATGACGCCCCGTCATCGCGTCAATTACTCCAACTCAATCCCTTCTCTAAATCCAACCCCTTCCTACAACTAGAGTAAAGTCGAAAAATTAATCGGGTTCTTAAAACATCTGTTTTGATATCATGCCACGCCGTCTAGTGAATTGTCGGGGTCGAAGGACGAGCTAGGAACAATAATTCCTTTGATTTCGAAAATCAAATATAGCGGGACGGAAATCTATACTACGAAATCGTCGTCTTGACACTAACGCCTGAGGATTGCACAAGGCTGGAAAGAATGACTTATGGTCGGGGCACAAAAGAATGACTGTAGGTTAGCTGTGAAAGAACGGCACGCCCGCTGGCAGGCAGTTAGGTCTAATGGACCGGTTGTCGACGAACTCCTGGATAGGCGGTGGATGAGGAGGATGAAGGAAGAGAAAGAACAGAAGCGAGGGACAAAAAGAAGGTGATTTACCGAGTACAAGCCACAAGGTATCCTTAGATGACGGGGATCAAAAGAACGGACGAATCAAAAGCAATATTGGGGAAATGAACGAAGGGGGAGTGGAGTCTACAATACATCAAGGTTTACATGAGCTGGATGGGGAAGAAATTCCAAACGAGTAAAGGGCCACTGTCATCACCCACCGACACCCACCGAAAGCTCCAATATTCATTAGACCGAAGACACATATCATTGGCTGTGATCGGCAAGAGATACACTGTACCTTCCCTGTGACTTCCCTGGACCTGCACTGGACTTGCCCTGGCATCAGCTAGGGTCCCCCCCCTGAGGGGCTAACGCAGGAACCGATTGTCCGTCCAATCAATTATAACAATAGAAACGCTGATAACGGGTTAATCCCGAAAGAGCTTAGTGGATCTGGCCCCCTTTTCTGGTTCCTTGGCCAAGATGCTTGAATTTCTAGCTCGACCGGCTCAACCTGGCCAGCTGCTGGCTGAAGTTGTTTGGCACGACCAGCACAACCAGCCACGACTCTATCTCAGTAATCTTCCCCTTTAATTGGCCCCTTGACAAGTTTACATCTTGCTGAGATGAAAAGGAAATATGTACGAATTCCGTCATGCATGAAAGGCGATCTTGAACTGTGCTAGATATTCGTCACATATTAAATGTTGATCGCTTTACCATACGGTTAAAGTGCTGGGCTGCTAGGTAAGAAGTAGTGCTGCAAAGAATTCGGTCCTAAACAGTCCTAGATTCGAAATCCGCCTTTAAATCGGCTCTACGTAATCCTGTCGCGTCCCGTTATAAATATAGGTACAAGGTACTCCGTACACACCTTGGGAGTTAGTCAAGTCGGACGATGAGATCCTACCACTGTGGGTTGCTCATTAGGGAGGAATATAGTAGTAATCAAGAAACCTTGGAAAGATCTCTAAATCCGGGAATTCCCATACACAGCTTAGCTAGCGCCCCAAACTAACGGTAAGTCCTCTGTTTCTTTTTAAAACCAGCCCTTGCAATTGGCTACCCAAGTCTCAGCCTCAACAATCTAGCTTCAATATTGTTTCATGAATTGCTTCTCTTAAACGAGAAGCCTCAACTGCCTTTCTTAGGTAGACCTCGTCGTCGGAATGCGGCACAGACCTGCATCATCAAGCCTTGATCTCATAATAACCTGCTCCGTATTCTAATAGCCACGCTTTCTCGATCTTGCTTATGTCGCGGATAAAGATCTTGTTGCCGGTTTCGATTACCTCGTGGAAGATGACCCAATCAGCTCTGCGATTAAACATTAGAGAACTAGGATGCGCGTGGAGTGTTGTTCCACCATCAATACTGAGAAAACTTCCATCGGGCTGCATTCTCGCTGCATGGGCGAAGTAGCCCGTCGTAAGACATCTTCGAATCTGCTCGGTCTTGCCAGCTGTCGGTCCCTCGGGGCTCTCGTCTGCCGTTATTCCAAACCGTTCTAAGTAGCGCTTCAATTGTGCTCTGATGCTCACGGCACGAGTCATCGCTTTATAATTGATATAGTTGACATAGCAAAATTGTGATGGATCTTTCCGGCCATTCTTTAAAAATGACTGGTAGGTATTTAAAAGGGTCAAGTGATCGCCTTCCTCAACGGAAAACCTCCGTCGCCGAGACTCCATTGACTTTTTTTCTCCCTCTCTTTGAATCCATATAGACCCACCGAGGCTTGTCATTGCGGCTATCGTCAGTATCTCATTAAGACAGTTAAAAGATGGAGCCGAAAGTAACGTTTTTGCCATCATAGGTTCAACCGCGAGCTCTGCCATCCGCATGCCCAGAGGTTTTGTCAGTTTAGCATACTCATCTAAAGCACCTAATGAAAACAGCAGTTCAGTTGCTTTGGCCATAAGTTCCGCAGGCGGTGGTGTTAGATAATCGAAGCGTACAACATTATCAATGCCAAGTGCCTTCAATTGCAAGACAAATGGCGCAAGATTAGATCGTTGTATTTCGGGGATATTTGCATCAGGCAATTCCATAAACGCATCTTCGGTATAAAGCCGAAAGCATTTGCCGGGTTTTGTGCGACCGGCTCTTCCCGCACGTTGTAATGCTGCTGCTTTCGAGACGGGCGTCGCAGTCAATGACTCAATACCAGTTGTAGGGTCAAAAGCCCTTAACTTCACAAAACCGGAGTCAATGACATAGACGATACCATCAATTGTAACAGATGCTTCTGCAATGTTGGTCGAAAAGATGACTTTTCGTGTATTTTCAGGTGCGCTATCAAACACGGACATTTGCTGTTCGGTTGATAATCCCGCATAGAGCGGCAGGGCTAAAAGTAATTGAGATTCCGAAGGAAGTTGGGCTGATCGTTCTGCAACCGCCTGCACAGCCGTATCGATTTCTTCACGGCCGGTTAAGAAAACGAGGATATCGCCCTGTGGCTCTTGTGTGTGGATATCAAAAACTGTAGATATCGCCTTTTCGACGTAATCTTCTGCCGGTGTTTCTAGGTAGAGGGTATCCACGGGGTACATTCTACCTTCAAGGCTGATG
This sequence comes from Annulohypoxylon moriforme, assembly GCA_022695765.1. Lineage (NCBI taxonomy): Eukaryota > Fungi > Ascomycota > Sordariomycetes > Xylariales > Hypoxylaceae > Annulohypoxylon > Annulohypoxylon moriforme. The sequence goes on along the minus strand of MU403094.1, from coordinate 59,132 downwards.
ATAGAGCCGATTTCACTCTTTTCGCCGTCAGAGTCTTGTTTTTCGGACTGATCCGAAAAGAAATTCAAAAAATCTTCCGCCTGCAGCGTGGCGCTACTGATGATTATCCGTAACTCCGGTCTTCGCTTTCGTATTTTCTTAAGAAGACCAAGGAGAATATCTGTGCTTATAGATCTCTCATGGGCTTCATCGACCATAATCACAGAGTAACGTGACAGAAGCGGATCGACCAGAGCTTCTCGAATGAGTAGTCCATCAGTTAAGAATTTGATTCGAGTAACGGCGGATGTTACATCCTTAAACCGTATCGAATAGCCGACTTCTTTTCCTACCTCACAACCAAATTCCTCAGCCACTCTGACGGCAACTGTTGTAGCTGCCACTCGCCTTGGCTATTCCTTGTTAGTATGGGTGGCTTTAATCGAAAATTTGGGGGTCTTGCCTGTGTAACAGCTACTATTTTTCCGTCCGAGCACCATCCTGCGTTCTCGAGAAATTGCGGTATTTGCGTAGTCTTGCCAGAACCTGTTTGTCCAACAACAATTGTAACGGGTTTTTTCTCAATGAGATAAAGCAGGCTATCGTGGTGCTTGGCAATAGGTAACAAAGCTGAAGGTTTGTGAAGAGCAGGAATAAAATTTGAGTTAAGATCAAAGTCGCCCATTTTAAGTGCCGCTCTTTTCAAAGACTCTAGAAATTGTGTTGCTTCACCAACACTCCGAGTCGATGTCTTGTGTCGTATGTAGTTACCTACCCTAGCCAGGTAGTTGAAGGTATGTCCCGTAGATCCATTCCATTCCGACACCCAGGTAGATAGCATTAATGTTTATGAATAGCTAGATAAGCTGTTCACTTCAATGGCCATAGGCACAGAATTGAGGTTCCCGTAGATTAATAGAGCCTTTTCTATTCTTTCAAACTTCTCTTGGATTCAAAGTATTCATTATTATCGTCTGGTTTGTAAAGTCCGGGGAAGCTACTTGCAGCTCGTGAGCCACAGTATACGTACTGATTCGGGAAAGTGCTGTGGGGCTAAAAGTTGTTCCAAGACGAGTATTTGTGGCGCAGAATCAAGTATGAGTCGGGTCGTCATTGGGCACTCAGCCCTGTTGTGGCGGGGAACATCATGCGCGTCGCAACCTTAGCTAAGTTAGCACTCTAGGTAGGCAGTCGCAGTTGCCCCTCAGTAGTACCTAGGATCATAAGTGCATTACGGCGCTGTATGGGTTGCATAAGTTATAGTTATATCACTGTCACTTGCAATAAATCTCCTGTTTTACAATTTAAGCTGGGCCTCAGTAGGCAGACGAACAATTCATCACCAATCGTAACCGTAGCAATAATCTTGCTATTCTCCATAACATTGATTGTTCATTCTCTTATTGTATTGCATAACTTCTTGAGCTCTTTCTCTCGTATTTAATCACGATGTCAGCTCCGACTGATACTGTAAGTTTCATGTGAATTCTCTCTAGCAACTTAACTATTGAAGCATTTATGCGACAACGACAAGTCGCAATCTGCGTTTCAACTTTCGATCAAGTTCTCCGTCGCTGACATCGAATTTCGTAACAAAGAACAAGATCAATCCATCTGCGACCGTACCCGAGTCCCCTACCACCGTGCGCCCATTCGAGATGGATGACGATGATATTCAAGAGACTGGCCTTCTCGGCGAAGACAATGCTCATCCCACGACTGCGACTTCAACTTCGACTACTACCAACCCAACTACGGCCACCGAAGAAGCCGCACCCCCGAAGCCTCCTCGACCGCTTACCGAGCAGCAGAAGAATGAGTTGATTCTTAAAGAAGCCTTCCCTAACATTGAGCTCGCGGTTATTAAGGCTGTACTCAATGCGAGTGGCGGTCAAATCGATCCGGCATTTAACGCTCTTCTAGGTGGGTACAATATTACACGCGATTAGAATGATTATTGATTATAAGAACAGGTATGAGCGATCCAGATGCCGTCCAGAATGAGCCCGAACATGACGCCGCCCCTCCACCTCAACCCCCGCGACCAACTGGGCCTCAAAGTCCTATGTCGCAGATGGAGGCGGACGAACTCTACGCTCGCCAACTAGCTCAGCACTACGATAATGTCGGTGCCTACGAAGCGAGAACGCAGAACCGGGGTCCCGGTGGTCAAATCCATCGACAGGCAACCGGTCTGAAGCCTAACGAGATGTACGACCGAGAGCACAGTTTTATCGATGACGACCTGCCTGTTATTAAAGAAAACTTACGCAAAGGGTTTCTCGAAACTCAGACCAAAGTCAACACTTGGTTTACCCAACTAAAGAAGAAAATCGATGGAGAGTACGACGAAAATGAGGATGAGACTCAGCCTTCGAAAAATCAACGCCAAAGTATGGGTAGACGCAGCGGCGAGGGCTCTCGAAGAAGCGCAGACTACCACCGCTACGATGCCGATCCACAAGTCCTCAGCGACGATTTCGCAGGCATAAGACTTCACCCAGATGGCAGTTAGTGATACCTAATCGTGTCGCAGGGAAGATATATAGCTAACAAAGATACAGGATCATCCCAAGATCGCCCATCAAGCAACCCGATTTATAGACCTCCCCCTTCTACATCGCCAAAGCCCGACGGTCGCAAGGTTGCCTTTAAGGATACCGTAGAAGACATCGATCAATACAATGCTTCCCCGAGAATTCCACCAAAGGATGGCTCAACCCCGCCTCCTGGAAAACAGAGCAAGTGGCAACCTCTGTCTTCAGTCGACCCTAGCCCAATTACAGACAACGATCCTTTCAGTCTTGGAGACAGCGAGGACGAGAAGGATACGAAAGATAAGAACAGCGGAGGTATTAAGATGGAGGATACTGAGAGACTTAAGCAAGCTACGGCAGATGCTATGGCTGATAGCTTAGTCAGCTCCGACAAGAACGCCGGTGGCAGCAGTAAATAGTGACTACATACATATGTATGTATGTAGTGAGTACTAGGTTACTGGGTTACTGGGTATACGTTTGGTGGGGGGATGTGGTAAATGTGATGAGGTTACAATGACGCAAAATTGATTGCGCGGCGCACGGATAGTTCATCTATCCATTAGTCCTATTGGCCTCAGCACCAAGATATTCGGTATTCCTTTGTTTAATGAATATTTCCGGCTTAATGTTTAAGCCGAGTCCGATCAAGTGTGTCCGGATATCACATTGATGATGTCGGTTTCGTTTAAGCCTGTGGGACAAACACTCCGAACGAATAGGCCTACCTAAAAGAGATACAACGTGAAGAGCCGCCCTTCCCCTATAACTACGCATGCAAGGAGCAAATAGCAACGATTTGATTGGTTGCATGTTTCAAGAAGTATTCGTATCCGTATTATACCTTGCTTGTGACATAGAGTGGCTTTCCCCTCCAAGCTGTTCAGCGCGATCATGTTCCAGAATCCAGCTGCAATGCTACTTATTGTACCGGTTCGCTTAGATCCGCAACGCCATCTTCTGGACTTCCTAGTTCCCCTTTCAGGGATGTAATCACCACGCAGCCCCGCACCCATGAATTGGAGAGCTTGGTTGATATAATATATCACATTGCCGTTTGAGAGGCCTGCGCGCATAGGACCTCAGTGTAACGTCTGTAATATTCTTGTATTATAAATTCATACATGACCTATATACCCAAGTGTTGTCTCTTTCATCCACATAGTAGTTCTGTCTTGTTTGGTTATTTCTCGTTCTTGTAATAAGTATAAATGTCTGAAACCTCAGAAGCGCTGGACGCCGGGACGTCCAATATAGCGAAGTATGGGATACTCGCAGCTAGCTTGGTATGCTCCTAAAACTTGAGGCTTTTAGGGGACGATGACTAATATCACGATACTACCCGGTGCAGATTGTTGCATATCAAGTATATCAAATTATTTACAACCTCTATTTTCACCCGCTCCGTAATTTTCCTGGGCCCCTACTTCAGAGGGCATCGAGACTACCTTGGGCCATACGGCATGCTACCGGCTACCAGGCTTTTCATACTCAGAAGCTTCATGATCAATATGGCTCCGTCGTCCGTATTGGCCCCGATCATCTCTCCTTCACAGATGTCCGGGCATGGAAGGATATCTACGGTCATCGTGTCGGATCGGAGAGTAACATGAACGAGATGGCCAAGGCCCACACCTTTAACAAGACGATTCGCAATATTCCAACCTCGATCATAAACGCAGACCGCGAAGAACACTCACGATTTCGCCGAGCTCTTTCTCACGGCTTCTCTGACAGTGCGATGCGTCAACAGGAACCGATGATTTCAAAATATGTCGATCTTTTACTGAAGGTTAGTATCTTCCTAGAGAGCTATAATTCGTTCGCCTCATTACAGTTGGCTGCCTCAAATCGATCGATTTTGAGACTTGACCTAGGTGGCCCTGAAACAGAAAACTGGGGTGTTTTTCGTAACTCGGCGAACGGACCCTCATGTTTCTATAGTCACTAACAAGAATGTCGCTTAGAGATTACACGAAGAATGCGGTGATGGGAAGAATAAGATGAATATCGAGGCTTGGTATAATTGGACCACTTTTGATATCGTGGGCGATCTCGTTTTCGGCCAGTCATTCCGGTGCCTCGAGAATATTCATTATCACCCATGGATCGAGTTCATTTTCAGCAGTGTCCGATTCGGCGCCGTCATCGTGGCGATGACTTACATCGGTTTGGGTGATCTGGTACAAGTGATAGTTAAAGTCAGTGCGAACACGATCAAGAGAGTGCAGAGTTATACCGAGGACATGGTGAGAACAAGGCTGGCTATGGAAAAAGAGCGCGACGACTTGTTTGAAGGGCTTGTTAAGAGACGCGAAGATTGGGTACGTAACTTCCATTTCCACTGCGAGGATGATCTCATGATCTCGAATTCTAATCATATAATGAATTCGTTATATAGAACTTATCGTTTGAGAAATTGTCCGCATCCGCATTTATTCTTGTGCTGGCCGGATCCGAAACAACAGCCACCACGTTATCAGGGGCTACGTCGCTTCTCTTGGCACACCCAGAAATCCTCGAAAGACTGAAGCAGGAGGTTCGCTCATCGTTCAAGAGCGTCGACGAGATCAATATCAATTCGGTCAACAAATTATCGTATATGCTGGCAATTCTCAATGAGGCGTTGCGACTGTACCCTCCCGTTACCTCGACTCTAGTTAGGACAGTCCCGCCTGGCGGAGACCAGATTGCGGGTCAATTCGTAGCTGGTGGCGTGAGTGCTTGCGTTGACGCACATACATGAGCCAGAAAAAATGAAACTGACACACGGTCATATAGACGTTCGTCGAGGTCCAGCATTGGGCCATGAACCACAGCAAAGAAAATTGGAAGGACCCGTGGACCTTCAACCCCGACCGATTCTTGGCGACCCCTGAAGAGGCTGCTAAAGTGGGGAATAACTTCGATGCGCTTCAGCCCTTCAATGTTGGTCCGAGAAATTGTATCGGCCGAAAGTAAGATATTGCCTAATTCTTAAATCTTTAGGGATGGATCCGTCCAGCTAACGTTCTTCGCGTTGTGAAGCCTTGCATATACCGAGATGCGCTTGATCCTAGCCCGCATCATCTACGACTTCGATCTGGAGCTCTGTGACGAGAGTCAACGGTGGATTGAGAGGCAAAAGACGTTTGCGCTTTGGGACAGGTCAGTATATCAAACTAATGAGTTTGGAGCAGTGTATCCGATTCCTCCGAAGACTCTGAAACAACTGAATGAGAATATTTACTAACCATTGTAATTAAAATCTAGGATCCCTCTTTATGTACGCTTAACTCCGGTCGAGCGGTAGTCGTTACCATATCATGATACCATATGCAGACCTCAAGAAAGGAATATCTGGTATGAATACCTCTTTCTGTATATAAGATAGGTATATATGAGACAGCTTAGACAGCTATGATTATGGATAAGAGAATAGGGGTTTAGGTATATTCTACCTGCCCTTGTTGGTTGCCGTGTTTACTTTGCTGCATGGCTTTTTGGACGCCGCACCCGATCAAGTAGTCAGAGTGAGGTTATTCCCATTACTAAAGCTCTTTGGTTACACTTAATATTGGCGTTTTGGCTACTAATGTAATGGTCGTAATCTTGGAAGTGTTAGGTGTGGATTTTGCTGAGGCATGCGATTCGACGGACATGGTGCAGCTTTGTGACTGACGTGGTTACTAGAAAGCCTATGCCGAGCATTGGCAAGACGTCGTATATACCGACCTATATATCGTGCCTCAATCCATTTCGTATATCAAGGATTCGAGTCTACCCGGTTTTCTTATGCGGGTTATTGGTTGTTTGTCTCTCAAGAGTTTGGTCGAGCTGACAGGCGGATACGTCGAAATCCTTGCTGCAGTTAAGCAGGGGGTATGTCGTTTTCTGCTATCCGTCCATGCCGCTCACGCTGCGCTTCGGTATGTTTGTTGCCTATCGTATTCGTTATTTCAATGGATTATAAACATGAGAAAAGGCATCAAAATATTTTACCTACTCCCATGCCTTCTCGCCGAACACTGAGTAGTTGCAAGCTATTTTTTCCCCAATAGGCCTAAATCGACAAATAGGTATCATATCGTCATGGCGCCTGTAACAACCAGAGTCATGCGCGCTATTAGCGCAGTACCGTTCCTCTTTCTAGGAGCATGGTCATTTGGTGTGATGGACTTGGATAAAATGTCTTCTCACACTCAACCCTTCGCGGACTCGGGCGTGATAGAATGGGACGGCGGCAAGGTTGATATTATTGACCACTTCTATAACGTCGATATCCTTGATAAAATATGGCGCGGTGGCATGGCGACATTCTCGACTTCTACTTTTGGCTATGACAGCATCTGTTCTTGGCAGACGTTTTCATTCCTCATTGACCTCGGTCCCATATATGCCGTCTGGATATTGGAGTCGTACCGCAAGGCGAACGCTTGGACGCCGATATATCTGTAAGTTTTTAAGTCATATAAACGGGTATACACAACATGGACATGAGCAAGCTGCTAACGATGATGTGACTCAGTCCGACCGTATTCACGGTGGCAGCACAGCTCTTGGGCATAGGTCCGACATCTGGCCTCTTCTACTTTCTGTACATCACTTTTGGCCCGACCCCTTCTGACCTTACTCGTTCCACGCAAAGCCGCTCCATTTGGAATAGAGGCAGCATACACCTCATTCTCCTTATTCTCCTATTCCACACATCCGAGATCTTTGCCATGTTCTTAGCTCCCGATTTCGCAACGCGTCATTACTGGACTTGGGCCTGGCAATTGTCACCTCTATGGATCGGCATTGCTAATGCTGTATTCGACCAAGTCTCACGCTTACTGGGACTAAGAAGACTAATGTCCATCTCACTTGCACCTTTGCTCATAGTGTTGGGTTTCATCTCGGGTAGCGTCTGGCTTTATACTCTGATGTTCTCTCCACATACTTTATCAACTCTCTTCATAATCGATGCCGAAGAGCAATTTGAATTCATTACGCATACTCGAAGAGCTCTCCAGGCAGATGAATTGGGCGTAGTTATTAACAGTTTTCTATGGCTCGTCTATTCGTTCTTCGATTTGTATATTGCCGGCCTGCTAGGAAGCGAATGGATCGTGTACGCTGCGTCGCTTGGGGTTGTCACTCTCTGTTTAGGACCCGGAACGGCAATCTTGGCTGGGTGGTATCTGAGAGAGAAGGCTTTGGCGTCAGCTAAGAGATAAATGTCTGGGTTGCCTCCCTGGGACTTACGAATCCTGTATTAGTCGAAGTCTTCAGAGGACGAATGCCATTTCCTAACCTTGTATAATTAGTACGGTAATTGTCGCCTGTATTTACCCCGTCTTGTTCGGTTTCTCCCTGGAAACAAAATTCCTATCGTACCTAATCAGTCCAGCGACAAAAGCGAGATTGCTTCCCGCCTTCCCGCACGACCCCCTAAACATGCAGGTGGCTTACATCCACATTGGCGCCATCAAAGCCACCAATATCATCACTCGGAGATCCCCAACGTAGAGCGGCATTGTGCACTTTTCAACGACAATCCCCCCTCCCACATCTCTAGAATCCCAAGTGTCGAGACCAATGGCCAAGTTACTGTGCCACCTTCCCTGGAGAGCACTGAGCCCCCTGTACAACTCTGGAGGGCCTGTTCGGAAACAGTAGATTTTAATTCTATCATAGATATCTCCTTAGGATATAATATCGAGGTTGTCGCGAACATTTGAAGAATACTAGTATAATACAAGTCTAGGAGCTATTGATTTCGAGTCCCACCAGGAAACAAAAAGGGCGTATACAATATGGAATCTATTAGATACATACGTAGCCAGCTCGCTGCGACGTTAATCGTACACCAAATGCCTCTTACTCTATATACTCCCCCCAAGGCAAATAACATATTTGAGAGTCATGGCCATCTTTATTCCTTCCTATCTTCTTGAATTCTTCTACCGTAGCTTCATCTGGTCGCCACCAGTTTAAATACAAAAATACTCTCCATGTATCTGTCCCTTCCGCAAACTCTTCGTCCCAGGTTGCAAACGAGTGATTACTTGCTGCGCAAGACACCTGGACCGGCGAATTCTCCGGATGGTCGAACACTGCTGTCAATATAGCCTCTTTCAAAGAGGGCAAGCGGGAACATCCTCGTGCAAACGATGTAAGTAGGGCGTTCATCGCCGTATCATTCGGAATGGTTCGATATGGGCCATGTTCGCTTCCAGACCCGAAGAACGCGTCGGAATGGTTGTCAAGGTATCTCTCGGCTTCCTCCAATTCCTCCTCCGTTTCTCCGTAACCAGGTGGGAGCCGATAATGATCAGTCGGTGTACCTGGTGGCGAGCCGGGGGTATCGTAACCATCCCATCGCTTGAAGAGCCAGACTCCGTCCGGTCCATACATAGTCACCTTTACCAGTAATTCCGTTAAGTTATTCCAACACGACGCATCCCCGCCCAAGACATTCGCGGGAGGGTCGAAAAGCGAGGCGTGTATGGGTCCTTCGAGACGGACGTGAGTGCAGTTTCTCGTATAATGTCTTAAGGCGCAGCAGACAGGGTCGTAATTTTCCGTACCGATAAAATTGGGTAGATGTAGAGCATTATGAACCTGTACCTGTGGAAGTTTGCATGAAAAGACTCTGACGGACGCTGGTAGAGGTGTGGATCTGATATTGTTCACCAGACTGTTACGGTAAAGTTCGTCAAATCTATAGTAACGACCCCAAAAACTAGTACGGTATGTACGATCCCATTCAGTAAATATGGCATTGACCACCTTAGTACTGAGAAGTAAGGCGACACGAGGGTCCCAGCTACGAAAGGAATTCGTGAGAGCAAAAGTACGGACAGCGGGGAGGTTCGGGAAATCTGCTGCGTCACCAGTTATGTCTAGCAACGAGAACACAGAGCGTCGCCATTCTTGTTGTAGTTGACCGATGTTGCCCTTCGATGGAAGATTTCTGGGAGTATTCGGGGCAGATATCTCTAAGTTGAGTGTTGGTTCCGTGTGATTATCGCGGTTATAGGCGACAGCTAGAATATCAAATATTCGTCTCAAAGTTTGTGTGGCTGACTCATTGTTGGCTCTTCGGGTGTCATCCCTCTCATACTGGATCAGAGGTCTTTCAGTGTGGCCTGGAAAGACAATGCAGAGAGCAAGAAACCGCAAATAATCACAACGTTGTGGTGTTAGGCTGCGCTCAAGTTTATTAAGCTCAGACTCAGTAGCGGTTACGTGCAGGACACGAAAGGTTAGCCGTTCTACGGCAGCCTGGAACTTGCGCGATACAGAGGCAACTGCTGGGTAGATAGCTAAATCACGGCCGCGACGTTCTTCGGCTGGCACGTTTGGATCATCTATCCGTCTTTCAATAAACGAGACAATGCGATCGTATATCTCTTGAGGCAACTTATCCATGGTGATAGATATATGTACGTATGGCGTAGAAGAATAAGTTGCTACCAACGTACTTGGATATTTTGATGTAGAGTACCTAAACAATTGACTATGAGGATATAAGCATGGGAAGGCTTTCGCATTCATGATATATGTGGTAGGTCGTGTAACGTGAGTCACGATCCGAAGGATCACCCCCTTCCCCTGTTTTTTTTCAGCCTGCTCCTTAGCCAAGTACTCCTTTTAATAGGGACTGCAGCCTTCTTGACACTAAAACCGGTTGTTGTCGTTTTAATTAGTTAGGAGAAGTGTATATACGAAATATCAAAGTATATCACATCTTATAGGTTGATATTTTCTCGTTAAATACACGCAGCTGGATGTTTACGAGAGCGAGGAGTCGATCACTAGATATTAACCATCGGACAGTCATTCGCTATCTGATTATTAGCATAAAAAATCATTGGGTACAAACGTACAGTAAAGTTTCATCTCAAGGTACTTCGGGACACTTCCCATTTCCACATGGCTTAGATCTCACCCGAGACAGTGCACTTTAGTTGGGGATGGCCCTGAAGCGGTAAAGGCACAGCACAGGAACAGACCTATAGAAAGACGAGATCGTAGTTATGACTGCATTAGCTTGCATGTAAAGATAAGTGAATATTGAAAATGATTTTGCTTTTTTAGAAGTGGTGAATAGGTAACGATCTAAGTATTTTGTAGGAAATAGGGGTTGAGATCGGGGCGGGGCGGGGTAAAAAGCATGAGGAGAAAAAGCAAGGGGAACAAGACACCTCATCCACCCTAGCTACCATACGTGCGTATACGTGTGTATAAGGGCTAGAAGAAGGCGAGATTTTTGCCCTTGTTTTTGTGTATTTAACCCACAGTTCTCTGGCTAGGGTTCAATTTCTGTCCAGTCCGCCTCATCAAGCCCTCTTATTTCACCATGGCTGAATTCACATCTACTCGCGATGGCTTCCAACGTGCTATGGAATCGTCCCTTAAAGGCAGTCCTGAGGAAGCCAAGGCTTATGCGGAGTCCACATCACTGCCATCATTCTACCATATAATGAATGGCCATCGCCTAGATTTCGATACCTATGTCAAGGGCATTGTTGAATGGCGTGGCAAAGTCAGCGACTACAAACCCGTCGTGTAAGTTATCCTCTTTCCAACCATCATATGCACATGTAGACAGAAACCCAAGGTTAACATGTGTGTCTCCTACTTCAGACATGAGTTTCTTCGCGACGGCGACCAGTTAGCGGCCCGCATGACTGGTTCGATCAAGGTCAACGGCACGGATACCGAATTCGAGAGTTTCATGTTCGGAAAGGTGGACAAGGCTACTGGGAAGATGGAATGGCTGATTGAGCGGTCAGTCTGGGGACCTGTGGCCGGAGCTTGATCGCGATATTACCTAACCAACTGGTAGGTATATATATGTAATAACTGCACAATGTAGTTACTTGGATAAACTGAAAATATAATATGGCCATATGTTCATGAAAGACACTACCATAATCATTGACGGTAAATTGAAATGGGCTGAAGTAGCTGAAGTAGCTGAAGCTCAGGATATCACAGCATAACAAGTACCTGAATGAAAGGGGTAATCATAGTGTAGTAGTGGAACATCGGCGACAAAGCATAACTGGGAGGTTTAATATCGGAGCCGAAGAGTGCTCAAGATTTGATGATAACGGAGAAAGTAACGGAAAGACCGGCACTCGCCGACCGGTCCCGGGTCTCGGAGGCGACGTCGAGATCAAAAGAGCACGGGGTGAAGATATGACATTTTATTGGCTGGAATTATCCATGAGAAAGAGGAGATGGAAAAAGTAGCTGCGATGCAGAGTGGATCCAACACCCACTTTGTGGGGCTGACTTGCAGCCCATTCCCGAAAAAAATCACCATTCTGAGATGTACATGTACCGGGGTCCCAACGGGGCATATCAATCCGCCATGACCATAAGACTATGAGGAACATGTATTGTATGAATGTCATTCACCCGGCTTGCCTTTTCAAGTTTTCCATCCGTACGGCAGATATATTTCCGCTTATAATTATCAATCATGTAAGTACGTAGGCAGTTGGGACTTTATGCACATATCAAATGATGTACATACATGTATGTATATAACGGAAGTACGCAGGTAGTTGTTTCCAACCGGCTTTTTCTTAGTGCCCCACTATGGAATAAGTACGTGGTTGTCTTGAATTGAAAAAAATATCAGTGCTCCCAATTGAAGCTTGTCTTTGTCAACTTAGAAGCTCACATAGAAAAAAAAAAAGTATCGACGGGGCTCAACAAGTTCGGTTCATTACGTATGAAATATAATACTCACTCAATTCTAAAGAGAAACTCGGCCTTTCTATCCACATTCTTATAATTAGTCTCCGGCTATACGATAGATTATACCACGAAATATCAATCATATGCTTATATCTACCTGCACCTAGGACCTAGGTATGCATTGGTGTACTAGGTACTAGGTAGCGAGGTAATCTACAAACCCTTGAGGTTACTAAGAGCTACTAGGCAGTAAATTGTCACTACCTGGACACTAGCTCCTCGGCGTTCGAGACCTATGAACCTATGAAAAGGTACCTACCTACATGCCTAGGTCCATTTCTACTACTCACATCCAGCACCATACGCTATACGCTATACTACACGTAGTGCCTAATATTAGAATTTGCAGGGCCGTGCGAGTTTGACGTCGTGTGAAGCACCGAAGCACTGAGGCCGACTCATGAGAAGGTCTCCATATTTTCCCATGTAAGGTACCCTCCTATCCCTTCTATTCCTCCTATCGACCCTATCGACCCCTCCACGGGATTAAACATCGTCATATTAAAGAGTCTGGGGCACGTCCTCGTCACTTTTTTCCTGCGTCACATCCGCCTTCACTCGAACCTATCAGAGGCTTCTCCCTTTCTGCTGCTTGCTAGGTAAAGCAGTTTCTAAGCCATTTCATCGGGATCACCAGCCGCTTCATGCAGAGAACAGTATCTCGTTCCAACCCCGTCTGACCCCCACTCCCTTGCACGGCTGCAGTCATTGGATAGCAGTTCCATTGCTTTGGGCTTTTGGCGCATCATCTTACCAAACCGCTCTAGTTGCCTGAAGCTCCAGCTTTAGTACCGACGCGCCGTTATACGACCGGTCAGATCGTCGTGAGCGTGACCCTGCTCCTGTCACTGCCCGTTGGTTCTCTATCGTGAGATTTCGGGCTCCGTCTAGAAGGTAGAATACCTATGCTCGATGTTGTTCTTGTTCTTGTTTGCTACTTTTATTGAACAAACGCCCTCGTCTTTTATTGAATTGGTCTGACTCAAGACGCCTTTATGCAGCATCCCGAGGTGGTGGCTAATATTCCGAAGTTACAAGTCGTTACAAGTCGGGCGGGAACACTATTCAAGAGCTCGCTCCTTACCGGAACGCCCCTCTCCTGGAATTGCCACATGCTCGAATGTTAATTTACTTAGTGTTACTTACTTCTAGTTTTTCAACTTCGTTCTTCCGCTTGTCTCTCCTAGCAACTTTAAGTTCTCCCAGCAGAGAATTATATGACTCGAGAGACACATCTTGAATGCTTATGCCCTCGTCTCTTACGTTGACCCTCCCGTGCCGCCAGTATACACCTCCCCCTGGCATCCCCTGCTGCAACCCGCATTCCTACATTTAGTTACACACGGGAGACAGCCGTCGAAATTATCTATTGAGACACGCCTTCTCGGCCAGTCTTGAGGTTTCCGTCCAAGTAAACAGCCTCTACGGGCTGGTTGCGGGCGCCTCTGCCGCACCATGTAAGTCCCATCCTGCTAGCCGCGGACTTTCTTTCCCTCATATTTACTGTATCAAAAGATCGATGTTAGCACTGGTAGGATCCACTAATACCTCTTCAGGAAGTTCGGCAAGCAAATCCAGAAGCGTCAGCTCGAAGTACCTGAATATGCCGCCAGCTTCGTAAATTACAAGGCGCTCAAAAAAGTATGTCGGTCGTCTGTTTTATCTTAGTTAATAACATCCATGAATTTGCTTTCCGCGGTGCTTTAGGAGAATCAGGGCCCAGGTCCGTGTCAACCAGGAAAAAGGCTGAATTGTTATTCGTGCTATCTTAAATGAAACTTGTGTTGCTTGCAAAGTGGGATTGTATCACTAACATTAGCCAATAGCTCATCAAGAAGCTGTCTGCTACCCCGACATTGAGCGCTCAAAATGACCCTCATTTTACTCCCACGCCGGTAGATACCCAAGTTGCCCTGCAGGCAAACAAAGCAAAGTTCTTCTTTCAGCTGGTAGGATTTACCATTGTCTCGTAGAGTATCATGTACCCGTGAATAGTGCTCACAGTACGTAGGAACGAGAGCTAGAGAAAGTCAACGCCTTCTACCTCCAGAAAGAAGCCGAGGTATGTAAACATACCATCAACTATTGAACCTGAGGCATTGGTATTGACACCAATCAAGCTCAAAATTCGACTCAAGACCTTATTAGATAAGAAGAGAGTTCTACAATCTCGCCACGGCGTTTCTAGACGTTCGGCCAAGTTCACGACTCTAGAGGAAGGGTTCCAACAATTTGCGAATGACTTGAATAAGCTTCAACAATTTGTCGAGATCAATGGGACCGCCTTCTCTAAGATCCTTAAGAAATGGGATAAGACATCTAAGTCCAAGACGAAGGAGCTGTACCTATCGCGTGCTGTGGAGGTACAGCCATTCTTCAATGCCACGGTTATTAGCGAACTCTCGGATCAGGCGACAACTAGTCTGCAGGAACTGGGGGCTTGGGCAGATGGCGATCATGTCCCGTTTGAAGCTCGTTCGGAACATATGGTGAGCAGCCAGCATCTGCTCGGAACGGATGAAGGCGACGCGGATAGTCTGCTACTCGATACGGCAATTTCTGGCAATTTGGAATCACTGCGGGATCTTCTCTCAAGGATGAGAGCTGGGTCTAACTCGCCCTCCGGGATGGATGTTTCTTTGATGGAGAGAGTGACTCGTACTTTTCTCGCTGCTATTCACGAGGCACCACAGGCCTCTCTCGAGGTTTTGTTAGAGACGGGGCTTGTCGATATTCGATCCGAAGACGACATTAACGAGAGAAACTGCCTCCATCAAGCCACTATTTACGGGAACTCGTTTGTGTTAAACGTTGGCTTGTCGCAAGGGGTCGAGGTTAATAGGACAGATGTCTACGGGCGCGTACCGCTTCACTATGCGAGCATGCATGGTCGATTGGATATGCTCGAACTTCTTCTTCGAGGTAAGCTCAACCTTGATCTCTCGCTAGATGACATGATACTAAAGTTGACGCATAGCCGACCCGACGACAATCGACCTGATCGATCACGACAACTTCACTCCGCTAATACATGCGATTATTCACGGCCACCTTGCATGCGTTCAACGACTCCTTTCTACTTCGTCACGCTTAGACCCCGTGTCGGAGACAGATCACATACCACTCAATCTCGCCTGCGAGCATGGGTCCCTTGACATAGTCAATCTACTTCTGGCACATGGCGCGCAGATACTACCCGATGCAGAGGGTCTATATCCACAGCATCTCGTGGCACGTTCGGGCCAAACACCTCAACTGCTTCGCTTGCTGCAGGAATACGGTGCCGACTTAGACCAAATAGACAAACTATATGGCTGGACACCGCTGGTGCACGCGGCGAGCGAGGGGAATGTGCCTTGCTTGGAGGAGCTCTTGAACGTGGGCGTGGATCCCAATATCGTTGACGAGAAAGACCTGCCTGCTATGTATTATGCGGCATGGGAAGGACATCTAGAATGCATTCAAAAGCTTACGCCGTATCAAAAGGGGAATACGGAAAGTCCCCTTATGATGCATACCACTGGTCCTCTCCTGGCTCCTCTTGGGAGTGGAAGCACACCAGTCCCAATGTCTCTTGACGCAGATGCGATTCCAATCCTCGAACTTCCACCACCGATAATACCCTTACGACGTTACGGCCATAACTTCCTAGATACGAAGGCTGTCATCCAAATTAGCTTCCAGGAAGATGGCGACCACCCATTAGTATTTTTCCATGATAGCAAGTATCCTGCTGCGCGATTGACTATTTCCTCTAAGTTATCAGATCTTATTCCCAAGAACATCATGTTACCTTTCCAAGAAGATACTCGGTTGGTATCTTTCCAGGTCGATAACCTTGATACGTTCACCCTCGATTTTGACGTGTTTCCCACCTACGGCGCGAAGATTATTGCAAAGACGGTTGCGCTTCCAAATACCTTCCGAGCTTCTTGGAGCAGCTCCGGAAAGTGTTGTCTTCCACTATTCGACCCCCGACTTCGAGCGATTGGTCAGATAACCTTTAATACTCAAGTAATCAAACCTTTCCAGGGGACTCCGCTAGAGATTACGGACTTTGAGACCTATTGGAAGGCTACGAGTCAGCTTGATCAAAATCCCACCATGTTCGTTACTGGCTCGAGTTTGTCAGGAGACTTTGTTCAACTATACGTTCAACATACGAGTGATGGCATCCCAGTTATATGGCCGCAATGGATGATACAATGCGGTGGTATTGACGTATCGATCTCTCGATTATCCTATGAACAATTTTCTACTGTCACAGCATCGAATCCAGGGCGAGCTCAACTTCCTTTGGTACCATCTCAAGGACTCAATAGTATCGCCGATGTTCATCGAGTACTCAACACAGCGGGCGTATCTCTAGAAGAAGCGCTTTCACTACTTCCTAACTCGATGCATGTGGACCTCCAAATTATCTATCCATCGGAAGATGAGGAACGAAGGCTAGGACTGGGTCCGACGGTGAATGTTAATAGTTTCGTGGACGCCATACTTACCATAGTATTCGACCACGCAAGAGAACAAAGGGCGCAGACGATGTCGGCTCCCGATACTGTTAGATCGGTCGTTTTTAGCTCGTATAATCCGACGCTCTGCACGACCTTGAACTGGAAGCAACCTAACTTCCCCGTGTTCCTCTGCAATGATCTCGGCCGGGAAGATGTCATGCCATCGCCAAGCGTGATTCAGAGCAGCGGACGGAGAACGTTTTCGGTCAAGGAGACCGTGAGGATAGCGCAGAGCAACAATTTTATGGGGCTTGTTTGCTGCTCTCGATTATTGGTAAGTTCATTCCCGAAAAAGCACAAATATTTAAGCGATCTCAAGAGCATTACTAATATAATATCGCGGTTAGAATATGGTTCCAGCTCTCGTAGATGCGATAAAGTCGCACGGGCTGGCGTTAGTCGTCGATAAATCGGCCGAACAGGCCACGGATCCGTACCTGCACGCGGATCTATTCCCCATACCTAAGGGCGTCGATGGGTTGTTGAAGGGTAACGGGGTCTTGAGATTTAACGAGTCTATAGAGGTATAGACAAAAAATGCTACCTAGAGTATCAGTTACAGCATCGGTTACGGGATCAGTTCCTAAGCTCTGTTTATGTGCGAGTATATGTTATACGATGCGGCTTATGGCAAAGCCTAGATAGGTAGCATTAGTGGAATTATATGAATAAAAGAAAAGTGCCTCATTATTCTTGCTATAGAGAACTACATTGTCATCGCAGCGCACAGGTGTCCCTGTTATGCTCCCTTATACTCGTATCGCAGCGCGCTTAGCTCCCTCTCTGGGTCGACGCTGCCCATCACCATCTTGGCGATCAGCACGACCCCGTATACGATCGCAGGCAGATTGTTCAACCCGACGTGCCCCCAATACCCCTGCGACGCGCCCGATTTTGAAAGCATGCCGGCCAGGACCAACACCGCGCATAGACTGATGTTTAGATACGGCAGGTACCGAGCCAGCGGCGAATCACGGTGCTCCTCCGCCCAGAACGGCGAGCTCGCTATATCGCTCCTACCATCGTCGTCGTTGCGTTTCCGAAGTCTGTTTGCGCTTACGCTCGCATCTGCATTACCCCCAGCCCAAGCGTCCAACGCCCGTATCCCCGTAACTCCAGGCCTCTGGATCCACAGCGTCCATGCTGTGGAAGCGAGGCTCGTTAGACTTAGTAAAGCTGTCGAACTACTTGTTCCGCCGGGCTGGTTGCGGGAGGAAGGGGATACGAGGGCGATTAGATAGGGCAGCGCGGACACGGCGGGGAGAACGAGGAGTAGGAGTCGGAATTGTGCGTTTCGGGTTTCGTTTTGTTGGGTTAGGGTCGCTATTAGATCTTCTTGCTCCTGCTCGTCGAGGGTGTTGGGGAGGGAGTCTGGAGAGGCGTCATCGTCGTCGGTTGGGTAGGCAAAGGTGCGACGGAGGCGAGATGTGGTGTTTTCCATAACTTTGATGAGGGTTGATTTGGTTGTTTGCTTAGGAGAAGGGGTAGAGAACTAGTGTAGATGGTATGAAGTCACTATTTAGGTCTGTAGAAGCATGGTAAAGGTACGAAGGCAGTTCTTAGGATAGATAGATGAGCTGCTACCTGATGCTTGTTTGCGATCAGGCTGATGTTGAGCTAAGGAAGCTACAAAATAGCCTTGTGATATTGCGACAAGGGTGGGTACTGGTGGAGTGACGTAGGTCATAGTTCAGCCACGTAGTACGCAATTAAGTGGCTGAGGCCAGATCCGATCGTGGCTTGGTTTTAAAGCTTACATAATCTATAGGTATCAAGTCTAAGTAGTGTGATGATATCGGACTGAATATGTCAGGTACTATTTAATCCAAGAGGGAGATTTGAAGTCTGATGCGTAAGAGGTAATTTGAATGACGATGCGGCTCCGGTTCACCATCTTGTTCATGAGATAATTGCACCAGAATATTGAAACAGGACTGAAGTGTATTTCCAAGTCATCCGTGAACAATACACGGCAAAATTTGTTGAGTGGCAATATATACAATTCCAATTTCTTATACAGTGATACTGGCACACGGTATCTACGTCGTCGGGAACCCCTTAAAGTTCCCATTATTATCATATTTCGCCTCTGCAAACAGCATTAGCCCCCATACTCCAATCCGAAATAAACAGGAGAAAATAAGGAGACAGGCACTCACTAAAAAACGTATAACTCAACGTAACCTCATTAATCCCACGCATATTCAAATCATTCAACAAATCCGGGTCCAAGTAGAAGAACACAGGCATATCGACCGTCTCGCCAGCATTCAGCCTCTGCTCCTCGAAACAAAAACACTGGATCTTGCTGAAGTACGGCGCTACCTGGGCGGGCGTGACGCTATACGTGGCGACGCCGATGATGTCGGAGTCGCTCCTGTTCGTCGCCGTGTAGAAGGCGAGCGCTGTCTCGCCGGGCAAAACCCGCACTTCCCGCTGCTGCGGCACGAACTTCCATGGCAGGATGTCGGATACCGAGGCGTTGAAGGTTACACGGATGCGGCGTGCGTCGGTTACGGGGATCACGCGCGATGCTGGGTCGAATTCGCCGGAGCCGGAGCCGCCGTGGTTGGGAGCGCGGATGGGTTGGCCGCCCCAGCCTGTTGTTTGGCAGATCTGTTGGGGTTGCTTGTTAGTTTCGTATATACCGTGGGATTCTCATATATATCCATGAAACCGATAGATGCATAGGTAGGAAGGAAGGGCGAGCGTATATCGTACCATCTTATACATAGGAACTGATCCATACGAGAAAGCGACGGTACCGAGGATGATGCTAAGCGTATAATACCTATGATAGCCATTGAGCGACAAAGTCACATAAGCGACAGTATTTTACAAAGATAGGAGTCGTACATCGTCGTTCGGTTCCTATGTCTATAATATTCCGCCATTCGTTCCATCGACGGGGCATCGGCTGCGTTCGTAGCTTGCGGCTTCTTCGCCGCTGCGCTATTCGTCACGGTTCTTCGTGGGGGTGACGGCTTCGATCGAGCCAGGGCTCGACGGCAGGAGGCGCATGCCCATTGTGACGTTGTATTTGCTCGTAGGAACCTCCATGAGGTCTGGTAAAGGCTATTCATTGTGCCTCATAAAAATATGATGCTTGGAAGCTCTGTCGAGGTCATCGTTCCATTTGTGGGGTCATGTCGAAAAGCTGAAGGTCCCTGTAATTTTAGTGGGACTAGAAAGCTTACTGGGGTCTAGCTAGTGATCTACCCCACTATAACTCTCCAACGCTGTAAGATAGGGCGACGGTCATGTCACTGGAAGCATAAACCACTTATAACTGAACGGTGCCTGAAGAAGGGTCTGTTTTCCAAAGTCTGTTTTTACGTATATCCTTTTCACCATATAGATTTATATCCATTCACCTAATTCATATGTTATTGTTCTGTTAAGATGGAGAATTACTTGCTACCTCCGGGGGTCCTAAGTTTAGCTATGGTATTATCGTTGAGAGTTCAGCTACTAAGAGATGAGGAAGGAGATAGAAGTGAAGAGAAGAGAAAAACGACGACCAAAAAAGTGACGAGTTTCGCCAAAGTATGGAATTTATGTTATTATTGATTCACATCCCTAGTAGGTATTGTACAACAATTTTGATAGGCTATGAACGTTTCCCATTCAATACTTTCTTGCCTATACCACCATTGGCCTGCCGCGGTATTCTCCTCTTAGTTCTGCTGAATATCCTTTCTAGCACGCCTATGATGAAAACTTGGATAGCCGTAATGATGAGCTTGACGAATAAGTCCGCAATTCCGAACTTAGGTTTCTTCCCTCGACTGTACGTCGAATCCACAAATTCGAATGGAAGCTTTGCTCCGAGATGAGCGCTTGCCGCGTATATCCCACTGCTAAACCCGTCTTCATGAAATCCATATTTCGTCCATGCGCCCGCATAACTGATTCCTCTTGTGTTCTGTATCCTAGGCAAGGCTTGTTGCGCTTGAATCGTAGTAGGATTGTATAATGGATGTGAATATGAGTATCGTCCCTGGATGGTCTCCGGTTTCGGCTCCTGAATGGGATTTAGTGTCACCAAGACGTCACCGAACCCTTCCCTCGGGATATGTTGAAGGATGTTCATGTTATACGTGAGTGAAACTTGATCAATATCTCTACCCGTCCAAGGTGATGACACCGTCAGGTAATTCCAAGCGGACCACGAATTCTGACGTTTTGGCATATGTGAGAGATCTGAGTGGAGAATGCATGTATTCTCCGAAGTTTTGAACGAGGACATGATTGTCTCCTCCTCAGGGGTAGCTGAAGGCTTGATAATCTGATAGGCCTGATCCCCATGAGTGGCCAATATGACATGATCAAATACTTCCGTCTTCCCGTTTTCTAGATGCAATCGAACACGCCCATTTTTGTCGTTTGTCAGATACTTCACAGCTGTCTTCAAGAACAGGTGGTTTGGTGGGAATCCGCTCATCACTGCGTCGATGTATGATTTCGCGCCGCCTTCTAGGGTCAGCCAGTCTGGCCTTGTGGCAACTGTACTTAAAAGATGATGATTCCACCTTCATGAAGTAATTAGTAGCCATACACCAACCAAAACAAGTAGCCAGACTCACATAAATCGGACAAGCGTCACGGCAGGAAATTCCAATGTACACTTATCGGGGCTCGTGCTCCATACAGCGGCCGTCATAGGTATCAGGTAGTCATTGCGGAACGTCTCAGAGTATCCCTCCCTATCCAAGTATTGGCCAATTGTCTCCAGAGGTGCAGCTCCTTTCGAGGCAGAGTAAGATTCTTCATCGTCATCTTTGAGTAGGTCCAGAGCAAATTGATTGAAGCGGATGATGTCGAAGATTAGTCTCCACATCCTTAGGGAAAAGAGATTCCTCTTCTGGCAGAATATAGAATCTAAGTTTGTCCCCGCCCATTCAAACTTTCCGTGGTCTCGCGAAACACCGAAAGTCATCTGTGTAGGTACAGTCTTCACCCTAATACTCTTTAAGAAGTTGATGAAATTTGCTGAATCTAATTAGCAATTTGGCGGACAAATAGGTCTGTAGTTTACGAACGATATGTTGCCGTGTTGAGGACGATGAAGCCCGTATCTACCAAAGTGGTAAATTTACCCTTCTTCCATTCTACCGTATTGGTATGACCGCCCAGGCGGTCGTCCGCCTCGTAGAGGTACACATCATGATGGGTGCGATTCAGCGCCCAAAGAGCACCGATTCCAGCAGAGCCACTTCCGATAATAGCTACCTTCTTCCTAGGTACCCAGTTAGTGGATGATGTCATGGGCTTCTCTACACGATAAGAGAGTATGAAGATTGAGGAGTTTATAATAATCAAAGTGCCAAAATCTCATAAGGAAATACTGTGGGTAGGAATGTGAAGATGAAGGAAGACGATAGCACGTAGCATGCAGGCCAGTGACCATAAGGCTTTCGCTGCGGGAAGGGAGACGGTCTAGGAAGTGGCGGCGGGCTAACTATGTAGGTCTGCGTCACACGACATTGCCCATCTTCAATAGTTCCAGCATACCGACCAATCCGTGACTGAAAATGTTGGATGATTGGAATGGAAGCTTTCATAAGAGGTAAGTTTGAATCCGAGGTATGTAAAGATGGAAACTGCATCTGCTGCATATCATCTTCACATCTCCACATATGCGATTCGGACAATTCCGGGCAGTTGCTGCTCTAGTTAAGATACTTAAGTGGTACTTACATATCTATATGTATATAGCCTTGGCACTTGCCTTGATGCCTGAGCTATATATTTAAGTTTCTGGCAGTTTAGTTAAGAGCGGTTGAAATAAACGTTAATTATGAGAAAAGACGAGAAGTTCATGTTTCAATCTTTTTTATCCAGATCCAAAACACTCAGACAGCTATCAGGTTACATGTCTGTGGGTTGAAACAGGGATCCGCTGCCACTGTAAATATCCTGACTATCGACGCTTTGACTAAAGCCACAAGAGTCTATGACATACTTCAACAGATTCGGACATGTCTCTGAGACACAACATCACCGATAAGTTAGGTTACTCAGCACCTCTGTACCAGCACATTTCAATCGGTGAGGCTCTGTTCTCCCTGTTTAGCATGGGTAACGTGATTATGAATATCGATACTTAGTCTGTCACCCATTGCGCTACTGAGACTATGCACTCAAGTCTTCACTTAGAAAATCACTTTTGCAAAGGCTAACGAAGACTTTGCTCTCGGATTTCGTTGTTTAGGTTATCTTCTCCTCTACCGACTAAACTCCGAGGGAGGAACATCTATGAAAAAAGAAAAATTTTCGTCTAAACAAGGAATGTCGAGGCTCAACGGGATCGAATACTCAGAGGCGCGAGTCCGCAAAGACTCTTGTCTAATATCCAATTCTTAGAAGCTCCATTTCAGTCTGCCCGGCTAATACAACTTCACGTCCGTAGAGAAATAGAACGCAGAGCCTTAATTATCTGCTTCCGGGGGTTCAACTTTCATGGAGAGAAAAGGAAAAGAAGAGACAAGAGTTTCACAGGCTCAAAATCAATAAATAATTTTTCTTTCTCAGATGAACTTCCCCACCCGAGCGTGGCTGGGAGATGTGGCGGGTAATCGATAAAAACAGGAATTGTCTCCACTATTAATCTGGGTCTGGACCGCACTGACGGATCTAGGAACTGCCATAGTCGGCGGTGCCTGCTTTATTGGTTACGCAAGACGCATGATCTCTCCTGCAACTTCGATATCCCGTACAGCGTAGTCATCTCTAACTCAGCCAACCACATTGCCGATTACCTATCCGAAGACCCTCAAAAATCTAGTAAGCAGGCGCTCGACTATCTTAATTCGACGACATCTTCGATATCGACCGCGGGCTCTCCTATTCAACTAAGATCCTCTCCGTGAGAGTTTCGACAAGCCCAGCCACAGCCAAACGAGCGAAAGAAAGGAGCAGTTATAATCCAACAGTCATCATGGCCAACCCTCTCGACACCGACGCCGGCTCCGAGCTCTTCGGCAGCTACGAAGCCGAATTCAAGCTCGTCCAAGCCGACTTGACCCAAAAACTAGACCAGATCCCCGAGCTCAGCGGCGAGCCGCGCAAGGCCGCTATCAGCGCCGCCGAGCGAGCCCTCGAGGAAGCCGACGAATTGGTAACCCTCCCCTCCCCTTCCATCTCTGTCGCACGCTCATCCTCCATCTAACCTCCTTCCCCTATACCATATCAACTCCTCGACTAACAAAACAAACCCTCGTAGCTCGGCCAAATGCGTCTAGAAAAACAAAACATCCCCTCCTCCTCGCGCCCCAAAATAAACCAACGCTTCCGCAACTTCGAAACCGACGTCGACACCTACAAGCGCAAGCTGTCCTCCCTGGCCTCCGACCGCGCCGCCCTCTTCGGCAGCCGGTACACGGACGACCCGTCGACGCCGTCCGACCTGCAACTCGAACAACGCCAGCAGCTGCTCTCCGGCACCGACCGGCTGGACCGGAGCAGCCAACGGTTACGTTCTAGTCAAGCGTTAGCCAACGAGACGGAGGCGATCGGCGCGGGGACGCTGGCGGATTTGCATGCGCAGAGGGAGCGGATCTCGCATACGGGACAGATCTTGTATGAGAGTGAGGGATATGTCGATCGGAGCGTTAAGACGTTGAGGGGTATGGCTCGTAGGTAATGACTCCCCCTTGTCCCCTGGAAGAAGATATGCGAATATACGGATATGTGTGTATCTGTGATGAGAGTGGAATGCTAATGATGGGTAGGATGGCTACGAATCGGGTGATCACCATCGCTATTATTACAGTTCTGGTAATCTTGATCTTTGCTGTCATTTACAGCAAGTTCAGGTGAGCAAGCAAGTGATACGAGAGGAGAGAGGGATGGCCGCTTACTCTACCATACCGTCTGGTTGACTAAACGAGACATACGTTCGACCGAAGAAATCAGCTAGTCGTGGCATAGGGTTACAAAGGGGACGAGTGAATGTGGCATTTGTAAATTTCCATCGTGTTAAGTGTAATGTCGAGAGAGAAGTTTGCAGTTACAAGAACGGCGTTTTGGGAGCGTTAAACAAGGGGGCCATTGGGAAGATTCTCATTACCACGGTCGTTTTCTCGTACATATTCCCTGTCGTAGTCTTTGAAGACTACGTGCCTATGGTTTGGTTTTTGACTTCGCATTAATTAAGAATAAAGACGTTTGAACGGTTGACGCATCATCTATTTTCTATTCATGAAGAAGAATTCACATGTTCATAATCCGTGCCTATGTACGCCTAAAGTCATCAGCCAGACTAGCAAACACGAGATACTCGTAGCCATTCAAGTACGGCAGCAACCATGCTGCGAACGGGTATCAAATTCGGCTCGGACCGCTCATCTCCTGCCTGGAGATTTCGGCTTGCCGACCTTGCCTGAGAAGGATGGGCCATGTCTCTTCTCCTGGCCGAGCCCTCGTCTCCCAGATGCAATGCCACCCCTACCACTTCTTCCTCCGCGCATACCGCCGCCTCCACGATGAGGACGACCTCCGCGAGGATTGAAACCACCCCTATCACCCCTACCACCCCTGTTGATTTGAGATTTAATGTTGGAGACATCTTTCTCGTCGACATCCATCTCACCATCGTCATCGTCATTTTCATTCCCTCGCTTATTAGTGAACTTTAGACGTCCACCTCGTCCTCTGCGTCCGACATCTTTACTCTTAAGTGCCGCCACGTAAGCCCCGACACCGCTCTCTTCTCCGCCTTTAGCAGGTGTATCAATAACCATAGCATCATCGTCGCCATCATCTTCGCCTAATATTAACTTGCCGTCCATATCAGTCTTGGCCTTAGTCTTGCCCGCCTTGCGCAACTTCCCAGGCTTGGTGGAGGAGATGCTGGCAAGGGCCTTGCGATCCAACAGATCCAGAGGCTCATCATCGTCCTCCATGATGTATGTGGATCCACCCTTCTGTGCCTTTCGCGACTTTCCAAGAACCTCGGCGTCAGAGTCGTCGGAAGCGTCTGATTCCTCGCTGCTATACAGTGCCTCATCATATTCGCTCTCGAACCGACTTCGTCGCTTGCCACTCTGTTGGTCATCTTCGTCTCCGGCTTCTTTGGCAGCCTCCTTTCGTCTTTTGCTACGTTCCTTGGTTTTTCGAATGTTGGTTATCAACTTTCGATCCGCTTCGGGGCAGTTTTTATTGACAACATCGAAGCCAAAGCGGCGTACCATTCGCTCTAGAATATGCTTTACCTTGGCCCTACAAAAGTGACCTTTGTGCTCGTGAGCCCATACCATCAAATTTGGAATCATACTTGGTAGGCGCGGTAGCATCAGCTCTGTTGGCAAGCTGATGACGCATACCTTCACGAATCCTAGAACACTCCTGACGATCTCTCGGTTGTTAGATGTCAAGAATAGATCCATGGTTTGTACAAGGTCACTGAGAACCTCTTGGTTCAGTGTCTCACGGAATTCATAGAGGATGCGGGTAAGCGCAGTGATGGAGGCAGAAATCATATGTGGCGTGCTGCCCGCAAGTCCGGCGCTAACCATAGTGATGTATTCCTCTATGCTTGCAGACACGGATGGTGCGTCTTTAGGCATGTTAGGAATTTTACTGTTATCGATTGGCTTGCCCTTCGCCTCCACTAGCTTTCGTCCCATAAGAACAAGTAGTTCGAAAGCCAAGGTTCTAGATTTCTCATTTTGTTCCTTGCAGCATATGACTACCTCGGAGAGTACTGAAGGAATAAAGTGAAGCGACGTAACAGGGACGAATGGCATCAGCGCAGTAATTGCCGCCAATCGTTCTCTTCGTGCGGGGACTGAGACCTTTTCTGCACTGGACAGTATTAGGGTCTGGAGTTCGGTGTTTCGTTCCTCGAGCGCCACTTTGCCAATCTCCGATTCAGCCAGCCGTGGAATTAATTTGTACGCCTTCTTCTGTAACTGTGGGGCGTCATCCCTAACAATGACAAGTGCAGCAATATTGAAAAGAGGACCAAAGCTCTGGCGAGGAAGGTAGATGGACATAGTAATGACCAAATCCATGAGTGTCTGACTCGTAGAAGGCATCTTCTCTTTTGACTTTTGGCTTTTCTCCTTTTTCTCATCAATTTCGCTTAGTGATGATGCCAGCATTGTGCTGACACGGTCGAATGTCTCAACAAGTTCCCTCTCAGGTGTAATGCTCAAATAGGCATTGATAGTCTGAAGTATAGGACCCCTGGACTGGGGAAGCGTTTGGCTGTAGACATTGAAAAGGACTGCCAGGAGATTACCTGCAAAGCTCCCAAGATAATCTAGATTCTTCTGGGCCTCTGTTTTGGATACTCGGCTTGTGAGAATTAGACTCTCGTCTTCAAGCGAAACTACATCTTGATTCGATTCAACAAGAGCCTTGAGGGCCCGGCAGACGTCAAGTCTTAGTTCAACTTGCTTGTACAATAGATTTGCGAGCATCTCAGCGAAAACTTGGTCAAAGGCTACCGTTAGATCCAAGGGCAGGTCGCAAAATCCGGGCAATATAGACCAGGTTTGGTGGACCAGTGTCTCGTATATCTTGACCTCCATCGTCTTGGCAGCTTCTCCATTATCCAGGACTCGTTGGAACATAGCCTCGCTTAATGGAATGAATTCGGTCTTGAAATATTGAAGATTGGTGTTGCTGGTGTAGTCTCTAAGAATTGGCAGCATCCAAGCTCTACCATGTTGGTCTTTGGTTGACTTGACGAGGTTTAAGGGAAGAACACTGAGGACAGCTTCGGGGCCCATTGCCCGAATTGCTTTACCAAGAACTTCATCCGCCTCTTTCTTTCCCATGAAAGAATCATTTCCACGAAGTTCGCCAACTGTTCGAATAACGTTCAACATTGTCGGATTAGCGCGCCACTTAAGCGCATCAAAAATAGCACCGAGGACATTGAATGTTTCCATCCAGGCTGCCTGGTATTGCACACTGAGGAGTCCCTCAGCAACCTGAGCTATCTGTTCAATCATCTTCTCGTCATAGATAGAGGGCTCTATTATGACTTGGTCGGGAACACAGTTTGCCATAAATGAAATCAAACACTCTGATGCGGATATCCTTATGTTATGGGAGGAAGATTCCATGAAAGTAGATATCATCCCAAATAAGGCCGGGAGCTTGGAAAACGTTTCTTCAGGCTCAATTTGGGCGGAAACATCATATCCTCGTGATAATATAGCGATCCAAGGAGGAAGTAATTGTGTGTCGTTAGAAGAGGGGCGCATCTCGGAGATAATCTCGAGGAGGCGAGGCAGCTTAGTCGATGCGACCTCATCAGCCATGCCTTCGAAGATCATCTCAAAAATCTCAAAGACAGCCATTGTCATGTGCTCATTCCCACTCTTCGCAATGCTTAGTAAAAGTTCGCATAACGCCTCGATATTCTTGCTGGGCCAACCACCACTCGCTACTGCAACCGTCTTAACAAGCTGCAAGGCATGTATAAGTGCAGGGTCGTGCTCCGCTGCCGATTTCTTCTGTTTTCTTGACAATGCCGCCTTATTTGCTATCTCTGCCAAACTTCTCATCGCCGTTTCTGCGCATAGGTCTGCCGCTGGGTGGTCCAGAGAGGGACTCGGAGGGGGGTTCTTGAGGACTTTTCGTAAGGCATCCTGTGCCCGCTTTCGCACTTTCGGTCTATTATCTAGAGCAAGGTTTAGAAGACCTGCGACAGCTCTTCGTGGGCTTATTTCATTTGTCGGCAGTTTCCATGCTGCCGAATCTTGCGCAAGCAGCAGTGATTCGAGGCAGCCGATCGAAGGCCTTAATAGCGGTGCCTCTGCATCTTCAAGTAATAGAACAGGCGCTAGGAGCGCAAGAATTTGGGTGAATTTGGATCGAAGGAGGGGTTGTGGCGCAAAGGGTGTAACGATATCGAGGAGATAGACGACAGATGGTGTTAATTCCTTGTTAATCTTTCCACTCTCAAGAGATTGATTCAGTAAAGCTAACAAGGCAGCGAAATATCCGGTCGCTGTCTGTTGAGTATTTTGCTCTTTCAGTGTTTCTTCAACCGCTTTAAGAATCACTCCAGTCTATTGGGAAATTCGGGATTAGCAATTCGAAATTAGTCCTTAGTTAATGCGTGAGGTTCACATACTTGCTGTTGGCTCTGGAGATTCGGCGACCGGATCTTTTCCAGCTTCTCCCCAAGAGTCGCCATTTTGAAAGCGCAATCCGTGATTGTTGAGATTGGTGAAGTTTCCCGACTATATCGTCTAAGGAATTTTGTAATTTTTCTGCTTATCGAACTCTTATCAAGTTCTTATCGGCATTATCGTTAAGCACCAAACTCAAACCCCACCATTGATTTGGCTTGGCGGAGCAGCCCTACAACCTTGAATTCTGCGTACAGTACGTACCTACCGGAAACCACTGGGCATACAGTTCCACTGTATTTACAGTCGACGATATCGACAGAATGCATGAAGAATTCCTAGCTTGCAGATGTTACCCTCAGTAAGTAGTACTTAGTTAAATAGTATGACATTTATGACATTAATCCCAATATCATACAACTCCTACTAAAGACAAATTGGTCCCTCCTAATGGTGGAACTATACTGTGGAGATGTAGGAAACAGTGTTGATGCTATCTCATGTAAGTGACGAGGTAGCCCGGTATTCTTCAGTCTTTTGACAATAGTAGCTGGCTTAGCTACAGTCCATGTTCTAGGCCAAACGTCGTGATCATGACTCTATATGCGATTTGCATTGCCATGTTGCGTCTCACCCAACCCAATGTGCACCCTAACGTCGTGTCATTCTCACGAAGCCTTCTGTGTATCATCATTCTACCAAAGTTGCTCAAGAGAAGTCCTCTCCAGCCTCCTCGATGTTGTTCTTGACTCGTACAAGAATCGTAGTCTTCCACTTATCAAGCTTGCTCATCTGGTCGAACTGGAACAACTTGTCCGTAAATTGATCCTGGTCACCCGCCTCGATGGCGCCGGCCAGATCTGTAAGCAACTGGTGTTCTCGGGTACTAGGGAATGTCGGGTCTAGATCTCGGTACTTCTCGAGCGCGCGATTCGCGGCGACCATATCGCCCGTCGCTAGGTGGCAGATGCCCGCCTTGAGGAAGTAGTCTTTAACCGAGTAGCGCATCAAGTTGTTGTTGATGGAAGCCGCTGCTACCTTCTCGTATTGTTCGATCGACTTGTAATAGTCGCCTTCGAGGGCCGCAATGTCTGCTACCTTAAGCCAGAGCTTGTTCGCTAGACTAAATATGCATTTTAGTGTCTAAGTCCTCTTCTACCTTGCCACGGTGGAGGATTCTTACGCTGAAGCATTATCTCCTTCGTACCATCCGGCAGCAGCTTCGTAGCTTTCGAGTGCGCGCTTCGTATCATTTATCTCATTCTCGAAGACCTCGCCCATGCTCTCCTTGTGTGATGCTGCCCGCCTGAAGTTGCCCTTCTTGCAGTATTGATTGATAGCGATATCGAGACATCGCACAGCATCTTCGGGATACTCTTTTCGGTAGACTTTAAAGGCATCGACCAAGGTGTTGGCAGCATCGTCGGGCTCGTTCAGATGTTGAGTTTGTACCGAAGCAGCTTTTTCGAAAGCCTGACCAGCCTCCCGGCTCATTCTCTGGAGTCTGAAAGCATTCGCTGCCTCGACGTACAGATCTGCCGCATTTTGATACTTGTCTTCTCGGCCGCCGAAGAAACTGAAGCCGCTGGAAGCACTGGCGAGTGTCTTATCCGCCTGTATTTGCCATGCGTGTCAGTAGCTGTCTAGGTTAATGTGGGGGGAAATGGCGGGGCAATCGAGCTGACCTTCTGTAGCAAAGCACGAGGATCTCCGGCCATGGTGATTTAGTTTGTTGGTATTATAATATTGAGACGTAAACAGGCGATAGGAGTTGTTAATACTTAAATTCAATTATTTGCTCTGATGTTGATGACAAAGGAGAGAATGATAGAGAAGGCGCAGTTTGGAGTTGCGACACGGCTACCTAACGTTAGGTAAGTCCTAAGCTATGACATCGCACGTCTCATATCGAAGCAACCCCGGAACCCCTGTAACATGTTCCGATGTACATAGGAAGTATCTTTAGAGTTAACTTACCAAGTTAACATAAGCGTAATTGTCTAATAAGTCGATATTTACAACTAGAATAATAAATGTATTATCTCGTCTCCAGACAGTATTTAGTATTCGTATTATCTTAATAGATTTTCAATATTAATGACACAGTTATGTATTGGTAAAGTTCGTCTCGAGTACATCGTATGCCATTGGCTGCGTTCAGCCTCAAGAACTTCATCTGTAGCAGGGATCTTCCCTCCATAGTAATCATTCACGCTCCGAGCCGTAAATCAAAGAGCCTTTCATGTCTTGACCCATTCTGTGATTCCTCCTATAACAGCAGATTCCTAGATTTATACAGATATTTCTGAAGAATTATGAATTCAACAATATGCAGCCACTGCCGCGCGGCATTCCGCCAATCCCTCCGAGCCCTCCGAACGCCTCAACCACGCGCAACATCCGCCGGTAGCATTCGGAAGAGCTCGAGCTCAGCTCCCCCCCAAGACCTCGAGAGCATCCTCTCAAAGCCGACCTGGTCCGTCCGCTCCCTCTTACCCTCTTCGGCCTCGAAATCCACAACCGACTCCCCAACAATCACCCGACAGACCCTACAACATCTGCTTCGACTCTCCGCCCTGCCTCCCCCCAAATCCGCCGGGGAGGAATCGAAAATGCTCTCGACCCTCGAGTCGCAGCTCCAATTCGTACGTGCGATTCGCGAGGTCGATACTACGGGCGTAGAACCATTGCGCGCCATCCGCGACGAGACGGCACAGGGCATGCGTGAGCAGACCATCGGTCTAGATCAACTTAAGGAGGCTCTTGCAAAAGAGGACGTCATCGGGCATGCGCGGCGGCCCCGGCGACGGCGGGCAGAAAAATTGGCAGGAAAGGGGGGACAAAAAGCAGAGGAGGATTGGGATGTACTCGGTGGTACCAGTGAAACGGCAGGACGATACTTCGTTGTAAGGACTGGATCGACGGATCCAACGCAAGCAGGATAGTAGAGTCATGGCTGGAAACGCTCAAGAAAGACCTCAAAAAACAATATACGTAGTAGTATGCATTCTGGTATGTGAATTGGGTATGCGAATCAAGTAAGTACAAACGTCCAAGCTATACTAACTTCATCCATCCATTCGTGTGCCCCCTAACCAGGAATGCTATCATTACCTTCCAGGAAGGATATCTTCCAGAAGAGAATTCCATAGCCTGCAAACTCCTCGTTCCTAAACCATAGAAAAAAAAAACCCCTATGATAGGTATAGAATTGGCCCCCCATAACCACCCCATAAAACAAGAAATACCGGGTATCGTATCCGCCATGGAGAATCCTAGAAGAAATTTGCGCCGCCTTGCTAGACCTCAGCATTACTTTTTGTTGTTCTTCTTCCTACCACGACGCTTGCCGCCGCCGCCGCCGCCGCCACCACCACCACCACTCGCGCCCGCACCCTTACCCTTCCCTGCATTCGTGCCCGCAGGCGTGGCTGTAGCCGCAGGAGAAGGAGCAGGAACGTCTGCAATCACTCGGACGTGTCCTACTTCGATGGCTTCTTGACGATTGGCACTCACGCCGTTCTTGCCCTTCCACTCTCGCTCACGTTCCTCATCGTGTTTCTTCAATGTTTCAATCAAGTCAATCAACTTGGCCTGGCGCTGAGGGATAAGCGAGGTTTCGACGTCTTCCCAACCAACTCGAGAAAGGACGTAGCCAACGAGGTAGGCCCACTGAAAATGGTTGGTGACTATCTCACTCATGTCCAGGTTCTGAATGTTCGGTACACCTTGGATAGGCTGCAAGCCCGCAATTCCCATCTTCCAATGGCAGGTGCGATAAAGGAAGCCGAGCATATGATCCTTCTTAGAATAAACGTTGATGAATCGTCCAGCCACCACGCTCTTCAAGGTTGAACAGGTTCGAACTTCAGTCGGGCATGGAGCTCCCATCATAATCACGTTCTCTACCAATCCAAACGCTCGCTTCTCGGCTAGACACATCAGGCAAGCGTAGACAGCACGGGCTCCGAAACCGTATCCTATTAGGGTAATGGGTCTCTCTCCGTAAAGTCGATTCATCAGAATATCGGCGAGCACGTTGCCCGCCTTTTCCGCGCGAACCATCCCGACGCACCAAGTATTGTCGATAACCTTGCTAATCTTCACGATGCCAACCGGCCACAAGGACTTTCGGAGCCTATCAAAGACTAAGATACACATTAGCTGATGTTCTGATTAAACAGGGGTAGACCTCTTACTGTTCATTGAAGACATCTCCTTTCTGGATTCATAACCGGGCAAGGTCTGCTGGGCTGCGATGAAGGAATCGCCTGCCTTCTTCAAAGCTTCCAATTCGTACCTCAAAACGTATGCCTCATTCTTGCTACCCAGAGCCTTCCAAGGGTCAATAAAGCTGTCATCGCCGGTGAGCATACCACCGATTCCGATAGTGACTCGCATTCTGCGGTCTCCGGTAGGCACATCCTTGGGGTCAATGAGCTCGGGTGTGTTCGCCCCGTGTATAGACACCATACCGAAATCCAGGACGTCCTTTCTATGGGCTTCGATCGTCTTGCTGCCTTGTCGGGCTCCATACAGACCGAACAAGGTTCCAACAACAACCGTACTTTCATTCATGGGTCCCAGAAGTCCTGCTGTAGCGGACTGGTTAATGCTGAGCTTGTTAAAGACAGTACCGATTCCAGCAGCAGCCAAGGGAGCAGAAAGTGTGCCAGGGTTTCCGCTTATAGCTGCCATAGCCATGCCCGGCTTCCAGCGTCGGGATGTCTTGGCCTCTTCAGCTCGTCTTTGCACAATCTCCTCGACAGGGATGCCTTGTATGATCTTTGAAAGAGCGCAAGCAACTCTTTTCTCGTCATCTAGGACAATAGGTAGCGGAATATCCAACGAGGAAGCCAGTCGCACGAGTAGGATTCTTGAATATAAAGCGTATTGATCTAGTCCAAGGAAGATCAATAGTGTACAGTGCATGATAAGCATACGTTTCTCCTTGGATAAATGCTTGAGGGGGGTATCAATCGCAGGATACGCCTTGTGAAGCATGTCTTCGATATCAGCAGGATTGGCAGGCGGGAGGTTGAAAACTACGATATGAAGTTAGCTCTGGCCAAGTGTCTTGGGGGTATAAGCTGCGAGGGGGGACGTTAAAAGATAAGCAAATAACTAGATTTGCTCTTCACTCACGGACCGGCCCCCGAGGACGACTTACCACTTGGTGCTCCAAGTCTTCCTCTCGTAGCATAGCCCGGCTTGGTGCTCGGCTTGGTGCTCGGCTGTGTGCGTTGTTGAAAGCCCGACTGCCTGGCATTACCTCGATTGTTAGACTGGCCTCCGCCACGTCCGCCACGGCCGCCATAATTACCACGGCCACCATAGCCGTGGCCACCCTGATTGCCAAAGCCATTGCGATGGCCGCCCGTGTTGCCGGAATTTGCACCATTCTTGACAACGATGTCGTTGAATCGCTTTTGTGTGCTCAGACGCCACTTGTTGATGTGGGCAAGGGCATCTTTCTTCTGCTCGGCGACACCCTCGAGTATCACATCTAAATCCGACTTTCCTAGTACTGTTTGAAGCTCATTGGCGTTCTTGGGGTACGTCCACTTGCTCCTCTGGACGAAGTTGAAACTCGGACCTGGGTGTTCGAATACGTGACGATCATTCTCGTCATTGTGGTTTGGAATGATACGACACTGTGAGTTGGGTGGGTTAATTCCTTGGTCGTCGGGAAGTCTACCAAGTTCGAGCTTTTCGAAGTTGTCACGCGTCTGCTTCTGCATATCTTCGATGATATCGTTAACAAGCCTGATGAACTGGAACTTCTGTTCTACATCAAAAACGTCACTAAGATCAAGTTCGAACCGTCTGACCGGTCGGCCTCCTCGCGGCGCGTTGTTTCGCACCATGCTGCCGTCGTCCTCAGATGACGATAATGATGGACGTGTATTGTCCATGATGAAAAGATCAGAAGAAGGGAGTTAACAGGATGAGTACATGAAAAGAATTTGGTTGAGAATCGACGAGAAGTTGCAATCTTGACGTGGCTACTTCCCAGGTTAAAAAAAGAAAAGGTTTACACAGGAAGTTCAAATGAAGTTCAAATGAAGTTCGAGGTTGTAGCTACCGAGTACGAAGTGAATTGTGCTGTAAGGTACCTGGTGGCTAGGCAGGCAGGTGTAAGCTTGATGGGTAAAAGGGTACGATAACGGGAGGTGGAAACGTTAATGAGCGGTAGGAACGCATGCACCTTAGTGGGAAACCGTGTGAGAAAGAAAAAGAAAAAAGGTAGGTACAAGGTAGAAAAAAATAGAAAGTGAAGGTATGGGATGGAAGTAAGTGCGTTAAGGAACAGTAGGGACGATAGGAAGTTTGGGAATCTACAAGAGTCGGTTGTCACCCGCCGCGCTATTGAACTACCACGAAGTGGCAATCGCGATACAAGGGCAATTCACTATAAAAAAGGGAATCGCGGGGTTAAATATGCATTACATCTCCAGGGAGATCTGTGCTACAGATTGAAATACAATAACAAACAGCCTCGACTGTGCGCACATCACATATCAGATGCATGAACGCGCAGATAGTATCAAATACTAGCCTTTGTCGTTTAGCCACTGCAGCTATCCGAGTTCCTTGGCTTGATGATCGAATACTGCAGTGTCAATAGGTATATCCCCGTCGACAGATTCAATTTTTCAATTCATTTATGCTTCTACGGGCTTGCAGGTATATATATGCCAACTACATAGTAGGAATATCTAGTAATCATCTAGTACCTAGGTAGTTTCCCACATGGTGACTGCCAGAAAAGGGGCAAGACCGTCTGTGCCCATGTCAACCTTAGAACCTTAGGACAGTGCAATCAGCCAACTTATGTAAGTACCTTCATTGTTCAATAGTTCTATTCGATACCTATATTTATTCGCCTTGGCTCCGGTACCTGAAACGCTATTGTCTATCTGATAGCAAACTTACCTTCAGCCTCTGAACTCAACTAAACTACTATCGAACCAAACAGGTTGGTGCTAAGCAGCCATTCAAGATCTCAAATATCGATGTAAGTGGCATTCAATTTTATATGAAGATTGAACTAGGTACTTAGTATCCCGTCTGCTGGGTCGTTGTGATTTATTACTAATCATCCCTACACAGTCGGTAAGTACCTGGTATATAAACTAATTATAAGGTACTTACTTATCCATAGATGTGTATCATAGGTACTAAATAAGTAAGTTAATACCTCCAGGGCTATCACCCAGTAGCAGGTAATTGATATTTATATATGCTGAACCAGTAGACACACGACATCTTTGTCGAGTGTGCCAGTAAATGTTAAAAAAAAGCCACCGTTTCAAGCACTGTTCTGCTGGGATACCTTCATATACCGTTCATATACCTACTACTTAGTAGGAAGGTAGACAACATTGCTATCATATATGCTACCACCCGTGATCCACAAGCTCGGGACCATTGCAAATTAACCAAACCTCTCCTTGTTCTAATCTGCGAATATCTAACAACAATGGGACAACCCAAAAAATACATTGAGATCACGACAGATTAACGGTATACACATCTCGGGTTTATGGTTCCTCCTTCGCCAAGTATTTGTAACTATGGCGTAGTATTCCTATAAGTAAATGGATGGAAATGATAGGAAAAGGTCCAATACCCATAACACATTGCAATATCAACTTAGACAACTCATCGAGCTCTCTAGTAATTCTCCAAAAAAAAATTAAAGAAATTGGTATACTATATATACTTCATGACTTAGGTCTTACATAGTTCTCGATGTAATGACCCGAGGGACCGTGGTGATTGAGTTCAGGGGAACCTTTGATACTCAGACTAAATTTCTAATGACGATTCGATGGGTTGGTGAGAACGCTTCCCTAGTACCTAGTAGTTTCGAATGACAATTATCAATTTGAGATCATTGGGCCGCAAGCTGAGAAACCATCGCCTTCATGAACATCCATATTCGAGAAACGGCCACTCATTTTACCCATAGCTTGCTCTTCCGCTTTGCTCGTAATACGGACACAGCCTTCAGAAATTGAGGGTATAAGACCTATCGGTAATCTGCAGCATGTTAACAATTCCTTGTGACGCCACGTCGTGTTACTTTGCCAATGGCACGCCGTACTGAATTCGTTACAGTTGTGTCTCAAATTCGACAGCGCTGCTACAATAACAGAGAAGCTAATATTTATCTTAGAATAGAAAGCCACCTTAGATTCTTGAGACAACGAGAATGGCCCCTCGCCGTACGGCGTAGTTAATATTTCCTGGTATCAAAATAATCAAGTTATCTGGTATGGTTAAGAAGAGACATCATTACAGAGAATACTTATCCATTCTCAGGAGACTTAGGTATCTCATGTGCCTGAATCAGCGTGCTATGAACCTACATCGAGTAGTTCTTATCAAAAGGATCTAACCGACACCAGCGACGTAGGGTTTCTACGGTACGTTATCACTCTTGGTACGACCACTTCAAACCCGTGACTGAGCCGCTAGGATGGATCGATCAGATCCAAACATCCATCTACAATTGACTTTGTCGGGGTCCATTCGGAAAGCGACCGGTATCAAACGCTAGGTATGGCTAGAGCAGCTTATTTAGTCAAGCACGGACTTCCCCCGAACCCGACCGCAAGCCGAAGATCCAGAACTCGGGACAAGGCTAATATGTTCGCTTAATGGGTTGATCTAGGCATTCCAATGGCGTGATACGTTATAACCATTTCTTTAGGGTCCCCGCCTGGGATTCTATAGTTCGGGTTCAATGGGAGGTATAAGTCCGTTGGCGTTGACTTTGGCGTTTGGCGTAGGTGTGGTATACCAAGGCGCGTTGCCTATTGGTCAACCAACCCACGTGCGTTTCTTGAAAGGGTGGGAGACAGGTACCTAGGTATACCGGCACAGCTCGAAGATATATGATTGGCCTTAGTTGTCAATTAAGATAATCCAAGATGTACAGCGTACATAGGTCGGCCTTCGGTTGGTGTTGGGTAGCCGCCGTTCGTTTGCATTTGACGCGTTTCTCCTATTTCCTCCCACTGTGAGCTAGGCAGTTTGGATCTAGTTAAGAAACTCATCCATTCAGATCGGGAAAATCTGATATTTATTTTAGTCAGGTTAGACTCCAATCTAAATATCATAAAAATGTCAAGAAATACACATATTCATGTAAGGAATCGAGAAAGTGCAGCCGATGTCCACGTGAAATCTTAACCTAAGTCTGCACTTGCTCAGCTTGAATGCAGGGGTATGTAGGGAAGCTCCTATCGTTAAGCTGGGGAAGGAGTTCAATATTTTGCTAAATAGATACATCAAGGTACTTTGGAGAACTAATAGTGTCCATATAAAATTGGTAGGATAGCGATACGTCTAATGTACAATCCAAGTTACTTTCGACTCGAGAATGTGGGATCATTGGTCGTATCCGTGGGTCCATATATTTATTACAGGGTCACTCCTCTAAGTGCTTCAGCTGAGGGGGAAATCAATTCAATGATGTTCATCCCGCGACCGGATAATTGAACTCACCTCACCTTGACCCGTCGACCCCTCGACGTCGCAATTTTGAAGACGGTCGAATTTAGTAGGTCTTCGTGTCATGATGACCTCCACTTAGCATCACCCACATCTAAATACCATCTCCTCCTACCTTGTTCAAACTCTACTTCATATCTACCCGTCAAGACGGTGGCTGGCCGAGATCTAACGAGTGGATATTTCGTCTCAAGCTTGCCGCACCGGGCCTAAAGCTGTATTTACCTCTACAGTTGACCTACATACAAGTACGAAAGACTGCCGTGTTGGTATGAACTTGTCCCTCGAAACTGCGTCGTGCCTCATGAATTAATATCCGCGCTCTAGGTTAGACGGCGCAACAATCACACAATACTTCGTCTGGTCGATATACTCCCGCCGCACTCATATCGGTGAAGCCGTCTCGCGCATTTCGTTTCGTCACTTGTCCGACTTTCCCCAAGCATCTTCCAGTGTATTGTCCCACCAGGCTATCAAGTCGCCCACACCTCTACAACGGGCGTGTAACAGTGTACGATAATTCGCAACGGCTTTTAACGAAGCAGATGTTAAACCCTAGTAGACCCCGTTAGACCTAGGTAACCTCGAGGACAGCACAATCAACCAGGACACTCCAAATTGCGTGAGCGGCTCATAGCGAGCAAATCTATAGCACCCCATATCATTGCTGATATCTCCATCCTTCTCGAGCACGGCTCCTTCGATTACGAGATCTCGATTACTAGCTATCCCGATCGGAAAATATCCCTTGATTCCCCGCCCCTCCCTAAGAATTCATTTAGATTCCTTGTCGCCGGTTCACAGCTCGATTTTATTCCTGCATAGATATCTCAAACGAAATAAACCCACCCCTTATGTCAACAATATACATACACCTATAGTCATGAGAGCTCTTCGGTGAAGCTCTCCATGCCGGCTCTACACCTTAGGTTACTTATTTTATGTGATCTTAATGCTTGGAAGCGCTTACCGAGCTCCATTCGTTGAGACTGAGACCGTGCGATTTATATAGCCGAGAAACAATTCGAGTTGGCCACATGCGATCGACAACATGGAGAGCATCAACATTTGTGTTATAGGGGCCAATGGAGTCGGCAAGTCCCACTTCATACAAAGGGCGATGTCCCTACCGCGCGTCCCCGGTCCCAATCCCACAACCGCACGCATTAATATCGATAATGTTCCTTACGCCGTCACTCTATTTGAGTTGGATCTCGAGTACTTCGACGTAGATCCCGATCGGCAAATTAAGTGGCCAAAACAGATGGGCGGTGCCATTGTACCTCGAGTAAATGGTGTTTTACTCTTATACGATGTGATGAACAGAGAGAGCATCATAGAATTACCTCAGACCCTAAGTAAGTCATCGTAGATGCAGTTATATACCTCGAGTATTATTGGGGTATTTGAATGAGCAAAGGCTAAATTAAATAGATGCTCTCGTGAACTCGTCGTTGCCAGCTGTCCTTGTCGCAACGAAGTGCGATAACCCGGACAATTCAAGGCACATTGATACTGAAGCAGTTGCTGCAGCATGTCAGTCGTGCCTTGCAACTTTCAAAACGTCCGCAAACAAGCCAGAGAGCGCGAGGATAGCTTTATCTACGCTTCTTAAGGCATTAGTGTTGCGGAGCCTTGGTAAGTACTAGCTCGAGGCCGTCCCCCCTTAATTAAAAAATGTCGCGAAATAAATTCATTCGTAATATGATTGAAGCTTATGTATCTTTCCTGTTTCCTAATTCTCGCTAATCATGACTACAGAGGCGGAGGGTACGGACGGGATAGGTTCGAGGCGCAGAGCAGCTTCGGCTGCGCATCTTGATACCCAACTAGAATCAGCAAACGCCCGACCTTTAAGCCAACATAGCAAACACAGCCGCGCTAGCTCAGATATGTCGTTGCTTCGGGGCTTTCCAACACAGCCAGGAACGGATTATCGCTCTGCAAGATCACCTCGCGTTGATTATACGGGAAGCCATGTCACCGGCCAGTTCCCAGACAATTCAGAAGATGATCCGAACCAAACCGTTTCCA
This sequence comes from Annulohypoxylon moriforme, assembly GCA_022695765.1. NCBI lineage: Eukaryota > Fungi > Ascomycota > Sordariomycetes > Xylariales > Hypoxylaceae > Annulohypoxylon > Annulohypoxylon moriforme. The sequence continues at coordinate 18,716 of MU403094.1, read as the reverse complement.
GCATGCTCCGCACAACGGGTATTAGGTTAGATCGTTCCCAGAACGCCTCGTTCCTCGATGTCGAGGATTCGGACGCAGATTCGATGAGATACTCTGATGACATACCTTTGCTACAGCGAAGCGATGAATCGGTGTTTGAGAGACCAGCAAAGAAACTTGGCGTAACTTTCGACGATTTAGTAGAACGGCTCGTTGCTCCTAAGATGTCTAGAGCAGACAACAATTTCTTGGATATATTTCTATGTTTGTATCGCAAGTTCTCAACGCCCGGGCACCTCTTTTCGTCGCTCCTATCCCGGCTGGACCGTATCAAGGACGACAAGTCTGTCCATTATCTTACCAAGACGGCTACACAACTTCGAATTATCGAGGTCATTGCAAAGTGGGTCGCGACTTATCCTGGAGACTTTGCACGGCCTGGGACAAGAAGAAAGCTAGAGGATTTTGTTAGACATTTGTCCACGGAACCAATATTTTCCTCGGCGGCGCAACAAATGCGTAGAACGTTAGAGTATGGCGTGATCGAGGCTGACGACACGGGCTGGGAGAAAGCTGATAGCGCCGAGGATATCATAGCAGACGAAAGTGAGCTGGCTGCAAAAGATGCTTCAAGGCGGTTTGGCGACCTGTCGGAAAGCATGAGTTCTCTTGGCGTTGATGAGCCGATCGAACGTCGACCTTCGGCTAGCTCGTCTTTGCAGACTGATTCTGGAACTGCTGGGAAAATTCATTCGTTTCAATTTCATTCGTACGAGGATTACGAACGAGAGGCAGCGACCATGGTGCCTACATATACACTACCCCTAACCAAATTCCGATATCACATATTCATGGACACGCAAAACGACGACATCGCGGATGAGATGACGCGCATTGATTGGGTCATGTTTTCTTCAATTCGGATACGTGACTTGGTCCGGCACGTCAGCCTATCTACCGAGCAGAAGGAGAAGTGTAGGGCCATGAAGAATGTGAACCGCATGATCGCCCATTTTAACCATATCGCGGTCTGGGTTTCTAATCTGGTACTCATGCGAGACAAAGCCAAACATCGCGCCCAGATGTTGGAGAAGTTTATGAACATCGCCCTGAAGCTAAGACAATTAAACAACTACAACGGCCTCGCAGCCGTCCTTGCCGGCATTAACGGAACAGCCATCCATCGTCTGTCCCAGACTAGAGCGCTTGTGCCAGCAGATGTTCAAAAACGATTTGCGAGGTTAGTACTTCTGATGGGGACGCAGAAGAGCCATTTCGCCTATCGACTCGCCTGGGAAAACTCGCCGTTACCACGCATTCCTTTTATTCCGTTACATCGTAGAGATCTTGTCTCTGCCGAAGAGGGGAGCATGACGCTAGTGGGACCGCAAGGGGATCGAATAAATTGGAAGAAATTCGAGATTTTAGGAGAAATCCTCCTGCCTATCATGAAGAGCCAGGGCACCCCATACCCAAACCTCTCCAAGCACGACACGGCGAGGGAACTCATTCTAGACTGCTTAATGCCTACGGACGAAGAGGTAAGATAGAAATTGTTTATTATGCCACCCAGTTTAGTAGTATACTGGCTAACTCGGCGTTCTAGGATATCTATCAACGGAGCATTCAGGTAGAATCGCCTAGCGGTGGCCCTGTGGACCCCGGGAAGAAGAAATTCCCCTGGTTTGCGAAATCATAGTGATCACGCTCATTTCACTTATGGTCGATAAGGGATTAATTTAATAGCCAATACTAAGGAGGCGTGCTTATCGGATCAACGCCGGAGTTGGTGTTAGACAGGTGACAATTGAACCCTAACCCCTGTTTCTGAATATGACTGTTTCGAGGGCAAAGGTAAATTCGACCGGATGGTATATGACAAGATGACTTTGGATTTCAGTTCGACTATTTCCAATTTTCCAATTTTCCAACTTTCCAGCTATCCGTCCCATGAAGGGCCAGTTGGCGGGGGCTTAGAGCTTCTGGGCTATTCTTTTTGTTTTCGTAGAATTAGCTCCGTTGCCGCGATTTATTTGGCGTCGATTTTGTTTTGGTTCCAACCATGGCAAATAATGTACGGGCCTCACGTCGTTGGCGTTCCGATACACTATTGATATACATACGAGGTATAGAGAGGGTGTAAGGTAGCAGTACATATACCTAAGCATGTGCTTATGTGCTTGCTTAGAGATGTATATCTGCCTAATGATGTCATCACACCCAATACGCCCAATACACCCCGCACATGCTTTTTTTATTTCCCCTCACCAAGAGCTCTATGTATAGTGGATGTATTTCTTTAACAGATTTAAGCATCTGACGCGATAAGGAACTAATAAGCTAATAAGGTCTTCATACATTCGCCGCGGCTAGAACATTGAACCCAAACATTGAACCCGGCTAGCTCGCTACATCCTGTACACTCACTCTCTCCTATCCCGTACATCCTATCCTGTACATCCCACACAACCTTTGAAGCTACCGACTGCTAACCGGCTACCAAACCCAACGGCTTACCTGAATGAGATAGTCGTGGTCAAGCTCTACTCGCGTACCTGATTTGATTTGATATGATCTGCAGCTCCAGTGCTTGTCGTATTTTGCGTTGTCACATCTTTCCTCTTTTCTTCATTGACATTTAGACAAGTGCCTCTTCTTATCTTGTGCTGTCGAAACTCAGTTCCAAGTTGTATTTTGCTATATCCTAACCTGTTGTCCTATCTTGCTTATCTACCTAGCCTACACAAGTGTGAGGTGCCGCCCCCGACTAATGAATTTGCATTAAGTACCTAAGTAATCTTCAAATATGGTTGTAGTCGACAACTACGAGTACCTCACTGAGGAGGAGAAACGTCTCAAGGAGGACGGAAACCGCATTAAATACTGGAAGAAATGGGGACCTTATGTTGCTGAACGACAATGGGCCACAGGCAAGCATAGATAAGGAATCCCCTCTTTTCAATCCCACCAACTGACTGGTGATATGCAGTGCGAGAAGATTACAGCGCAGATGGCGATGCTTGGAGCCGTGAGTTTATGTTCCTATGCTTAATACTTTATATATGAAGTATATATACTAATATCCAACAACGTACAGATTTCACTCACGACGACGCACGATCTCGAGCTTTTCGCTGGGGTGAAGATGGTATAGCCGGAGTGTCAGATACCCACGGGTTGCAGAACATCGCCTTTGCTTTCTGGAACGAGCAAGAGTCTGTATTAGAAAATTCCATAGCACGAATGTAGTTTTACTGACTAGAATTAGCCCTTTCCTCAAAGAACGATTGTTTGGTCTAGCAAACCCCCAAGGCAATCATGGTGAGAGTATCAAAGAAGCCCATTTCCACCTCGATAACACACCTGTAAGCGTTGAATACCACCTTAGACTATGTACCTCATCACTAACGATTTTAATATAGACAGTAAGAACCACATGACTCATCCTGCCCGCACCTTTACTCACGATCGTCCAGCATTCCTATATGAAGTACCTTTATAAATATCCGCAAAGAGCATTTCCATACCAAGATCTTTTAGATACGAATGCCAAGAGAACCAAAGAGGAGAAAGAGTATCAAATCATTGACACTGGCATATTTGACGAGGATAGATACTTTGATATCATTATTGAGACTGCAAAGGAGGCAGATGACCCTGATGAGATTCTCTTCCGGGTTACTGCATGGAACCGAGGGCCGGAACCGGCTCCTCTTCATATCATCCCTCATGTTTGGTTCCGAAACACTTGGGCCTGGGGGAGGGAAACCGAAGATAAGAAACCGTCTATCTCGGAGTATTCCGAGAACATGGCCAGGTCAAAGCATTGGAAGCTAGGCAACCGATACCTATTATTGTCGCCCTCGCCGGGTGTTGGAGTCAGCGGAGAAGATGTACAGCCCGAGCTCATCTATACCGATAACGATACCAACTATGAACTTCTATACGGAGGAGAGAACAAGGTTCCGTATGTCAAAGATGCATTCCATGACTACATTGTCGACGGCAAGAAGGCAGCTGTAAACCCAGCTAGGACGGGCACAAAATGTGCGGCATGGTTCCAGTTTAACGAATCAGGAGGTGTCGCCCCCGGTGAATGCGCTGGTATGTCATTGATGACTGTCAACATGATACAGCATACTGACCTTATTTATTAGTTGTTCGTTTCCGATTTTCAAGGAAGAACGAGACCTACCTAGACGAAGAGATCTTTGATGATATCGTTGAGAAAAGGCGAGAGGAAGCAGATGAGTTCTACTACAGGATAAGTCCCTTACCAATGTCTGAAGACCTTCGCAACATCCAACGTCAGGCTTTTTCAGGTATGATGTGGTGCAAGCAATACTACCAATTCATATGGGACCAATGGGCCAACGGTGACCCTGCTCAACCACCACCGCCACCTGAGAGGAAAGAAATCAGAAACTCTGAATGGAGGCACCTATATATCGATGACATATTATCCATGCCGGATTCATGGGAATATCCCTTTTTCGCGGCTTGGGATTCCGCATTCCACTGCATACCACTTGCTATGATTGACCCGGAATTTGCGAAGAAGCAGATTGATCTGTTTACCAGGGAATGGTATTGCCATCCAAATGGCCAGCTCCCTGCGTATGTCCCTGACACTAGGCTATATAATTCATGAAAAGGCTAACCTTATTATAGATATGAATGGAACTTCGGTGATGTGAACCCTCCCGTTCATGCCTGGGCTACATTCCGTGTCTTCAAGATCGAGCGAAAGCTATACGGAAGACAAGACCTAGACTTCCTGGAACGAGTATTTCAGAAGTTGTTATTAAATTTCACTTGGTGGGTCAACCGAAAAGATAAAGACGGCAAAAATGTCTTTGAGGGAGGTTTCCTCGGACTAGACAATATCGGCCTCTTCAATCGCTCCGAGCCCTTACCAACCGGAGGTGTTCTCGAGCAGGCTGACAGCACAGGATGGATGGCGTTCTATTCGCTATGCATGTTAAATATTGCTCTCGAGTTAGCTAAGCATCGACGGATTTACGAGGATATCGCCTCGAAGTTCTTCGAGCATTTCATATTCATCAGCGATGCTATGACTTTCAAACACGGGGATAAGGACGAAAAGTCCCTATGGAACGACGAAGATGGTTTCTATTATGACGCGATTTCCTGGGGTGGTCCGTGGATTCAACAACTACCCGTCCGGTCTTTGGTTGGACTGATCCCCTTGTATGCAACACTGACTTTAGAGCCGGAACTGATCAACAAGCTGCCATCCTTCAAAAAGCGTGTGGATTGGTTCATGGAGAACCGATGCGACTTGGCAGAGAGAAACATGGCAAGTATCCGGAAGAGGGGTAAGGGTAACCGTATCCTTCTTTCGATGGTAAGCAAAGATAGACTGGAGAAGATCTTAAAGCGTATGCTCGACGAAGATGAATTCTTCAGCGAGCATGGCATCCGATCACTTTCGAGATATCATAAAGAGAACCCTTACTCTATGGACGTGAATGGTCAAAAGTTCACAGTAGGATACGTGCCAGGAGACTCGGACAGTGGTCTGTTTGGCGGCAACAGCAACTGGAGAGGCCCCATTTGGCTTTGCGTGAACTTCCTTCTAGTCGAATCCTTGCAGAGATTCTACCTATTCTACGGACCTAATTTCCAAGTAGAATGCCCTACTGGATCTGGGGAGTACATGCATCTTGGACACGTCTCCGAAGAGATTCAGCACCGCTTACAACACCTGTTCGCTCGGGGTGACGATGGACGTCGGAGTATCAACGCCGGAAATGATACGCTGGACTTCGACCCGAACTGGAAAGACTACATGTGGTTCCACGAGTTCTTCGACGGCGACACGGGTCGCGGTCTGGGAGCAACTCATCAGTGTGGTTGGACTGGGTTAATCGCCCGTATGATTCACGATACGGGGTAAGTCTTACTCTACAAAGTCAATTCATATACATCTGGTTACTAACAGCCGAGACAGCATCAGCTGCCGTCTCCCGCAGACGCCGCGTACGCCGACGGTGGGCATGGCGCACTACTTCGACGACGTCTTTCACCGACACGTCGGGACAGCGACGAATGGCTCATCCGGGCCACGCAAAGGCCACATGCGCCGGTCCTCGACGGCGAGGTCCATCAGCGCCAGAAGCGACTTCGACGCCTCGGTCAACGGCGAGGAGTTTGATGTCCGCAGCGAGGCGCCTGACGATCCGGAACGGCAGGCGGCGAGGCGCGAGGCTGATGAGCATTTGAAGAATTACGTCTCGGAGCAGCTTCAGAGGGTCAAGGATCATGATGATGAGTTTGGTAGGTATGCCGATGTGGAGGAGTATGAGACGCATGTTTGAGGGGGCGTTGCGTTAGATGCCTAAAGGATGGGGCCTAGGGTCCTAGGGAGGAAGAAAACGGGGGCAGCGAATAGGAGAGGAGAGACCTGACTTGCTTGTTTGGAAGGCCTAGAAGATACACGGGTGGATATACATTGGTAGGCTGCATTCAGATACAAATATACAGATACACGGTAGAAGGAATACGAGAATACGACCTTAATGAGATGATACATGAGAGGACGCTTTGGAATAAGGGTCCTTGATGCCTGACCTACCCGATCCATCTCGGATGTGATGGTGTGCTTAGCTATTGGTGCTTTATTGCATTGGTCCAGTAGATAGTTAACGTCTGCCTATAGCACCCCTTTTGGTCAAAGAATGTTGGAGGCTGTTGATTTGTAGAACCGCAGTAGCATTGTTCACTGCCTTGATAGCGGTTCATAGAAAGCTCTGATTTCTATCAAGCGCTTGCTGTAATAGCCGAGTCGGGTCTGAACTTGGGTAGGAGAAGTTTTGTTGAATGTAGTTATCATACTATACCTATCTAAAGCAACAATATAAGATATGTGAATTTATTTATCTGTTCGTGACATCATGGGTTCATAAACACCACATCAAGTAGATTAAGCAGTTGGAAATGTTCTCGATTACGTAGGTAGTTGTTCTATGAACGGACGGCTGGAAATGGGGGACGAATGCTTCTTCTATTTTACGAGCTTATACACAAATGGTATCTCAACGGAGAACCAACCTTCCCGCCGCAAACCGTCTCTCCGTAGCAGCTCCCTCGCTCACACAAAAGAAAATAGTTTACAGAGTGTCAGTGAGGAGCTTGTTCATCTTGGCAAGCTTGGATGAGACAGAGAGGTCGATTGTCCTGTCACCAATTTCCACGACGAGTCCGCCAATGATATCCGGGTTGACTTGGTTGGTGACCTTTAGCTTCTTGCCCTGTCCGACGTATTGAGACTTGGCGACGGCACTCTCTAGGCGGGAGAGGATCTTGTTGTCCAATTGCTATAATATATATTAGCCTAACCTGAATTCTTCCTGGACGAACTCCGAATGCCGGACTGAAAATGACGTACCTGGGCACTGGTAACGATTAATTCAACCTCTCCTCGAGACGCGCTCATGATCTGGCCGAACTTCTCGCAGATTCCCTCGAGTATTCCAAGGCGGTTGTTCTCAGCAAGAGTCGCGAGGAAGTTCTTGACTGTTTCGTTTGCGCTCGCGGCACCAACGTTCTTTTGCAATTCCGCAACGATGGCGCTCTTGTCCTTCTCGGAAAGAGTGGGAGTGCTTAGGATAGAGGAAAGCTTGGCATCCTTGGAGACGAGATCGCCGAGGGTGTTCAAAGCCTTTGCTGTCGGGTCAAGGGAGGAAGACTTCACGGCCGCCGTGTACTAAATAACTCATTGGTCAACACGGTTCATTCTATAATTACTTGAAACCTTTTCTCTAGTTCTAATCTCCCCAATTGGATTCTCCTAGAACTTCTAATGATAACCGCCAGGCTCCGGAAGGGTATTAGCATACCAGGGCAGTGGCATAGGTACCGTCGAGACCGTAGACAGCGACTGGGGCCTTCACTGTTTGGGTGGAAGCGGCAGCGGGGGCGGCGTATGAGCGTACGGAAGCCCGAGCAAGGGTCCGCTGAGGAGCTGCAGCTCGAATTGAGCGGATTGCCTGTCGGGACAGCATGACGGCGTGGATGGGGTTGGATGCTGGATTCAAAGGGGATTAGATGTGGTCGTTTCTCAAGCTCGGCTTCAATGAGGTTCCAAGTCTGTAAGAAATCCAACCGGCAACTTTAGCGGGCCAACCTTAACCGGAGTGGGTCTCGACTGGAAGCGACCTCTGAAAATTGTAATTGTGAGCTAAGCCACAAATGGATGTGCAAAACTTGAACACTGTGTGGCACAATGCACTGTGGCTCAACACTTACAATCCATGCAAAGTTGGGCACGTAAGGTTTTAGGAATGACCAATAATTTTCTTCATTTCATCTTCGTGTTCATTCCCTGGTACTTGCGTACAAATACCTCGTGACTTTCGCCTTCCAAGTTTCCGTTTTGTGGGTCCAAGCGCCCAGTCACTTACCATTCTTAACAGCCCGAATCTCGTTCAGATTCAAGTCCTTGATCTCTCTCACCGTCAACATCTTCCAAAACTAGAAGAGCCATTTTTCTTGGGCGCATTTCTTCCTCGCCCAACCCAAGTGTTCCTTTTTCGCCGTCGCTCTACTTTGAGGACTTTTGACTTGATTGACTCTTCTCTAGGTACACACTATTGTGACGCCCACTATCTACCTAGATCCATTTTCCGTCCATCTTCCATATTTCCGTCACTATCCTCTGCAATTGCAACAGCAAAAATCATTTGCCCTGATCGGCTTTGACCGCAATTCAGGTTATACTAGACCAAGACGCAGATCGCGTTTGGATACATATGATGCAATAGCCTGCCATTGTAGCCATCAATCTTCCTTTCATTTTGTACAAGTATCACTCGCAGAACCCCTACTTTTCTTACGGTAAGGTTAGGATTACTGTCGTGATGACAAGAGAACGGAAAAAAGTCCCGGCGCCCACCCGTGGCGTACGGGCTCTAACTCGTCGTGCGAAGATGGAAAAAGCGCACCAGACACAACAGCAGCATGATGATACATGGAGAAACTTAAATCCACACAAGGAACCGCCTAGGATGAAACACAAGACAACATTTGAATTGGTCGAAAACTCCGACAAGAAAAAGAAACTCGAATTTGAGGTAGCTACACGCTGTAGAAAGAGTGGCGATTGTGAATAATGCTGACGGCCAACAGATTACTACCGACAGAAACCCTCCCCCAGGCTTTGAATTCGTCCCCTTAGGGCATCCGGCATTGTCTCACATGTGCAAAGAGATATCCAGAGAACAGGATGCCATGATTTTTATCGTTTCTGTACGTATTATATCAATTATTATCTCGCAAGTTACTGACAGATTACCCTAGACCCGCGAGAACCCGGATGCTCTAGAACACCATATGAACCGAGTTGGCTACCATTATCGACAAAGAATCGTCGAACAAGCTCGTGAGAAGTTGGTAGCTATTGGAAGATCGATCCACGTCCCCAAACCTCACAAGCCTGGCGAACCGGAACCGATCCCTCGAAACCAAGCAGAAATCGATGCCCAAGCTGATGCTGTTATAAGAGACCTTTTCCCGAGAATACCGCATACCGATCGACGCGAAATCATCCAACATGCCTTTCGAAAAGTGTGTTTTCATCTCCTTCAATCCGTATTTTCCTTACTCCGATGAACTTCTATTGATCTTTTTACAATATAGGATGGTAAATTCCATGGAGAGTCTAGAGTTGGCATGGTTAAAGAGCTGACATTAGCACGTCGTGTTCAACTTGCTGCACTTGCTCACATTAGGCACACACATACTCGCTATGATGAGCTATTAAAGGAGACTAGTTGGGCTAACGCTCGAAAAGCTGTAGAAAAGCCGTGCCTGGACATCATCGTCAAGTGGCGAGGAGATGAAGAAACCGGTCGCGACCAGCTAGATGAGATCCTTCGTGAAGTCATTGAGATCACAGATACCGAGGAATCTGAGGATGAAAGTCCCACTGCAGAGCCTACTCCGGCACCTCGTGTTAGCGCGATGCCCACAGGAGTATCATCGAGGTACACGGTAGATCTAACGCAAATGACACCAGCTGATCATCAGTCGCCTCCTCAGGCTCGAAGACATGATCTACCCGCCTCAGGTGTCCCTACATCATCCAAACAGAAAGCTCTTGCAAGAGCTGAGAAGAGGAGTGCTCGAAAGACACAGCGCTTTAGGAGATACGCTGCTGCCGCTGAGGCTCTTGCAGGCTCGGCTGGCCGGAGAAGTCATGGCGGTGATTCGAATGTTGCTTCGGCTCCTTTTGCTACCGTTCCAGTGGATTTAACTAGGAGTCCTCGTTCTGTTCAAATGCTTGATTACAGCCGCGAGCCAACAGTGGCGGCGCGCGGTACTCCAAACGTGGAGCACGTACCCCGTCATTTTGAATTGCGATCAGATCTGCAACGCTTGAATGTCGGTTCTCCAAGAGAGAGGACGTCCGCAATTCCCCACGGTTATCCCGAGGTCAATATGCAAACCTCTCCTCAACAAGCTTATAACCCGGAAGACTATAATAGACCCAAAGTTGGGCACGTACCGACGAGCTACGACCACCCGCAGGCTACACACACGACGGTAAGACATGGATTACAGGACATGTTATTACAGTCTATTGAGCCCGCATCTCCGGTTGCTCCCCGGCAATCATACGAGGTTCCTCGTACCTCGTATGGTTCGCCTCAGCGCTTTGTAGATGCGCCCCGTATTGTCCCTCGAGCTGTCCATGAACCTGTGGACTCTATTCCACGCCCTTGGTCTCCTGCGGTCATGAGTAATGGTAATGAATTGATAGCAGAGCGCCATCGTCGTGGCAACTACCCTCCTGAGCATAATGCATACAGCGGCCCAGCATTTTTCAAAATCAACCGCCAGGATCGTGGCGAGGATCGTCGACGCGTGCCTGCTGAATATCTTCCAGACAGGCAGGTTTCCTTTAGGCCCATTGATGGAGGTTTGCCCCGTAACCCGCCAGTTCATGACGAGGGAATGGCACACTATGGTGGTGATATATCCACTAGAACTAGGGCAAACCCGATTATTATTGATGATGATTACCGACCTCGTTCAGTAGTAGAGGTACGACGACATCCCGGCGGAGATTACCGTGCTCCTCCTTTAAGGCAGGCAGAGGCAATCCCTCATCAACCCATTCGAAGAGATGCTCGCATTCAAGATGATCCTCAAGTCGTATATATTGATACGCCCACTACTCAGTCAAGGAACACATCTGACTATCGTGGTTCAGCTCACCCTCCTAATCATAGGTTCAATCCGTACCAGAAACCAGAAACACATAGAGTACCAGCATCAGGGCTACGACATCCTATCGACACTTCTGTGGATTATGAACCCAGTCATCGCAGAGAGCCAATGCGTAACCAACATCAGATTCTTGCTCGGGTAAGATCGCCTGTTAACGTATTCCGAGAAATGCGGCCTGCCCCCTTGGGACCAGACCGTCCTGATGTGTAAGTGAACTTAATTCGGCATGAAAGCCGTACACTACCTACGTGGCGGGCTTTTTGTAGTATCTAGGCTTTTTTATATCTTTACATGGGCTAACACGAATGTAGACGCTACGCAAGTACTTCACAGCATTTCCAAGAACGTCCAGAGTTTGCGCCTCTACCGAATATGCAACAAGATCGACGAGATGTTCGATACTATAGATTAGGCGAACATCGTGAGGCCGCATACCCCCAGATGGAGCCTCGACCCCACCACCAACCTGCTCTTATTCCCCCTCCACCCCCGGAAAATTACATAGAACGTTACGGGTCCCCACTCCACCAGCATGTTCCTGAACGCCGCATGGTCTACGTAGGTCGTTAGTCCTATGTAGACATCAACGAATTATAAGTCGACAACGAATCTCCTTAATCTTTTTAACGAGGCGGATCGATAGATGGATATGGGCCAGCATAACAAAGGAAAAAGACATCGGCTTGATTTGGACCGAATCACATTTGAGATACCCTTTGGCATTAATCATTTTCTCCCCCGAGGATAACCGCATAGCCAGGCGTTTTGGCGTTTGCATTACAACAAAAGGTGCATAATTAGTGATTAGAAGGCTAAGGAGTTAAGGATTGCATTCTCAGCTTTGGCTAACAAAGACTGATGGCTATGACAACACCAACGTACATTTGCTCATCACTAACCCCTTTGATTTGGAACCATTAACAATACGACCACATCGGAAGAGTATTAGTTAGAATGGAATCCAGATATACACAGAACAATAAATGTTTGCATATAACTACTTTAACAAATTCTTAGATTAGTGATTATGTCCAAGATTTACAAGTTGAATGATGCTTATAAGAACAATATTTAGTTGTTTCCCGGATATATGGCTTAGTTGACACAAACCTTCTACATGAAGAATTTGTTAATAACGGAATTCTCCTGGATTAATGGTGAGGTAGGTTCATACATGAAAACACATCCATAGGTATTTACAGAGTGAGAAACTGAGAAACTGAGAAAATTCGATTGTCTATTCATTACGATAGCCAAAGCAGCCAGCCGTCTTCATGATGCTATTCTATATCACCTTTGAGGTAACGCCCAACTTCCAAATCAAAACAGCTCCAGGGGGTCGGTCATCTCGTACTATACACCTAATATCTCCAACACCTACTCGTGCTCCATCCTCGATTATGCGGGTTTACTCCGTAATTGTATGTCGGCTCGCTCCGGCCAGTCGTACCTAGCTTATGCAGCAAGCATTGCCCTTCTTTCTTGTTCGGGTTCTTGCTCTTGGGGAGCTGCTGCTTGTTGTTCTGCGACCTCCGCCTTGGGTAGCTTGGTATCAGGCACGTTCGGCAGAGGCGCAGGGCCGTTGACTTCTAGTTCGAGAGCGGCGAGCTCGTCTTCGACTTCGTCCTCGTCTTGGTTCGTTATTCTGCCGCCTAGCATCTCACTTACTTCCTATAAAATGGAAATAAATACATATTAGTACGACAGATCCCGCCAGTAGTGTAGGGGTATGATGTAAGAAGATGGAAGGGTTGGGGCTATGGAGTAATTGGATAGATAAACACGCACCTTCTGATATGCAATAGCATCGGCAGTCTCGCCCATCAGCTTCTCAACATGCTCGACGCCGCCCATCTCAGCGTGGATCTCCTTAAGGACCTTGGTGCCCTGTTGCAGGCCGAAGACGACGTCCTTCTGGATGAGGGCGAACTCGACGTTGCGCGTCAGCTGCTCGAGCTGGGCCAGTTGCGCGTCGGTCTTCTCGAGGAGCGACTCTTGGTACTTCTTGCGGCGCAGGGCGAGGAGGGCGCGCTTCTTGTCGCCGGCCGCGAGCATCTGTCGCGCTACGGCCGTCTCTTTGTCTGTGAGGACTGTGATGCGCCGTTGGTACTGGTGCAGCTTGTCGCGCTGGAGTTTGAGGTCGAGGATCGCTCTGTTAATTAGGAGGCATTTGTTAGTTAATGATAGGCAAAGACGGAGGTGATAGTTAGGGAAAGGAGGAAGAAAAGGGGGGACGAACTTGTCCTGGGCGGTTACTCTGCTCTGCTGGTTGCCCATGATCGCCGTACCCTGGAATCTATCGTGGGATCCGAAGCGCGCATTGTCTAGAGGTATCCGAGTGCTTAGAGAGGTAATTCACAGGCGAGTGCCCAGTTCAAGGCCGCCTGTCTCGTAACGATAATCGATATGGTGAGCCTTTTAAAAACATGTGTTAGAGAGAGGTACGTATACGTGTACGGCAGGAGAAGACGTCGATGGCATTGCGAGTTTGGCAGGTGGGCATGGGACATGGGCTGGCTTATCGATTGCAGGGAAGAGGCGCATTGTACCTTGTATTTTTGTGCAATGACGCACATCATGCTATTTCGGCATTTCTCACTTGGATTGTTCTATCTCATCTTTAGGCTACGAAATTCACTCGCTCTAAACCTTATAACCATGCGAAAACCTTATGTAATTAAGATGAATTGAACGCCTATTAATGTTAATATTCTATATATAAGGTTCTATTAGAAAAATATGATTTAAATAATGAGCTTTGAAATATTTGAATGTGCAAACGCTTGCTCATCCAAGTTGGATTTCAGCCTTGATTGGCACAAGCGAGTGAGGGATGATCTTGGTACAATACCAATTCCTCCCACTCATAGAAGGTACGATCTAGATTTAACTTGACCTCTACAGCGTCATTTGATGCTAAATGGAAAATTACTATTCTACATCATACCCTTTTCTTTAGTGAGATTTCGTCTCTAACCAGGCAAGAGACCAATACTTGTTAACTGCATTACCCCCAACATAAAAATAACATGACCCACTTTATTTTTGAGACCAAAAGTTCTAATCAATTTGGATTCACTCCAAGAACTTTTTTTATATCATAAAACACATTGTACATCAACACCGAACTTTCTTCTATGATTTTATGACATTCATTCATCTTTTTCACTTGCTACTTCGAAAGTAGATTATCGCCACAATGCCGCCCAGGTCGCTTGTAGGCATAGACCGTGATGTCTACCAAATTATCAGAAAGCTCGAGGATGAGCATGAGCGCAACAACTCCGATAAAAACGGAAGCAAGCCACTCAAATTTACCGTTTCTGGCGTATACGATTCTATCAAACGCTCCAATTCTAGCCTTGGACGTATGAAGAAACGACCGTTAGAAGACTCAATCGAACGAATTCTCCGCTTACGAAAAGAAGAACGAAAGGAAGAAGATGAGGAAGAGGCTTTAGAGGAAGCCCCCTCAAACTCACCAAAACCCAAGGTAGGTTAATTCTTCAACACAGTCACCAAGTGACCTAACTCATATGCGATACAGGAGCGCGATTATTTTGTGATGAATAAGCACATCACTAAATCTTGGAATATACCTAAGGCTCAGAATGGAACAACCCCAGAGGCAACCACCACCAGTGATAATGTCTCAGGGGGCGACACAACCACTGCATCTAACACTATCGAAAGACTAGTAAACGGAGAAGCTAAATCGAAAAGGCGAAAGTATGAAAAGCCTAAGGAAGATCGCACTCCACCTAGCGACATTTCTCTACTTGATCTCGGCGGTATGGACGACGCTATCAGGGTTCTCGCTGAATCAGTCACATTTCCTATGCGATTTCCCGAACTCTGTCTGGAAAACGACTTGGAAGCTACTCGAGGTGTTCTTTTGCATGGGCCACCAGGTTGTGGAAAAACCATGCTCGCAAATGCTTATGCCGCCTCTCTTGGCGTAGCATATATACCGGTTTCGGCTCCTTCACTAATCGCTGGTATGTCCGGCGAGTCTGAGAAGAAGATTAGAGAGCTTTATGATGAAGCAAAGTCACTTGCTCCATGCCTCATCTTCATCGACGAGATTGATGCTATCATGGGGAAGAGGGAGAATGCGCAGAGAGAGATGGAGAAGAGAATAGTGGCGCAGATGTTAACCTGCATGGATGACCTAGCTCCTGAAAAGTTGGGAGGCAAGTTCGTCGTAACATTGGCTGCGACAAATCGACCGGACAGCATTGACCCAGCTCTCCGAAGAGCAGGACGATTTAACCGGGAAATAAGCCTTGGCATACCGAATGAAGCTGCCCGTGAGGCTATTTTACGGAAGATGTTGTGTAACAGCAAGCTTTCCCCGGATTTCGACTACAA
The DNA here is from genome assembly GCA_022695765.1 of Annulohypoxylon moriforme. Classification (NCBI taxonomy): domain Eukaryota; kingdom Fungi; phylum Ascomycota; class Sordariomycetes; order Xylariales; family Hypoxylaceae; genus Annulohypoxylon; species Annulohypoxylon moriforme. Next base: position 3,113 of record MU403094.1, on the reverse strand, counting down.
ATTGATAGCGAAGAGAACACCGGGCTTCGTCGGTGCCGACCTGAAGGATGTCGTTTCTGTTGCGAAGAACGAAATGGTTAGAGCTACCATGTCCCAACTGGCTCATGCGGGATCCGAAGAGATGGATCTCGATCCAGGCCTCGATGTCGACCTTGACCCGGACATCAACTCGGATCAGAATATCTCGCCAGGTCTTCGGCTACATCTTTCAATAATGTCAGCTCCTACTGAGGCTGTCTCTAAAGATAAGCTTTTGCTCACAATGGAACACATGCTAAGTGCAATCGATAAAGTTCAACCGTCTAGTAAGAGAGAGGGCTTTACGACGATACCGGATACAACTTGGGCACACATTGGCGCCCTTCACGACGTCCGGAGGCAGCTTATGCTTTCTATAGTGAAACCTATCCAACACCCCGAAAGATTCATCAACAAGGGTCTTGAAGCTCCTTCAGGTGTGCTTTTATGGGGTCCCCCTGGATGTGGTAAAACTCTACTAGCGAAAGCAGTAGCGAACGAGTCAAAGGCGAATTTCATCTCGGTTAAGGGCCCGGAACTCCTGAACAAGTACGTGGGCGAATCAGAACGTTCAGTCCGTCAAGTATTTAGCCGGGCACGCTCATCCGCTCCATGCATTTTATTCTTTGATGAGTTAGATGCTCTAGTACCCCGACGTGATGGTAGCGGGTCCGATGCTAGTGCCAGGGTCGTTAACCAACTTCTGACGGAGCTAGACGGCATCAATAGTCGGTTAGGTGTCTACGTTGTTGGGGCCACAAATCGACCGGATATGATCGATCCAGCTATCCTCCGTCCCGGCCGATTAGGAACGAATATCTTTGTCGATCTTCCCGATGCAGATGGACGAGTCGATATTCTAAAAACTCGCATGCGGCGTTTATTACCCTCTTACACGGACTACGATGTCTTAGAAGCCGTGGCTCGCGACCAACGATGCACTGGATTTAGCGGTGCCGATATAGATAATCTACACGTGGCGGCCGGTCAAGCTGCAGTGGAGCGTGCCGACGTTAGCGGTCCGGACGTTCTCACACCCGAGGACTGGGAAACCGCTCTAAGGAAGATCAAGCCCAGTGTATCCCTTAGTCACTCGACTAAATTTAGGGAGTTGAAAGAGCTAGGTTGGGAATGATTTGGATACCCCTTACGATAGCGATAAAGCGACGCAATACAAACTAAATCATTTGGTTGATTTGGTTACAATAACATCTGACTCGAGAGGAATGAATCGTAATCGGTCTTCGCCGTGAACCTGAACAACTGAGCATGGGTTATATTACACCTAACCTTTTGAGTACCTAAGCAACATGAGTCGATGCCAATTTTTAACCCCTAATGCTACGCGTACCAATCAAAATTTACGACGAAATAGACACAGATGCCTCGATACTGGAGCGAAGCACTTACCTAACAAACCTCTAAAGCTTTATAAATAATTTTAGAGATGTTTCTACAACGCTAGATGTGCTGTATGTACAGCGGGTATCATGTATGCTCAACTTCATTGGTCAATGGATAGATAGTTTTGACCCATAGGTATAATATACTCGTACCGTCTATAATCACTTTTGACCTGGCACCTTAAGGGGTGCTGCGCTATGATTAATGCCCGACTTTAGGAGGGTTATTGTGTCGGGGTGTTAGAATAAAAGATTTTACTAGAATAGGAAGGTTGTGGCTGGTGTCACGTGTGGGGTGGGGTAAGAGGTGACCAAAGTAAGCAGGTAAAAAAAGGAAAGTGTGGCTAAATGGCTGAAAAGGGATGTGGCTAAGGTGTGTGGTGGAGGGGCGGAGTGAGCTGTAATAGGTTAGACGGTCTCAAAGGGGCGTAGTGGCTGGGTGTGGTGGTGCAAGATAGCAGGGGGGTTACCAAAGTAGGCAGGAAAGCGTGGCTAAGTAGCTAAAAAAGGTATAGCAAAGGTGTGTGGTGGCTAAATGTGGGGGTGTGAGGTGAAGAAAATGTGGCTAAATGGCTGAAAAAGGTATAGCAGGGGTGAAGGGTAGGCAGGGGTGGAGGAGGAATTAACCTATAATAAGTGAACAGGGTGCAAGGTAAGAGGCCAATGATACGAAGGGACTAGCTTAGCTACGTAATGTGGAGTCATAGGTGGTGTACCCACTTAACGAAGAGTAACAGCCAATCAGAGCATAGTACTGTAAAGACCTGACCAATAGGGGGGCTGGCGGAGCGGCTTTGCGAGCCGGCCGCAGGCCGGCGAGCAAAGGCGCGCAGCCAGCCGCCCCCTCATTGGTGGGTGCTGGACCAATCAGAGGGATGCTTCGGGTAAAGTCCGGACAAATCTTAAAGTCGGGTTATTGTGGTGCCCCGAGCGGGGTGCCCTCTAGTGAAATGGGTAAGAAATGTAAATTTACTTAAAGTATATTTAATAAAATAAGTTTTATATATAAAATATAAATATTTTATTTTTAATATAATATATTTTTAAATATATATATTATTTATTTAAAAAATAATTAATAAATATAAATTATATAATATAATTAAAAAATATTTTAATAATTTAAATTTTATTTATTTATAAAATATAAAAATATATTTATATTTTTTACTTATTTTACTAGTTATAACACGGCATTCTTTAAGGTGCTAAGTCAAAAGTGATTGTAAACGGCACGAGTAGCATAATACGGGAGGCCACCCTCGGTGGCGGAAATACCCTGAGTTTAACCGTTCGGCCAATGAGAAACGAGAAAGGTCAGTGTGCGCCGGTTCCGCGATGTAGCTCGAGAAAACGATGCGCATTGACCACGTTGATAACGCTAAGGCCGCTAGCTTAACGCTAAAAATCTTCCACTCATTTGATTGGGTGCATCGCTTCAATCCCCGCGCTAAAAGCTTTGCGCAGCTTTAATTGGGTGCATCCACCGCAACGCCGCACCCGCCATAATTACGAGCCACCACGGTCCGTGCCATATATACGTAAAATATCGTGGGTTCGAATCCCACTCATTCCACTTCGGTTTTTTTAATTATTAATTATTTATTATTTATTATTTATTATTTATTATTTATTATTTATTATTTATTATTTATTATTTATTATTTATTATTTATTATTTATTATTTATTA